>CM073428.1:49012819-50262819 GCA_037114965.1 Monochamus alternatus | reverse complement strand
GAGAATTACATTAATGTCTTAATAAACCATTTAATGTCAGACACCAATGATATTATATTTATCTACGCCTTTCATGTTTGAAAATGTGCATAATTATGTAGATGCGAGTATAATATATCTTTTATTTTTTACAATATCCTGTTTCCCTTTCTTTGTGAAATTTATGATTTTAAAGAGAACGAACACTGCAAATAACTAGTACAGTAAAGTTAACCTTTAAGGTGGCCGTACACGAACTGATTTGCCGGAAGGTCAACCTTCCAGTCGTCGATACTAGCATTGACTTTTTAACTCTATAAAAAGTCAATGATACTACTGTCGAATTGATAGAAATAAATGGCTTCAAATGGAGATGTTCACACAGACTCCGATCCTATAGAAATATCGGTGGCCATATCGGTGATGATATTGATGTGCATATCAGATGGTTTTGTACAATCGGGTGAATTAATTCAAAATACATACAAGTATTCACACATACCGATAACGAAATGTCAGTACAGATCAGTACAGTAACCAAACTGTAGTCAAGTCAAACAATACAATTTCTAGTGTCCGCTGACTATGTAGGAACACCACTCATCAATCGCTGGGTTTTGTTTTTGTTCAGTGTTGTATACATGATCTCAAAGTATGGTTTTCTTTTAATATGAATGCTTTGATGTATAAAGAACCAAAGATGAACCGCAAACGTTCCAAATAGGTAAAACATTAGTTAAAGAATCTATTTTATCATATGCACCTAATAAACTAATTATTACTGAATCCTCTTAATTATAGAAATTATCTCCGTATGGATGAAAATTCATATACGGAATTACTTAAGCAAGGTGGTCCATTAATTCAAAACGAAGATACCGCATCCATTGTCTTTAATCTTTCCACGAACATATTGCAGTCAGTTAACTTCAAAGATTTGAAGAGACCACGTTCTCATGTTAGTGACTTTTTGCATAAATATGATCTCTGTATCAGAAGACCAAGGAAAATATAAACCAAACAGCTTCCCGTCATTCTAACTGTCAGTATGTGCCCACTCCTCACAAATACACGGTTCGACTTGCATGCGAGAAGGCAAACCAGTAGACAAAATGTCAAGCACTGGCAGTTTTTGGGAAACAGAGTTCAGAGCCTTTTTTCCGGACAATACACTCACTAAGCTACCAGGAAGAATATAAGAAAACAAATCCGTAATACGAATGATTAATTTTATCAAGAAGACTCAACTTCAAAAAAACTGTAAATATCGTATCCCTATTTTAAAAAGTATTTTAATCCGAATCCTTCGTCCTTATGCATGTTGTTCGGGTATTGATGAATATCCAAAACCTCCTTTCGTGCTATATTGTAATATCCACTGGTACGAACCAGCACTCTAGTGTCCCTTAATAAGATTATGTTCCCCTCTCTCAAAGTAGATAACTGATCTGTTATCACTAGATCAGTTATCCCCGCCAGGCGTCTACCGGTATCACTTCTCACCACAAACCTAGAAAAAATACAGACAACGTCGGTTCATGATATAGGTCACATGACAGGTGCCGCGTTTTCTAGGGACCGAAGGTCCAGAAAATTGATATTTTATTTGCTTTATGTTGGCGGTTGTGCAAATATGATTGCTGCATTGCAATATAAAATTAACTAACTTGCTGTCATTTTAAATGTTATTAAAGAATGTGGCATCAATGTGACCAATGAGATTCACGCTACAATACAACCAACGTAAATTGGCATAAAAACCAAGTTTTAGTGATTCTGGACCTTTTAGGGCAGCTATGAATTAGCGATCGCCGACAATATGACACTGGCACAGTCTATATTTTTTTTAGGTTTGTGCTTCTCACCCAGTAAACAGCACGGAGTAGGGATGAGATCGAAACCGACTACCAAAATATTCACTAGAAATAATTCATATGGCAAAACAACGTTTGCCGGGTTACCTAGTTTTTTAATAAAATTAATTTGCATTAAATTAACTTCTAATCATAGAGTATGTTTCATTAAAACTGTGCTTTGTAAAAATTTGTAACTACTATACTAATTATGGCAGTGAATGTATACTTCCGTTACTTATCCAAAGCTACAACTTATAAATCGTAAATACAGGTAGAGTTTAGTAGCATCTAATCAAATTAGTATATAAAATTATTATTATTTGGAAAGGCTTGAAACTATATAGTTTTGAAATGTTTTCTATGTCAAAATTAAATACACTTGAACTATTCTGGTCTAAATCTAGATTATGAACAATCATTATTGTAATGATAAATTAGTACTATTATAAGTTTACGGTTCAGTAATACTACCGTGACTAGAATATTTCTAAACAGTGCTAATAAACTAATAAGACACTAGCAAAGTATCTACCTGCCAAATAGTTTACTAAAACAAAGTAATTAGGTCTATAAAATATTCAAACAAATTTACAGTCATGTTTTAAATATAGTTGCAAAATATAATCACCCAAATATTAGATAATAGAGAGAATAGAGAAAGATTTGTATTCAGAGTTTAGATAGATTACGGGTCAAGTCTAATTCTTTACGCAAATATAGGTAGCACCTTGAAGAGAACTCTCCTTAGTACATCTTCTAAGCCAAATGAAGGAGCAATTCCAAATTGTGGAATATTTATTTACATGTATGATAAGACATACACACAACCCTCCTTACTGTAATGTTTATATTCTGACTTCGACTTATCATTCCGCTTAGGTACAAGCAATGAAAATTCATATTTTGTAAAGTGTGGAGGTGTAATTTGGTAGTTTAAATAATGATAGTGTAAAACGTATTACGTACTAATATTTTATTACTTGTGGTTATGGCTGCGGCATCCACACAATATAAATCGATGTTACTGACTAACTAACAATTTGTGCCTGCTTGCCGTCCCATGATCTAGGTATTTAGTTACAAGTGTCTGATATTCTCCACCATGCAAAACCCTAAGATAAAATTTATGAGGCCGCCACATTTGACGTTCGAATTAAACATAACATAAACATAACATAACATAAAACTAACAAAACAATATAAATGAATTTATATACAGAAAGATATAAGCAAGTGTAATGACTTGGTAAATAATTTAGTGATTTTAATAATACTCAGTGCGGGTATACATATTGTTTATTCTATAAAAATATCGGTATATATCTACAAACACGAATACACAAAAAGAAATATAAAAAAGTAAAATGGATTCTCTATACTAACAAGCGGAACATAGAAAATAAAGTTTCACATACATAATGCTTAACTAGTGGCACATTAAATTATATACATATACCTATATTAAATATACAACAGTAAGTTTATACACACCATACAGAAATATGTGGGTAGCCACACAGGCACAGAAAATCATTCGATGTCTAATAGCGAAAAATGAGGTCAGTCGAAGTTCGAGGAGCATAAATGTGTCTTCCTCTGAAGTAATTCTGGAACTGAAACTCTCATTTTCACAGTTATTTCTGAGGACCAGAGCGACATGCCTCCCTAAAAATAAAGGAAACTAAACCGACGACGTGGTAGCCAGCCCGGAAATTGTTCAACCATTGACAACTACTCTGGAAGCCTGCAAACCAAAACAAGGAAGGAATACAACTACGAACTGTGAAGATAATGGCTCTAAAAGAGGCCAAGTAATAAATGAAACAAACGAACAGATGGAACCGTATGTGAGCATAAGTGTAGACAGTTAAAATGCAATTGACAGTATGATACATAAAACGATCTTTTAAATTAACACTATCTAAAGAGATCCTAGTATGATAACAGACAGAATGCTGAGGAAGAGAGAGATCGCGATTAGAATGACAACAAACTAAACACAAATCAATTAGTTAGGCGATACCCTAGGATTGTAAAGATATAAATGTATTGGAAAATAGACAATGAAAGACGGTACCGGCTTGGTGGTAGACAGATTTTCATTATTCTGTTTCAATTATTACATATCATGGACTAATATTTTCCATGCATTTTGTTCTTTATTCACTTCAAATCTATTTCATGCTAGGTGCAGTGAGTGTTCTTAAGTCTTCAACTGACTTCCATACCATACTTCTTACATACTAGTTAATAACAATTCAATTGGCATTTAGTTAATTTCTAACATCGTTTGTGATGTTTATTATTTAAGCTGCAGTGTGTTCAGCACTGAATTCTTACAGCTAATTATACCGTTTATCACGACAATCACTTGATACTATAATATAAGCAATACGTTCTTAATCACCGTTTTTATAATAAAATTGGTTGAATAGTAATTAAATCCGACACACAACGATATATATTTATAGTAGTAATGTTCATAAATAAATTTTGTAATAAAATACATTATACTTCATAACTAGCCTTAATTTGCATATTAGTAAATGTTTGTTTTTCTTTTAATTAAAATTTCATACTCTATAATTATCAGCATAAAAACTAATTTAGTCAACAGTTTCTACAGTTTTTTTAAATATCCATTACTGTATTCACTGCATTCAGTTTATCTTATTGATGATTAATTATTTTCAAAAGTTCACTTGTTAAATAGAATGTAATGATCAAATTGCAGCAGATACAAATTTAATTTCCGAAAATAATCAAATCGAATTTTTGTGTCTACTATGAGATATTTTAAGTGAAAGAGATACAGTGTTATATGTATATATTTTAACTTAAGGATTATTTTGGTTATTACCTTTTAAGAAAAAAATTGCAAATATACAAGATGTTTCTTGAGCAGAGCTCAAATACCCAGGGGCGTATTCTATGGGCGAAAATAAGGGGTTTTTATTTAATAAGTGTGGGGTCTTAGGTCAGCCATTGTCCAGCTACAGTGTGTCTGTATAATATTACAAATGAAATGGGTTATCATAATGTATTATCTTCATTTTCTGTTTCTTTGCACTTTTTTGTATTCCAAAAATTGATTTATTTGATTTGAAGTGCATTTTTATACAGTGCCTTAAATTACTTAAACATATCTTAAGGAAGCCCTGCAGAACAATAATAATAAGAAACCGTCATCTTATTTAATATTGCGTATCGTCAAATCAAGCTTATTTTTTAAAAATATTAAGTTTTAAGAATGGCTTATGCATATTCAAATGCTGAAATGGCCAATATAGTTACGTTTAAGGCGTTGCAGATGGAAACTGTACTGAGGCTGGGCGGATTTATATCGAAATATCTCCAAATCATCTAACTCCAATTCCAAGAATGTTTAGAAATATTTTCAACGTCTTTGGGAAGACCTTTGAGTTTTAGAACGTCTGAGTTGGAAGAAGTTATTGCACCCAAACTTGAAGAAGACCTAAATACTAATACTAGGAAGATCACTGCAAATCTTAATGTGAATCATAAATTAGTTTAATTATTTGTGAAGCATCAACAGTTGTACCCGCATAACATACAAAACCTAACCGCGTCACATAATAAAACCTAACTGCCTCAAGATTATCCTGCGCGCCTACAACTTTGCCACTGGATTTTGCAAAAAATGAACAAAATGTTGACTTTGCTACTGGCGTATTGTTTACCGACGAAACTAATTTTTCCAGAGATGCTTTTATAAACTTCACAATAAAATAAAAACGTTTGGTCTGATGCAAACCCTATTTCCATAATGAAATCTCGATTTCAACATCAGTTTTCTCTGAATGGATAGGTATTAATGGAAATGTCCTTGTTGGGCCTTACTTTTTACCAAGATCTTTAACCGATGCCTCCTACAGACATTTTCTTGAAAATCTGAACTACAATGTTCCCTGTGCGCTAAGACTAAGGATGTGGTTTATGCATGATGAGGCTCCCCCACATTTTAGTTTGACTGCTCGTGAATTTTTAAATGAAATCATTTCGGTAATAACGTGATTGGACGAAGCACTCACGAACCTGGTCAATCTTGGGCATCCGGTATGAACCCTATTGATTTTCTTGTTTGGGGACACTCAAGACATTAATTTACAAGGTTCACAGTAAATCTGAGGAGCAGTTAAGTCATCAAATTATAATTGGTTGTGATGTGATAAGAGCTATTTCTGGATTTTTTGCACGTGTTCAAGCTGAAATTTCAATAAGATCTGAAGCATGTATTTTGGCTGAAGATGGCCATTTCTATTTTCTATAATAAATAGTAAGATAATTTTATTGTTTATTAATTATTTTATTATTGTTATTAATAAATAGGTATCCTAAAAATGCCTTTGATCCAATAAATTAATTTTGTTGTTAATTGGTTTGGAATACAAAAAAAGTGTAAAGAAACAAAAAGTGAAGATAATACAATGGCGTATATGATAACCTATTTTGTTTGTAATATTATACAGGCTGATATATTATTTTTTGGCGAATAATGATCGATGATACCCAAACTATATAGTCAAAATACAATAGATTTATGAATACTTAGCAGAATAAACATATTCATACCGTCACAGTGTTACTTAACTCTATTGCGTGTTTCCTTATTACACCTTTGTTTATAATCAGATATACGCAATACAAAGCGTATGTCACATTTTCTCCAAATCTATGCGGTAACTGGTGCATTAAATTAAATAATTACCGGATTCCATATTTTTAGTATATGTCAGTATTCTTACTAATTCTATATACCTCTACATTATACCAAAACAAAATAAATTTAGAAAATGATCAAACGACGTAGCGTGTAGCGTTTATTGAACTGTTTGTCTCATTACGGCTAGATTGATATTTCAAGCACAACGTATAATCATATCGAACACATTCTAAAGGTACTATTTATAGCATTGGCATGACAAAACCCGACCATATATATGGTTATGTAAACATATATATAATTACTAAAGGTAATTCCGTACTCATATCGAATTAGAAACGTAAACAGAAAATTATAGTTGAGATTTGATCGAGACTACGAAGTTTTATATTTAGTCAAGAGTTCCACATCGCTATATAAAATATATAGTCCATCAAAGAGGAGCATCTAGAAACTAGACGCGGAAATAATTTCTAGCAAAGATCTATAAGATGTATTCAATAATCTATAATATTAGGTAACTGTTTTAGGATTATATCAAGTAATTATTTTTCTAACATACAGTATTTTGCACTATTTGTATAGCAGCATTTTAAGATTTATTTACTTTTTTTTTGACGGAAAACTATATTTATTATGTCTTCTTATTTTCACTTACAATGCTTAAATTATTTCTGGATTTTGTTTTAAGGTCATGGATACTTTAATAATTACCCCGAGCCGCACTCATGGGTTATGTCGTCGTCTTTTACGTACTTAAATTATTTCCGGAAATTTTTTCAAGGTCATGGATGCTTTGCTGCACTCAAGGGATAGGTACTTTTATAAAAAATATCACTGCCAAAAAATTTCCAATGTAATCACATGCAGCTTACTTCAAGAAAGATGAAAATTTACGGAAATTTTTTTAATTGAATTTGAAGATGAAATTAAAAATTAACAAACCTTCTGGGATAAGAAGTAATTCAAAGAATTGTTTTGTTGAAAAATGTTGAAACTGTTTAAAGCGTTACTTGAATATCTTTCTTATTTGACAAGAAGAGTACAAACGACGACCTTTATCATGTGATATGTTTTTTGGAAATAATAGCATATTCAGGTCAAATGTTGTAGGTACTTGTCGAATGTCACTAAAATATTCTGTTCCTGAGAAAAATTAATATCATTCTTCATTGGCATAACTGACAGTAGAATCGAATCTGTGGGGCATTCTAATCTAATAGAACTTAAATTATTTGATAAATTTGTGGTTGTATTAAACATTTTTTTTATAATTTATACTAACATTCTAATGGAGGTAAGTTGGAACTTACCTCTATTGGAATGTGACCTTATAAAGAGATACAGCTTTTTAGATCTAGTTGTGAGAAACATTTAGAAACCTATATCTTGTGGGTGGGTGAGTGATTCAAAGTGTATTTTTTATACTCAAAAGTTATTGGACATTGTCTATATGACATATCATTATTTCTAGGTTATATAGTAATATATGTATATGTTATATAACGACTTCAAGAACAAAGTCAGGCAGCTACTAATATAAATACATTAATGAGTGAAATTATTTGAATGTTGAATTTTAAGTATGTTTAACATGTTTTTAGAAATATCAACTTAATTTTTGGTTAGAGAAACCAAAGTATGTGCATAATTCGGTAAGGTACCTCAAAGGTTATTCAATGTTACCTAAAATATTTATGTAAGAAATAACTTAGTGAACATTACTCAACGAATTGCTACTTTTTTAGACATAATCGGGTGTAGACTCGTTTTAAACTCGTTGATTTTGAGTGAAAATTTACTTAACATTTTTTAATGTACCTGTTGTTAAGTTATATTTCCGAGATATATAGAAATATTTTATTTTTTCAACTTCAGCATCCTGCATGTCATTTCTTTAAGATTAAATTACTCTTATTAATTTATATCATGAATTATATTGGTTACGTTCCGCCAATTATTTTTATTTTGGCATGAATAATATTTATGTATGTTTAAACAGTGTCTGCTCAATTTATCTTCCAGAAACTTAACTTACTTCAATTAAATACACACTTTTCTTTGCTGTAATTGAAAACGAGAACATTGACACGATATTAATACAGTGGTTTGTCTACCGTGAACGCAATTTTATTAGATGCATCTATGTACATTACGTTTTTACTATATATACAAGAAAACGTTATTTTTAATGTAATTTGTGCAATTTGATTAGTTTTTCATATGACAGAAAGACCAATTTTTCCAATAACGAAATTTAACTCGATTAAATGTACAATATTTACAAAACTACATTGTAACAAAACAAAATTCGTATTTCCAAAACATTGCAATATTTTTTGTAAACTTGTTCATAGGTGACCACACGAAAACGTTAGATTCGGCTGAACATTGTTACCCTAGGGCACTGGGTACATTCTTTGACTAATTTTCTACAAGGATTAAAATTCTTTTATAAAAAAAAACAAGTGAGCATTGCGTTACACACAAATTTTGTGCAATTTGATTAGTTTTTCATATGACAGAAAGACCAATTTTTCCAATGACGAAATTTAACTCTATTAAATTAAATTGATCATACTATTTATATTGTTTATTTCCTTTTATTTATACAAATGTTACAAATGTACAATATTTACAAAACTACATTGTAACAAAACAAAATTCGTATTTCCAAAACATTGCAATATTTTTTGTAAACTTGTTCATAGGTGACCACACAAAAACGTTAGATTCGGCTGAACATTGTTACCCTAGGGCACTGGGTACATTCTTTGACTAATTTTCCACAAGGATTTAAATTCTTTTATCAAAAAAAAAAACAAAAAAAAACAAGTGAGCATTGCGTTACACACATATTGATATTAATTTTGTTTTATCTCATGAAACAGGCTGTATATTACACATTTTTGGATTCCTCACTTTTTTTAAATTACATTGATATAAACATGTTATGGGTTAACCTTTACTGTTTGTGAGATATTGGTGATTAAATAATTCCATAATTAGAACTGTATTTTTTTATTATAAAGAATAAAAAACTATAGTCCCATTAGCAATTGTTTTTTTTTTGTTTGTTTATATAAATTGATAAAAACTCTGATATCTTTGTGAAAAATCAATCAAGAAAACACGTTTCATTGGTACACTATCTCCTAAGGTTCCAAAGTTACAGCCGAATCTAACGTTTTCTCATAATTACGTTGTATATACATATATTATATCATGATAAGAATAGTATATTATCCATACGTCTATACTATTTAAGCAAAATTATATTCGCTATTGAGCAAAACTATCAACTTTTCTCGTCAATGTCATTTCGTTCTGTTGGGAAAACTATGTTGTGCATTTCTTCTTTACTGGCTTCAGATTGATCTTTTGCCTTTTCATTTTTTAATTCTACTTCCTCAGAACTTGATGTTTTCGTTATTGACTCTGATTCATCGATACTATTTTCCGTCATTGGTGCAGGAGTTATCACTTGTACTTGAGCTGAATTTTGAGCAGATTCTTTTACAGAATGGTTTTCCTGTTTCTCAGCAGTATTCGCTTTGTTATGCATAGAAAGCCTGGTACCGTATGGTATTATTTCTTCTGCATTGTACGGGAATGGACTTAGTACTGAAGACGAAACTGTATTTTCATCTTCTTCTGGAACAGATGATTTATCAGATTTAAACAGCCTATTGTCTGCTGGAAATTTTACTGTGTTATGCTTAAGCAAGTTTGTTGAATCTTTCGCTAACTCTTTCAACTCTGAATAAGACTGAGTAGGATGCACAAAAGGGGGAGTAGCTACACGTTTATCTACAGGAACGTGATAAGGTACAAGTATTCCAATTGGTTGTTCCACGGGTACAGGTACAGGTACGCGTATGATTTTCTCTACTGGATAGCGATGGATTATTGGTACAGCTTGTTTTTCATAAACCTTGTAGGGTACAAATACCTTCTTTTCAACGGGGTAAGGTTGTGGGACGTAAACAGGCACCGGTACTGGTACATGCTTTACATAGGGCACTGCCACAGTCTTTTCTATCCGAACTGGTTCTTCCACAGGTTTATAAACAATGTTTACTTTATCTGGTTCTCTTCCATAAGAAAGTGGATTAATGGGTTTAAAGTCTGACTGGAGAAAATTATTGAAAGTATTTGAGAAGTCTTTTATCTGTCTAGATACTCGAGTCGGGCCTATTATATTTGCAGAGTAGAGTGTTATAAGTATAGCGAGCTGAAAGAAAAAAGTTATTTTAACTGTGATATTCGAAAATTACTAGTAGGTGTTATATGCATTAATAATAGAATTTTATTTAGAACATATATATAGTTTGTAACATAATTCATTTTATAGATTTGGATCGTTAAAAGTCCAAGAAGGAACAAATTTAATTATAAATAGAATTATTACATTTATAAAGCAAAACAGAATCTGTAATATAAAACTAATGAGATATATAAATGTATTTCTGTAAATGTTACCTCTTGACACAAGTGATATATGGGGTGTTATAAATTAGTAGGTCAAGCCGTTAACAACATAGGTATTCTTTGCACTGAGGTTCATTTTCAAAATACAGGTTGTTAAAATCAAAATTTGAAAAAGGATTTTTATTGATATCTTCGGTGATTTTAGAGGTAGTCGTTTGAAATTTGGCAATATTTGTATCTTACGTCGGCACACTTTCTGAGTAATTTTGGTCTAATATATCAAAGCATGAACGGTGGAAAGTAGGAGGAGTTGTAGTAACCACAGTCCATCCCAATTTTCTTTAGTATGCCTATGATTTCAAAACATTTTTTAAATAGAGCGTGTTGTTATTCTATTTTCTTCACTCTTATTTTATCTTATTTAAAATACCTATGGCTATTTCCATCATCGTCCATTAAATCATTTCTATTTCATTCAATAAATTGAAATAAGCAAAACGGCATAACTAATAATAAAGAACAAAAAATAAAACAATTTAATTCAGTTTAACTAAATGTTCAATAAGGGCACTACTTTCACCTTCGCTTGGGGCTCTCTTAACGAGAAAATAACGAATACTTTGGAAAATATGTGGTTTCAATCTAAAGGGGTCTCCATATGTATAATTTGTTTCTTTAGCTGTTGTTCAGATAGTATTGGAACCATGTAAATGAAATCTTTCATAAAATCCCAGAAACTAAAGTTCAACGGGTTGAGGTTGGAGGAACGGTGTGGCCATTTAACAGATGCAAGCCGTCCTCTACCAATCCACCGAATAAGAAAGATTTCATTTAAATGGTTCTGATCGTTTTGACCATAATGGAGGAGCACCATCATGTTGAAACCACATTATTATTTTGATAAGCCACAAGAGGCAAATCCTCAACTACATGAAATAGTTTTGTAAAAAAGTTAAAAACCGCTAGATTTCGTTTATATGGTTCCAATACTAAGTAAACAACAACTAAGAAAATGGATTAGACAGGATCAAGAACACTTTACGTTGAAATCACATATTTTTCCAAATATTCGTTACTCTCTTAATTAAAGAGCCCGAGTATGTATTCGTGAGGGAGGTACCCACATTGAACATTTAGTTTAAATTGAGATAAATTTTTGTATTTTCTAACTGTTTATTGTTAGTTGTGAATAAAATGGGAATGACCATTTAATATTTAGCAATATCTTGTAAATCAAGCCTCAAATTACAATTTTATGTGAAAAAAAAATGGAATAACCATACGCTATTTCTAAACAAATATTTTAGACCAAAATTACACAGAAATTTGCCGACTTAAGAAAAAATGTGTGCCAAATTTCAAACAAATATCTCTAAAAGTCTAATAGTAGTAAAAGTACCATAATAAAAGTCCCATTATTTTAGTCCAAAGAATATGTGGCTAATGGCTTGATCTATTAATTTGTAGCACCCTATACATAACTACTACAAATTTGTAAAAAAAATTAATTAATCTACTTAATCCGATATAATCTAAACTGTTGCCGTAGTAATCATTTCTTACGGGAAAAGGCATATTGCACCTTATATTATACGTAATTTATTAAAAGAATCAATGCTTATATATTTCCCACAATATATATTTTTTTATCCCTCTTTACGTGTATAATTTTTAATAATATACTTTTAGCTATATAATTATAAAATATTACTCACAGGTAGATCCATTTCTCAACTTTTTTTTCAGTCCACCGTTGTTTCTTTACTAAAGAATTAAATTAGATGTTTCATGTATATATATAGAGAACTTTCTTCATTTTTAAATTCTTTTCATAAATGGGTTTCATTTCTACCCATTGTTTTATATTTCCGTAACATGCAATTACTGTAAGTATCTTGTACTTTTGTTGTAAAATCAAAATTATCAACCCAATTCGTGTGAACAATAATAATAGTGAATTATTGTAAAGTAGACATATACTCGTTGTATATTCCCGATTTTGCTTCTGACTTATCGCCAAGTTGTGTAATCCAGCGAAACTCGTTAATTAATTATTTGTAGATCAGCTTGCACAGGGCACTACAAAAACAGTGGCGACAGTAGAAGTTTAGCGGTATGTATTCTGCAGATAAATAATTTTAGTCTTGTTCCTGTTACAAGGAAATGTGTAATTTATACAGATTGATTCAGAATCTAAAACAAATGTTGAATGTGCAGGAGGGGGACTCAAAAAGAGCAGTTTAAAAATGGTTTAGAGATACACTTCCGCACGGCACTGGAAACTGGTCCACTTTAAAACCTGATAAGGTTTATTATCGGCAACTGTACAAAAAATTTAAAGAAATTCCCAAGGATATAAATTAATTACATTTTACATCTAATTTAATGCAGCTAATTCAACTGCTCTTGTCGCTATTGTTATTACTCATAATTTGTGGTTTTAATTAGTAAAATAGTTTACCTGATGTTACAACATTTTGAGTCCGTCTTACCAGTTTCTACAAACTAACACAAATGTATTGACAACAGCTATGATACGTTTGCCTAAAAATCATAGTGTCCACTTTAGTGCCATATACTTCATTTTTTAAATATCCCCACAAAAATAAGTCCAAATGATTTAAAGTCAAGAGATTTTGGCGGCCATGGTACCGGTCCTCTTCGTCCAATCTCTTGGTATTAATGCTTTGACACGCTGTACATGGTACGGATATAATTGAGCCTCGTGTATGATACGCCACACTGTTGCAATACGCCGGGGACGCCTTGGATCCTCCATGATTCGGTTACAAACTTCCCGTGTCACGCCAGCGTGACACTACTCAACTGCATACCGTTGTAAAAGTAGCGGCATTTGCACATTTTAGAGGGAAATCGTTCTGCAAAAGCATTTTCACTTCAGCCGTACTCGTAAGCCAGTTTTGAGATTTGAAAAACTAATGTAAATTTTTGCATCACAAAAAAGTTAATATGGTAATCAGGTGTTTTACATTCCCAGCGATATAAAGGTTGAAACTACTACAATTTCAATATTTCTTTTCTCGGAGACTATAAGGAAGATTTTACAATAAAAAAATTATGATATTTACTCCATTTTTCATAACGCATCTACTCCCATTTTTTTTAGATAAGTTCTGAATCACCCTGTATACATTAGAAAGATGTGAAGTATTTTTCAATATGTATACATTCAAATTCCACAAGACAATAACAACCTCATTGAAAACCCATTTTTTAAAATTCGGTTTAAATCGTTTGACGAATCACTTAACCACATGAAGCATTGAGTATAATTATTGATTTTTTTAATCGGAAAGGAGAAAATAATATTCTGTATATAATATTATTCGGTAACTTCTGCTTATATCATCAATAGTCAAAGGACATATGGTTTAAAATATTAGGTCGTTAATACAGAAGTTAGGTAGTTAGATTAGCAATTGCGATATATTAAAGTACCTAATAATAATAACAATGATAATGATAATGATAATGATAATGATAATGATAATGATAATGATAATGATAATGATAATGATAATGATAATGATAATGATAATGATAATGATAATGATAATGATAATGATAATGATAATGATAATGATAATGATAATGATAATGATAATGATAATGATAATGATAATGATAATGATAATGATAATGATAATGATAATGATAATGATAATGATAATGATAATGATAATGATAATGATAATGATAATGATAATGATAATGATAATGATAATGATAATGATAATGATAATGATAATGATAATGATAATGATAATGATAATGATAATGATAATGATAATGATAATGATAATGATAATGATAATGATAATGATAATGATAATGATAATGATAATGATAATGATAATGATAATGATAATGATAATGATATTGATAATGATAATGAAGCAGCAGGAATAGGAGCATTTGTGTATAAGGCAGCGAGAAGAGCAGCCGATGAACTTGGTCTCGTGTTCGATACTGAGTGGGAAAATCCAGACTCTGTCACCGAGTCGGATCCTGCTCAGTTAAAAGCCCAAATTAAAGCTGCAGAAACGCATCTTCTTCTGCAGCTACATAGAGGAGCTTGGATTATCTGAAAAGCTGACCTTTGCTTTTTTGAGGTCAGCGGGGCTGAACTCTGAGACCGAGGGATTCATAATAGCTTGCCAAGATGGTGTAATTAACACACTCTCTATCGTAGTCGTGTCTTGGGTATCGAGGTTCCTGATACCAGATGCAGGGCCTGCCGTCAAGCGCCGGAGACGCTTATGCATCTCCTGTCTGCCTGTCCGGTATATGCTGCGACAGCGTATTTGATTCAGCCTTACGGGTGTTGTATTATCATTTACGACACTCGTATGAAATAGACGAGACGCCAGTGCTGCCTTATGCTCCGGGGGATATAAAATCCGTTGTGGGGAACTATTCATTTCCCACCCTCAGGCAAATTCAAGCCAATAAGCCTGATGTAGTTCTCCTCGACCACCAGCTTAGGACGATGTTTGTGATTGAGTTCTCGGCTCCCGCAGAGAACAACTTGGTCCTAAAAGAGGAGGAGAAACGGAGGAAGTATCGAGATCTTCTCTCCGAGCTCCGTAGGCTGTATCCAGACCACTCTATTAAGGTTGTGGTGCTAATTATAGGCATTCTGGGTGGAATGAGACATACGCTGCTTTCTGAATTAAAGATCATACTGGCTTGCCGAAATTCAGCAGAGATCTTAGCTGGCAGAATGCAGAAGGCAATCGTCCTTGGTTCGCTACGTCTGCTCAGAACACACGATTTACGGGCGCAATAATTACTGACTCCACGGAGTGGAGAGTGGTCAAGTTTAGCTGGCGCTACTCTTACACTTAACCCTTACATTTAAAATATATAACAGTATAAGACAGTAATAAAGTAACAAATACACATACAGCTTCATACAAAATAGTGAAATAAAAACACATAACTTAAAAACCTAAACATAAGCAGCAGGAAACAGGAAAACAAGAATATATATAGCATAATATACAAACAATATAAAACGTAATAATGTAGTGGTAGCATAAATATGGCATAATTAAGAATTTAAAATGGCACCCTTTATTACTTTTTTAAAATGTGGTGTTGCTAAGAGCTTGAGGTTGCCTTGAATTGAATTGTAATACTTAATTGCATTGTACGTAAAAGCCTACAAAATGGTGATGTACAAAACTGAGACATATTTAAAATATTTTTTGTTCTTATATGAACATTATGCAATGTTCCTCTCATTTGCAATTTTTCTGCGAGGTAACTAGGAATACCAGTATTAAGCAATTTATGGACAAAAATTAAATAATGCTGTTTAACTATATTTTCTATATTTAACCAGCCCAGAATTTTTATTTTATCCGAAATATGATCAAATTTCCTCATTGCAAATATAAAACGACAACATGCATTTTGAATCTTTTGAAATCGGTTTTTTATTATTTTATCTAAGCATGGAAAATAAACCAGCAAATAGCTGAAAATAGGCAAAATTAAAGTTTCACACAGTTTTTTTCTCACTTTAAGATTCAAAATAAAACTATTTGAATATAATAATTTCAAAGACACGAAGCATTTTTGGATTAATTTATTGACATGCTTATCAAATCTCAATTTCTCATCTATTAAAATGTTTTTCATAGTTTTTACAAACTGCAAACTTTGACCTTCGACACGAACATCCAAGATAGCCTTAAACTGTTCACGTTTTTTATTGGAACAAAACAACATAGCATTACTTTTCTGAGGATTAATTTTTAAGTTGTGTTCTTTAGAAAATAATACAATGCTCTCGAGATCTTCATTTAGCCTATTTGAAACATCATGCACTTCAGAACTGTCAAAATTACATAAAATTTGTCATTTGTCATCAGCATAAGCCTGCATGGTTGAAAATTTTAAAGTACCGAAAATTTCAGCTGTATATACAAGAAATAGTAATGGACCCAATATGGACGCTTGAGGAACTCCAGAGCAAATGGATCTCAGATCAGATATACTATTGCCGATTTTACCTTTCTGATAACGACCAGTCAAATAACTATTAAAAAGGGAAGCCGATATGTCGTCAAAACCATAAAAAATTAGCTTAGCTCTGATAAGGTCATGGTCAATAGTATCAAACGCCTTCGAGAAGTCGAGTGACAATAGAATTGTTGCGGTAAAATGGATAACAAACTAATGTGACGTACGTCTTGAACAGATGGTAGTATACTTACTTTGGACACAGGACTAATAACAGCTTCTTTCCAGGACTCAGGAAAATAACCTTTCAATAGGCAACAATTTACAATGTGGGTCCTGTAAGGACTTAAAACAGATAAAGAATACTGTAGAATTGTTCTGATTTAATAGATAGAAAGGCAGTAACTAATTCTTCTTCATCAATTAATGAAAATCTAAAAAAACTATCATTATACTTATTATTCTTGTAATACTTAATCATGTTTTTACATTGAGATGATTTATTATACACAGATAGAAAATAATTGTTTATATCCGACACATTCAATTGAGGAGGTAGTTCCATGTTTTACCTGACCTGATATCTTTAAGTTTTCTCCAAAAAACCTTGCCATTATTTTGCAAATATAAGTGAGATATATATGCTGCTTTCTCACGCCTAATAGACGCTAAGGTAAAATTTCTAATGTTTACATAGGAATTCCAATTTTCATTACTTGGACACGCCTTATACTTCATGAAAGTTTTATCTCTTTCAGCCATCATCAATTTAATTACATCAGTAATCCATGGAGACGCTGGCTTATTTCCCCTAGCTGACTTTAGAGGTGCATATTTATCGAATAGTTTTAAGACACACTCAGTAAGCAGAAACACTTTTTGATCTATATTATCAATAAAATATATTTGATGCATGTTTGAAGCCAACAACTCCTATAAAAACATATTCTTATCAAATGTTTTAAAATCTCTGTAAGTAATGAATTTTTGTTTATATTTATAGTGAGGAACCTTGACCATACAAAATGTTAGTTTATGATCTGATACCAGATCTGCATCAACAACACCTATTTGTTTAACAATATCTGGACAGTTAAGAAAAATCGGATAAATTAGTGTGCAAGATGTGTTAGTAACCCGTGTAGGCTCATTTGTAATCTGCACAAATCCATAAGCATCAAAACATTTCGCAATACAGTTATTTAACTGAAATAAATCAATATTCATATCTCCCACTACAATAATATTATTATAACTAGGCATTACGTGGGACAAAATATCATCTAATATTGTATTACTTAGTAAACATCGCCCTTGCCTTACCTTACGGCCGCCCATGTAGAAATAAGTTATGCATGTAAGAAGATTTGTGATAATCTAATCAAATAAAAAAGTATATATAAGAAATTATTAACAAAGCTGTTTGTACAGTTTTCTTTAATTACAAAACAGTACACATTTTTATGCAACCCCAGTTGCTAATATACTAGAAGAGTAAATTGTATGTCATGGTTATACAACACACAAAACACGTTAGTTGCTATACTAGTTGGAAACGGTTTGAATTTGGAACTATTACAAATATTGGAGCAGTTAAGTTGAGAACCAATTACCAGTGAACGTTAGAAGTAGCTAGACAATTTCAAACTAATGTCTGATTGCTGCTGAACAAATCTAATGTAATAGCGACACCTATATTAACTATTTCCAGTTGAATAACTATTCTCTATAGAAGCAATGGTTTCTATCCTCCTATCCTAATACAGATAATATAAATTTTGAAACGAAGTAGATATTTATATGTTTATGCAGCTTTACCATGTTTAAGTTCATTTATTCACATGAGATGGCACTGATTGTACTGTAAAGCCATCGAGCCAAATCACTCATATAGTAAGTAAGTAATTTTATTTCCAGAATAAACATGTGACACATGTGTACAGGAAAAAAATGTATATCAACATCAGACAAGATACACTAATACCTATACTATGTTTATAGATATGCTATTTTTTTTCTGAAACGTCTCATTCCTATTGTTTTGATAAATTATTTAGAACATTCTGAAAAATAACGTCTTAAAAATTCTACATAAATAAAAAATAATTCTTATCCAAACGTATGTATGCTACCCCCCAAGAGGGGGGGCATACAAAATACACTTCTAAGAGGGGTAGGTAGTTCAAACTTAAGAAGCTTATTTAAGATCATAAGGAGTGTTTCTGTTCCGAATTTCACTTAAATCGGATAAGTGGTTTAAAAGTTATGAGGGAAAAACGAGAAAAAAATTCCTACTTCAACGTCCTCTATCTCGGAAACGATGAGTTTTTGGAAATAAGTTAATATTACAAATGAACATTATTTTAACCTGTTCTATCGATTCCTGAAGTTATCAAGACTAAACCTGAATCACCTTGTATTTTTTTAAAGCTACATTTTTAATTTAAAAAACATTATTTTTAAGGAATAGGTCGGATATTGCGAAATATTACCATTTTAAATCAAATGTAATGCAGCCATCTACCGTAAAATAGTGTAAATAGCTTGATTGAGTGGTGTGAAAATTTTTTAGGAAGTACCTTTGTATTTTATTTGTTTTTAGCTCTTATTAAATATTTTAAGAAATGTCTGTGTCAGCAAGAATGTGTAAAAGGGTGCAGCATTATGTGATTTAGACTGCTGTGTCAATATAAAAACTATTTTATTTTTTTATTTAAAATTAACCTCCTACTATAATACCTATTAATGATACTGCATAGATAATATTCCCATCATTTTGAGACCTATTTCTTGAAACTCTCATTATTTCATTATTTCTATCTTTCTATCTAGCGTAGAAATGCCAAAAAACCTGACCGTAAAAAGTGGGATAAAAGTAATATGACAAATGCTTTTCCGACTGGCAAGGTGGCAGTCCTAAAATAACAAACAACAATAAACAAAATTAGGACGCAAATCCATTATTAGCTAACATTTAGAACAAGAATTGGTAAAGCGCTGCAGAGCTATAGAGCGGACTTTTTTGAGTTGACAAGAAGAGATGTCTACGCAATATTGCTTTTCAACTCATAAAAAGAAGCCAAATTCTTTCAGCTCGGCTGAGTTAATCGGCAGATAAGAATTGGTTACACAGTTTCAGAAAAGGCATCAAAATTTTCTGGAAAGATGCACTGGAACATCAACACAACAATCAAACTTTACAGCGGACAGCGTCTTTAATGTCGATAAGACTGGTCTGTGTATTATCCAATTAAAATGCTCCGAAGTATTTTGATTGAGGGAAAAAGGCAAGTAAATTCTGTTGCCTTAGCCAAACATGGCTCTTTAGTCACTGTTGTGTTATGCATGATCACAGACGGAGGTTTTTCTTCACCGTTGATGATTTTTTCACGTCAAAATGCTAGCGAACTGTTGAAGAAGGGAACGCCACCTGGAACAGCATTTGCTTTTCACCCATCGGGTTGGATGCAAATCGACATATTCAACCAGTGGTTTAATGACTTTATTGAATACGTTCACCCAACCGCTGAAAAGCCTGTGCTTCTAGTAGTAGTAGTTAGGGGGCCATCACATCGATACGAGAAATATAGATGTGATAGCTGCGAAACAGAATTTTATCACCATAATTACCATCCCACACATCAAGATGCAGCCATTGGATAAATTCCGTCAATTCTTACGAACTCACAAACACCCTGTAAATCATTTCGATATAAGTGAAATTTTTGGAATTTTTGGAAAACAGGTCTGTTACAACTACCACAGAAGACCAACAGCAGCAAGCAGGAAAATTCGAACCAGCTCTTGATGTGCGACGTCCCACAACACTTACCTCTCGATTAATTTTGCCTAAGGACATTCAATTACTTTCAATTTTAGAGAACAAAATAGTAATCAGAGGGCGTCAGCCTGGAAAATCTAAAATCATAACTTCAACTCTCAATAAGCGAGAATTAGAGCAGCCAATTGCTAAAACCCCATAGTAAAAAATAAAGTAAAAATAATGGTGGCCTTTCTGCATCAAACGATGCGATAGATAGTCCAGGGAAGTGAAGTTTAAGTCTAAGAAACCTAAGAGTGCAATAAACTGGGACAACTTTTCATCTGATGACTCATCATGTTGTGATGTTCCCTTAGATAGTTCGCCTAGTGATGAAGACATTTTTCTGAGACTTCAAACACTATTTCAAAATGGTGAATGTATTTTCTGTTCTGGTTTATTTTCCCAAGATAGGTACATATACATATGTATCCTTTAGACCCACAAACTGTACGCCGGTATAGAAAAAGACACATATGTGCGTGATTTCTGTCGTTAATGGATCTTATATTTTATTGGTTTCTTTTATTTTTTCTATTCCGTATTACACAATTCCATTATTACATATTACCCCACTATTTTTCGAAAGCAATAAAAATGATTTATTTAACTAATATTTAAATGGCAACAAATCTATTTTTTGTATTATTCGATTTAAATCAGTTAATAAACCAGCAGTAGCAATGGCAATCATTTTTCCTAAAAAACTTTAGTCTGTAAAATATTGTCAGAAAATCATAATACCACCGCTATTTTATATGTAACTTTCTATATTTATCAAATTGATAAACTGAGCTCATTTAATTACAACATATTGAGTGATACTAGTTTTATTTAGTACTGTAATAAAGTATTGTAATAATAGATAATATTTACTCAGAAAAAAGTACATACAGTATATATTTATTTCAAAATTTTTCTTAAAATATATCTTTCGATCTGTCAATCCGATATGGTTGTTGGTGTCGTATTTGGCCCAGAAAAAAATTAACATAGCACATATATAGTTATTTATAGCAGAGAACTCAGTTATTCTCTGGCTATAGCATTGACCAACATTCATTATGAAATTCTAAAAATTTGTTTTATAGATTTTTTTATACAGACTATTAGTCTATACAATAGGTTTTTTGTTGAAAATAATTAACAATAATATTCAGCAAATACTAAGTCATTAGCACCACTCATTAATTATAAAATATAAATGGACTTGTGCTATTATGATAAAATCTACCTTCGATTGTTTAACCTCTTTAGCGGAGCGGAGTGTGATTTTTTAATTAAGTGCGTAGAACGGAGTAATATCACTACCTTTTATTTTATTTGGCAAAACTTCTTTCCTAGGTACTTGATGAGGTAGATAAGAAGTAGAGCGCTAAACATTTAAAAAATGTAAATGTTATATAAATTTATCTGAAGATGTGTAGCGTATACTGATCAAACGTAATAACGTAACTAATCAAAGATAAAAATTGATTCAACTTAAGTAAAAACACGACATCCAGTGAAGGAAACATAGGGAGACACAGTCATTGAAGGAGATGAAACACAGAACGATTTGTGCTGCTTCGGTAGCTAAATCGGCTCATTTTATTGGGGATGACACACACAACGGTTTTCACAGGCCAAAAAGTTTTCAAAAACGAGGCGGCGATAACCAGTGTGTCTGTATTTTTTCCTTTTAAAAATCCCATAATTTCAACGGCAAAGTAATACGATAAGTATATTTACTTAATTATTAAACATTTTTTGTTACATTTTATTTAGAAAATTAGATAATTTTGAGTTGTGTGTGTTAAATCTAACATAAATCACAATAACTTTAAAACTACTCTTTCCACAGACATAAACTATATATAGCTATTTTCTATTAGAAATAACATAATTAATGGTGGTCATTCAAACTAAGTATGGAATTTGGCATACAGTTTCTTTATTTTAATTGGTAGCAATACCGCCTAGGATTAATTGTTTATAACTTTTGATCACATCTTATTTGTTGCGGTATTTTGAAGAGACTGCTATGTTTCTGTTAAAAAGTATATTCAGAGTCATCTACTGTTAATATTTTCCACTGGGTGGACGATTTTAAATAGGTATGTACAATACAATTTAATGTTTTTTTTTACTGTATTAGACATTGTGGGTGTAATTCAACGCTGGTTGGGGCTTCTGTCCACAGAGTAGTTAGTTTCACACAATATTGTTAATACCTAAAAATATATAAAAAACAATTTATTGTATTGTTAAACCTTGCTTTATTAAGTCACTAATCTTAGCTTCATCAGTAGACATCAAATAGATTTAGAAATATTTCCATAAAAGTTACATGTCAAAAACTATACCACATACGAATAACCCTATATTCCTTAATTTCTTTGATTTGACAAGCGTCTCTTCTATTATTTCTTGTGAAGCAATACGTGCAGTGGCCGCAACGTAAAGGTTATCTAACACGTATACTATAACTGTGTCCTCAAGCAAAAACTGGTAAACTTACTTTTATCATGAAATTCACAATTAAGTCTTATTTTATCCGTAAGACTACCTTTACTATTAAGGGGGCGGGGGGAAATATGAATGACAATTATCCAAACATATACATAGATCGGGCTGGACCTTGTGAGTGGCTTTCAAGGTCACCAGGTATTACTCCTGTTGATTATTACCTATGGGGCCGTTTAAAATCGGAGGTGTATGAACTCTAGCTTTGAATACTAATTAAACCCTGTAGTAAATGCCAGAAATTTCTCACCAATTTTTAATGCGAACTAATAAGTATTTTTAAGTATTTTGTGTGTAATAATAATAGTATTGAAAATTTATTAGTTTGTTGCAAATTTGAATGGTTCTTATACACTGTCTTACTTTAGTCAATGATCATCTATTAAATGTATTTAAAGCGAAAAATAAAACATTATGCTGTATTATTATTTTTATTATGTCTGGTGACCCACCTAGACCTATGCACATGTTTGGAAAATTCATATTTTTTTCTAGCAAATGATGAAGAGGTGGACTTTTGTATAAAATAAGAATTAATTGTGAATTTGATGATGAAAGTAGGTTTACCAGTTTTTACTTGAAAACATCTCTCACAGACAGATATTTTATCGAACATACGCAAATACAACAAATTGACCATAAACTCAACTATTTCTGCTCTAGAAGCGTGAACAAATTTTTCATACTGGATGTTGTTATTGCGAATAAACAAAATAAATAAAAAATATGCCATCAAACCCACATTTCTGTTTCGCTTATGACGTTAGTCGATTAATGGCCATTTCCACCGCATTGCCTTTTAAGTGTAGTTAACTAAGAGCGGTTAAAATTTTAGGCCTAGTTTAAAATAGTAATTTGTAAAGTCTACCTAAAGAGCCAATATTCATAATTTTTCGGTTTTTTGCACAAGTTGTTACCTTCACGACTATTTCTTAACCTCAAAAGTGTTTTCGAATTGGTAGGATTTATTATGGACATAATTCCCCCCAAAAAAAAAACACGATTGGCAAATTTTAGCAATGCGGAAAAAGTATTCTCTAAGAAAAAGTATTACTAATCAACATAATAGCAAATTATAAAAGTACGGTGGAGAATAAAAAAACCGATTATGTCTGTACAAGAAAAATGATAGCAAGTGAATTTAACTCACTGTCGCCAAATAATATTCACAGAACAGCAGAATCATTAAAAAAGTTTTTTAAAAACAAAAAAAAAGGAAGTCCGTTTTATTGGCGATACAGATTTATAACTAAAGACTAAAAATAAATGTTTTTTTTTTGTAATTTTATCAGTGATTCTTTTTAAGAGCTTACATATTACTTGAAAATTCAAGATCTTCTTCGATTAAGGTCAAAATGTGCAGCTGTTTCTTTATACAGCCGGTATCTTCTAAAAAAATGTTATCCATCGTATGGAAGTGATCACTTCTCTCGTACACTTTTCGAGGAAACCTATACTCTATTATTTTTTAATATATCTAAATCATTATTAAATATATCATTTTCATCATAATTCATTATTTTTTGTTTATTTTTCAGTGGAAAAATAATAAAACCAATTTATTAAATTAGGTTATGTAGAACCTTTAAGTATCGTTAAAAGAGATAAGCCTAGAATTTCGAGGGCTTATATTTAAGAAGGTTTAAGACATTTTATGTCGGGTTTAGTAAACGGTGGAAGGCGTAGCTTAAAACAAACTGTGGAAATGGCCATAAGAGGAGGAAGAGTAGTACCACTACCAAAAATCATTTGATTATACACCCTTTTATAGCAAGTTATAGAAATAACCAAAATCGGTAGAACGCCCTGTATTTCGGTATCGATAACGGTTAGATCCATCAACAACAGGTTTTTTGTATGAGTTCAAATTATTTGAAATAAAATTTTGACAGTGTCAAAAGTGATGTTGATCTGTCAAGAAAATTTAAAAACATCCACTCCACATGCTTAATAAAAAAATCTACCTTTTCATTTATAGGAATTGTAGGAAAATTGATTTATAATAGCTTAAATACCTTTACAATGCATTATTTTTTTTTACAAAAGCTATTAATAAAGTATAATATGGGTGTTGAATTACACCCACAATATTATGGGTGTAATTCAACGCTGGTCGGAGCTTTAGTCCGCAGAGTAGTTAGTTTTGCACAATATTGTTAATACCTAATAAAAAATATATAATAAAAACTTGCTTTCTTGCCTGTTCAATAGCTTAATAAAAATAATGTTTGTTACAAATAATTATTTTACAAAATGTGAACAATACCTGATTTTTACCAAAATTAAGAATATACCTATGTCTAAAATCGATGTGTTTATGAGACATAGTATCTCGATTGATGAATAGTTTCCAATGGCTACATTTGCTAACCCGTCACTAATCTCGAAATCATGTTAATTATAGCTTTCCTAAACAATTAAAGACAGAAAAACTCACAAGATCAAAAAGTTAAAAAAGTAAAGCAAAGGGGTTGTCTTTTTGCAGAACAAGAAGAAGACATTTCTTAGCATGAAAAATCGGTGTACTTATTTACAGAAATTAAATTATTACGTCAAATTTAAGTATTAGACAAGCAAATTTTTTAGGTTTACATTAAATTAGTAATTAAATATGATTACGCATGCATACTAATAAGTAACATATCATGTGTGCGAAACAAAAATAGTTCAAACAGAAACAAAAAAAAATGATTGTAAAAGCGTTATGGTTGTAGAATTTAGTACATTTACAAAAACTGAAAATGTATTTTCTTTTCATTTTATTCAATAACAAAAGATTTTAAACTCTTACATTTTTACAAAACATATTTATATGGAATTTAAACATGTCGGAGGGTATACGGCGCTGTATTTATTCAATTTTAAATTATCCGAGTACTTTGAATATAAAACAACTAGGTACATATTAATATTTTGATTTACACGTACTATAGCTCTATAGCTATAAAGCTTTATAAATAGTTAATTAAAAAATATAAATGTTTTTTGGATAACTTCTTTTGAATATTTTTATATCATCACAGAGTGAATTTGCAGAGCTACCAAATACATTTTATTATTTTTTTTTTCAGTTACATTTTTTATATACTATTAAACTATTGTTTCTATAAACACACTAAATTGTAATAACGGTATGTTTAACTTCCTTCTTAATCGGGATTTACGTTATTGTTAAGTTGCCTTGATATATTAATTGTCTTGACTGACCTAATTTCTAATGAAAGTTCCGATGAAATGAAAAATTATTGCATGACAAAAGTGGGATTGCAACATGCAGTTATCATATAGAAGGAAATCATTGTCTCACATAATACTACGTAATTCTACACATTATTGTTTTGCAAGAAAGCCATATTCACTAACTAACGAAAATTAACCGTGCTTCATAATACACGTTTTTCTGTTTTGTAAACAGAAATTTGTGTTACTAATAATTATAAATAACAAACAAACATCTCTTTAAAAAAATATAACAGAATTTATTAAGAACAGTTAACACAGGAAAAATATAAATAGTTTTGAAGAGATACAAGAAGACACACATAGTGTGGATTATTGGACATTCATCTATTTGTGGCCATAGCTGTCATAACTTTCGTAACCACCATAATCTTGACCACCATATTCATGACCATGCACTGGTACGGCTATAGGTACTTTGACAGGGTATGGGACGGGTCTTTCCACTGGTACTGCAACAGGTTTTGCTACTGGATAAGGAACTGGTCTATCGACAGCAACTTTTACGGGATATGGTACAGGCCTCTCAACTGGATATGGTACTGCTTTTTCTACGGGGTATGGGGCAGGTACTGGTACTTTTATGTGGACAGGGTAGGGTCTGTCTACAGGTACAGCTACGGGCCTGTCTACGGCTACTTTGACAGGGTAGGGTACTGGTTTTTCCACAGGCACAGGTATATTCTTAATAACATGTACTGGATAAGGTTGAGGGACATGTACTGGGTAAGGTCTATCGACTGGTACCTTTACTGGGACTGGTACTTGTTTGTATACTGGGTAGGGTTGTGGCACATGAACTGGTACTTTAACTGGATATGGAACCTGTTTCTCTACTGGGTAAGGTTGAGGTACTGGTACTTTAACGGGGTATGGAATATGTTTTTCTACCGGGTAAGGTTGAGGGACCAACACCTTAACCGGATAAGGCCTGTCTACTGGTACTTTAACAGGCACATGTACGATTTTTTCAACGGGGTAGGGTTGGGGAACTGGCACAGCTACTTTTACTGGAACCTTGACTGGATACGCCACGCGTTTTTCTACGGGATAAGGTTGAGGTACTAATACTTTTACTGGGTAGGGTACGTGTTTGGTTACTGGAACCGGAATGTGTCTTTCTACTGGGTATGGGACGGGAACGCCCTTGTACCAAGTGATGGTCTTTTCTACGGCAGTGCTGTGCCCTAAGTCGATGGCACCAAGTCCAACAGGGTAACCGCCTGCAATCCCATGTCCGCCTTGCCCTACTTGGTAACCATTGTCGAAGTCACCACCGTAGCCGTATCCCAAACTAAGTAATCCGCGCTTTGTCTGCTTCTTGTCGGCTTCTACTGCTTTCTTCTCCTTGGCCTCAGCGTTTACCGCCACTGCTACAAGGACTAAGATCGACAGCGTAATCTAAAAAAGAAATATAACAATACTTAAATATTTATATTAGTAACGGGTGCGAAATAAAGACGTATTTTAATTCAGCGTAATTTTTTTGCGTCACTGGTAATGGAGATCCATAATTATTAATAATGCATAAATAATAACATATAATGTGCCTTTTTACTGTCAATTAAGTATCAATGGAATGTTTTCACCTAGCTCCCAATATTAACTAGATGATTTAATAGCTGCATATTAACAATAATGAATTAATAAAGGGAATTACTCATAACACGTTTTAATTATGTTTAATGCACCAATTAAAAACTTATTAATCTTTAGATATATGAATATTATATGATTCTATAATATAAATTAATTTTGTTCCATTTATAAATTATTGAAATATTTTGCTCTATTTCTTATGCTAGAAATAATTTTTAGCTAAATGAGTGCGAAAAAAATTTAGTTAACTTGAACAAGTTTAAGTTTCGCACTATTAATTAAAATTTAACATTTTTTACAAAAATGCAATTTGAACACTTCAAATTGACTAAATTATTCATCGCACTGTTTAATCCAGAATTCGGCACTTGTTCACAAAATCACAAATTGTATCACAATAAACACTGAAACTAACCAATGGCTTCATTTTAGTTCTCATGAAGACTGTAGTAGTCCTACAAATAAACTGGATACCTTTTTGAGGTCTTCAATGACTTTTATACTCCTTGGTTACTTTCATGAGTCGCCACTTCTTCTTGTGCAAAACTTCTTCCCCCAGAAAACCGATTCGCTTCCAATGTTGAGAAAGTCAATTTTCAGCCACCGTGTTCTAGGAGGCAGGGTTCGCGTCCTTTACGTAACAATCAAGTATACATGCATGCGTGTGATGTCAGATGGTATTCGGTTGCCAGACGTTCTGCTGGTTTAATAACTTTACAAAATATTGAAATTCTTGTGAGGAAAGTATTCCGTCCTTAAACTTGTTGATTCTCATTGTTATGAAACGCTTTTGCATTGTGTGGCGTACACATTATTAACGTCATGGGTTGCATTGTTAGCGTTTTGAAGCACGGCCCGCGTTATGAATTTAAATTCAGAAGATTTTCACGGGCCATTCTAAATGTTTAATGCTTTGTTATTGCACATATTCGAGATGCAATGTGTTTATAAAAACTGAATATCAAAATGGCAAGTAGTTTTACTTATTTTTATCTTTTTGATATTCATATTCCCCTGTTTAAAATGAAAAGGCTTGCATTATTTTTAAAAATTAAATATAACATTTTAATATATACAATGTTTATTGTTTATAAACATCCATAAAATAAATAAAATAAATAAGTAATATTAAGTAAATACTTAAGGAATAAATCATTTATTGAAGTAACTATTTTGTCCATACTAACAACGGAAATTTTGTTACAGATATTTCGTTAGCAGCATCCTTCAGTTTCAAATTTATAGAGCTTTGTGCTCAGCCTCAGGACAATATGTTCCTTCCAATCCATCTCGCCCATTGCACAAATGTGACATATATCGAAGTAAAGAAGCTGGAAAAATTTTAATGTAAGTAGACAAGTGTTTATTTGCTATTATTTGTACATATTGCATACATAATTCCAGAAGAAAACATGTCCAACAATTGGAAATTAAATGCGAATCAAAATGAATAATATAAAATATATATGTTACGTAGCTATTTAACGCATGGTGATATATATAGGGAAAGGAAGATTGTAAATGTATATAAAAGAAATGTGTTTTTGTGTCGATTTATAAAATACAGGTTGATTCTTAATCTATACGCATAAACCTTGTAAATTATAGCTAAGGATAAATACTGACGAATAGTGAAAAAAAACGTAGGAAGTTTACAAGAATTTATCAGGAAAAATTTGCTGTTTATAAAAACTAAAAAGTAAGCATTTCTATACATATAAGTATGATAACTATTGATGTCAAAATTGTTATTTTGCTTTCACTTAAAATGTTCCATAGATTTTTAATGAGATTTAGCATGTGCGCGTACAAGAGTATCTTTTTTTTTTAAAAAACCTTAGAGTTTTCATTTTTTCTACGAAATTGTCAAAAATATATACCTACCCCCTTGTTTTACTCGAAGCTGGACAAACTGTATTGATTTCCTTTTAGATTTTCAAAACCAGTTATTGGATTATGCCAAATTTCATTAATGTATCTTTAGACATTTGGGAAATACTAATTAAAAACCACCATTAAGAAATAACCGTTTACACCCTATATGTCAAAAACGAAAAGTTTTAGGAAACATATTTATATAGACATTTATGCGTATAGGTTAATAATTACCCAGTATTTGATTTATTTTATTTAGATATTATTTTATTTATGATTTCGGCTATTTCATAGATTACAGAGTTCTTATTTTCCTTATTTAATATTTTTACAATGAAAATGTCTAGTTAGTTTGAGGAACAAGGAATTAAGTGATAAAAATATATTCATAGCTATTTTTTAGCTTTTTTTTCATAGCTGTTAAAAAAGAAATTAATAATGAATGAAAGATAAAAGTACTGAAACTTTGATATTTTATCCAAAACGATAAGCAAAATATTAATAATGAGTGTATCCGATTTTTGTGTAACCCTTCTAGGAAACCTGAAAAAGGATAAAACAGGAAGAAAAAATTTGGAATTTTCAACTCTTCAAATAGATCTGGAAAACGAAAAAATCGAATTTTCTTCTTAATTTATTTAAAAAAAAATTATAACGGTTTGCGAAATAGCTATTTCAAACGCTATATGCTACTAAATTTATTATAAGAATAAGTAGGCATACATATCCTTGCAATATTAAATTATTATTATAGTGTTAATTTAACAGGAAACATTTACTGATAATTACAAAGCACTATTTAGGCCAGTGTAAAATCTTGAAATCTGGCATCATTCTCGAATTTATTCCTTCTACTATTGACCTTCAACGTTTCCTTTCGAGCTTTTACAAAGAATCCTTGGCGGATATTGCATCTCTGCAGCAACAACGGACACAGGAGAAAGAGTGACCGCAAAATCCGCCCGTTTTTGCGTTGTGTAGCAAGAACGGGGAAGGTTGTACAGAGGTTTCCGTGGGCTTAAATTGATCGTCATGAAAAATCTAGGTGAGCATAATTCGATTTTTCCAATATTTGCCCGACTTACCCCTTCTTGAGGGATGAAAAATGGTCGATCAATTCTTGGTAAAAATTGGCGGGAACGTGAATGGCAAGGAAGAGATCAGGGATGTTTTTCCAAAAATGCTCAAGGTGAAAAACACCCCCCGCGTGGGGGTAAAACCACCCCTTTGGACGACCTTCCCCGTTCTTGCTACACACTACGCAAAAACGATCGAAAAAATGGGTTTTTTTGCGGTTACTCTTTAAAGATACACCTTTAAACTATATTTCACAGTGTATCAAATTTTAAAATTTATATAATGGGCATCAAGTTATTAAAATGATTCATGGGCCTGTAAAAGTATTTCTAAGAAATTTAAAACAATTTTGTTTTTAATTTCGTAATAAAAACTATATTTTTAATTGTAATATATTTTGTTACCTACCAGTATTTATAATGGCGATTTAGTCAAACATATTAGAGGAATTGATATTTAGTTATTTATATCTAAATATTAATATACTTGTAGAAAAATAACTCAAACTAAATTCCTAAAGTATTTGCATGCACGTAATTGAAGGGAAGTAACATGTTAGTAAAATTTTAAGAAATGCATGTTTTAATAAAACCATAATAAAATACTTAGATATCTAATTACTTTAAAATTACATACATATATGGCTAGTTGGTCAAATATTTTATAGAAAGTTTGCATTTTTTAAATTTAAGTAAATATTTGAAGCAAACAAATGCAAATTTTGGAGACTAACATTGGTATTTTCGTGCTGTAATATACATACAATATTTTGAAATAGGGTGTTTTTTAATCTTATCCGTATTTTTAAAATAGTGTCTCCTTCTAAGTCAAATAATTATAATTGTATAATTGTAATAAGTGTAACGAACAAATAACAATATTGTAGCCATCTACAAAAATGCCGACTAGTAAAAATATAAAATTATTCACTTGTATTTATAAGTATGAGAAAATAATTATAAAATTGTGTTGGGATAGCAATAAATGTATGTTATACAAACGTATTTTAAAAATTAATATTATATTTGCGCGAAATTTGAATAGTAATAATGAACAAACAAGACATAAAGAATTATATTTTTGTAATTGATTTTGCTTCACAAATTTTATTTTTTAAGATTTCAGTACTTAAAAACGCAAATTTTTATACAGCGCCCTTAACAAACCAAGGGTCTAACTCTTGAGACACAGGGTGTTAAAATTTAAGAACCACTACATTTATCGAAATATAAAATATTTCTAAAGTTAGAAATGTAGAAATTTTATTGTTTGTATTTACTTTTTGTAGAATTCTCTCACTATTCTTCAGTTGATTAAAAATTGCACAGTGTTTAAACTTAAATTACGCATAAAATATTCAAAATATTTCCTATGATATAAACAGTTTTGAAATTATTATAAACCTATGATTATTTTAAATTTAAGATTCGATTTTCGAATAAAGTAGGAAACACCATTTTAGCTTGGAACTAACATTAATAGGTCTACGCACTATTCAATTTTAAAAATACGCAGTGGCGTTGAAATTCTGGGGATCGTAATGATGGCTGCTAATGTCTCAACCATTGAAAAATGTATATACCACGTTTTTTATAGTTACTTATATCATCATCCCAAATCATATCAATCTAAGGAAAACATCTTTAGAGATATGTGAATAAATACTAAATTTATTTAAACCTTAACAGATTCTTTCTCGAATACCAACAAGTTCATTAAAATTTGATTATCAAAGTAAGCAATAGCACAGTCTTCTGAAATAATTACATGAACTTATATTAATATTCATTGAGTAAATGCTTTGTTTACAATAACTTTAATAACATATATTAATATGGATATTGTGAAACAAGTGTCATTAATTATTTAATCGCAACGACATCCACTTTGCTACATACTCGACTTTCTTAATGCATAAAATAATTTGAATATTTTTTTTGTTTACTCATTTACCTGGCACAGTTAATCCCACGCTACTGCATACGTTTGCATGGATTATAAAGGATCTCTTGAAGAATCTGTATCATTTCAAAACTGATTATTACATAAGACATGACGGCGTTGACCCAGTTAAATTAAATTACGTCCAGGATTTTAGAAATAAGATGTTATAAAGTAATTCCATACAGCAATTAATTACAGCGGAAAGTGTGCTCATTTAGATATAATTTCAATGGAATTCACTTTCAAAGTCATGTTTTATGCACAAAATGTGTAACCTACAAAGTAACTATACCATTCAACCAAATACATTAATTTTGTTATATAGACATTGCGCAATGCATAACTTGAAGGCTTTTATTAGGACAATAACTGCCTGAATTTTGTAGCGACACTTGTATCAGCTCATGGCGTGAGTAAAAAACATATTATTTTAATATTGAAACAGTTAACTATTTATGTTTCCTCCATCACCTAACATTGATTTTGGCTAGTGTTTTTCTTTTCTCCGAACAAACGTTATTTGATAAATATGTTATGAATTTAATTTTACTCACAGCTATAGTTTCCTGTAAATTGAAACTGTCCTTTTCAGACAATATTTATTTATTTTACTGCAATGTAAAGGTATTTAATAATATAAATCAATTTTTCTACAATTTTATCTACACACGCTGTATAAGGAATATATGGGTAAATATTGTGGATGTGATTCCAGGTTGGGCGGGAAATTAGTCCGCAGAGTAATTAGTTTCACACAATTATTAATAATTCTAACAATCCGGTATCAATCTCTCACAATGACCCAAGCCAACATTCTTCCACCTTACCATACCCGCAGAGAAGGTGCCCATCCTCTGCACGAATTTAGCTGATATACGGTCAACTGGCTGCGGGGCTCGAACCCACATCGATTCAAGTACTGACGTTTTAAACCGCGGGACTTTTGACAGACCAATAATACCTAATAAGAAATATATAGAAAAATATGCACTGACCAGAAAAAAACCGAATCACCCAAAATTTTTCCAAAGTTTATTTTTTTTATTTCTCCGTTGCCGGTCACGCACATTATGCCTGTACTAGACCTGCATCAGCACGTACTGTCACCTGCAACTGACCTGCAATTTCTAAGCCTAGCCGCGCTAGCTATACATAAGGTATGTTCCCACAAAAGTCAGGGGATTAAGTCTGTCGTCTCTTTTTATGCAAATTTGAATCAATAATACTTTGCAATAAAAAAATGAAACATTAATATATACGATCTCTATTAAATGCCACTTTCTGGAGAAGTATGACAGATATTGAAAACATTTGACACGCTAGAAAATGGGTTTTAGTCTTTCAGACATTTTGTAGTGTTAGGCCTTCTTGCTAACTCTACAGGGTGTTTTAAATTTAATGCAGAAAAAATTACGTTGCCAAGTATATCTTAACCGGCACCAATATTTTTCTAATATTATCAACCCTATTTCAATCAGAATACCTACAATGTCTCACTCGATAGAAAAATAGAAAGAAAATAAAGTAATACACTTTGGCAAAATTTTGGGTGTCCCGGTTTCTTTGCTGGTCAGTGTAATTGCTCTTTAAATACACACCTACATACATTTCACGCACTATATTATTATTAGCTACACTTGTGTGTGTGTATTCATTTTTGTCAGGGTACTGTTTGGTTCGACTTTCACAGAATTTTTCTAGTGAACTAGGAGCCAATTCTGATTCCTTACGAATATGAAGCAGCTTGAAAATGACTTGATAGTAATGACTTTGTAAAATATCTTCTAAATATGCTGAAATATCGGTACCAAATATGATTACATTTATGGCCATTAATTACTGATTAAAAAGGATTTGCTAGAACCTATATTGTCAGACATGCTTTTAGAATTTTGAGATAGTGGCATGAAGAACTAGAGTGGTAGTTAAAACAAATGAACTTATAACAAAAATCAGTATTTTGCATAATTACCAACATAAATTTGGACAATAATGTAATTAAATATTGCAGTTTTATGTCAAAACTTAATTGTATGTATCTTACATATTGTTGCCTTAATATTATAAGGTTCTATGTTACAATTTTCTAGTTCTTTGGGTCGACTAAAACCTTGCTACATAAATAACATAATATTCCGATGCTGAATAAAAGTTCTATGAACAGAAAACACAGAACTTAGATTTAAAGTACGCATTTTACTAACACAAAGGATTATATATATATATTTAGATATTAATAATGAAAGTGAAACTAACTACTCTGTAGACTAAAGATCCAACCAGCGTTGAATTACACCTACAATATCTACCCATATATTCTTTATTATTAGCTTTTGCAACATTTTTTACTATATTAGAAAGGTATTTTAAGCTAATATAAGTCAAATCTCCAACAATTCCTATCAATGAAGTCATACGTATGCTTTCTGATACCAAACAGCTAGGTATGCTAATGAACAATTCCACAGACAAAGCTCTATTCAATAGTTATCTAAAGAAATTAATCTATCTAAATTTACTAACCTGGTTTAATGAAAACACTATAAATATCTAACTTCACTTTTGACAATGGGAACTGGACAATTCAACCACAATAGATGAGATCTGACTTATTTCTACATTTTTAGGATTGCTTCTTCAGGTGGCCTCCTTTAAGTTGAGTCAAATATCTAACTATAAAAATTATTATATAAATTAAAATTATTTGAAATTAAATATCGACAGGCAACACTTTTGACATTGTTATGTTAGCTTAAAATACAGTAAAAAATGAAGTTCTATGTTATACATAAAACATTTTGTTACATTATTTCGCCAAAACGGCAGTGCACATAGAACTTTTCTAACCGTTAAGTAAAGCAATATACAGGATGCTTTATTGGGAAATCTACATACGTTAACAGTGAATACAGGACATCTAGCAGGCCTCAAAAAAACCTGTTGTTGACGGGTCTAACCATTGTCATTACCGAGATATAGAGCGTATTACCGATTTTGGGTATTTCTTTAACTTGCTATAAAAGGCCAACCAGTCTCTATAATCAAATTATAGGGGTACTGTTGTTTCTTCTGTCAATTCACTAAGTTAATCGAAACAGAAATGTAGGTCTGATGGCATAATTTTTCTATTTTTTTTGTTCGCAATAACTACACCCTGAATGTAGGATTTTAAAAAATCTGTTCACGCTTTTGAGCAGGAATAGTAAAGTTTATGGTGAATTTGCTGTAGCCTTCATGTTTGATTATTCGATCAACTATCTGCCTGTGAAAGATTATTTGAAGTAAAAACTAATAAATCTACTTTTATCGTCAAATTCACAATTAAATATTATTTTATATGTAAGATTACCTTTCCATTTGGGGGGAAATAATAATTATGAATGACAATTTTCCAAACATGTGCGTAGGTCCGAGTGGGTATCTTTAGCGGTCTTCAAGGTCACCAGACATCACTCCTGTTGATTATTACATATGGGGCCATCTAAAATCGCAGGTGTATGGAATTGAAATTAACAGTCTGGAGCAACTGATTGAGCGAGTTGAAAATCTGTAAGAGCTATTATAAAATAAACACGAAAGTATGTTCAACATAACGGTAAACACTGAGTATTTATTATAGTGTTTTCTAAAATTGTTTTTTTTTCTTGTTTGTTTAACGTACTGTTTCATTTTTCTATTTAAATAAATTTATTAGATGATTATTGACTGAATTAGACAATCTATAAAAATCATTCAAATTTACAACAAAGTAATACATTTTTATTAGTATTAGTATTTCTGCACATAAAATACTTGGGTATTATGCACTAAAAATTGAGAAATATTTCTAATTTGACAAAAAAGTTTGAATTTTCTAGCATTCACTACAGGATTCAATTAATATTCAAAGCTTGATATCATATACCTTCGATTTTAAATAGATAATAATCAACAGTAGTAATATCTGGTGACCTTGAAGGCCACTCACAGGTCCATCCCAAGCTATGCACATGTTTGGAAAATTGTCTTTCAAAATTTTTTCCCGCAAATGGAAAGTTACGTATAAAATAAGAATTAATTGTGAATTTGTTGATAAAAGTCGGATTACTAATTTTTACGTGAAGACTTATATGCGCAATTACGGTAAATTTACCATAAACTCAACTATTTCTGCTCTGCCCAAATGCCTGGACAGATTTTTCAAAATTCTACATACTGGATGTTGTTTTTGTTAATAAACAAAATAAAAAAAAATTATCCCACCATACCTGTATTCCTGTTTCGCTTATAACTTTAGTGAATTTAATGAAGTAAGTAGAATACCTCTACCAAATTTCACTTGATTATACAGAGTGGTTCGCATTTTATCGTAAGTTAAAGAAATATCAAAAATTGGTAAAACGTCCTATATGCTGGTAATGACAATGACAAATGACAAATAATAGATCCGTCAATAACAAATTCTTTGAGTGTAGTATTTTTTCGTGGCAGGAAGTTATTATTTGTTAACTGTTTATTAAACAATTTCTCTAAAATAAAGTTGTATGCTTTTTTAAATAAACTGGACCTTCATTTCATTAGTAGAAATCAAGAAAATACTTCTTTATTGATCAAATGAAGCCGTAGAATATTTCCTTACCGAATAATGTTTATTATTTTAACTTTTATAATACTTCAAATTTCAGATCAGTTTTTCTCATTTGATGTTTAATGTAACATATAACTTTATAATTTTAAGGCAGCAAGATCTGCCGACAGCCATATAAAAAAATAAATAATAATATATTTATTCACGATGCACAACTTGATTCCTAATAAGAAATAAGTAATTCATTACGACCTTCTCACTGAAATATACTTATACCTATATTGATTAAAGTAGGTGGAAAATGTAGTCATATCCATATTCTTCTTATCTAATTACTTACTATAATTATAATTCTGAATCAGATCATCATATATTTACAGAGATGCAAATTAATTCATTACTTTAAAAATAATATTCAATTTGCAGATAAATAAAATCGGGTCTTTCAATACCCAGATTCTCTCTTTTTTCTTGTTCTAGCTACATTCTATCGCAGTTATATAAACAAAAAAAATTAAACGCTGGAATAAGATAAATTTATAATCAATAAATATCATAAATTTTATTACATAATATTTCACTATCATTTTATATGTAATAGTTTAATAAAATGTCAACGTTTTTGCAGTGAATCCCGGCAAATCTGGCGTAATCCGCAGCGATCAGCTATTAATTATAATTATGATAGCTCCTTTTACAGCACATGGCCCTAATAAGGAACTTAAATCTGAGTTATGTATAAACCATGCTTTGCGTTGATTAAAATAACTGAGATCGCATGAGGCTTGAAGCAGATTGCTTGTTTTTCCTACAAGATATTTACTTAGGATCTCTTTCACAATTATTCTACTTGATTTTTTTAACAGTAAGACAAGAGGAATGACGTCAAGGATGATTAATATACGAATACTTTTTAAATCTACAAAGTGTACAAAGTCTAAATGCAGTAGGCTGTGTCAATTTATTTGACACATACTTACGTATTTCTAAAACTATTTGAATTACTATAATGCAAGAACTTATAAAAATAAACTTTCTGATATGCACATTTTGAATATAGCAGATATAGCAAGATTAATATTAGTGATTATACAGGGTGTCCGGAATATGAGTGCCTTAATTTTGTTGTATGATAGATTGTATCACAGAATATATAGCTAACGCAACAGAAGGCTCGTCAAGTAGTGTTTAAATGTAGTCCCCGAAAAGAAGCCGGCTCCAAAAGCCAGCTTCTTTCAAACTGCGCATGTACAGTAGAAAGAGTAAGTTTAGCTATTAGCTCGTAGGTCACGCCACAGGCGAGTTGATTTTAGCGCCCAATTCAGAAAGCGTTGCCAAATGTAAATTTTACGGAAGTTATTAGAATATTATACCTAAATAATAAAAAGTATTAAATAACAATAATAATATGTATTCTTACACATCAGTCACAACTGACGTTTTTATAATTTACAGTAATTGTAATTAAAAATAAGGTAGACACATATGTAAATAAATAGGCACTTATTTAAAAATTTTAAATTGTGTTAAATAATAATAATACATCAATAACAATTTGAGAAAACGTAAATATTTCTAATTTTATTAATTGATTAATAATATGATATGATTTTTCTCTCTGTATAGATCCAGAATTATACCTTGTTTGTATTAATTACTTCGATAATTACAAGTGACATTTTTATAATCGAAGCAAATATTAAAACGACGGAAAAAAGCTTATGCATACATACGTAATACATACATATATATATATATATATATATATATATATATACATGTCCAAAAAAATTCCTTATGCCCTTATCTCAGAAACTGTGATACGGAAAAAGTTTAAATAAATAATCTTTGGGAATTTCTTTAAATTTATATACGTTGAATTAAATATAGTGTTCTGAGTAGATAGATAAAATTATATTTTCACAAAAAATACAAATTACATTCCTCTGATGTTTTCAGTATCATATAGATTATAGATAGTTAGAATGTTTATAATTATTATTGATTGTATACGAAAGGTAGGTATATTTTACTACAATGATAATGTGACGCGGTTTACGGCATTTATTGAAGACGAATGGCTAAAAGACAAAGACGTTTGAGTTCGTTTTAGCCGAGCGGCGGCCGCTCGTCTATCTTTGTCTTAAGATATGGCCAAGGCGTGCATTCAACTGTTTTTATAGAATTTTTTACACACAGCGGCAGATCTTTTTATGTCAGTTTGTTTTGCTACTGTTTATGTGTACTTGTTAAGTTGCTATTTCAATTATTATTATTATTAAATACGAGTATATTAGAATAAATCGACAATAATGGCTGGAAATAAGTGCCAATATTTTAATTGTGGTAAAACTCGAAAATCGGGAGTTCGAATGTTTCGGTTTCTACATACAAATATAGATTTATGTAATAAATGGTTTATACATTGTGGTAAGTGTAAAATGCCTATACGCAATGTTTCAGTTTCCACATAAAAAAAAGATTTATGTAATAAATGGTTTATACATTGTGGTAAGCGTAAAATGCCTATACGTAAAAAAAAACTGCTAATATCATTTTTTTAACCCATAATTTAATTTTTGCAAACAATACAATTTAAAAATGTAAGATTGTATAATACATAACATTGTTATACTTATAAACAGTATGATACAACAATAGTTTCCCTTTGTCTTTAACCTAGGAGACACAAAATATATGATTTAAAAAATAATTCTCTAAAAAAATTGACAAATATAAATTTTAAAATTGACTTGCTTGCTTATTTAATATTCTATAGGAATTAGTCAATATTTCATTCAAATTAAGTATAAAGTTGAGTGCACTGATTTAATTTTGATTTTTTTTTCTCTAAAACTAAATTTACCGCACAAAGTAAGAGCGTAAGAAAATGTTTATCAATAATTACCTAAATTACACACAGCTAAGGGAGAAATAAAAATCTATCCAATTCTTTAAATAGCAATATAGCCACCAATTTTTATTATGACTGATCCAAAATAAGAATATAGCTTACGTTCACTTTTGTAGGTACCTATATCTATACACGTATTTAAGAGATAAATTCATAAAAAAATTATGGAAAATATTTTTGCATTTTGATAATTTTTTTTTTATTTATTACCACGATTTTTTGTGATGTGGTAATTTGATTTGATTTATTGTAATATTTATCACTTTTTTATTTTATTTATGATTTATTTTACCCTGTTACCATTTATTTATTTATTAACATGTTTATTTCTGTTTTGATTTGTTTATGTGTTTATTTATTCATAATACAGTTTGAACTACAAAAAATTTCGAAATCGATAGTATATAGAAAGAGGATACCTACTATTTTTACCACATTTCACTGATTTTTTTATTGTCTCTAAAATATATAATAAATAAATCAGGATCTGTATAGAAGTTATTTTTTTATGATTTCTATTTTTTTTTTGACGACAACAATGAGTCTTATAAACAACAGGAACGTTTCATTTTAAGATGCTTAATCCGAAGAAATATAAAATTAAAAAAACGCAGTGTTGTCCCAGAACGCACCTTATCGAAATTATTGAAAAATTTCATAAGAAGGTTCAACATGCGATAGGTCAAACTTTTTCAGTTCATTTTATCGACAATAAACGAGAGCACTTTTTTTGTTGAACCTACTCAGATTTATTATTTTAAAGTCTTTATCATACAGATGTTAAAAATTTAGGCAGTAAGTTGTAAAGTTTAGCCATCCCTGGTAAACTAAAAAAGCTAAATATGTTTCAAGGACACTATTTTAAGAGCTCCTTATTAGTGTCCATCACATTAAATTTTTATTAAATTATATTAAGTAGGTACTTTAAAAATTATTAAATAAAAACGATTACCAGCTGCATTTTTCAGACACATATCTCTTAGACTTTATTTTAGATGTATTAAGTGAAATGGATGATTTAGACTTTATTTTAGATGTTTTAACTGTTTCATTAATTTGAGCTTCGACAAGCCATGTGAAATTTTTAACATTTATTGTTCGATAATATATTTTGCTTATATTATTTAGAATTCGTCTTCAATTTTCTTTTATATATTCAATACACCTTTCTTTGCTGGTGTTTTTAATTTCATATTTCAATAAATAAAAGGCATTTCCGCAAATTACATATGATTAAACATATTTAAAAAATAATGAACATAAAAAACTCCTTTTTGTTATAAAAAATTACCTGTTTACAATTCTTTCTAATTTTGAAGAGGGCGATATTATAAATATATCTAATACAATGATAATATATATATAATAAAAATCCTTTTTTTCTTTATCCAAAATATAGATATTTCTAATTCGCCGAATGAATGAACCGTCTTATTTACGAGCTTATTTATGAAAACATATTCTGTACCGCAAGTATATTCACACACGCTTATTCACACGTCGCACATACATAAAATTCAATTTAATTTCTTGAAAACCGTAGCACATAGCAAAGTAAACTTAAAAAAAAACATTTTTAAAATTTTGTCTACATTTGCCTCGGTATAGCTATAGATCAATTTTCAATAATTAATATAGCCGCATATTAACATTTTTAATGCATAAATTTACTGCTACGACTTTGAAACTAATTTTTTCGAAAAGACTTTTAAGTTATCAAAAATTGGTGTGTACCATTAGAAGCGCAATAGTTTTTTTATATGGGTTGTGAAAAAATCATGAACATTAGTAAAATCGCTGTTTTATAACTGCGATGTAATAAAAAACATAATTGTCAAATAAAATTCAAGCATCAATAATTTGATTTTAAGTCGGCCCTACTTAAAAAAGTTGTAGAAGTCTATTTTAAATTATGGTAAACGTTCCATTTAGTTATAGCTTTAAAAAATGAACCACAAATAAACGAGTTAACGAGGCGATTTTACTCCACTATTAAAATTCATAAACGCAACGCACTTTATAAAGACGGCAAGATATGGCAACAGAGGCAGCGGTCGTCAAGGAAACGAACGCTCTAGGCTGCTTCTTTCGAAGAGCGCACATTTCTAAGTTTTAAAATTTTAGCAAATACGTATCGTTGCGCCGTCTATCGACAACCTCAGTACCTATTCCCTAATACGTCCCCACGAGAGTTCTGTTGCGTAGCTATATTTTCTGTGATTGTATCAAATAAAACATATTTGACAACATTTTTTTTTCCTCTGTATATTAGATTGCGTTGTCTAATTCAACAATGGTACATTGTCAATAATATAATCTTTCTTTAAATGGTAGCAAGTGTCGTGTGAGGAGACTGAATTTACCCTATTTTGTAAACGATGATATGAATGGAGTCAAGCTTGACCGTCCTAATATAGTAAAATACCTGTGAAGTATTTATTTTAAAAACCAATTAAGCTTTAATGTTCACACTGACAATACAACTCAATATGCATACAGGGTGGGCCAATAGTGTGTGGACGGAAGATTGTGGTTATACTGATATATATTTTTAAAATTTGATGTTGGTGAAGGGTGGGGGATAGTAAGAGCTACAAACTAAAAATATTTTTTCTGAAATTCCTAGACATATACAGGGTGATTCATATTAAAGTAACATTTTTTTAAATGGAACCTCCTGTATATTATTGCATATTTGGATTTCTCAGTCAATTGTAGTGTGTACCGTTTGGGCGTTATTCGATATTTTGTCAAAAATTTGATGTCGAGAAACAGTTGAATATCAGAGGTGGGCGGCAACATAGGAGGCTATGATTGGGGGAAATTATTGACCACTCTCCATACTACCAAGAGCTAAAAAGTCAATTATGGGTTTGTTATGGCTGATATCGTCGTTCTAATTTTGAAAACTTTAATCATGGATAACTTGATTTCTTTAAATGGAACCCACATATTTTTTTCACGTCACCAGATAACACATTTCATTACCTTTTACTCCATATAAAGTTATTTGTATTTATCTCTAATACGTTTCTTCTAATCCACAATTACTTTTTACTATGATGGATTTATGCAAACCAATTAACTTAAACTAAATTGAAAAATAAATAAATAAATATGATGGCAGCATTTATTTATAATTAAAGTGGAAAGAGGAAAAAGTGTATATTGAACAACCAACGACAGCTAAAAATATGAAAATTAGAAATAAAAATGTTCTTACAACTATCATCCCAGAAATGTTAATGAAAGTTCAAGATTGTTTTCGCCAAAGAATTCACATTTATATTCAACAAGAAGGTCGTCACTTTGAATATTTACTTTGATGTTATGTTGTTATTTACTGTTTATTTACTAAACCACTGTAGTTTTTGTTAAGTTTTCTGTAATTCTTGTTCATTCATTTGTATTACTATTTAATAAATAATTATAATGAAACCTATTGTTTGTCTTCCATAGCCAACTTTACTCCCGAGTGCTTGAAAAAACTAAATGTGATATTATGGAGACCAATTGAATTAAAGTAAATAAACATAAGTCATTTTTAATAAAAAATCACTTTAATTATTAATTCGTATGAATAAATGCTTCCGTCATATTTATTTATTTTTCAATTTAGTTTAAATTAATAGGTTTGCATAAATCCATCATAGTAAAAAGTAATTGTGGATTCGAAGAAAAGTATTATAGATAAATACAGATAACTTTATATCATGTGAAAGGTAATGAAATGTGTTATCTGGTGACGCGAAAAAAATATGTGGGGTCCATTTAAAAAAATCAAGTTATCCATGACTGAAGTTTTCAAAATTAGAGCGACTATATCAGCCATAACAAACAGAATTCATAATTGACTTTCCAGCTCTTAATAGTATGGAGGGTGGTCAATAATTTCCCCTAATCACAGCTTCCTATGTTGCCGCCACCTCTGATATTCAGCTGTTTCTAGACATTAACTTTTTGACAAAATATCGAATAACATCCAAACGGTACGTTTTATGCACCAAGTATGAAGTTACACTAGAATTGACCGAAGAATCCAAATATGCAATAATATACAGGGGGTTCCATTTAAAAAAATGCAACTTTAATATGAATCACCCTGTATATGTCTAGGAATTCCAGTAAAAATATTTTTAGTTTGTAGCTCTTACTACCCCCCACCAACAGCAGATTTTAAAAATATATATCAGTATAACCACAATCTTCCGTCCACACACTATTGGCCCACCCTGTATATGAGTCTGGATCTTTTTAGTTAGAATGACTATTTCTAATATTCAAGCATAGGTCATGATACTGTTTCTGTCAAATCTGTTTTGAGTATGCCAGTGTTGTATGGAATCCTGGTTACAATAAACTCCAACCAAACCTTGAAAATGTTTAAAGGTTCGTTTTAAAATCAGTCTCTTTCCGTCAGGATTGAATTTATCCCCAAATAAATTTTACTTACAATGTCTTACGGTTAGGTGTGTCTAGATTAGTAGAGCGTAGAAATATGCACTGTTATGTTTTTTCTAATAAAATTGTACACATGGTATGCGTGATTGACTGGACTGTTTAAGTTAAATATATGGATTGAATGATAATTTCAATGTATACACAAAGCAGACGGAAAAATACAAAGTGTTCCATTTGAGACAAAAAAAGTTATAGCGATTTGAAGTTGTCAAAATGTATAACAGCAAGAATAAAATACTTGGTATAATATTTTTATATTATGGTTACACCATAATTTAACGTCGTCCAAGTTCTTTACGAATATCAAAAATCATATTCATATCTATTTCCAGAAAAAAGTTGTAGACATTTCTGCGCACCCTAGCGTATACAACGTGTTTTAATTAAAACTTTTAAGAAATTTATTCTACACCGTTCTCTGCTCTCTTCTATGTTTACTGTATACAGGGTGTCCCAAAATAGAAGGCCATACCATTAACCACATATTCATTGGACAAAAATAATGCGACTTTTCTTATGCCGTTTTTAATTTGGGCGTCCCTGTTTCAATATACAGGGTGTTAAAGATACAATTTAAAAAACTATTTTTGATAATAATTCCATTATTTGTAAGATACGCACTTGAAATTTTGCACGTACTTTTATCTTATTCCGGCATACTTTTCATGTAATTTTGGTAAAAAAAGGGCAAATGGTGGTAACTGAGGGATGCAGGACCCTTTATCCCCAGCAATTATTTCTTCTTTTTCATGAAATATCAAATGTAGAATTTTCTTCTGATCATTTTATCTCTTTTTTAATTTTTTGCTTCGTTTTGGAGAAAAACGACATGTATTTATGGGTTGCAAATGTCTTAGCGGCCGATGAATGTCAGCAAAAAATAGTGAGCTCCCTTATCCCAACAGATCACATCCTAAAAGGAAGGTTTTTTAAATTTGGATCGACATCTTCGTGAAACCGGAAAATATATAGATCACAAGTTCGGAATTTGTGGGCTACATAGAAAATTTCGCCCTTAACAAAAGGAACAAATCTTAGCACTGTTAGAAGAAGAACCAAGCACAAGTACAAAGATTATTTCTCGACAAATAGAAAATTGTACAAAAATGGATGTTTATCGGACTTTAAAAACCCGGCTTCTGCACCCGTATCACATTCAACCCGTACAAAATATTCTACCCCAAGATTTTGCTTCTAGGATGCACTTTAGTCGTTGGTTGTTAACACAGAATGATGCAGATAGGGACTTCATAAGAAAAATTCTATTCACGGATGAAGCAAGATTTACAAGAAATGGATTGACAAACATGCATAGCAGCCACGTATGGACGGATTTGAATCCCCATGCAACCATTGTAGCACGCCATCAATTTACATTCAGGGTTAATGTCTGCGCGGAAATAGTGGATAATATTCTGTTGGGTCCCCTTTTCGTACCAAATAATTTAAATTTAGCATCATTTTTAAATTTTCTGCAAAATGAATTCCGATATGTTTTACATGATTTACCTGTTATCGTACGTGACGGTATGTGGATGCAGCTTGACAGTGGTACACCCCATTATGGTAGAAAAGTCCGGCAGTATTTAAATATCCATTTATTTCCCAATCGTTGAATTGGTCGAGGACAAGACTTACTTATTCAACGGCCACCACGATCTCCTGACCTTAATCAATTGGTTTTTTTTTGGGGGTTATATGAAAGATATGGTTTATGCTGCAGAAATAATTCATAAGTAGTCCTCATTTTATAACATTTAGAATTACCCATTTTGTTTTAAATAGCAAATATTCATTCAGTAAGTACTACGATTTGCTAAGTTGCCAATGTATTGTAATAATAGGTATATCCACAAAATTTAAGTTTCACTTGAAAATGATAGTGAACTATAGATTTATGGGTACTACAAATTGCTGTTTTTCTCCAGAACGGAGCATTTAAACAAAAAAATACAAAGGAGATAAAATGATCGGAAAAAAATTGTACGTTTGATATTTTTTCAGAAAAACCTGCATAGGCGTACTTAGAAATAATTGGAGGGGATAAAGGGTACTGCATCCCTCAGTTACCTCCATACGCCGTTCGATTTTTTTCACCAAAATTACATGATAAGTATGCCGGAATAAGCTAAAAGTACGTACAAAATTTCAAGTGTGTATCTTACAAAACAATAGAATTATTAACAAAAATAGTTTTTTAAATAGTTGATCTATGAATCTTGCTCTCAACTCAATACTGTTTGTTTTATATGGATAAGGTATTATCTGTTTATTGCGAGTACAAGTTATATTATATCATTTCTGAATATTAGAGTCAGGTTTGTTGACATAACTCCATTCAAATGCCGCATTAATATCACTTTGGAGAGATATAAAATCATCGGAACATTCGATACATATAAAATTTCAGACCATCTTCACACATCAAACAATTATCTGTCAATAAAAAAATGTATACTCTATCAGTTCAACTATTTCACCTGTTTTACTTTAAACGAGACAATATTGTCTCGTCTTATCGAGACAATATCCCGTAAAATCGTCACAAAGTCGAATGAATTCTAATTCGTGAAAATGGTTTATACAATTGCTAAAAAAGTGGAAACAATTTGTTGGTTCCACAAGAATAAAGACTGTGCAAAGCAGGCAAAATAGATTTTAATGATCGTCATCAAAAACACTCGGTACATTCTGGTATCACCCATATAAAATGAGTTTGGCCACTTGCAGTTCTGTGACGAAATGAGTGATCGTGCTCGAAGAAATTCAAATTTGTTGTACTTAATCTGTTTTTTCGATTAATATACCTTTCAACTGGATGATCGACCGCTATAATTACCGCTACTGGAGTCATTAAAATCCACGCATTTTTCATGACGCTCATAGGCAGCATCCGAGGAAATTGAATTTTTATACGGGCATACTGCGATACCACCCCATAGGGCTTTTCTTTCTACTGGAATATCTGGATGGAAACATGTATCTAAACTTACTGGAAACTAATATCTACCAGATGATTGTGGAAGTATTGGAAAATAACAACGCTTTGCCAGAAGAGGATGTGTGGTTTCAGCAGGATGGTGCTCCAACACATTATACCTTAGCTGTGCGTGATTTTTTAATCAGACCTTTTCAAATCACTGGATATGACGCAGAGATTCAATTGACTGGCATCCCAGAGCGCCAGATCTAACGCCTTTACATTTTTTTCTATGGGGACACTTAAAGTCGAAAATGTATGCAACACTTGAGAAGTTTCATCAGCGAATTGTTGAAGAAAGTCGTCAGATAATACCCGAAATGTTCGTTGGGAAATGAAGCAAAGATTTTATTATAGTATGGAAGCGGAGAGGAACATTTAATAAAATAACATTCTTCATTCATTGATATTTTGTATTATTCTTTAAAAATTTAAAAAGTCGTATGTCGTCGTGAGCAGATTTGAAAAAGTGTCATTCAACATGGACTGCCTTTAAAGTTTAAGGGTATTTTACGCCCTTGCCTAATGGGTAGCTTCAAAGACACCAACACTTTCGCCACCATGGATCCCCCTTGAAAAGAAAATCGGCGTCTTAGGTTTTTCTTTAACTCCGATATTTTCCAGGTGTGAAGTCTTAATTCAAACACTGTATAATTTTGTTTCTTAATAAAAAAATCTATAACTTCCAGCTATAGAGATTGTTATACAGTATGCGCCAAAAGTATGGAATAAATTCAATAAAAACGAAATAATTATTTTTTGGGAAAAATCCTCGAACAGGTCGATTTTTAATTTTAAAAATACATATTTTAGCGTAAAATGCGATTTTCAAATTTCATTTGTTTTCGTCATGACGTCATCGATTTTTTTTTTAATTGCAACACCATATTTTTTCCTTGTTTCTGAAAGATCGTTTAATTCTCTATCAGACAGTACTAAAATTTTGCCCTCTTACATGGGAAAGTTTTCGAGTAAATGACGATTGTTAGAAAACGTAAATTTTATCCATAAAAAAGTAACAATTCTGAGGTATGTAAAATAAAATACAATTGATTAAATTTTATACTTAAATTAAATGTTCGAATTGCCATCCAACAACTTCTTGACAATGCGCAAGTCTGTGAAGAAATTCTTCTTGCACATTATGAATGATTTCTGGGGTAACTCTGCGTATTTCGTCCCGAATGCGATTTTGAAGTTCTTCTAAATTACGTTGTTTCTTAATGTACACTTTTGACTTCAAGTATCTCCATAAAAAATAGTCAAGAGATGTAAGATCTGGCGATCTTGCAGGCCATTCTATCGGTCCGCATCTGCCGATCCACCTCCCAGGAAAATAGTTGTCCAAAAAATCTCGTACAGGGCGCGCATAGTGCTAAGGTGCACCGTCTTGCTGAAACCATATGGTATCAGGAATGTCAGGGTCATTATCGTTAGGAAAAATTACTGCAAGGGCTGGAACAAGATCATTTTCTAGAAACTCTAAATATCTTTGTCCTGTAAGGGTTCCTTCAAAGAAGAAAGGCCCTACTATTCTGTCGTCAACTATTCCAGCCCATACATTTAATTTCTGAGGGTGTTGGATATGTGCCTCTGCCATCCAATGAGGATTTTCCCGACTCCAATATCTGCAAGTTTGACGGTTTACTGTACCATTCAGACAAAATGTGGCCTCATCTGAAAAAAGTATTTGCCGGTGTAAATTTCTATTTCCTTGACATAAATCCATTAGAATTTTGCAAAAGTGTAAGCGGCGATCGGGATCATCTTCATTGAGTTCCTGCACAAGTTGAATTTTGTAGGGATGATATTTTTCCTTCCTCAAGAGAGACTGTGCTCTGACTAGTCTCATTGTTTAATGCAACCAATCGTGAAGAATTATGAGGATTATCCACCATACTTATCAAAATGTTATGTTTCTGATTTTCATTAATGCTTGGACGTCCAGGTTTTGGAATATTTACAACATTGCGAGTTTCTCTAAATTTAGACTCTACCTTATTGACTGTTGATTGGCTGATATCGCGATCTGGATATTTTTCATTAAATAAATCGCAAACTTCCTGCTGAGTTCTAGTCATATTCCCGCATCCGATAAGAATTAAAATTTCAATTCTTTGAGTAACAGTTAAATGTGCCATACTACTTTAAATTTAATAATAATTTCTATGTCGCTTACAATACTTATTAGAAAGTCGGTGTGACAATTACACTTTGCAAAGATTTTCACCTACGTGATCCATAAAAGAACTATGGAATTCGAAAAACTAAACTTGATAACGTTTTTGCATTATTTTAATTGATTTACGTTTTCTAACATTCAATCGTCATTTACTCGAAAACTTTCCTATGTAAGAGGGCAAAATCTTACTACTGTCTGATAGAGAATTAAACGATCTTTCAGAATCAAGAAAAAAAAATGGTGTTGCCATTTAAAAAAAATCGATGACGTCATTACTCGAAAACAAATGACATTTGAAAATCGCATTTTACGCTAAAATATGTATTTTTTAAATTAAAAATCGACCTGTTCGAGGATTTTTCCCAAAAAATAATTGTTTCGTTTTTATTGAATTTATTCCATAATTTTGGCGCATACTGTATAAAGCGACCCTAAAATTCTCTGTAGAATCCAAATATGCAATAATATCCCATAACCGGAAGTGCTGGAGAGTTGTAGATATTTTAGGTGTGTTCACCTCGGGAATTTTGAAATGTTGCCAAATTAAAAAAAAAAATTTATCGATATTTTTTCAAGTAATGATTGACGCAGTTACTGGTGGGACGCCCTTTATTCCCAATCGAATGATAATGGTTAGTTTTAAATTTTATTAACTTGCCTTGGACGATTGTGGCAACTGGAAAAAATACGTTTAGGTGTCTCCGGTTAAGGCTGTATGACTGTAACTCCATTAGAAGGCGTTTCCCTTAATTCTAGTCATAAAATGCGCTGGTAAATTAATCGAGTACGGGACACCTTGTATATTTTCCACCACGTATATTACATAAATCGCGAAATAGACAAGACTATGCATTTTGTATACTCAACTTGTAAAATGTGGCGGCCATATGTAGGCGAAGGATATCCTTATGCAGTGACTGTAATTGTATAAGAGAACAATGTTATCGTCAAAAACTCATTACTGTGGCTTATGTTGCTTGTGAAATGACCAATTAAATTATGTCTTACAATACCTCTTATATTGATTAAAATGAAATTAATGAAACCAACGCCCATAAACGGATAATTTGTTTATCTTTAATTTTCTAAGATTTCGCTTCCTTCTGTTTGTAGAAAAATGTAAAAATATCAATGATATCTTAACGTCATTGATATATTACCTACTTATCAATGTCGAAAGCCTCAGATTTTCAAGTTTATTTTAATGGCAATATAAACATTTTTTTAATAGATTAATGTCAGTCTACTTCACTTGTTTCTGCATATTAACAATATTCAGTCAATGTATACAGGATGTGCCATTTGGAAATGAAGAGATTTATTATAGTTCCGCAAACGAGGGTTGTTAGATCCTCCGAATACCAAATTGTAGTTAGAATTGTTAGTTCAAATTTTTCTGTATAGAAAAAATATTTGATTCCTTGAAGGTCGAAATGCCTCTGAAAAATTGTTAAATTTTGAGTAATTTTTGTAATATAAAGTTTCACCCAATATTTACTTATTTTACAATTGTTAGTTCAAATTATTCTGTATAGAAAAAAAATGATTCCTTTATATCCAATATTTACACATTTTCGAGACATGATAACTTCAACATGCAACGTATAATGTAACAGGAAAATGTATTATTTAATTTAAATCACACTGAGACAAAATATTCTTTTAAAATATTACACAGCCCCACAAAAAAAAAAAGTTCATCATATACAAGAGAGTGACATATGTATTCCCATGTATTTTTCGACGCTGAATCCGATCCCCAGCTCAGAATTGGGCCTACACGTCTGGAATTGGCTCCAGGGGCCGAAAACGGCCTGAAATGCGGTTCTCGGGATAAGGCGAAGTCGACACTGAATTTTGGAGCTGAAGCCGGATTTGTACTCGAAAAGTTTATGGCCAACTGAAGTTCCGAGTTTGGGTCTGGGGAAATGACCCCTTGAGGCGGAAAAATCCTGTTTTGGACGTCTCGGTCGCGACTGTGGTATTTTCGTGTGTTTTTCAATTCTGGACCTGAGACTGGGTGTGAAAAGTTTTTGGACAGCTGAAATTCCCAGTTTGAGTCCGGGAAAATGACCCTTAGGGGCCGGAAAATCGTGTTTTGTACGTCTCAGTTGAGACATTGGTATTTTCATGTACTTTTAAATTCCGGAACTCATACCGTGTTTGGAATGCCTTTGATCGATTGAAATCTCTCATTTACTTATATATATATATATATATATATAAGTATAACAATAGCAGAACATGCAACAAAGAAACAATAACAAAACTTGCATTTAAAAAAGTGTACATTGTAACAAAATCGGATCAACAAGGTGCAAACAAGAACAATCAAGAACAAGAAAAAATATGTTCATACAACAAAACAGGACAAAATCAAATACAAAAACGAAGCAAAAAATATCGTGCAATAAAATAGAAGGAAATCATATACAAACAAAAATACCACTGACTACTTCCGAAACCACAAATACCACTGTTGCGGCTGGTCGAAACTGGCCGAAATATGATTTTCCGGCCCCAATGGGCCATTTTCCCGGATACAAACTGGGAATTTCAGCTGTCCAAAAACTTTTTGAGCATACTCTAAGGACCAGGATTGAAAAATACAAGAAAATCCCACTTTTGCGACTGGTACGTCCGAAATATGATTTTCCGGCCCCAATGGGCCATTTTCCCGCACCCTAACTGGGAATTTCAGCTGACCAAAAACTTTTCACACCCAGTCTCAGATCCAGAATTGAAAAACACACGAAAATACCACAGTCGCGACCGAGACGTCCAAAACAGGATTTTCCCGGCCCAAGGGGTCATTTTCCCGGACCCAAACCATAAACTTTTCGAGCACAAATCCGGCTTTAGCTCCAAAATTCAGCGTCGACTTCGCCTTATTCCGGGAATTGCATTTCAGACCATTTTCGGCCCCTGGGGCCAATTCCAGACGTGTAGGCCCAATTCTGAGCTCGGGATCGGAGTCAGCGTCGAAAAATACATGGGAATACATATGTCACTCTCTTGTGTATAAACTTTTTTGGTGGGGCTGTGTTATTATAATGGTTTTATTCACACCACATACTAATTAACAAACAATAAGCTACAACAAAAAACAAATGATCCACTACAGAAAAAGTAACAGAAAATATTTAAAATAATAACGGATATCCAGATGTAGTTACTGAAGTAAGTTAAAACAAAGACTATAATAATTTGAATTTTTTAATAATATTTGATAAAATATGGCTCATCTTTGTCCCTAATAGATTTTTCTGTAGTTGATCTTTTGTTTTTTTTTTAATAATTTTTTGCTTGTCAGTATGTGGTGTGAATAAAGCCATTATAACAAGATTTCCGGTTATATCATACATTACATATTGAAGTCGACATGTTTCGAAAACAAGTAAATATTTGGAAAAGCTTTATGTTACAAAAAATACTCAAAATTTAACGATCTGTCAGATGAACCGCATTTCCACGTTCCAGGATTAGTTCTTAGTTGTTTGATTCACCTATAGACATTTAATGAAATTTCTACTCAGAACTTCCAGAAGTTAAAACTCTTTTGATGGAGTGTCATTATTATTGCAAAAGCATGTACATACACTTCGAACAAGTAATTGACATCTACTGTGACAGAACCGTTTAAATGAAAATGACAAATCAACATATTTCAACAACAACAGTACCTTGACTGAGTCAAATTAATTTAAAATGTCAGGTTTGATTTTTACTTGGGGTGTGAAATTTTCTTATCGAATACCACACGAGCGTAAATTAATCCTGGATTTTTTTTTCGGTCACAAATATTTTAAGAAAACTATTGCTCGTCGCTTTTTCAAAATATTTGTGACCTCAAAAAAAATTCCGGAAATAATTTAAGCTCTTGTGATATTATAAGTGAAAACACCATCTTTCGCTTAGGCGGTTGTAAAAATATTTCTGAACAGTGTGTGTGTTTGTCTTCGATTTTGTATTGTATTCTATTTTGTATTCTGAATTGTAAATACCTTCTAGCTACACCAAGTTAATTAAAATTTGACTGACCAAAAACACAAGTCATATCACGTATTTTTTAATATTAAAACTTTTGTTACAAATCATTATTAAATTATAAAAAGAGGGATAGGCTTACTAGATACTTTTATTAACGTAATGCAACATTCCCAAATATTTGTTGATACAAAATGTGATGTGCTGACAGAAGAAATCTACTTGAAAAAGTCAAAGCAGCAACGGTGACTAGGCGATTTTACATAGAACGTTTAAAATGCAAATAATTCAAAAACCGATAAAGTTAGATGAAGTAAACAAGAGTATCTTTTCTATGTAAAACTGAAATGCCTTTTAAATTTTTTATTCACTTTAGCCATAGTTCGTTAGACAAAAAAATGTGTTCTGATTTACTGAAGTAATAAATAAATAAATATTTATTTATTGTGTAGTACACAATAGGTAGGAATTCGGCAATGCCGTTCTTCCATACCACTAATAACTAACAAATACGTATATTTAGGTATCCAACTAAATAATTAATACAATACATATGGCAAGTTGATTTCTTGTAAAACTTTATTTAACAAAGTAGGGGCAAAATATGAAAGCGATCCCCCACATTTATATGTTGCATGTTGATTTACAGTATAACAATTTGTTCTAATATTAACATTATGAATGTCATATCATTTTTTAAAGAGCTATGTAGATACGAGGGAACTTCAATATTAATTAGTTTATACAAAAGTTTTAAATATAAATACAAAATTCTGCCACACATTTTTGGTTCCAACAATCTAGTTAAATAAGTAATATGACCCATATATGGAACGTTGCAAATAAACCCCACACAAGAATTTTTAAGTATTTGTAATTGTTCTTTGTTATACTTAAACTACGTTAAAGGTTAAAATAATAATATACCATATAACAATATTCTATATGTGGGTATATTAATGATTTCATAAGTTTTAATTTAATATCTTAAGTTAGACTATATTTTAGATAATAACTGAAATTTTAAGGTATTCGATGAACTTAACAGCCCCAGTTTCCGGAACTAAAATAAATTTCTTCAATTTCAAGATATTGGCAGCGGGAGTGTAAAATGGCATACTCTGTATATAAGTATGTAAATTTCCATTTAAAATTTAACATCATAATTTTCAGAAAATCTGATTTCTTGCCTAACGCATTAAATATTTACAGTTAGGTGGATTAATTTGGAAGGTGAAAGTTGCAGAATAATGCTTTGTTGGCTAAGCCATTGTTATCGTTTATTTCTCACAACTTATATACACAATATAGTTCAATGTCGTAGAAAATTATTACAAATATACATTTTGGCATAATTTAAACAATAAGATTGCATTTCAATATGGGAATGAAACCTATTTTTTCAACTAATAAATCATAAAATTTTGAAATTTTTAGACGACGTAAAATTATTTAATCATCTTAATCAAATGAAACTATAAAGATGTGCAATGTCCAACTTTTCAGATGGTTTCTATTTTACTAACATCATAAATTGAATAATAGTAATATTATTGCACTTCAATATGGGAATTGAACCTATTTTTTCAACTAATAAAACATAAAAGGAATGTCCCAAAACCAACGAAAAAAAAAGATTTATGTCATAAAAATAATATCAGAAGTTCTTGTGATGTTATTCCAGAACTTATTATTAACGAAATTACGTAAACATAAGAATATATTTTTTGTTTATTTGTCTTGCTATGTTTTATTAGTACCTACTTTAGCACAACTTTTTTAATCATTTTTTGTCAATTCGTTGTCAGACAACCACAATTATAAAAGTTTCATCATATTTTCCTAAATTTGTTTTCAAGAAACTTATATATCGGAAATTTGTATAGTTATTAATTATTAAGATTCAACAATTATTAAATCTATTGAAATCATAATAATAGAGTAGTAAAATGGAATTTAATAGTGCTGCTTTTATACGCAATTTTCAACGAATACATAACCGTTTTAAAAGCAGTAAAAAAATCTAAACAAGTTTGAAAAAATATCTCTTCAGTGTGCCAATTATGCAAAAAACAGATATTTTCGTTGTTATGTTTTATCATAAAGTTTCCTGAATTTTACACACCAATTGCACACATAGAAAATTATAAAAGGCGTCGTAGACATTATAACACCTTGCGGAATATGGATGTTCACAAAAAAATTAAATTGTGTTTTAACGTGTTATAAAATGTTAAAAATAACCTCCTAAACACATTTGAAAATATTTACAAGAATCAAAATATTTGTTGGTTAAGAAAAAAAAAGATATTAACATTCTTCTGAACGCGCTAAACGCTGTGACGTCACACGTATTCTCTTAAAAAAACTAGTAAGACTTGAATTGTTAAATATTTTTCACGGCGCAAGGTACAAAGTAAAAAGGTACAAGTTATTTCAATATTCTCAAACACATTTTTCCTTAAAAAGTTAAATAAAATGAATCAATTTCAAAATTATAGTTTGATTCTACGCTAATAAGATTCGCCACCTCCTGGATTGATTTTCTCGTACATAATAATCTAACTAAAAATGTGCGATTCTGCGTCCATAAAACGCCACCCTTAATACACAGTTTTTATGAGAAATTTAATTAAGATTTTCTGTTTAAAACAACAATATTGTGCTCAATTTTAGCTTGGGTATTTAATTTATACATTGATAGCAATTAACTTACGTTTACAATATTTCAGTAATTGAGCTGTGCCTTTTAATAACAATTTTATCAAGATATTGTAACATTTGCATTTTTCTACAAACTGGCATTTACTTATTACCAATATTATATCACAAATAGCACCATCAATCAAGTGATCCATGAAGAGTCATATAATTCATCGTTCTCTTCAAAATAATAAACGATTACTTCTGATTTCATCATGGGATTACTGAATGAAACCTGCAAATTATCACGAAAAGATATGAAGCAGATGTCGTAAGAAAAGTACGAGGTGCTATTTACAAGTAATCGTGTTGATCCGCCCAGTCCGCCCACTATATTAGATGAATATTATATAAGTTGACTTATTGAAATCGTAGACATTTAGTTCAGTTTCAACTAAACATTTCAAACAACAAAAGAATGTACTATTTATTGAAATGACCACTCGATGCTTTGAGAATTCGTTCAAATTCAGATAATAGTGATTATTATTTCACTACATTTGCGCAATACTATTCATAAAAATAATTACTGTAATCGAACAAATAAATTAGATTATGTAGCAAGAGGACAATAATGACTTTCTATGAATACGAAAAATACTACAATAATTTGCAACTAAGGTATAGTTGCTTTACTATGTAAATGTAAATATTAATAACGGTAACAAAAATAAATAACTGACAAATAATTCTATAGAATCTGTAACAATAAAAGGTGTTTCTGGGGAAACTTTAACAATTGAATCAATGAATGGAAGAAGGGTCCCAAGTGCACAAATGTACATTATACAGGAAACGAAAAAAAACTAATTATTTCAAAAAGGAAGGAGAATTTCATGTTGGTATATATAGGAATCTTGTTCCTTATGCTCCTTGGAAGTTATGTACTCATATTAAAAATACGACTTTTTGACAAAAATATTTGATGATTTTGAACCCTTCTTCCACTCAGTTTTTTTGTTTTTTAAATTTTTTTAATTGTTTATTCGTTTAGGTAATTTAATAAAATATAATAGGGATATTAAAACAATATATTCACGCTGTAATCAAAGTTTTATTCATCAGTTTCACTAGTGGTAACATTCCATGAGATAATATGGTAATAAAACTCCAGATCTTCACCACTAACATATTGTAAAACCTTTTTTAAGTCTAGGATTTTCTTATTGTTAATAGATACTGTTTTAGAATAGGCTTTGCCATTTGGGAGGCCAGGTGTTACGTTCGGTTTAACCAATTTAAATGTGGAGGAAATTAAAGCTCCAATGAACTCGGAAACTTTTACATGACCTGGAGTTGTAGCATCAAAAACGAATTCTCGATACTTTGAAACAATAAAAACGTCGTTGTTTCCCTTTTCGATAGGCTTGCAGTTTTTTTTGTAATATTGTGGCCACCACTTTTTGTAATCAATAATATCCTGGTAAGAGACCCTTTTAAACTGAAATAGCTTGGTGATCCTACTTCTCAAAATCATGCTCTCGTATTCTTCAGGGATATAAACTCATACTTCTTGACAACTCCATGCGACACACATGGACCGTTCTTCCGCTCAGTCTGTTTCGCAGGTCGGTGAATGTAGGCAAACGGTATTGAATTTTGGATCGGTTTTGGGCTAAGTCGAAGCATATAGGTTCATTCAACAAAATGGCTATCTCACTTTTAAATGTCAAAAATGATCACTTGGACCCTTCTTCCACTCACCGATTCAATTCTTTACATTTATTTCGAAATTTCAGTTTTACATATTTTGCCATTTTGTACGAATTACTGATAGCACTAAATTTGGGTGTTTTTAAAATATGATACTAAAATGAAACAAAAGAAACGAAATGCAATTATAAACGAAAGTTTGCTATGAATGTAGCTCTGAAAATGCTTAGTATATAAAAATATATTTTTTCAAATAACTTTGCAATGCCTGATAACATTTAAATAAAATTTGTATGGTATGGGTAATTAATTATACTTTCAATTTGATGTACAAGATACTATGCACCGTTTTTGAAAAAATCGGTAATAATCATTTTTTTCGATGCTACCTACATGTTATGAAAATCAAAACTATATTGGATTGCGTTTAAATTACGTTAATATGTATAGAAATAAAAAAATATAACTGATGTAATCAAAGAATGTTTGTCACCAAAATTTTCCTGAACAATGAAAATTAAAGATGACGAACAAAAGTTCAACACGGCAAACACGGAATTCCATGAAACAACTACTCTGGGGGCTCATGACCTGACCAGCGTTGAATTACACCTGGAAAACATCCGGCAAGAGCTAAAGTCACTAGCTGGCAACCCACCAGACATATACCAGTTTCGAGCTTATTAGCTATCGTCAGTATGCCACAGGTGAGGCGACCGACGAACAACTCGGGCTGTTTTAAGTCAGTAAGTTAAGACAGTAGGGACAATGAGTAACGCGTAATAACAGAGCTACCTTTAGCCATTCACTACTCCATTCCAGACTAAAAAGTCACAGTCAAGAAGCGTTCTACATCGCCGCAGAAACCATTGAAAGCTAGCGACCACTGTCGCAAAACGGCGATAACGTTATGTTGCAAAGACGGAATTCCAGGAAACAATTACTCTGCGGGCTAATGCCCCGACCAGCATTGAATTACACCTGAAAAACCTCTACCAACATATACCGGTTTCAAGCTCATTAGCTCTCATCAGTATGCCATGGTGAGGTTTTTATAATACAGTCTCTCAATTTATTATACAATTACAGCACTTTACTCAAACAGAAAATATATTTTGTCACCTGAAAATTATTTATTACTGATGCTTATGGCCTACACTGTATGTCAAATATTATAAATAATAGCAATTTATTTGTGTGTTCCTTAACTATCAATGAGTATTATTGAGTTCTAAGAATATTATACTAGACCTAGACAAAGTTAGCTTTAGAATTTCACTTCGCAATTCATATTCATTTCACATTTCACAACTGAGAAATTTAAAAGTATAAGAAAAATAAACATGGAAGGGGTGGTGTATTTCACGCCCTTGTAGCAAACCAGGAAAACAAGGAAATATGCCAATAAAATAATATTTTAAACTATTGCGTTTCTTGTTTGTCTATATTCAACTGTTTTTGAAAAAAAGCTGAAAAATCAGGTTTTACCTCCCTCCTTTAAGGGGCTGTCACTTTTTATGGCTCCAATTAAAAAAAAATATGAAAGATATCCCTTAGACGTAGCCAAGAAATTATCTCGGATTTTTTTGTATACACTTATGCAACACCCTACGTATGTATACAATAGAATTGTTAGCAATACATTTTTTCCATAAAATAAACAAATTCTTTCTCTCAATCCCATTGGTCGATCTTTATATCAGCCCAATGGCGAAGTGAGAAACAAATAAAATTTCTGTCAATTTATTCATTTGTCCGTGTAAATTCCCCCTTCTGAATTATTTAAACCTTTACCACTGGAAGCAACTTCATTACTTTAGGAAAAAATCCAATTAGTGTACTATAAATATTTAAACAATGTCTAAATGTGGGTTAACAGTCATAAAAAATTATAGTTATCATGACAATAATTACTCTGTTTTGAAATTTCTGCTGCAACTGGTTAATTTATTACAAATATTTGTCACCTCAGTATTACTCGAAATTTGTTACTAAATCTTTACACTGTGCCATGAAATAATTATTATTGCATAACTTCTGAAGAGGGTACATGATTTATAAATTTTTACATGTTTAATTTTAGTAATAAATTTATTGTATGTTGTAGTCAGTAATGTACCACAACTAAGGCTGGAGAATATTTTTTCTTCTTATTTGTCTAAAATTGTATCGATGAAATGCTATAGCACCATGTATATCTACGTTTTTGCTTCCAACATAGATAATTGTCAGAGCTTGGACATTTTCTATAAGTGTTGTATTTAACATACAGTGTAGTCCATGAAAATTAACTTATCCGTTGGGCCACCCTGTATGTTAGGTAAATATACTTTTATGCTTCCGAACGTTATATCAAGTCCATAATTATTTTGTCTGTTTTGATAGCTTGATAGCTCAAAACTTTTCTAAAAATAAATTTGAATTTTATAGAACGAAATGTAATAATAATATTTTATAATACAGTTCGGGAATACGGAGCTCTTAACAGAATCGGACTGAGATACTAATGCAAGTATAAACATGCTCACAGGCATCAACATTAATACTAAACAGTTATGCTGAATACAAAAATACAACTAATTAAGAATATATAAAAGTTAAAACATTGACTTGATAAAGTTTAGAGTTCCGATGAAGCTTTGTGTTACATTGCCTGTGACTAAAATATGTTACAAGTTTTAAATTGTCCACAACACTATATATTGAGTTCACTGCAATTCTGTAAACTAGCGGCAAACAAAATAGTGATATTCTGATATTTTCGACATAACAGTGATTACACTTTCATTGATGAAATGATCACCAGTAGATATGAACAATTTCACGATTGTTAGAAAGTTTAAGGTCAATGTCATAACGTATATTATGGTTTAATAAAACATTTTCTGAAAGAAAGCCATTATAAACGGTATTACGAATTTCCGCACTATACAGGATGGTCACTTTTACAACGTTTAATATAGGGATCTTGGAAATGGTATATATCCTGGGTGGAATCAGGAAATAGTTGCACATTTGTATGCCTTTCAATTTGTACCCGCCCTATATATTAGTTTCCGAGATCCCTGTGTTGGGGCTACTGAGCCCCGTGAAAGTAACGATCTTATACAGTATGTCCACAGAGAAGGTGTTTAATAGGAAAAGTTTGTTTTGTTTCATTTTATCGAGAAAAGTTATTCTTGATGCATTTTTTTGCTAGTCCTTAAGTAAGATTGGAATAGAAGAAACTGAAGAAACTTTAAATGGTACCCGAGTAAAATGGGAAATGCGATTTGTGATGATCTGGAAATAAGTTACTAGTAAAAGTTGTTCAAAAGTAAAAGGCAGTATCTAATACCCATTTTCGAAAAAAATGTGTCTACTTTTGCTTCATCGCCGACTTTCATAAAATGATAAAACACTAGTTTGTATGGATATATCTTATCTTATATTTTAATATCTTCTGAATTTGCGACTTTTTAACAAATTGGAGATTTTTAGCTCTTCTTCTTAATGATAATTTGGGGTGTTCCTCTACTGAATGTAACACCAGCAAAGTTCTTCCATCATCTTCATTGTATCTATTTTTCACTTGGGCTATTTGCAATAATGAGCCAAAAACTTCAAAATTATCTTAAATAGCCTCCGGAACATACACATTCGGGAATATTTTACTAAATTCCTGAATAACTTGACGATAACAATTTTTCGTTTTGCCCATAATGTACTAGATAAATTTTTTGCTGTACCTAAAGTAAGCATTTTAACCTGACAATGGCGATGGTTAATAAATTATAACAGCAAATTGTCAAATCAACGTCTACTAGAACAAGACTGAATTTGGAATAAATGAATTTAAATAAAATAAATTTAATGATTACAAATAAATAAAAATAGGCCGATTTTTCGAAAATTGGTATTATTAGAGTCTTTTACTTTTGAAGAACTTTTATTAGTAACTTATCCTCACAAATAAGTGCACTTTACTCGTGTACCATTTAAAGTTTTTTCAATTTTTTGAAAACCCCGTACAAGAAATGTAAATTTTTTCTATCCCAATCTTGTTTTAAGAACCAGCAACATTTTTTATCAAGAGTAACTTTTTTTGATAAAATGAAACATAATAAAACACCTTTTCTGTGGACATACTGTATATTGTTTAAATATAACAATTAAAATGTTTTGTTTATAATAATAATTTATAATTCCTTCAGAAATATTTAATTCACTTATTAATAATGACGTCATTAATAATAATCAGCAAAATAACAACGGGTACATTTGTCTTAGTAGGTACGATTTTTAAAATCCGCGTCTTCTAAACTCATTAATGTCTAAGCTATATTTTTTGCACGATAATTGAGATTTCAACCTCCAAAAATATTGTATATTCCTTCTATTCACGGTCTATTAAATAATTGTAAATATTACAAATAAAAAATAATTAATATTCATATAAATACTTGTATGAATAACAACCTTGCTTTTTGCACGTTTGCACCAGATCCAGATAAGTTATAATACAAACCGCACATGACTCGACAGTCATGAGCACGAGCTTTCACATCAAGATTAACAATATGTTTCATCATAGGGCGTTATTATGTTGAGCAGCAATTCACAGAAATTGCAAAATATGTTTCCGTCCGATATAGCCTCTTCCGGCTGACAAGAATCAGGTACTACCGGTTTCCACCAACTTATCTTTAATTGTACACGAATTAATGACACGGGAAGTATTTACTGAATTTTAGATGTATTTTTTTATTGGAAGAAAGTTGTTTGGTGCAGGATATTATTTCAAGACTCAATGTGCGATATCTTATTCCTGACTGTAATAAATCATATTCATGTACACCTTGTTTTTCTGTTATACTTCAGGCAAATGTGTAATATAGATGGTATCCCAGTTTTATTATTCAGGACTTTAACATTTTATAAATAATCTTATTTTAATGCAAATAGTTTATATAAGTCCTAATGTCCTTCGATTCCGATTTATTATGGGTGAATAATATCAAGTTTCTAAATAACCAGAGGCGGAGATATTGATAATCAATACTATTAATTAGACAAAAAAGTAGTACAGTCCTGGATATAGTAAAATCGTTTTCGATAAAGCATTCAATTACGGACAAACAATGTCATATTTAGTATCTGTCGCGTTGTTAAGTGAATAAAAGGCAATTAAAACACGGATGCATATCAACGTTTTATACATAATCACATCACAATATATTTATGGAATTATTGGAATTTAATAAAAAAATATTCGCACGACTTGATACTTCATAGTAGGTACTCAATGAAACACAAACTTGATATTTCAAGGAAAATTAAGGAAAATACAGCTGCTCCTTACAAGAAAAGACATCCGTAACTTATGTAAGTTCCTCACAAACTTTGACAAATGTTATGCGTTCCGAAAATAATGGCAACAATGATACAAGGGTTGCTATTAACGCAAAGGAAGTTAAATGTGATAAAACAAAATGTCTATTACTATAAATGTAAATGTTAATGTTAATAAGTAAATAAATTAAATTTGATTTATTATAGGCTGATTATTTTTTCATTGAAATAAAGTTACTTTATTCCTCTAGTAGATAAAGTATCATATCCGGTCCGTCGATCACAGCCGGTCGGTAGAACAATGGTCAATGGTCGCACGATTTAAGGCGTCAGTACTTGAATCGATGTGGTCAGATCGCTGTGGGTTCGATTCCCGCGGCCGGTAGACCGTATATCAGCTATATTCGTGGAGAGGATTGGCACCCTCTCTGTGGTTATAGTAAGGTGTGAGAATGTTTCCAGGTTTCCCTTATTCCTGCACTGAATTGTGGTTAGGGCCTGTCAACGTTAGTCGTTCCTGGGCGCAAATGCGACCTGTGTAATAATAATATGCCGCCCCCTCTCCCGCACTCGACTTCTGGGCTAATCCTCGTGATTAGAATGAGGGGTAGAGATATTATTATTATGTGTGGATAAAAGTCTGATTATATGGTTGTTGTGGATAAATTTAATTTATTATAAGTTTATTACTTTTTTCATAATTCTGAAATAAAGTTACTTTATTCCACTAGTGGATAAAAGTCTGATTATAGGGTGATTGTGGATAAAAGAAATTATTTCATTTTGAAAACTTTAACATATTCAAAGAACATTAGGACCTCTGTTTACATGATTTTTTGCATTAAAACGAGATTCTTCATATAGTATTCTGATTAATAAAATCGTGACACACAACATATATGTCGGCATATTCTTGATTTGTAAATTGATAAATTATTTTTAGATGTTAGGAATTTCTAAAAACTTCATTTGCGAAATTATGAGTGATGAGTTTAAATGAAACAATTATTCATGGCAAATTGTGGTTATTTCTCACAGCTAACATAGATGTTGACCAAAATATTTGCAAAGTAAGTATCTAAAAGTGTCAAGCTTATCACTAAACAGCAACCGAAACTATATTGTTTTTTTTTTAATTGGTGGTACTAAATTACCCCATATCTTAGCCAGTTAATTTATAAATAGTAATAGAATTAGTGTGTACATTTGCCGCAACATAAAGGTTTCCAGTCTGTATTAGTATCATATTTTGTTTAAATGGTGATGGCTTAACCATTTGTGCGTTACACATGTGTCTAAACAAAAACAATTATTGACACGCATTGACACCACCTAATCATTAATGTTTCCCACAATTATTATTAATAATCTGCCGGTTCACTCCTTTAAAAGTATTGTTAGGTTTGATTTGATTGTTTATATTGCGACCACTGTACATTGCTAACCTAAGCTGGGGTTGTCCTGCTTTTACTGTTCTCGTGCTGAAATCTGTGGGGGCGGATTTGCTATATGTAGTTCTGGGCACGGTCATATGTTCTGCAATTAGTCACACTTCATGCTTCCAAACGTTTCGTTTGAACATAAAACATAACCAATTGCTTATGAACTGTTAAAGATACACTCCAAATTTGATACAGTTCAATTCCATCATAGCTACACATATAAAATTTAATCAAATCCCAGCAGTGTTGGGATTTAAAGATTTTTCAACTATTAAAAAGGATTATGAACATTATAGAATTTTCTATAGAATAAATAAAAATTTTGTTCATCCAAATTGCATGTAATTCTAATATTCCGGCTCTGTTGAAATTTAGATTTTTTAGGATTTCTGTTGCTTGTATAAAGTGTTAACCATAAACGTCTCTCACTGAAATCTTGAATTTGTCCAGGTGTATAGAATGTCCTGCCTTGTATTCCGTAATTACTTACTTTGCTGTTGTTATTCTTTAGATAAAATTTATTTTCCTTTAACCTTGTGTGTAAAATAGTCAGAAATTGCTCCTTTTCCTCGATCTTAAATATCCTGATGGCTTATTCAATATTTCGGTGGTATACATTCTCTAAAAGTAAAACGACTGATGATGAGACTAGGTATTTCAAAATCTGTCATGAATTAGTTTCCTATAAACAGTGTGTTTTAACATGTCATTTTATTTTCTTTTCAAGAGAACACTGGGACTGGAAGAGAATCATTTTTCCAAGTCCACAGTGATCCGGATGTATTTCATTAATATGGTCTAGAAATCCTTGTATGATGTTATATCCCTGAGACCATATAATTAATGTATCCTCAATATATACTCGTATACTTAAACTAACACTTTGGCTTTAGAACCATTGACTTCCAAATCTGTTTCTCGAATATTTTCACAAATCAAAGGTCAAAGTCAAAGCTGAGGACAATAGTGAACACAAAACTGCTCCTTCCATCTGTTTATAAAACTTATCTCTAAATTAGAAGATTGTACCAAATTTGAACTTGAAACTTTCAATGATTTTTGAATAGTTAATACTCTTGTATTTTAGTTTTGGCGAGAAAAGTGAGACCAGTTTTCAAAATATTACTATTACACAATATAAAACAAAAATTATATGCACCTATGCCAAATGTTCTAAAAACTGTTTTAAATCAAATTGAACCTTTTGTATATTTGCGAGTATAATTAAACTCTATTTTATCTAACAAATATATATCAATGCAAAGGTTAAAGCCACAACTTTGAAATATCTGTGGTTTTCAAGATTTTTTTCATAAAAAGTTGAAATCTTGAATTTGTCCAGGTGTATAGAATGTCCTGCCTTGTATTCCGTAATTACTTACTTTGCTGTTGTTATTCTTTAGATAAAATTTATTTTCCTTTAACCTTGTGTGTAAAATAGTCAGAAATTGCTCCTTTTCCTCGATCTTAAATATCCTGATGGCTTATTCAATATTTCGGTGGTATACATTCTCTAAAAGTAAAACGACTGATGATGAGACTAGGTATTTCAAAATCTGTCATGAATTAGTTTCCTATAAACAGTGTGTTTTAACATGTCATTTTATTTTCTTTTCAAGAGAACACTGGGACTGGAAGAGAATCATTTTTCCAAGTCCACAGTGATCCGGATGTATTTCATTAATATGGTCTAGAAATCCTTGTATGATGTTATATCCCTGAGACCATATAATTAATGTATCCTCAATATATACTCGTATACTTAAACTAACACTTTGGCTTTAGAACCATTGACTTCCAAATCTGTTTCTCGAATATTTTCACAAATCAAAGGTCAAAGTCAAAGCTGAGGACAATAGTGAACACAAAACTGCTCCTTCCATCTGTTTATAAAACTTATCTCTAAATTAGAAGATTGTACCAAATTTGAACTTGAAACTTTCAATGATTTTTGAATAGTTAATACTCTTGTATTTTAGTTTTGGCGAGAAAAGTGAGACCAGTTTTCAAAATATTACTATTACACAATATAAAACAAAAATTATATGCACCTATGCCAAATGTTCTAAAAACTGTTTTAAATCAAATTGAACCTTTTGTATATTTGCGAGTATAATTAAACTCTATTTTATCTAACAAATATATATCAATGCAAAGGTTAAAGCCACAACTTTGAAATATCTGTGGTTTTCAAGATTTTTTTCATAAAAAGTTGCTATCAAATTAACCCTGAATATAAAATAGTTGATTTAAGGCCGTTGCCGTTTCCATTCCAGGTACCTAAGAAATTATTATTTTTATCCCTGTTATAGTCAATCGATTATTATTAATAAATGAATAGGTATGTTAGCATATTTCCTATGTAACAGAAAATGGAATAGCAATTTATAAAGTTTTTAAATTGACATTTAGAAATTCCTGTTCCCCATATTTTTTGAAAATACGGATAAGCTAACCATTGTCAGGACTTTATCATATATCATATTCTGCAAGGTATAAATATTGTTAAAATTTTGACATGACTTTTGCCAACAGTTATTTCCAAATACTCAAAGGTTTTTAGATATTGTAGATGTCAGTTTTGTATATATTTGCTTTGTATATTTGATTTACAATAATAATCAAGAACCTCCGTAGGTATAATTTCAACTACACTGAATAAACAATTTCGAAGCATTAAACTCTTCTAATCTAATTCTATTTTTGATGTTAACAGTGTTGTTATGACAATTCTAATTTTTTTGTATAAACGTAACTCTTTGAACTTACCATTAATGAATGTACGAATGTACAATTTTTTCTTTCAAACAGGACACATTTATGGTTAATGATAAATTAAATCAGTGCAAATATAATTTGTTTCGCAATTTTTTATATACTACTTCATCCTGTAATGGATCTCTACACCCAAATAGTGACCTTGATTTTATTACCACTTACTATTGCTTACACTCATTTATATTACGAGTTGTTTCATTAAAGATCTACCGACAATGTACTCAAGGTTTCCTTTGTATACTCTTAACTTTTCAGCGCTTTACAAAAATATCCTATTACCACTTCCATGTAGAAAGCGATTTATTTAAATATGGTATATTATTTTCGTGATCCTTAGTTTTTTTTTATATAAAATTAAATTAGCTGACCAGCCTCTACTGAAAGACATTTTTTCTATATTATTACAAATTCAAGGTTGATAAATTAATTAAATTACATGGTCTATATAATATTGGGTCTGTTTATGCAGCATTGTTGAAACATTGGAATAAAAACAAAAAATTGTATTTGCGTTTTTTCAACTGTTCCTGCAAAATATACAGTGTTGGATCATCAAAGACGTGTCTTGCAGGTTTTCTTCGTTTTGATACAAAACAATGTTTTATCGAGTCAATTTCTGTTTTGAGAGGAACATATTTTATAAATTTATACTCCAGCGGAGGCAAATCTGGTGAACGTGTGGGCCATTCAGTAGGGTTTCTCCTTCCAATAGCTAGTCGCAAACAAAGACTTCGAAACGTAGGATTGATGCATACCATTCAAAGATTACACGCAAAAGTTTTGATTAATGGAGGAACTGTGGAGTACACGTTTGATGTGTGTCGTTCAAAGAGCAAACGGCAGAAAAGTTTCCAGATTTCTAAAATGCCACGTGCCACTGCAAATCTACTCCATGTGAGATACTTTTAACACACTAGAAGGAAATGCGCCATGCAGTCGTGGTCTAGACCCATTGAGGACCATGACCTAGTCTAGATTAATGTCCAGTAGGAAGATCGAAGGTTGGGCCCGCTCTCATCGCGATCTTGCCGAAAACTATCTGGAGAATTTCGACTAGTTGCACCAAATAAAAGAGCTAATAAAAATACTTCTTCCATAGAACATATTAACACAAATAATACAGTAGAACAAGTCCGGATCGCTTAGAAAACAACATATACGACGATTTTTTAAAAACCCATGATCAACTCGGGAAAACGTGAAATAAAAGAGTTAATAAAAATACTTCCACAGAACATATTCTGACACATAAATAGTACATTATGCAACTGATTTTGTAAGGGACCATGAGCTGGATGACTGGGCACTTAATCGTCATGTGTGTATCCACAGCAGTCAAAATACCATATTTCCGAAATAAGGTTCTACAAGAAAATCTACTGGACACACTAGTAATGCATCTTATAATTCGCTTTTGAAGCATCCCCAGAAACACACGCCATACCCTAACCTAGAAGATACTTGCGTATGATAAACCATAATAAGTTGTACATCAAACAAGACAATTTTCAAAATGTAACACACTGAATTTAACTTGGTAATTAACTGATCACAATGTATATTCCAATTAAGACACTCATCCATTGTAATGTCTAAAAACTTAATAGAACTTAATTGGTTATCTAAATTATCCGAAATCAACGATGGGTCTTCGTCATTGATTATAGTATCCAAATCATTGATATATAAAATAAATAAAATAAGCCCTAGAACGGATCCTTGCGGAACCTCCATGTCAACACATTTAAAATCTGATACAACAGTATGTCTTAACGTTTGTTTTATATGCTAAACTTACATATTGTTTACGGTGTTTTAAAAAGCAATAAACTCAGTCAAAAGCCACGACACGGATGTCATGCGCATCAAGTTTTGTTAAAAGTTTATGGCGAGTAATGCAATCAAATGCCCTGCTGAGATCACAAAAGATCCCCACAGGACATTCGCCTGCCTCCAAATGTTGTAATAACTTAATGATTATGTCGATTTATTATCACGAAATCCATGCTGCTGATGTGTAATTATATTATGTCTATTCACAAGTTTTAACAAGCAATTTAAAAAACAATACTGAAATATTTTTGTGAGAATCATTTTTCTTATAGGCCGGAACAATTTTCGCTATTTTAAGTAAGTTTGTAAAGCATCCATTTAAGAATGGCAATATGTAAATGGTTGTATAATAGAAGCAATTATTTTGTTTAATATATATCTCATTAGGACCAGAAGAATTTTTATTTCTTAGTTTATTACTGAGTAAAGATACGACAAAATACTCTTGGACAGTGGTCCAATAAATAACGTGATCTATGATGATTAACTTGGACTTTAGCTACACAGTCTGAAGACTACAAGACTCGTGGCAACGCATCGTACACGAGTGTAACCTCATTACTTCATAAGCTAGAAAACATTTTGAGCAATGTCTGTGCTACTGCATGGAGGATGGTAGGCATTTTCAATATCTAATAAAGTAAAATTAGCGGCAAGTAAATTTTATAGTCCGAACCTTTCACCGTTGATTTTGCAAGAACTATCATCCATAATTAAAACACTAAAAGGCGTTGAAAAGATAACTGAATGTATTTTAAAATGATTTGTCACAAAGATTTTAAGGGCGAACGTCAACCACGGTTAAGGATAGAAATTAGGAGAATGAGCACATACCCTCAAGGAAAAATTATAAGTTCAAGCGATTTTCTAATTTTTACATGAAAATGAAAAACCTAGATGGCAAGTTTTCAGTGGCCCACACTGTATTTGTGCGTCCTTGATCACACATGGCGTCCTATTTATGATTGAGTTTCAACTTACAAATTATTTGCATCTTGAAAACAAAAAGTATAATGAATTCTCGACAGTTTCTAAAAAAATACAGTTCATTTAATAATGATTACCTTAGTTGTACAAATTTTCATTTTTTTAGGTTTTACTATTCTGTACACTAATAGAAATTAACTGACCGAAAAATTCAAAACAGCAGTGCGTAATTGACATAGAAGGCTATAAATTTAGAACTGTAATTTTAAATGTTGTTAGGCACTATAAGGTAGTTTAATTTTATTTTTATTAGCTATAAAAGATGATTAATGATACTCCATTCACTTCGTTATATTTAAAATGCAACTTTTATGTAATATTGGGTAAAAATAAAAATGGGAAATAGAAACGAAAGCAAAATAAAAGAAAACAATTAATTAATATTCACAAAGTAAATCAAAAGCCGAAACTGAACATAATAAGCAGATACAATAATGCAAAGAAATGATCATGATAGTATGCAAGAATTTGTAAATTTAGAACATCTCTTAACATATTATTGATATGTATTTACAGGGTTATTAATTATATTTAGGCCACTCTTTATTATCGCTATTATTAGAGATACAAAATAAAGTTTAGAATAAAAGTTGTAGGGCTGTAAGCGAGCCCCTTTAATATGGTAAATGAAGCACAGTGGCGTGCAGAAGTTGAGGATACGAGAGCAATAATATATTTTTTAATGGAACGCCCTATGTATTGTTGAAAGTTGTTCAAGTTATTCAATTACGTTAATTATTCATAAAGCAAAAGGTCATCAGGACAAAATCTATGATGATCTGATACCATTTTGAAAATTATACAAATATCATTTGATTTGACTGTCATCAATAATCACTCATTTTTAAACAATTTTTTGAATCCCAATATACACTTTATCTAGATCTACGAAAAGAGGACATATTTTCAATTCTATTTTATTCAATTCAGTTCTATTATGATTTGTATTTTTTTAATTTAATTATTCTTGATAATTCCTACGAAACAAACCCGTGACTTGTTTTGTCATATATGTTTTTGTAATTCCCTTACGTAGGTATATGAAATATCGATTTATACGATCAGCTGTGATAGACACAAGAGATTTGGCCACTGATTAAAAATTTGCCCTAATGAAAGACCTGATCACTGTATGAATGTGTGTAAAACTAAAATCTAATTACTTTCAAACCAAGCCGGCGGGCCTGGTACGTCACACATAGACTTGTTTTGATTCTGAATTTGAATGGCCCTAAACAATCATCCAGTTTCGTTCTCAATTTATAGCAACTTTTGTTAATGAAATGGTCAGTTATTTGAATCATTTTAGAAACGTTCGCTATAGAAACCAAAACAAACCTATATTCAATCCAACGTGTTGTTGTGGGTACCCAAAACATAGTAAATAAAACAAAAATAAAGATTCGATGATCATTAGTACTTGAAGATACATTAAACTGGTAGTATATCAGAATACGCACAAAACTTAATTTTGTTCCATAAAATATAGTTTTCTTTTCTGGTAAAACAAGACTGGGAATGGTTTCAAACTGTCAGAAATATTCGACCAGTAAAGTAATGAATTTATTTTCAGTAAATATCCTGCAAAATGTAGTTGGACAAACAGCTTTGATAGTTTGGAACCAGCATGGGCTTGCTTGAACAGACCTGTTATTTATCGAATAGGAGTTAAGAAGCTTGCTAGTCGAAAGTGGTGTCTAAACATTGGATTGGACATTAAAATTTATATAACCAATAACCTAAATTTTATTACTATATAACAACCCTTCAGAATCCACCATAGTGCATGATGAGGATATTATGCAATAGTTTTGCAATAGTTTTGTATGGGCGACAGTACTGAAAATGTAATATCCCTCCCCCTACATTTAAATTGAACCCTTTTAAATCTAATAAGAGTGTCTGCAAAAATATTTATTTTTTAATCAAAGGGTTGTAGCAGAACATCAATTAACTCTTAGTTCTTAGTTAATAGTTCAAAAATATTCCTATATGCTCTTTACAAATCCATCAAAAATAAAAACTATGCTACGAATGGAAGTCATCATAACAGGGCCGAGAAACGCAAAATATATATTATATTATTCAAGAAACCAGTCATTTTGGAATTATAATTTTTTTAATTTAAAATAAGGTAACACAGTTCAAAAATAGATAGTAACTCTAAAATACATTTCAGAGACGAAAATCTATAGAATTTTGATAGAAATACAATAATAAATATGGAATGCTTATCACTAAAAAAAAAAATAGAAACCTAAAAAAATCAGAATTTCTGCTGCAATGGTTTTTCTGAACTTTCATAATCACGCCGAATGTGTTTTTTTCGAATAAAATTGAAGAGGACACCTTTTTTAAAAGGTTTAAATGGATTTCCAATCAAATACGCTAAACTAATTTTTAAAATATTAAAATGCTTACATGTTATTGGGTTCTGAGTGGCAGTGTCCCTTTGTATCTCCGTTACTGCATTTTTATTATTTTATTTTACATAAAAGTTACATTTCTTCCAAAACACCCTTTATCGTAAAATCCATCCGTTAACAAAAACATTTTATATATCCTTTTATTCGTGAGTTCACTTGAGGAATCGTCTGTTTCAGTATTTCATATTACTTAGGAAACACTCTGTATATAATGATTATAATTATTGCTCATATTGCAAAAGAATTCAGTGCCCACAGCTGTATTTCCTAGCAGAATATTTCTATTCGATGTTAGGCTTAATATCACCTGATTTCCTTTCTTGCATAATGGAATGCCCGAGTTAAGACATCAAAATAAGTACAAGTCTAAAGGCTAAAAATATTACATCATATCTAATAAATAGTTTATATAAAGAATCTAATTAGATCCTGAAATTAATTAGTACCTAACATGTCTTCATTTGTATAAATGTTTATAGCATTTTCAAATGCAAAACAGTAACTCATTCACAGTATTTAAATTTAATTAAAATACGCTAATTACCAATGTTAATGAATATTTATACACTTATATTGTCAGAGACAATGAATATTGTAAGTAGTAAATGTAGGAAATTTAAAATACAATGGGAGTATTGCGCCTTTTGAGGTATAACCATAAGATGCATTAAAATTACAGCAAATTTGGTGGATAGATATGAAGTACTTGATAATGTGGTTATTGCGCCATCTATTTATAGGATGTATACAACTAAAATCTCAAATCACACATATATATGTAGAAGATTCTATACAAAATAAAATTTCAGTCGCAAATAAATTTTTACCATCTTCGGCAGAGCCTACGGAACTTGCCAATAATATAACGTGCGCAGCAAACTTAAACAATTAAGCAGCAACCTCATTGAACACCCAGAACTAAAAGCTATGATAAGTGACAGCACTGAATCTTTCAATTTACATGTAGTATAAAATAAATAAATGTATATTGTTTAATTAATAAAATCATATTCACTTGACAGATTATTTTAACATTTGTATTATGTTCTATGACGAAAAAAACTTTGGCGTTCCAGAACATAAAAACAGTAGTAAAACCAGGTAGGAGACAAAAAAGACTCACTTTGTGAACTGATAATTTAACTAAAATGTTGACAGTTCTCGAAAAATATATATTCTTGTTTGTGCAATCAGATACTCTTGATTTAATAAAGCTATAACTCAAAATAATGCTAAATTAATTCAAATAATCATTCAAATAATTTCAAATAATTCTGCTCAATCTTGTTTTGATAAAGTCATGATGTCACATTGTTAATAATTTATTTACATTTGGAATGTCGAATAAGCACTTCAATTGTAGAATTTACTCAATATGAGTATTCCGAAATCTTATGTGAATACTATACGTCTTTTTTATTCAAGGAATTAAATAAATTATTGTGGTAAAAGTGATACTTTTCCGCACTAGTGAAGAAGGCCATTGATATTGGAAAACACCTCAAGCTAACGGCATATTTGAAAAAATCAAATGTTGATTAGTATCCAAAAAAGGAAATAGAAAATTTTCTCTTAAATGCCCCAGACGTATATCTTATGACCATGATATAGAAAACATAGGAGATGTGCTTATTACTACCACAATAAACATTAAATCCAATGTTTCGAGAAAATTTATGGTGAACAACGCCAAAACAATTAAATATATCGATATATCTATGGAAGCTATGCTATTTTGCGTATAGAGATACCCCTCACGATCGGTTTTTTATTCTATAAAGGGGGTAAATGTACTAAATAATGTGTGGGTATCAACAGCTTCGGGATAATGCCATCTGACATAGCTAGCTACTTAGGCCTGACAAACCCAGAAGCGTGTACAGGACATTGTGTTTCATGCATTGGACTCCAGGTCCAATATTACAAACATAAAACGGAATGGTGGGTGGAAGTCCACAGTGGTAGCTGAGTCATACATTGAGGATTGTTTGAATATCAAAGAGAAAATAGTCCACAGCATTCTCAAAGCATCAAATCCCTCATCAGAACTTCAAGAGAACCGTGCTGAAGCACGTAATACATCAACAGTAATAGTATGTTCTATGATTGAAGAACAGCATCTAGCAGCTATTCCCTCATCACTGAAGTTACAAGCTAATCCTGCACATACTTTGTCAACAGTGAATTCCACGACTGAAGAACATCTTCAGCAGCTATTGCCTCAGCACTGAACTTACAAAATGCCACAAATAGTATATCTAATTTCTATGTTTTTCGTTAACATATTCTATTAGTTTAAATAACTACTTAATAATTGCTTGTTAGTGTTATAAATTGGTAATTAAAATAAACAGTTTCGCCTGATTAGAATCATCATGATCATAGGAAAAGTGTTGTACATACCTAACACGTGTGGGAAGTGTCTTTTCCGCACTCGATTGCTAGCCGAAGCCGCGAAGAGGAGTTCGGTCAAAAATCGACACTTGTTGCACTTGTTAGGCAAATAACTATTCCCTCATTGAACAGCTATCGGCGTACGGAAAAGTCTGTTACTTTCCGCACTTGTTAGGAAAATAGCTATACTTTTATAGAAGCAGCATTTTTCGTCACAATGTACAGTGCAGTGAAGCTCCATTTAGCCCATAGTCACTGGCTGGCTATGTACCTGTTTGATATAGGATTTAATTAGATGCTATTGTTAAGGCATTCATATTATTAGTAAAATTAAAATATATTCTTAAGGTCGCCGTATTTATCGCCGGAAAATGATCAAATTTGTGGTGTTTTTTAGGTACTGGAATCTCGAAAAATAATACACGTCAGAGCAAAAGTAATATCAAAAATAAAACTACTGATGTTTTGTTTATCCACTTTTACTATTTAAGCTCTCCTCAAATAATATAATAACTTTTAAAATGCATTTGTATGACTCAAGGATATGACACACATTATTTCGCTATTCTAACTCCACATTTTAACAATTATTTTCACATACTTATAAACAAAAGTGAACAATCTTATATACAGAACTATGTAAGTATATGTTATAACAATGTTTACATCTATAATTGAATTTAAAAAAATGAGTATTTTGAAAGATTTCAGTACCTAAAAATTTGCAGGATACATCGCTTTCTGACGTTATATATTGATTTTACTTCGGTATCTTTGAATATTCGCAGGTGGCATGAGATAACATTCTTGATATTTGCTAAACTATATTATCCAGTTCTTAAATGTCTAAAATTAGTTGTATTTGTAAAAAACACTATTTCAAGAATACGGCGTCCTTAAACTAAAGTTGTTTTTCCATCAAGAAACAAATGGATTTAAAATAATAATTCTATTAAATACTCAAACTGAGAATATATTATTCCCAACTAATTTTGCAAGATAAACAAGAACTAAATTGGATAAATACTGTTTTATTGATTAATTAAGATATTAGCATTTCTTATTTTAAAATTTGTGAAAAATCGGTATTGTCTTATTGAAGATATGTATGATAACATTCAAAATTTTAATTTCTACTGTTTCATAATCTTTTTTATGTAGCACGCAGTGAAAATGGATGGAATGTTTTTGCTAATTTAGCGTTTATTTCGCGCACAATTTTAATTAAATTGTTATAAATTTATTTTAATTGAATTAAGCAATTTTTATTGAAATGTATTGTTTGAAATAAAATTCAACTCATATTTCTAAGATGGAAAACGTATCTGTATATTGAAAACATAGAAACCGACCGCTGCTGATAATATGTAAATACACTGTATAAACGCATAGTTTATATCAATTCATTGCAATACTATAAAGGTTTCGTCCATATAGTATTTTGATATATATCTACAATAAATTTGATGCTGCGAGAAGTTTTACAGTAAATTTAATATCAGTAGTCTTAAAGACTACTTTAAAAGTAAATGATCACTGCGAGTGAAGCAATCGCCTCTAAATTAAAATAATGATTAATTAGAATATTAGTATCGTAGACGTAGTATAAACAAGGAAATACACTATTGAAATAATGTCTAATAATTTCCTCAATTTCGCCCAGAAAAGTATAGCTTAAAGACGGAAATAATAAATAATTTTCTCTCAATTTAAAGAATAATATGAAACGACTTTTGACCTGTTACTGATTCTTCATCAATGCAGCAGTTTAGAACTTCTACTATAGCCCTGTTCTAGCTAACGAGGCAACATGAAGCTATCAATGTTTTTTTTTAAGTTTTTACTAATGAAATATCTAGAAAAATGATTTTTTATTAATAATTTAGTGTTATCTATATAAACGTTAAAGTTTTTTTTAATTAAATAATATACCTAACAGAGCTCCAAAGCCGAAGATATAATACTTTAACAAATTAATTTAAACAAAATGAAAATTATCTACTCTACTTTCGTAAAAAAAAAAATTGTTATTTCACCGGATACTTTTACCACCCATCTGCTCCCCCTCACACTGAAGTCATCAAATTTTTTAAATCTCAACCAAAATCATTTATTATAAATTCTGATTCTCATTGAAATTCTGCGTGCAGCAAATATATAGTTACATTAATACTTTATAAGATATGGGCAATTAAAGTTTTAAAATGCACAACTGAATATCGAAGATGCCATGGAACATTTATCTATTAAAAAAAAAAAAAATCTGTTATTTACCCCAGCGCTGCCAAAGTGAAGTATGTAGGTATGAACTTTCTGGAGAAATAATTGTAAAAATAATAATTCAACAAAATGAAATTAATGTGAATACAGGAGGAACAACAGTAATTTACAATAACAAAACAAAATAAATACAAATTGTAACAATTAGAATATAAGGAAATAAGTGTAAAGGGGTAAGGTCAGCTGACCAAGTCGGTCATTCAGTTGTTCTTCATTTGTCAATTCACCATCCTGGAAAATCTTCATCAAATAATGAGAGATAAGCTTTAGAATCAAATTATATCATAAAACTGTTAACTATAAAAGACTATTATTTAATATTAAGAATTGTTTCCGTAGCTTACTTTGAAATTCATATGTATCTACATGTCATTTCATTTGATTGATTCAGGTGATTTGACAGACAAGTACACAATTATACAAAGGCGACACGTTTTAGCAGACGATGACTATACATACTAGAACATACATGGTGAAATAATTTATTCTAAAACCATATTGATTTTTATGCAAAAGCTTATATTTTTCAAAGTGTAACTACCTACTCAATCTATTTAATCATAATGTCATATAACTAAGTATTTTTTAAACTAGTTATATAGCATCTGCTGTTTCATAATAAGTTACCTCGAATTACATTGTGCAGTTGGCAAAGAACCTATTAATTTTGTTGCAACAGTTGCAAAATAATCTACAAAAACTTCTGGCTCAATAATATTTTTCCTATCACTATTTTGGTTACTACAATTTCTGTCATAGTTTATAAGTTACCAACTACTTTTAATTTTATCATCAGTTAATAATATAATTATTATAGGGGCTTTTCTGTATTAATGGTATTTCGATATAATTTTTTAAAAGTTTTATGCCTCCTTACATTTACATCTTTGGTGGATTGATATCGAATATGTATAATATTGAGTTATAGTGTGTAACCAAACAAAATAGTGTGAGCATATTATCTGAATAAGATTGAATAGACTTCGATAGGATTGTTCGAATTTTACATCAGGCTTTCTCAAATCGTAAGTCTGATGAATGTTGCGAAGAATTAAATGAGAAATATGGAAAGCCACTAGTATTGTGTGAAGATTGTTTAAAAGATAATTGTACCATAGATGATTTTGTCAATGGTTTTGTTAACTTATGGCCATTTCCACCGTTTGTTTTACGCTACGCTTTAAGGAAGCTTCGATGTTCAATTATACATTTTAAAACTTTAAACGCCCAGATCTCGTTAAAGTAATACTAAAAAATTCGAATACATCACTCTGAGGGGGTAGGAGTGGGTGGTAAAAAAGTGTGCATTACCAGACATAATTAATTTTTGAAGAAAAAAATTGATCCGTCCGACCATTTTACTGTGTGTGTGTTTACACCGATAACAGTGGATTGTATATTTGGAACATTCCATAGCTAGCATTCTCACTCGCACTGTATATTAGTATTTGTAATATAATATATATACGTATTATCTACAAGGACGTGCTGCTTTTCAAAAAGAAACCATCAGTTTAAATACCTGTATCTTTTAAACCAACAAATTTGATTCACTTCAACAATATTCTATATAATAAATTAAACGAAACGGTAAACTTCCTCAAAGGTAAAAAGAGCTATTTAGAACGTGGACAGCATACCAATTATCTGATAGACTCGTATCTAACGATCAGCAAATGGTTTATGTTAATGTGAGATATCACTGTTCTAATTCCCTTCACGTATGCAACTTGTATGAACAATCTCGAATAGTTTTTTCATTGATGTGTACTGTTTTTGTTAACTGACACAGAACTGGAAGAGAAAGTAAAATGTAAAACACCGACAGTATTTTACGTCGTATAGACTAGTCGCCTCTTACGTAAATCCTTGATTTTGAAGAATTTTCAGTTACCTTCGTACATTCAAACAAAGGAATAGCGATAGGATGTTATGAAATTTATTTGATTGATTTAAATCAGTGTTACATTCACTGAAAGGGATACAATAGTACATAAGCTTTAACTCGAGCATGAAAGGAGCGAGTTATCGAGCAGCTGAGCAGTATATGAAATCGTTTTTTATATATTTTTAGGTATTCATAAAATTGTGTGAAACTAACTACTCTGTGGACTAAAGCCCCGGCCAGCGTTGAATTACACCCACAATATTTACCCATATATTCTTTATTTTTGTAACATTTTTTACTGTATTAGAAAGGTATTTTTAGCTAATATAAATCAAATCTCCCACAATTTTTACTGTATTAGAAAGGTATTTTAAGCTAATATAAATCAAATCTCCTAAAATTCCTATCACTGATGTATGCTCTCTGATACCAAACATCTAGGTATGCTAATGAACAATTCCACAGACAAAGCTCTATTCACTAATTACCTAAAGAAATCTATCTAAATTTACTAACCTGGTTTAATGAAAACACTCAAAAACATTGCAGCATTATGGGTTGGTTTGTCCAAATTATAATAAATTTAATTGCTAGTTAAATTTATCTCATTTAAAAAATATATGCGCACATAACAGGATGTTTCTTGAGTAGAGTAAGAGATAAAAAATCCATAGGTGTAGTCTGTGACCAAGAATAATGGTTTTTTGTTATATAAATCTGATATCTCAGGACAACCATTGTCCAGCTACAGCGTGTCAAAAATTTTAAAAATTATATTCATTCAGTATCCACTCTAAAAATATAAAATAACTAATACCATAATATATTTATTGGAAATCATTACATGAAATGACAGTGGCAAATTCATTGTTAATGCATTAAACTTAAAAATTATAGTATTGTAAACAATTCCTTATAAATAATATTTTTGCAGTCCAAAAACTAATTTACAATAAATCATGTAGAATATTGTTTAAAATACGTCTTAGCAACTTAATTCGTTTTTACCCCTAGAAAGTAGATACTTCTCTTTTGTCAGAAATTTAAAATTAAGTCAGCATTTACTTCCTGTCTTTCCTCTGACAAGTAAAAACCTTATTATACTTAGATACCTATTAGTCAAAATTTCTGCTCTTGATGAAAAAAACACATTAAAATTATTGTATAATTTTTTACGTACCTAATAAAGATTTATTTTTTTGTGCCTTAAAACTTAAGATAAATTACTGAAAATGTTTTCTTATGACTTAGTATTCTAGCCTTAGATTAAATATATTGATTGCTAATCTTTACTATTGAGAGCAAATTTCTTATAGTATTTAAAAAAGACAACTTATATTACCTGTATAATATAATAAATATAAATACAAAAAATACAACTAGGCAAAAGAAGGGATTCTGCCATGACATATTTACTACTGTAAATACAGGGTGTTTCTTAAGTAGAGGTAAATTTAGGGGCGTAGTTTGAGGTAAAAATTTAGGATTTTTTGTTATATGTGTAAACGAGAGGTCTTGGGACAGCCTGCTACAGCGTCTGTAAAATTAAAAGTTTTCAATTTTTAATTTCTAAACCGGTAAGATAATTTAACCAAATTCGGTGTCCATATTTAGTATGACAGCAGGCATGAAATAAAAATTACCAGTGGTGGAGATGTGGGTATCATTATTTGTCTAAAAAAAATATATATCACCCTCTATAGTATTACAAATAAAATAGATCATATGCGTCGTTGTATTATCGTATCACTTTTTGTTTCCTTACACTTTGTATTCCAAACCGATTAACAACAAAATTGATTTATTTGATCAAGTGCATTTTTAGACAGTTTAAACATATCTTAAGGATCCTATGCAGAACAATAATAATAAAATGCCGTCATCTTATTTAATATTGTGTATTGTCAAATTAAGCTTATTTTTTTAAAAGGATTAAGTTTAAATAATGGCTTATGCATATTCAAATGCTGAAATGACCAATATGGTTTATATTTATGGAAATGATACTAGGGCAGAGTCCTCCAGTACCGTCACCTTAAGTTTTATCAACAATAAAATCGAACTACCTTAGGTTACATGTTTAATACCTCCTGGTATGTGTGAAGGAACTCTTGTGCTATGAATAGAAATAATAAACTACCGTCATGTTTACAAATTATCAACTTTATTATTGCTCAGTCTAAAAAAGTGGTTCCAGTACCGGTCAGCAAATATATGAGCATTTATACCATGCAATAATCGCAAATATACTGATTTGATAGCTCTGATATATTCGCACAAGCTTCGTGGACCCAAGCCTTACAGTTTCCACATTGTATCCAATCTTCATGAGAATCAAGACATAAAGGACAAATTGTCTCTTCCTCAATCGGTCTGCAGGGAGGAGTGAGGTTTTCGTTTTTAACTTCCTTGCTGACATCACTTCCTGAAACCAAACTTTTACCTTTCTTATTAATATTTTTTCCTGAAAGTAAACTCTTTATTCGCTTAGTCGATTCAAGAGTTCTTTTAGCTGCTCTTTTCTCTTCTAACATCTTTCTGTATGGGGAATTTGTTATTACTTCACTTCTTTCAGCTTTACGACGTCGTGTAGTAGCTCTCTTCTTCGAAGTATCAAGAACCAGTGAGAGTTATATCATTACGGCTTTTAAATTGTCAACGGGTTCGTCAATGACAACTTCTGTTTGAGATATAACGTTGGTAATATCTGACCCAATGAAAATGGTACTAACTTTGTCATTCAATGTAGTTCGTGGTACATGATAGCGATCTGCGGCTTGGCGTCCAGGATCCCAGGTACCTTTCTTCTTCCTTTTCCTACCATCATTTGCAAGATCTGACATCTTTGTGTACCTGTAAGCAAAGTAAACTATTCAAAAATGAACTTAATCAATGGTTGCGGCCGGTATTGTAGGAAACAGAATAAGATATTATGTTCGATTACAGACACGAATTAATGAACAAAGATTGATTTTAAACATATTTTATAATAGCCATATAAAAAGCTACATACCAGGTTTGACTTGTTTCAAGCTAGTTAGTTAAACCCGAAAAATCAACCACAGAACTTTGGTTGCGTAGTGTACTTCTACCACACTTTTGACCAATAAACTGGTCGCTACAGGTCGCCGCCGCGTGGTGCATATACTTAGTAGAGTGTATGATAGTAATAATAGCTTATGCATATTCAAATGCTGAAATGACCAATATGGTTTACATTTATGGCCTTGCAGATTGAAATGATGCTAAGGCTAAGCGAATTTATATGGAAAGATTTCCAAATCATCCAACTCCAAATACAAGAATGCTCAGAAATGTTCTTCAACGTCTTTCGGAGTCACGCTTATTTCAGAATGGTCCAATATCTGGAAGACCTTTTAGTGTTAGAACGTTTGAGTTGAAAGAAGTTGTTCTACACGAAATTGAAGAATACCTAAATACTAGTATTAGGAAGATCGCTGCAAATTTTAATGTGAATAATTAGTTTGGTCCGTTCTGAAGCATCAACAGTTATACCGATGTCACATATTAAGAGTTCAAGTCTTGCTGCGGCAAGTCTATCCTGCTCGCCTACAATTTTGTCACTGAATTTTGCAAAATATTGAACAAAATGTTAACTTTACCGCTGGCATATTGTTTACCGACGAAGCTAATTTTTCTAGAAGTGCTATAATAACTTTCCAAAATAAACACGTTTGGTGTGAAGAAAACCCTAATAATATAATGAAATCTCAAATTCAACAAGTTTTCTTTGAACATATGGGATTAGGTAATAACGTAATTGGACGAGGCACTCAAGAATCAGGTCAACCTTGGCGACCCGGATCATTTGATATGAACCCTATTCATTTATTTTTATTTGTTTGGAGACATCTCAATACATTAGTCTATAAGGTTCACATTGAATCTGAAGAGCACTCACGTCAACAAATTGTAGCTGGTTGTGATGTGGTAAGAGCTACTTCTGGAATTTTTGCATGTGTTCGAGCTGCAATTTCAAGAATCTGGAGCATATATTTTAGTTGAATGTAGTCATTTCCTACATTTATTATAATAAATCATAGTAAAGTAATTCCATTGCATCGTCAAATAAATCAGTTTTGTTATTTATCGTTTTGGAATACAAAAATGTGTAAAGAAACAAAAATTGAAGATAATACAATGGCACATAATATGATGACCTATTTTATTTCTAATATTATACAAGGTGATATAGTCTTTATTGGCAAATAATGATCAATGATCTCACACCTACGCCACTGGAAGTTTCTAAAGCTGCTCATTTTTTATTTCATACCTATCTGCCATTATCTAAATTATATCAAGCGGTTTAAAAATTAAAAACAGTTTTTTTTATTTTTAATCTTATTTTTGACTCGCTGTGGCTGGACAATGGCTGTATTAAGACCGCCACATTTATAAAACCAAAAACCCTTATTTTTGGACACAGAATACGCTCCTGGATGTTTGACCTTTACTTAAGGGACACCCTGTATATTTATTTGAAAATTTTTTATTTCTATTTCAAACCAAATGAAAATTTTGACTATAAAAATGTATCCCTTAAATAAAGCAATAAATTGTCTCTATATAATTATATATGTTGATTCAGAAATAATAGAAAGACAACTGGATACATAACCAACTTTGTTTGTTTTTCCCATTTCTAATTTTATGGGAGATCTAAAGCTCTCTAAAATTGGACAGAAAATTTTATTTTTTGAAAATGTCTGTTTAGAATTTCTTTTGCTCAGTGACATTGTGCTTAAAATTCTAGTTTTTTTTGTAAAACGTAACGATGATGGTTTCTAAACGAAAACACGACGTTCTCATCTCTATCTTTTAATTAACCGTTAGCTACATTCCACTGTTTTCTTGATAGAAAACAATGTTTCTGTATGACCAGCTAACAAAGCATACGACAATATATGATTAATATTCGATCTTTTGACCAATTACAGTTTAGAGCTAAGTAAGGGTACGTTTACATCTGACACTTGTGTCTCGATATATGTGTCAAGCATCAGATATATATCGCTAGTGACTGTTTACATTACAGACAAAAGTTACTATATATTTATATCATGAACATGTGTATGATACTTCTCGTCGTTATATGTGTACGAACCGTTTATACATATGTATTAAGTAAAAACACTTGTGTCATATACATCAATTCATAGTAGAAAGACAAAGTTCAGTCGTGTCACGATGAGTATCGAAACAAAAAAATGCTACCCGTGTGATTGCCCTGGATATGTTACTTAAGAAAAGAAAAAGTGAAAAAGTCAGTGTAGTTTTGGGAATGAATTTTAAAACGTGATGAATTAGGTGTCTATAAATTAGTTAATTTCAGAACTAAATAGCGAGAAGCCGCAACAATTCTCAAATTATTTGAGGATGACACCAACTCAATTTGAAAAGCTTGTTTGTAAAATAAATAAGGAAGATACCAAATTCAGAAAAACTATTACCGTAGCAGAAAAAGATTAGCTGCATATGTACCTATACCTAGTTAAAAACACTGATAATATAGATATATACAGGGTATCTCACAATAAGCGTGCATTAGACGTATTTAGGAATCGATAGAAATCTGAATTTTCGTTTCTAGAAGTTTTCAATACTGCTAAGTTGAAATATAATATTTACAGTAACGTGGCGGTAGTACCGGAAGTAGACGTCAATTCGTTAACATTAAACGAAAAATAGCATTTTTATTTCATTTTCAGATTCTACGTGCAATTTTAAATCAACTTTATTAAATATACCATATGCCCAAGCTCAATAATTTTTTAATTATTTCGTTTCCTTAAATTGTTTTTTTGTCATCATAACTGAATTATTCAGTCTCCCAGGTAATTAACGACTTAAAAAGTAATAGTTTTGTGAGTGAATTACATGTAGAATCTGAAAATTAAATAAAAAATACCTATTCCATTCAAAATAAGCGAGTTGACGTATAATGTAAATATTTTGCATCAATTCAGCAGTGTTGAAAGGAAAACAAAATCCTCTAAAAAAGAAATTTCTGATTTCTATCATTTACGATTTCCTAAATACGTCTAATGCACACTTGTTGTGATACATTCTGTATAAACATGTCTAGTTTTATTTGTGTACAAATATGTACTTAGAAACTTTGTTCTTCAAGATAATCTAACAAATATTTTTTTTTGTTTTAAATGTTTTCAAAATTCGCTTCTTCTGATCCTACCATGGTTTTTAAGATGACCATGCAAGGTTTTATACCTTTGAATTTCAATAAAAACGTTTAGCAATTTTTTTATTTAAAATTTTTTAACTTGTTAATCAGGTGGACCCCTCAGAATGTAATATGTGAAATTTGAATAAAAACTATACATAGTGTTTTCTTCTACACGATCTTAGTTTTATTCGTGAATAAATCTGTAAAAATGGTTTTGTTCGAAATATTTCAACAAATATTTGTTTGTTTTAAATGGCATCTAAAATCGCTTCTTTTTTACACCTGCGAAATTCAATATAAATGCTCAGAGATATTTTTTGAATAAGTGGTTCTCATCAGGACCCCTCAAACCCTTATGTGTGAATTTTTAGCAAAAACTATACATCATGTTTTCATTCGTATGCAGCTCCGTAAAAATTAATTCTTCGAGATAATCCAACAAATATTTTTTCGTTTTAAATATCTATATCTATAGTTTAAGTTGAGCATAATATTGAATTTGAACGGAACTAAATCAGATTTAATTTTCAGATTTATAGTTTTTTATCCCCAGAAATATTTTCTCACAAACTGTTGAATCAAATGAATTTTGTCAGGAACATTTTCTTAAAAAAGATATTTTACTGGAATATTTCCCATGTTCCTGGTTTGTTGTAAGGGGTGAAATAAACCACCTCTTCCATGTTTATTTTCCAAACATTCCTATACTTAAAAATTTCTTAAATTAAAATTTTTCTTTGGACTTCGCTTTATCTTTATTTGATTTTCTTTTAACATCCCAGAAGTTCAGGTTCGTGGTATAAATTAATCGGTTCATCAATATCGCGTTTTACCGACTCCTTTTTATCATTCTTTTTGAATTGCTACCGACACTATCATAAAAGTAGACGTCTAGTCAACTAGAGCAATTTCTATCAGGCGAGTGCGAATATGAAAATAATGTTTTTACATCTAATCGCATAGGTGTGTCGATACATATCGTAGACGTTTGATACATATAACTCTGACAGAAATGTTCGCGCTATTTAGATTAAATGCGATTTCTGTCCGACAGAGAATGAATCGTTCAGTATGGATTTGAGATTCAGCTTAGTTTGAAAGGCTTATTTGTAAAACAGTCATATAGTTAAGGTTTACTGTGATATAAATTAATCTATTCATCAATATCGCCTTTTATCCATTATTTTTTATCACTCTATATTAATAATTTGCTGCCGACACTACCACAAAAGTAGACAATTACTCAGCTACAGTAATTTCAGTCAGGCGATTCCAAATAGGTGTTTACATCTAATCGTATAGATGTGTCGATACATATCACAGACGCTTGAAGCATATCTCTCTGACAGAAATTCTGCACTGTTTACATTAGGTACAATTTCCATCCGACATAAATATCGAGCAATTAATGTCAGATGTAAACGTACCCTAAAACTATAAGCAATCACATGCTTTTACTATTCCATTTGCTCAAAATGCTAAGATAAATTGAACGGAAATTATTGTGAACTAATTTGTATTAAAGAAATCACATGATGTATTCTAAATTTAGCTCTACAACTTTTTTTTAGATCAATACAATATTTCCTTCGCTGTCACATTACTTTCAAAATTAAGAGTCCGGTTAAGAAGGATGTAAGTCAATGAGAATTGTAGAATTATTTAAAGTTACGTATATATTTTTATGAATAGATTTAACACTGAATTTGCATTATTTAAAAATATAATCGTATCCTATAAAACACATATTTAAAATTAAATCGTTAACGAACATGGGGATAGTTATAACAATGTTTTTATATTTCTTACAGGCAACTGATGGAAAAAGGGTCCTCACAACCTTGGAGAGATGTGCTTTTCCAGGCCACAGGCGAAAGCCGGCTAGATGGTAGTGCTTTGCGAGAATATTTCCGACCTCTAGAAGACTGGTTTAGAAACGAAAATTTAAGAACAGGTAAACAGTAACTTTACATCAATAGTTTCATAGCAGCATATAGCTGTAAGCTTTAAAGAATTTTAATACTGCTAGTGATTGATTATAAATATCAAAAACCACCATTTTCTGTTGTATTCAGGATCCAGGCTTCATTCAATTATTAGAAAATTCAGTGATAAACTAACCCCAATTTCATAAGAATCAACCGTTTTTATTTAATTATTTTCTCTTTAAAGATATCAACTACAAATTTGTTTTTATTTATTTTTCAAAAGTAATTAAATCTTTTCATTTGAATAATTAAAAACAGTTGCAAACATAGAATGTGAAGTACAATATGTTATTCTTCTTAAAAAAAAACAGTTACTACTTGTTTATTTTCAGGCGAATTTGTGGGATGGTTGTACGATGGAGATTATTGTAAACAAAGTATCGAAACTGCGGGGTTGCAAGTTTATGGTGGATTTTACAACAGTTGTAACAGAACAATGCCATTTATTACTTTATACATTTTAGTCGGTATTATGAGCATATGTTTATGTAGGAAATTATTTTTAAATTCTAATTAATAACCCTACATATTTATAACTGAAGACTATCTATACAAATATTTACTTCTTCGAGGTGACTTATTGAAACAGTGCTAATACCTATGTAGGTACTAATCATAATATTTGGTTCATGTCTTTATATTAACATGCATACCTCGATATTTATCCTTATTAATCTAAATTAATTATTAAATTTATTTATGTTACATATTGAATTTCATTTTAAATATAGATGCAGGTCTGTTTATGCTTCTAAGTAAATTTTGTATTTTTTTTAGTTGTTTCTTTATAAAGCTGTTAGCATCTGACATTTTTTACTACATAGGTATGGTTTTACATAACTAATATAGATATAATACAAAAATAATCTAGTAAAAGTGTACTAAATATACTGTTTTTGTTGTATTCATTCTTATGGAATAAGAATTAACTTTCTATGTACATAGTTTTACGTTTTGAATTGTGTTTTGAATTGTTTTAAATAAATTTTTATTTGAAGTTCTGTAGTATTTATTAATACCAAAGTGTTCATAATTCTAATTACCTACCTGAAAATAATAGTCATTTCATATAAATATGTATATATGATGAAATTAATTGTTTTAATGCAATGGGTACAGAAATACGGATGCCGATAAAGCAGTTTTGTAAGTATTCACAAAATGGAACTGGTCCTACTTACAGTCACGCGGAAAGGAATTATTTTTACTGAACGATATTCTGGACAATAGAGAATAATTTTGAGTGAAGGATATTGATTTTGATAATTTTTATGCAAGCCGTCATCTTAAGTCAATCTGAATCCCTCTGTACTATTCTTCAAGCATAATTGTTTACATTTTAGATACTCGATTATGCCCTAATGTTCTGCAATAAAACTATTAATTTAAATGCATTTTGTTTTTGCGTCAATTTAAATATTTTATGGCTTCGTTCATATATTAAGATTAATTAGGTACATTAGAAAGTAATTAACTAAGCATAATGTTTTTTTCCACGGTCGGGAGTAGAAATCAGTTTAATCATCAAAATTAAAACAGAAGTAGTCGATTATTCCCAAGGGAGTTTACATTATGGGGAACGTTTTTCATGCAAAAAAAAAGATAACATTGAAATTATTTATTGACATTTAAATTAAATGTTACATTTGTACAATTTTCAAAATTAATATTAGAAGGAATATTACTTTCGCTTACATTTACAGTTTTTGTGATTGCGCTAGTAGTGGTACCTACTAAAACGTGATTAGCAATTTTGGTCTTATTTTCAATGGAGTTCTCGACATAACCCTCAGCGACTGTTGTTGATTTTCAACCAGCATGACGCTTTATTGTCGTGATATCCACACTAGCATCTGCCAGTAATGTCGCTGAAGATCTTCGTAAGCAGTGACCAGTATAACATGCGGCATCAGGTAATTTTAAATACGAAGCTACTACACTCGGAATTTTTCCCATAGTATTCTTGCCAACTGGATGCGAACTACATTTTCCTGCTTTGTAGTACAAAAAAAGGCTTATGCTTGACGTGGGGAGGACGAAGGGACAGGTATTTTCGAAACAATTCAAGCATATTTCCCACATCGGTAACTAAAGGTTCGTGGAATCTTTGTCTTAGTGTTTGGAATTTTTACAATCAAGGAAGAGCCTACATCCTCAATATCATCTACAGTTAAATTGAATAGTTCATCAGTTTGACAAGCTCTGGCAATCCCCAGAATTAATCCAACCTATAAAAAATCAAAATACTTAATAATTGAAACACCTAACAAAAGTAATCTTACCTTAATCATTAAGAATTCTTTGTCATCTGCACTTGATAGAAAACGGTCGATTTCACCCTTAGTCACCCGTTCCTTTCAAAAATGCGATCAACTTGGGGAATTTGCTTATATCTGTGTTGTCGTAAATTATCAAGCATGACTTAACCATAGAATATTGCGCCCATAATGTGGAAGACTTGTAATTCTTTGCATTTTCACTGAAGTATGCCAACAAAACATTCTTGCTTTTGAACCGATTGTAGGCTATATCGTATAAAGATCTTGACTTCGTATGCAGCAAATTGCTTATTGCAATATTTGCAGCCTCCACAATCTCTTCCGACTCACAATTATTCATTGTGCACTAAACAAACTTTAAACTAAACCAAACTAGCATCTTAATTTGACAATTCTTTTTGTTTGTTTATTTTGTAGATATGACAATAACTCAACGACTACTAAATAAATGCTCAAATCCGAATACAATAATTCTGGTGCTACTTACTTCATAATGACAAAATATGTGTCTATAAGTTAATGAGACCGTGGAAAAAATAGTGTATACCATTCGGGAGAGATGCTATTTTGTCCTCAGTGGATTGTAGTCAAATTGCACCTCTGCCAAAATAACGCATTTCTCTCCCTTATAGTATAATGTACTATTAAACACTTTATCAAATCATATTTTAATATTGGACGAAAAGCTTTACCTTAATTTTGGCATATCCCAGTGCGATTCAGTATCATATTTTGTTTAAATTATGACAACTTAACCGTTTTTCCGTCACAAATGTGTCTAGATAAAAACAATTATTGGTATTTTCTAAACTTGTTATTAGTACTCCATTGACTCATCCTTATAAGTACACCGTTTTTTTGTATTATTTGAGGTTTGCAAAGCCGTTAATAGTTATTTACCCAACAAGTGGAAGTGATACGGTTCCGCGCGCTGAATTAGTTTATTTTAATTACCAATTTATAATAATAAGAAATAATTATTTAGTAGTTATTTAAACTAATAGAATATGTTAACGAAAATTATTAAAGATACAAATTAAACATACAATTTGTGGCGTTTTATAAATTCAGTGCTGAGGCCTTAGCGGCTTGAGGATGTTCTTCAGCCGTGGAATTCACTGTTGACAAAGTATGTGCTACAGGAGTAACTTGAGGGCATAGCTGCTAGATACTGTTCATCAGTCACGGAATATGCTGTTACTGTTGATGTACTATGTACTTCAGCACGATTGTCTTCAAGTTTTGGTGATTTGAGAATGGTATTCTTTTTTGTTATCCAAACAATCCTCAATGTATGACTCAGCTACCGCTGTGGACTTCCACCCAGTATTCCCTTTTGTTGGTAATATTTGACCCGGGGTAGGCTAATAATGTGGCAGAGAAGCGGCGAAAACAAGGTCCTGTATATGCTTCGGGGTTTAGGAGGCCTAAATAACCAGCGATGTTAGACGGCATTTTCTCGAAGTTGTTGATACCCACATATTATAGTGCATTCACCCCCTTTATAGAATAAGAAAAACCGATCGTGAGGGGGTATCTTTATGACGCAAAATAGTATAAATTAGATATCGACATATTTAATTGTTTCTTCGTTGTTCACTACATATTTTCTTGAAACATTAGTTTTCGTGTTTGGTATGGTAATAATAAGCATATTTACTTTGTCTTCTATATCGTGGATCATTATTTTTGCTAGTTCTTCGCGGTAAAAGGCATCGGCAATTCCAAATATCGTGGCTACTTTGGTCATACGTTTTCTGGGGCATTTGATTTCTTCAAATATGCCGTTAGCTTGAGGTATTTCCCAATATCAGTGTCCTTCTCTATTGTGCAGCATAATTTCAACATCGAATACTTAGACCATAGAGTTGACGGAGAGTTACGTTTTACAATATCGTGGAGAAAGTCTAAAAACACTTCATTTAAAGATGATTCATACGCCATTGGTCGAAGGCAACGTTTTTTATTTTTACTCACTACCACCTGCAATATGACTCTTTAACTAAATCTTAAATTTAGTGTCATCGTAAGAAAGTGTTGAATTAAGTATAAGAATGCTTGGATGTTAAGAATATGTAAATATTTATATGAAATATACTTTATTACTGAAACTTATTATTACTGGAATCATTTTTAAGTATATTAACACAGCATAGGTAGACCAGCAGTTTCACTCCGTTGTCGGCACTTTGAACTGCTTTCAGTTTTCTGCGGTGACCTCGAAATGTGAGTGCGATAGGGCATCCGATAAAATTTACAGAATCGGTGATCAGGACCGGAATAAGAATTTTTTATTTGCGCGTAGAAGCGTAGTTATTCCACATAAAAGTTTACGTTATATCCACATTATTTAATAATTCATTATACAGTTATAAATGGGTAATTAACATGTATTAAATGCTATCATTTACTGCTACTAACATACAGTGTGAAAATTCTATTTACTTCTTTGGACTTTTAAAATAAAACGAGTTTAAAATATATATTGCACTACAAAACATTTTTATTTATTTACTTACTTTTTTTGTTATTAGTGATAATTACATTTTTTTAGGATTTTTTAAATTTAAAATTTGACGTTTGAAGTTTAGTGGACAAATAATTAATTATGATTTTTTTTTGTCTTAAATGATCTGCGTAAACCAGACGCCACGTATTTTTCAGAACAGAAAAATTATGTTTACTTAACTTTGAAAATTGTTAAATTGGAGATAAAAGTGCAGTAAAATGTAAATTTAGAAAAAAAATATTTTTTATTATTTTGTTTTGAGACTTACTCTCATTATAGTGACTACAAGGAATGTGATCATCTACATAATTTGAAAATGAACCGTCTTGTGCAGGAAACGTTGAAACGGCCTCTTTGCGTAATATATTGCGCGAATCGTTAGAAAACATATAATTTTAAAAATGTATTTGATATAGTTTGTATGAACTATTACTAATCCTGAGCAGCTTTTCTAATAAATCTTCTCTATTAGAAGCCTCTGCACAGAACTTTGCTCTAAAATAAAAATTTGTATTTGTGAAAAATATAAATATGTATATTTTAAACTTCACTTTCATGAGAAGTATTTATATTCCAATATTATACTTAAGAAATAAGTTAATAGGTAAGGCAATAGCAGTAAAATATCATTTATGGTTTGTACAGTATATTATAAATTACTTATTACTTATTTATGTCTTTAGCAAATTTAAAGAAACTTAAATTACTATTTATAGATGATATATTTAAACATCTAACTGCTGCGCAGCGACTCGTTCCTCGATCAGACTCAAAATATTGCTTTAATACGGCTCTGTATAACCGATGTTCGCACTCCCACAGTTGGATGTAAACTGAGGTCTCTGCAGCTTGAAATGGATGCGCGAGCTGCTATGCGCGACTTATTATTCCGGTCCGAGTGTTTCTACTGGTCTCCCTATACTGTGATATTAATATGCTTAAATACAGATTAGAATTTTTCCGTGTAGGTTTAAAAATAAGGTATAAGGAACTCGGTGTTATTTGCCACTGTTTATATATTATTATTAGTTTTACCTTAGGATAAGTTATAATTTATACATATATCTTATATTTATATTATGGTATAATTTAATTGTTCTTAAATTTTTGAAAATTTATGAATGCATAAATTATACATGGTAATAGAAATTAGAAAAAATTGTGCCTTTTAAACCATAAACCAAACACATCGAAAATATCTGCTGCCGTTGCTTAATTGTTGTAAAAAAACTGAAAATAGCTATTTCAGGAAAATGCCATCCAGCGTTATTATTTCACAACAGAAATAGATGAAATATGATACAGAGAGATATAAGTATACTAGAAATCTATATTCGCCGAAATAAAGTTTATACGGCCACTATGACCGTAGAAATTTATGGCCACCATATTGGATCTCGACAGTAACAGATGTAGAATAAAACTACGAACACGTCAAAATGTAACACTACTATTTTGTTTGAAGAATAACCTATAAGATTTAAAAAATAGAAAATTTTAAATAAAAAATCATAACTGAGTGATCACTTAAACTACCAAAATTATGCCACTGAGACATAATGATCAGTGAGCGCTCAGTGTGCTGAAAGCGACCAATGCCAATAGTGAGCCATGATAAACAGACCAACCTGAATACAAAATTGAACAAATAATGCAGTCTAAACCCTGAAGAGAAAAAAATGTTGAGACGTTTGTTATAATAAAAAATAAGTTTAGGATAGTTTTACTGTAGGTCGAAACAGTGCAGTGAAATGTTTGTTCCATACTCTAGATAATACATGACCTCCATTTTCCATGAGAAATGATAAAATCGAATATGAAAATATGATATTCAGGTATTTCAGGTATTTTTCATGTATTTTAGGGATTCATTCAATTATGCAACTTCATTCCAGTTCATCTATTTCCATGTTTCGTGAAGGTAACATATTATTGCATCTATAAAATTGGACACATCCTACAAAATGTTATGAGATATTCAGTCAAAGAAGAAATTCTGTTAATATTTAATACGATTTTTTTTTCAATTAATTGGAAGACGTTTTAGTTAATTAATTAATCAATTCCAAAACCCACATACACCCTCTGTGTTTATATAAATTATATATTCATTGAGGCTTGCACTGGAAAGATCTTGAAATGGAAGAAACTTTTATCATCAGTGAACATTTACTGGTACTGTTTATGTTTTGAATTAAATTAAATACAAATATAAAAGTTAAATTTATGTTCCATTACAGTTTAGTATACTAAGTTAAATAAAAGTTTTAGCTTCTATGTAGACGAAATAATCTCATTTAAATGTCAATCCTAAAAAGAGGCGCAGGATGCTGCAACAAAGCGCTGACAACTTAAAAAATTACATAATCAAATCAAAATTTGTGGGCGTAGGTTATTTTTCTGTCTTCTATCTAATTTATGCTTTATTTGGCAATATGATATTTAAAATGTGTGTCTTTTCTCCCTCATGGAATATCCAATGGGGTTTCCAGGTTAAATTTTAATATATTCAGTATGCAATTAGATACATTCAAATAAAAGTGATAAATGTATGGATTTTTTTCATTTATATACATATGTTAAATTATCTGTTGTATTCTCTGAATACATTTTGTATAATAAACTAATAGTTTGTTTTCTAATAACTAATTAACTAATTTTCTAACTAATAGTTTTATTTTTAATAGTTTCCTAATTATTGAGTTATTTCGTCCTTTTATGGTGAAGAAACTAACTCTACAGAATTGACTGACAAATTCTTTTCGTAAACTAAAACTGTCGGTACTGACACCAAAGTTATGTCGACACGAAATGTAGTATAAATTTCAACTCGTAATTATAATTATTCCTTCATAAACGATTGTGTGCAAGGTCATACTATCACGACTTGGGTAATAGTATTTTTTAATCATGCGTTATATTTCACAATTGATTTTATGAATGAGAACGCAATATCCGCTAAAGTCGGAAATTTGGAGGACCAATGCGTAACACATATTTCCCAAAGTAATTTGTCAAAGAGAAACTCATGAGTAAGAGAATTAATAGATTATAATCCACGCTATCTGCCAAATCATGCATGTTGATTAAGGAAAAGTGTATAGTATACAGTGTGATCACGAATGGACCTAACTATACCAGTAAACATTTTTATTTCACATTTTTCGAAAAATGTTGAAAACTACAGTGTTTTTACCGCATTCCTATATCTCTAGATATTTCAATCCGTAAGATAGGGCACAAGTCATGTGGTTAACAGCCGTATTCACCAACAATAGTTAACTTTCTAAGAAACTGTTAAGTGAGTCGGTTAAATTATTTTTTGGTATTCGCCATACTTATCAAACTGTTAAGACGACTGTTAAAGTAACAGAAGAAATTTGGCCTGTTAAAACCTTAACGGAGGGTTAAATGCCTAAATTAGGTAGGTGGTAATTTGTAACTTGTAATCCATACTTTGCTTTGTTTTCCTGGATTTGTTTTTATTATTAAAAGCAGTGATTTTGTTAGAAAAACTCGGTTGTAAGCACAAATCTAGAATTTTGGTGGTAAGGCACCTTCACATTTTGAATCTGTAGTTTAAGTTTGTTATTCAAATGGATAAACTTGAACAAATTGATTTAAATATTTTGTCAGATGTATCATTGGGTACAAGAAAGAAGGTAGAACTCCCTCGAGTTGTTAGAAACATTATGGTGCAAAATAATTTATATGAACAATTAATACAAACGACATTGAATTTATACCAATAAGATCTGATATTAATTAATTGTTCTCAACCTATATTTCCGAAACTGATATAATCGCTGATAGAGACAAAATGCTTGCTGCTTAAGGTGATCTGTAATATAAAATAAATATTTTTAAATAAAATTCTCAAATTAATATGTATAATTTACAGCAAATATTATAAACAATATTATTACACTGCAGATTATTAGACAGGGGAACATATAAAAATAAACGTTAAAACACAAACTGTATTAAATAAAATACTCTTTTATTCTAGAAAATTTAAATTTAATGTAATGAAGAATACCTACTATTACAATGTACCCGCGGCAGTCCAGTACTTGTGTGAAATCTAAAATCGTGCACGATTGCCTAATTGGATAACCCATGAATTACTTTAAAATCTGCTGCTGCCAACATAAAAATCTAGTGATTTTTATTTAACAGACTGTTTGTCTAACCACCTATGATTATTTTTGGTGAATACAACTTTTTCCTAATACTCTGTTTAAGAATATACCTCTGTTAAGTTATCAGTCAGTTAATGCAAGAATGGTGAATACGGTTGTAATCCTCATTTTGCAAATAAATGGGTTGGTAACGGAGGCTCATTTCATGGCCACCTATATCAGTCACCATTTTCATTTATGGGATTACTTCAAGAAACTTGTTCAAAATGTCAATTCAAAATTCTTGAATTCGAAATACTGAAACTGATTATAATATTACGGAAGCTCACCTACCTTTTTAGTTTGTTAATTATGTTCCTGTTTTCGTTAGAATTTATAATTATTGTGATGCCTTTATTTTGACGTTTTCTGGAATATTCTCGGCCACATTCTATTTGATTCTCGAGACCGCCGAAAACTTGTAGAACCCTAAAAACCTGTATAAGCGGATCAATTCCGCCGTCACAGTCAGTTTATATTGAGCAGTCGAACGCGAATGACTGAAACGTCAAAGTAAAGCATTTGACAGTTGCGAATTTGTTGAAGGATATTTCTTGCATATTATAATCAAGAGTGACAATAAAGTTGTTTATCTATGTAACGTGTTCCCACACTAAGGCAATTTCGAGGTATCGTGCACGAGAGTTTAGTTCATTGTTTTCAGTTATGTATTTAGAAGAAATTTTGGTTTTTGTTTGTTACAACGTTTTGATTTTATGAAATTTTGATTACTTATTAAGTAAAGTGTTCAGTGTATAAAGTGTATAAAATGTTGCAAATATCACATTGGAGTTTCTGTATATAATGAGTCTCACTTTTCAGGTTAACTCTCTGGAAATGTAAGAAGGCTATGAATTTCGGAAAGCAATTTTTTCTACAATTTGTACCCTGGAGAGAGGTTATGTTCTACTATCCATTTGTTGATCCTCTGTTGACCCTCTTCTAAAAGGGTCGTTTTTTCTCAGAAAGTGGTATTAGGCATTTTTATCAAAAAGATAATATTAAATATCAAAATACCCATATACTAATTTGATCGATAAATGTATATTGAGTCCCAAACTTTTCGTAGTTTGGACAACAGACAAATAAAATTTACCAATTACCAATCGGGTAAAGAACACATACACTACAAATTTAACACTTTAAATTGCGGCCACAGTAAAAATTATTTACGTACAACAAATGCATGCATGAATTATGAATAGTAAATCGCTAAATAGCAATTACAAAAGGTTAATCCAAATTAAATTTTAATTTTCTCCATCATATCTCCTAGGCGCACACATTGTCATAATCGTCTTCTTAAATTTAAAATTACTTTACATTGTTTACCAACTTCGTATTAATAATTCAATATATTTTTTATACCTTAATTGTTTTTACTGTAGCCGCATTAAATAATTTTAAATACGATTTAAGGCGATTAGAAAAATGTGTTCGACTGAAAGGAGGTATTATAGAGAAAACTAAAATTTAATTTAGATTAATGTTTCGCAATTTTTTGTTTAACAATTTAGTATTCATAATTTATTGCATTTTTTGTACGTTCATTATTTTTACTGTGGCCGCAATTAAAACTGTTGAACTTGTAGTGTATGTGTTTTTTCTTTGACTGATTGGTATTTGTTTTCACTTTCATGGCAATCTTTGACCTTATTAAAATTTTTAGTTGTCTGACTTTTCGAAGTTTGACCCCATAAATAAACATGCAATAAATATTTTATAACCTTCCTTCAGGGTACTAATTATATAAAAATTGGCTTGCGGAAATTCCACAGCCTTGTCACGTTTCTAGAGATGTTGACCTGAAAATCGGGACACACTGTAGATATCGGCCACCACAATACCATATAATAATGCAAAGAAATATTTTTGGATTAATGTCATCAATTTCATTCCTATACAAAACTAAGTGTATGTATAGATAAACATAAACACTCCATATCATAAGTCATCTGCAGTAGCCTCAGTTCGTTGTTTACAGAATTCACTTAGATTTTGTAAATGACATATGCACCCCAAACAAGCGTAAATATTTTAAGTCCGAGCCACTGCGTCGTATCCAACAAACTAGAAAGATCGCACATCTTGACGAATAGGAGAAGGAGTACTATCGTGCAAAGAGTACAGTCTTGCAGAAAGGAGCAGGTCTTCAAGTAACTCGACATTTGTTATAGAAATTACAAATATGCACCACCGTCTCAACGCGTGATACAAAAGATCCAGCGAACGTGTCACGGAAAATATCTGTTAATATCGCTACTGAAATAGGATATGTCGAATAGCAAGTGGATTTTCTATGCCCTAATGGTAGGTATTGTGGAAATTACCACCACCAATACCACATTACAAATGAAACAAGTCTCGTTCATCACAAATACTTAATTTCGTCCCTTATATCACGTAGAGGCGTATCTGACATTTCTATACGTACCGACGTATGTCACGCCGCTATGTGAGAAAATTTAAGGAGAATTAACAGATATACGACAGTTAGAAAAATCTTGACCGTCTAACATTAGTACTGAAAATGCAGATACGTCACTATGTGAGTTGAAGCAGTCGCCCTAAACTTACTTATTGTTGATGTATCTCATTTTTCCATTTTTATCAGATACGCCTCTACGTGATATAAGGGACGATTTGTAAACAGAGGGTACCTCTGCCATTGAGCCTACACAAGGAATGATCCGTAATAGATGCATCGTAACTGCACACAATGCAGTTAAAAATACTGACTTGCCGAGTCAGTTACTTAAACTGGGATCTTCTTCGAGAAAGTTTAAAATCAACTCTTTAACATCATTCACGTTAAACCACAACTGAAAACGTAATCGGGAGCGCTGCATGCCTATATGAAAATCGTTGTAAACTTTTAGCTAACTTCAAGTTTTCATGTATGTATACTCATTGTCACTGTACTGACGGGATACTTTAATATCTTATCTCCCACTTAATAATAAATACATAAAAGCAGACTGTTTTTTTCGCAAATAGCACTAGAACACAGTAAAAAATAAATGGATTTATTACTAATAGTACAAAGGACACGTTCTCGAAGTTAACACTAAAGTAGAACTGATTAACAAAAGTTTAACTTTGAACTAATGCTTTCTTAATGTAGGTCGCTAATGTAGGTCAAGGTGAATTTGCAATAAGTTTTAACAACTTTTATTAATTCTAGATACAGTTTTATAATTTAAGTGATTTTGGTTTTGAAATTATTCACCCTGTATTGAATAGTTGAAATTCTAAAACTCTTTTGTGCTAAATTTTAATTACGGAATACCACACTGAAGAAATGATATACGTAAATTTTTGATGATTATCATTGGCTTTTTTATGCTCATAACTGCCATGTACTGTAATTTTACTTTTACGATTTGTATACTCTTTCATAATATGTAAGTTTACTAATTCTCTGTAAAATTAGAATGTAATTATTCATTTAATGCATGTAAGAACTATACTTATACATATATTTTTTTACAATGAAAATGAAGTAACTACATAATGTGTAAATTAACTAATTCTTCGTAAAACTCCAATACAATTAAATAAAGTAGATATACCTACTTATGTAAAAATTATACAGAATATTCTACAATTAAAGCATACTGTTGATGAGAAATTTCAATAAACATGGGTTCGCAAATGTTTAATTACCACGATAAAAAGAGCTTTAAGAAGTTAAGAAAATAAATCTTGAATATCTTTTCAAATTTTCTAAAATATTAACACAGTATGTAAGTATGGTCGATCGAAGAGAAGGCGATCTAAACAATATGACCAGTAATCTAGGTATTACGGTATTAATATCAATTCATTAGATGCCTATGTGAATTAGTTATGAGCGAGGCATTTTTTCAGTAGGAACAAGAAAAAAAATAATTTTTACTAACTCTATTTGTTATGGCTGATATCGTCGGTCTAATTTTGAAAACTTCAATCATAGATAACATGATATTTTCAAATGGAACCCACATATTTTTTTCACGTCACCAGGTAACACATTTCATTACCTTTCACCCGATATAAAGTTATCTGTATTTATCTCTAATACTTTTCTTCTAATCCACAATTACTTTTTACTATGATGGATTTATGCAAACCAATTAATTTAAACTAAATTGACAAATAAATAAATATGATGGCAGCATTTATTCATACGAATTAATAATTAAAGTGGAAAAAAGAATAATTGTATATTGATCAACCAACGAAAGATGAAAATATGAAAATCAGAATTAGAAATGTTCTTACACTATCACCCCAGAAATGTTAATGAAAGTTCAAGATTCCTTTCGCCGAAGAATTCACATTTGTATTCAACAAGAACTTTGATCATTTGCTTTGAAGTTATGTTGTTATTTACTGTTTATTTACTAAACCACTGTAGTTTTTGTAAAGTTGTTTGTAATTCTTGTTCATTTATTTGTGTTACTATATAATAAATAATTATAATGAAACCTACTGCTTGTTTTCCATGGCCAACTTTACTCCCGAGTGCCTGAAAAAAACTAAATGTGATATTATGGAGATCAATTGTATTAAACTAAATAAATATAAGTCATTTTTATTAAAAAAATAACTTCAATTATTAATTCGTATGAATAAATGCTGCTATCATATTTTTTTATTTATTTATTTTTCAATTTAGTTTAAATTAATTGATTTGCATAAATCCATCATAGTAAAAAGTAATTGTGGATTACTAAATTTTTACATTCTATCACCATTTTACTCAAATTTTTCGGTTTAAATTGTCAAAAAAAAAAGAAAAAGATTTAGGCCGTATTTGCTACATCAGCAAGGTGCAATTTGCTAAATTTATTTCTCAAAAATCGAACCTAAACGTTCTAAATTGTGCTATATCCCCTTCTTTATCTGATGCTAATTAATAAATATTAGAATTTTTTCCAGCTTCTGAATATTTTCGTTCAAATAGTTTTACAACAACCTAAATTCCAAACAACAAACAATTTACATAATTCTGTAGTTAAAATGGTATGGTATTACTTCATATATAAGTAATAAAGTATAATTATTGATTTGTTAAACTTGCCTAAACATGTAAATTTTGATATTTGGGTATATTTCAAAACAAAGAAAGCAATAAATTGTTATGTCTGTTGGCATATGTTTAATACAGCACGGAAATATTTCAGTAATTAAAATCTATTCATAGCGAATAACTTCAAAAGAACATTTAATTAGATATACAGGGCGTTAAAAAAAAGAGTGTAAAATATTTCAGGAGGTAATAGTATGAACCAAAATAAACAGAAAAGTCTTAATAAATATGGGTCCGCAAAGTAACGGTTGCGGGGATATGGACCACTATTCGTTTTTCAAACTTTTTATTTTATCAGGAACAAACCGACAAAGGAAGCTTTTAACAAACAAAAACATAGTTACAGAAGATGTTCAAAGTGCCCTCCGTCCATTTCCAAGCAGGCACGACATCTTCGTCTCAACGATATTCGAACTCTTTTGAAAACACCCTCCTTGGTTTGGATTTCTTGACACTTTTGATTAATCCTCTTCCAGGCTATTTACAGGAGTACCATACACCAAAGTATATATGAACTTTGCATACACTAATGTCTTCAAATATCTCCAAACAAAGAAATATAGAGGGTTCAGATCAGGTGATCTTGGAGGCCATAAAACAGGTCCAGCCCTTCCTACCCATCTATGTGGAAAAGTTTGGTGTAAATGCTCTCTAACGGCCATGGAAAAATGAACTGGAGCACCATCATGCTCCAACCACATTTGTTGCCTCTGTTTCAAAGGAATGTCTTCCAAAAACTCATACAGTGTGTTCTGCAGAAAGTTGAGGTAAGCAGCGCCTGTTAATCGGTTTGGTAAAACAACAAAACCTAGAAACATGTCGCCTACAATATCCAACCAAATGTTTAATGAAAAACGTGCCTGATGTCCAGATTCTATTAGAACATGATGATTTTCGTCGACCCAAATATGCGTATTGTGAAAATTAAACACTCCATTTCATGTGAACTCGGCCTCATCAGTAAAAAAATGTTTGCAGGAAAACGACGGTCTTCAGCATCATGACATAGAAACCAGCGGCAAAAAACCAAACGTGCTTGATGATCATTTATTGGATTTAAGGCCTGCACTCGTTGCACATGCTATGGACAAAGAAGTTGTTCGTGCAGGATTCTCCAAACTAGAGGACCACTAATTCCTACCTCGGCTGATATTCTCCGCACACTCGTACCTGGATTCTGCTCTACCAGTGCTAGAATTTCTTCTTCTGCTCTAGGAGTGGATAGCGATCTTGGTCTTGGCGGATAAATGGCACTGTTTGCTCAAGGAACCGGTATCACGCAATCTTTGGTGAATTCTTTCAAACATGCGTTGTGAAGGAATCTGGCGATTGTCAAAGACGTCGCACTTCGGTGGCGTTCCCATTAACACGACCATACATGAAAACCAGTCATAGCGAAAGAAAACTTGTGCACTGAGAACAACTGTCAAATATGTACTGTTTATTTCACTAAACATCAACCAACTATTATAAGAAAACACACAACGTTTTTGCAAAATCAAAATGGGGCTGAAAAACATAAAACATTCCATATCTCCGCAACCGTTACTTTACGGACCCATGTTTATTGAGACTTTTCTGCTTATTTTGGTTCACACTATTACCTCCTTAAATATGTTACACTCTTTTCTTAACACCCTGTATGTAATATACCATGTGTAGGAGATATTTTTTCATTCTTTCACATTTTTTAAAGTTTTAATTATCGTATTCACTACATTATAAATTAGAACTCAATGGATTTAAATCTGGGCTTCAGCACGGCATGAAATTGGTGCATTACACCTAATCCATTTATTTGGTTGTCTAACTTTGCCCACCCTTCTCGTACATATTAGGTGGGGTATAATAAATCTATGATTTATGCATTATCGAGCCGTGTGGTACTATGTGTGATCGTTTTGGATTTTTCAAAAGAAGAAATTACAGTTATAACTGTTTTGTTAGACGATCAGGAAACAAAAAAAATAACCTTCTGTTGTTCATAGCCTATCTTTAAATGGAGTATTTAAGTATTTTGGGTATTTCACAACATAATAGACGCTGTTCTCTTCCATTAACATTTTGCATCGTCCATGTGGATAGAAAAACAAGAACACGCACACTGTCACCATGAAATAACTTATCACTCGACATGAAAAAAATAATTACGCTGCAGTCACATCTTCCACTGTACTAAACGATCACAGTAAAATGTAAATACTTGCATTTAAATATACCATGACGAATAAAAAAAATTGTTTTCTGATAAACGAGTTCTCGCCGAAGTAATTTCCTCTATATGCACTAAAATAAAACTATATTACAGCGGAACATATTTTAAGTTAGTTAGAGTTTTTCATATCTATTTTATATAATGTGATCAATTAATTATTACTTAGCTATTGATAATTATAGAGGCAGTATTTTATTTTAATTTTAAAAATATTGTTCCTTATGCCTAGGCCGTCTACAGTACTGAAGGTAATTGGTGTGGAAACATTGTTTCCATTCTGATTATACAACATTTCTAATTAATTTATATAATTAATTATTCATTTCGTGTAAACACTATTTACAGTGAATTTCATTAAAATTCAGTTTTTATATACATATTTTCATTTGTGAAAATTAAATAATGCCTTACAATTTCTGTTGCAGACTGTAATACATTTTTAATAAATATGCGCTGAGAAAAGCTACGTACTGCGAGAAGATTATAATGACAGCAAAAGGCCACTAAACTATTCGATTCGATATACAGGGTGACATAAATTTGGCCACCATATACTTAACAGGCGATAGTATACATCAAAATAAACTTAAAAAAAACTATGACATGGGTCCTAAACTCAACCACTATCGAGAAAAAAATTAACAAATATCCAATTTCATGTGTAAAATTTCAGTTAATTATGGAATCTTGCCATAATTTGGTACATTAAATGGCCATAACAAGCCATATTTACAACTTCTTTCAATTTACTTTTGTCTTGTTTTAATAACTCAATGTTATCGTTAATCAACAACATAAATAAAGTCGATAACGCGGAATGTGTCAACAGCGCACTAATGTACTCAAGAACAAGAAAATGCCGAGAGTACAGGTCAGTTGGTATCTGAACTTCGAAGTGTTAATACGTTTGTGCTTTTGCATACCACTATTTCATTACATTCTTCCACAACTGCTCGATGATATACGTCGTTGGCCAATTCGTACCCCTGTGTTAAATCCACTAGATTTTTATTTATGGAGACACATGAAGACCTTAGTGTATGCTAGAATCCTCTTGCTATTTATATCTTATAGTAGGCATAGACGGACAAAGCTATGCTTCTTATTTTGAAGAAATTGTAAATAATTAGCAAATGTAGATGCATCTAATAATGTGTATCTAGTTTATTAATACTAGATGATTCCAAAGGATTTGAGCTGTAACACTAGACGAATGAATATAGTTATTGGTTACTGTAACGGCAGTAATACAAACGACAGCTAGTCCCTTCCGAGATTTAGAAACAAACAGAATTATATAAAACCAAGTTCTATTAAAATGCATCATCAAAGAATATGACGTCATGCAAGCAGGTATAAACTATTACCACTTCTGTCTTTACTTCTATCAACACAAATCAGTCTATAAATCCGTTTACCATTAAGTATTCTTCATAAATTTTTTCCATTGCATTTAATACCATGGGTTTGTTGTAGTTGAAGGCCTTCTATTGCAGGAGCCATTCTCTCTGCTCTAAGCTAGCATTAGCTATCAACACAGTTCACTCAGTTTTATCTGATGAATCTGCTGCTATTTGTTTTAAAAATATAATAAACCTCACTGCTCCATATGTTTTGAGCAATCTATCTTTTGAATGGTTTCCTTAGTCAGCATTAAAATTAAGTTACATATCCCAGTTTACCAAAAAGACAACCCTAGTAACTTATGTTTTTGTAAATATTTAATTGGTTTGGCTCTACTATCTACTTACGTTATCATGACCTACGTATCTATTTAAATATTGCTATATATTTTACGTGTATATGTTTTATGAATAATGAAACCATATTTATCAATAAATAGTAGACATAAGTCATAATGCATCGACTGAATTTGAAATTTAGCATTCTGTATTCTAAGACATTGAAACAACTCATCAACATTATATCATAATAAGCTATATTAGAAAGCGATTTATAGATTTAATCAATATTTTCCAGTGTTATATATTTATTCAAAATTTTATTTGAACATAAAATTTCACTATGGAAAAGTTAATTTTAGCATGATTTCTGGAAGTGATTTCGAAAATAGGACGTTATATGTATAATATTTTTCCATACTCTAATATTTTTTTTATATAGGAGTCGTTCATTGACAGTTTATTACCTACATACAACATTTGAGTAATTTTTTATTATTTATCAGTCATGCACTTGTAAAAATTATATAAAATATTTTAGCCAATGAAATGCTGCAAAAAGAACCCATTCAACTCCAGAGTTAATTTCAATTAAATTACTCTATTAAAAGGATATGCACTCCATCACAGGAATAACACACTTAATTCAATATGCAGATTTATTTCAATTGGTACCTACACATAATTTGTTTTTGTTCACAGCAAGGGGATACTCCTACTGGTTACTATAAAGTCATTATCTCATTTTGGATTTCACATAATACAAGATCATACAATTACATTTCATCATATCTTATCGAATCTTTAAATAAAAAATAATATAGTCTTTTTAAAGAATGACTTTATTCTTATTTTTAAGAATCTCCATTGCTATAAATAGAGCATTGTGGCAAATATAACAGTTAATTGCAATATCTCTGAAAGTGGAATTGGTTATTCAAAGCAATTATGGTGGCATTATTGTTGTCACTACCGTATAATTTTTGGATACAAATAACAATGGGAATTATTTAAGGAAACTGTTTTTTACGCAATTTTTAAGGACTTTATGGATGTTTTTTGAGGTAGTCTAAAAAAAATCAAAACAAGTTAGAACCTATACATATTACATATATCTTCACTGTGTTAATTACACAAGCTTTTTTCTAGAATATGTACCCGTTTATAGGCTAACAAGTCATTTAGAATAAAAAAAAGCATATTTTTACCTGCTGTGTTTCATCATAACGTTTCTTGAATTTGGCACGCCAACTATATACTGAGAAAATTGTATACATTACATCGCACATTATAATTATCATATCTTGCATAATTATGTTAAAACAATTAGAAAGACTTGAATTGATGTAATTTATTAAGTATTGTTCACGGTGTAAGGTATAAAGTAAAAAGGTAGTAACAATTTTCGGTCGGGATTTCAATGGGAAATCATGTTTTTAGTACATTAACAAGAAATGATTCAATCTCATCATTATAGCTTTTCGCTACCATCATTTTTTGGGTGGATTTTTCTTGTGTATCCTTCGATGTGATTCTTTGTCCCACTGGTGCACCCAAACTTGAACTTTGGGGCGGATATGAAATAAAGTATTAGATTTTTTTATAATTAAATGGTTTCATATATGTACATATAATAATATTTATATTATACTACAAAATCTACTCGCCTTAGTTTCTGAGCAAGTTTATTAATCCTAATCTTCTATTGAATGCTGTTGGTCCTTGTGCATTGATTTATGATGATTTAGAATGGACTACCTCATAATTTTAAATCTAATGCAGAACCATCCATTAGCAGCTGCATATATTTGTCACTAGTTCAATGCAGAAATTTTGCGCAGATAAAAGTTATTTGATCTCTCTTATAGTCCTCCTTAGTTATATTTGCTTGCCCCTCTAGTGGATGAGTGCAAGTAAATTTATTTACAAAGTGGATTGAGCATTTTATGGCGACTACAAAACCATCTACATCTTGACTTTATTTTATTTGCAAGAGGAAACCATATTACTATCATCTCATTGCCACCCCACTTAACACATAAATTACAATCGCTCGACAAAATGTTTATGGGTGTGTGTGAGACTTAAACCTGCTAACTCTGGTAAATCGACACCTGATTCTTTAACAGATACTCTGTTTCCAAATGATTCATGAGCGAAGGCCTGATTGCTCAATGAAATCAGTTAACTGTCAAGCTATAACTTTGTTATCTTTTGAGACATCCCTCAGAGGTCTAAAATGAGCATCTAGATAGACAAAAATATCAAGAAAAAGTTTCTTTTGAAGCGAATATATCGGTTCAGAGCATTTCTTCGACCAAAAGGACAATGGTTTCTCTGTTTCATATTTTACCCGTGCTTGTTAAAAAAAAATAAAACCACCAATCGAGGAAGAACGGGTTGCACCTCAACAGTTATAACCTGCTCCTCATACAAAATCGACCTACAAGAAAGCACTGCACTAAAATTAAAAGTTATTGGTGTCACAAAAACAATTTTTAGCGATTCTAAGATGAAAATAGTCACGAAAAGTGCGCTACCAAAAAAATTATCAAAAATTCAAACTAAGAAAAACATGAAGCCAAGCCAATATGAAATATGGTTTCCCTTTAACCTATGACAACAGTGATTTGAAACCAGGAAATGATGATCTTAATAGCGAAGATGCTACTTATATTTTTTGTGAAAGAGCATATTTAGAAGGTGCCAGAGGAGAACTTTGGATTCAGTGCTTTATGAGCAGGTTATGGGTTCAAAAGAATCACTATGTGTGCCATTATTGTTCATAATTCTGCTCTAAAAGACATTAAATTAATGTTTTGTTATTTTTTATTATCTGGTTGCGATATTTTTTTCAGGTGTAAGACTAAAATCAGTTTTTCAGTGTTGAATGATTTATAAAACTTCAAATAAACTTCTCTTGCTTAATTTTAACCTCCGCTTGTATTTTGCTCCTCATTTACTATCCTTAAGGTCTAAATTATGGCCCATATTTGCAGCATAGTCAAATTAATAAAAATGCATTGTTTTAATTATTCGCTGCTATTCGCTTTCTCTGTTATAAAAATCATCCATCCTGTTACAGAATACCTTATTTGTCAGTTGTCAGATATTTGTATTGTTTTAGGGGAAATGAACTGTTCACAGTCTAGAAATGAAATGGTAGCCCATATTTGTACCAGTTCGTCTTGTAATTAAAGGTATGTACGCCACTAATGAAAGTATTTATATTCGAATTTTTATTTATACACAGAAAGATTTGTTTTTAAATTTCAACATCCTGTATCTCGTTTTTTTTTCATATATTGATGTTTGACATTCAGATTTAATCAATTGCTCATGATACCACTTATAAATTTTAACATAAAATGATATAAAATTCAACAAAAATAAAACAAAACAGAATAACATAACCCAGTTTAGAATCTTCTCAGTTTATAATAATGAATGAAAAGAATATTGCCGCGACAGTTTAATGCCATGTATAACGCGCCTTATACAAATAATTCTTAATATTAAAACCACATGACCCCGTAATAGATCTGATGGAGCATCCCAAACATTTGGGCTTATGTCATTAGTTTGTTCGCACTTAGATCAGCAACTAGATTAATGTTTAAATTTGTGTCGTGCTATTCATTTTTATTGAAATGAATTTGTTATTTTGGTCTAAACCGAAATTAAAGTGCTGTCTTTATTTATAAAGGTAAGTATAGACTTATAGTTTAAGTCGAAGTAAAAATTGTTTCTGCATGATTATATTAAAATCTAATGTTTATTTAACATCTAGTGATAAATAATTGAAAGCAATGTGTCTATGTAAACTTTTAAGGAGTGCCCAAGTGATTCAAGCCGAATTTGAAATATTCGAAACTATTTCTTGATCTAGTAATGAAGCTTCAATTGATCTTAAGTTATTTTTCATTAAATATATCATGAATATTTTTGTTTCTATTATTATAAAGTAATTCAATATATATTTAGTTAGTAAACTGTTTCAAATCGATTTTTCCAATGGTTCCGTTTTATATTTATCTGAAAAATGTTAATAAGAAAGAAATAGCATGTAACAATTATAATGATAGTATTACTATGAGTAATGTTTCCCAAATTTCTATTCGCGTTGCTTTCCATTTGTACCACCTATTATAAATTTAGTGGTTAAGAGCGTCCTATTCTTGAAATAGTATTTTCTACAAATATAAATAATTTTAGATATTTAAGAACTGAATAATATAGAGCTTAGTAAATAATAAGAATGTTATCTCATGCCACATGCGAATATTTAAAGGTTCCGAAGTAAATCGAATATACAGTATGCGCCAAAAGTATGGAATAAATTCAATAAAAACGAAACAATTATTTTTTGGGAAAAATCCTCGAACAGGTCGATTTTTAATTTAAAAAAATTCATATTTTAGCGTAAAATGCGATTTTCAAATGTCATTTGTTTTTGAGTAATGACGTCATCGATTTTTTTTAAATGACAACATATTTTTTTCCTTGATTCTGAAAGATCGTTTAATTCTCTATCAGACAGTACTAAAATTTTGCCCTCTTACATAGGAAAGTTTTCGAGTAAATGACGATTGAATGTTAGAAAACGTAAATCAATTAAAATAAAGCAAAAACGTTATCAAGTTTAGTTTTTCGAATTCCATAGTTCTTTTATGGATCACGTAGGTGAAAATCTTTGCAAAGTGTATCAGCCAATCAACAGACAGTAAGGTAGAGTCTAAATTTAGAGAAACTGGCAATGTTGTAAATATTCCAAAACCTGGACGTCCAAGCATTAACGAAAATCAGAAACAGAACATTTTGATAAGTATGGTGGATAATCCTCATAATTCTTCACGATTGGTTGCATTAAACAATGACACTAGTCAGAGCACAGTGCTACGTATCTTGAGGAAGGAAAAATATCATCCCTACAAGATTCAACTTGTGCAGGAACTCAATGAAGATGATCCCGATCGCCGCTTACACTTTTGCGAAATTCTAATGGATTTATGTCAAGGAAATAGAAATTTACACCGGCAAATATATTTTTCAGATAAGGCGTCATTTTGTCTGAATGGTACAGTAAACCGTCAAACTTGCAGATATTGGAGTCGGGAAAATCCTCATTGGATGGCAGAGGCACATACCCAACACCCTCAGAAATTAAATGTGTGGGCTGGAATAGTTGACGACAGAACAGTAGGGCCTTTCTTCTTTGAAGGAACCCTTACAGGACAAAGATATTTAGAGTTTCTAGAAAATGACCCTTGCAGTAATTTTTCCTAACGATAATGACCCTGACATTCCTGACGGTACCATATGGTTTCAGCAAGACGGTGCACCTCCGCTCTATGCGCGCTCTGTACGAGATTTTTTGGACAACTGTTTTCCTGGGAGGTGGATCGGCAGACGTGGACCGATAGAATGGCCTGCAAGATCGCCAGATCTTACACCTCTTGACTATTTTTTATGGGGATACTTGAAGTCAAAAGTGAACATTAATAAACCACGTAATTTAAAAGAACTTCAAAATCGCATTCGGGACGAAATACGCAGAGTTACCCCAGAAATCATTCATAATGTGCAAGAAGAATTTCTTCACAGACTTGCGCATTGTCAAGAAGTTGGTGGATTGCAATTCGAACATTTAATTTAAGTATAAAATTTAATCAATTGTATTTTATTTTACATACCTTAGAATTGTTACTTTTTTATGGATAAAATTTACGTTTTCTAACATTCAATCGTAATTTACTCGAAAACTTTCCTATGTAAGAGGGCAAAATTTTAGTACTGTCTGATAGAGAATTAAACGATCTTTCAGAATCAAGGAAAAAAATATCGACCTGTTCGAGGATTTTTCCCAAAAAATAATTGTTTCGTTTTTATTGAATTTATTCCATACCTTTGGCGCATACTGTATAACGACAGCGAGCGCGGTCTATCCAACAAAGTTCCAGGTACAGAAATCTTTCAAAATATGTGTTTTTTTTTAATTTAACTGTAGATGTAAATGTTGTTATAACATAAACTTTCATAGTTTTGCATATAAGATTGTTCACTTTTGTTTATAAGATTGTGAAAATAATTGTTGAAATGTGGAGTTAGAATAGCAAAATAATATTTGTCATATAAACGCTTTATAAATGTTATTATTTTATTTGATGATAATTTAAATAGTAAAAGTGAATAAACAAAATATGAAAAATTTTATTTTTGGCATTACTTTTGTTCCAAATGTTTTATTTTTCAAGATTCCTGTACCTAAAAACATTACAAATTTGATCACTTTACCGCGAGAAATACGGCTACCTGAAACCTTTACCATATATTCTGTGCTTTTATCAAGATGCGTGATTACGTAAACAAATTCATGCCCATTATTGGCAACGGCACCTGCTTTTGTTTATTCCAAACCAGTAATTAAAGAGTAACATTTTATTTAAAGTAAACAGTGCCTACTAGAATCTTAAGGTGTTATATAGCTTTTCCGTAATTCTGTCAGCATGAACCGTTTTCCATATATTACATCCATGGGAAAGTGGTTAATTCAAATCATTTACTAGTACTACTAATTTTCCACTACCTGTTTCCGGTTACTTGGTGTGAATTTATTTACTTGTGTTAAATTAAATAAGTGCGTTATTATAATTATGTATTTAGATATATGTACACATAGATTGAGATGATAAATGTTTTACGATTTTTATAAATTGAATTTTTATCCTGTAGAGCTATTAGATGTTTAATTGAAAAAATAAAAAGAAGAATCTGATTATTAGCTCATTTTAAGACTACTTCGATAGAGTATGTATCAAATTTAGTTTAAAACTCTAAAATAATTTGGGAAATATATAAATAGTAGGGTAGGAGTACTTAAGAGTACTCACTTAATTTTTAAATACAAATAATTTCCACATTTATTATTCGTTCACACACCCGCACTTAACACGACAATGACATTAGACCATTAATTCTTAAGCAACAATGGCTTTTAAAATTTTATCAGAAAACATACTACGTTTTTTAAAACATGTATAGTCTTAAGCTTCCTGCGTACTCCCGAGAGCACGTGATCCTAAAGTGTTATTCGCATGGACGCGAAATTCGCGAAATTTCTCGCAAATTCCGCAGATTTTGATTAAAATTATTAATGACGGGTGAGTGTTTCGCGAATTTCGTAAAACAAAAATATTATCGCTATTTTCATCACTATGTGGGATTAGTAAGTTTAACTTGAGCTACTGACAATCTTCCATGGCAGTCAATGACAGTTTTATGACTAAAATGATTGAAAACGTTGCAGCTGGTAAAATTGGCTAAAAGTTGAGACATTTCTTCGCGCGAATTTCGCATCCTGAGGACAAGGCTTTAGGATCATTCTCGGGAGTACGTATTCGTATGTGGCTTTAGGAGTACACAACAATAGCTAAGTAAACTTTTTCTTTTATATTTTCCCATTGTAATGTAATACAAATTCAAAATTGAAAATGTGAGTACACTCTGTTACCAAAAGATACGCATGTGTTCTCTTTGAGTCCATACACTTTGCAAAACTAAATCATAAATAAATAGTACAGCAAACTTTTATTGCTCTCATGACATGCATAACCTCCAACATATGATTTGAAAAATATGTTTATTGAACAATTACGTAATTGTAACAACTTACTATTTAAATTGAAAATGTTATAATATTTAAACTACAAATGAACTTTGTGCTATTACTTCGGATAGCGCATACGCATCACTTCATATTCTTGCTATCAACTAACTGTCACAGTCAAAATACCTAAACATTAACCTTTATTAAGGGGAGTATAATTTATGGAAAAGTGCAAAGAGTAAAAGTACTACACATATTTTACGTTGCATCTGACTTACTATGCACAAATCCTTCTTATGAATATATTTTATTTTACGTAACTTTAAAAGCATTAAAGTGATTTAAATCCTAAAAATGTTATTTTATGTTCATCAAATGTACAAGGTGTGACAGCGATGATGATACAAACTTCAGAACTGATATATAATCAAAACAATGATCTTTCAAAAATACAGTTTTTGATCAGCTGATATACACTTCCAATTTGATATAATGCAACTTCTTCTTGAATTATTACAGGTATTAATGTTATTATTATCATTCAATTCTAGTAGAGTAAAAGCCGAAATTTATAATATTCAGTAGTCCTGAAACAATGGGTTTGTTCCAACAACAGCAAGAATCGATTTCAAACCGTCCAGAACTATTCAGTTTGTTCAGTTGTTAATGTACTTTCGGCGAATGGGACTTAAGGCGGAGTTGGTCAATAATTTTTGGCAGTTCTGAACCAGTTCAAAACGCTTGTTGAAACAGACCAATAATAAAGGTAAATTGCTGAAGTTAATGATAATATAAGGTCATTTAATTGATGGTCACAGATGGTGCATGTACAATGTTATCTGGTGAAGAATTTTTCACTCAAAATTTAACTTCTCACAATATATTGTTTTGCCTTTATTGTTACCTGATTTAAAATTAAAGAACTCATCGAGAAGATTTACCAGAAACTAAAGCCTAATTTTCATGGACGCGAAATTCCCGTTATTTCCTGAAAAGGTTGCAGTTCTTAGTTTAAATTATTTAATGACGGGAAAGTCAGAACTATTTGCAAATTTTTAGTAGAAAAACTAATACAAAGTTTGCATTATGAGAACAACCGATGTAACTTCTTTACGAAACTGCAAAAATCACGTATATGCAAATTTAGGGTTTAGACTTAAGAGGATGTGTTATATACAAGAAAATGTATAAATGATGAAGAAAGATTTGTACTGTGACCAATATGTTTTTAACTATTGTTTGTCACGTATCTAATAGTTTCGCAGTAAATTCATCAATAAATAAAATTTTCTAGTAGCCAGTCTTCTTTATTTGAGTACCAGTCACTAATTTGCAATGATGTACTTATGTTAATTATAATTCCTCGAAATATCTTAAAATTTCATTGCGCGTACAATGTTCTCTAACATTCTCTACGTAATATTTTCAATAGGTATTAAAATCTATTACATGATTTTTTACATTGGTAAGGTATGTAATTTAATTCTATTCAATTTTCCTACAATTTCTATTAATGAAATCATATGTATATGTTCTTTGATATAGAATATGTGGTATCCAGAAACACCGCTCAGAAAATTTGGGGGAAAAAATAATGTGTCAATTTCATGTAACATTTTCTGAAAAGTCAATATTACCAGAGTTACATAACCTCAACATTATTTTTTTGAATTTGTTTTTTTGACTATAACTTTTTTAATATTGGAATGGTTTTTTTTAAATTTGGCACTTTTGTTACTTTTGTAGGGGTGCAGTTTCAAGTAATATTTTTAAAATGCAGCGCCCTAAAGAGCATGCTTTTTCCTCTGAAAAAACTGTATATCATTTTACATATCAGGATATACAGGGTATTAAAAAATAGTGTAAAATATTTAAGAATGTAATAGTATGAACCAAAATAAGCAGAAAAGTCTCAATAAACATGAGTCCGCAAAGTAACGGTTGCGTAGATATGGAATGTTTTATGTTTTTTAGCCCTAGAATCTGGACATCAGGCACGTTTTTCATTAAACATTTGGATGTGTATTGTAGATGACAGGTTTCTAGGTCCTGTTGTTTTACCAAACCGATTAACAGGCACTGCTTACCTCAACTATCTGCAGAACACACTGTATGAGTTTTTGGAAGACATTCCTTTGAATCAAAGGCAACAAATGTGGTTTCAGTATGATGGTGCTCCAGCTCATTTTTCCATGGCCGTTAGAGAGCATTTACACCAAACTTTTCCACATAGATGGGTAGGAAGGGCCGGACCTGTTTTATGGCCTCCAAGATCGCCTGATCTGAACCCTTTAGATTTCTTTGTTTGGGGATATTTGAAGACATTAGTGTATGGTACTCCTGTAAATAGCCTGGAAGAGATGCAGCTACAGATTAATCAAAAGTGTCAAGAAATCCAAACCAAGGAGGGTGTTTTCGAAAGTTAGAATATCGTTGAGACGAAGATGTCGTGCCTGTTTGGAAATGGATGGAGGGCACTTTGAACATCTTCTGTAACTTTGTTCTTTGTTTGTTAAAAGCTTCCTTTGTCGGTTTATTCTTAACAAAATAAAATGTTTGAAAAACGAATAGTGGTCTATATCTCCGTAACCTTTACTTTACGGATCCATGTTTATTAAGACTTTCCTGCTTATTTTAGTTCATACTATTACCTCCTGAAATATTTTATACTCTTTTTTTAACACCCTTTATAGAAAATCTTGTATTATCTGCTATTTATACGTATGAACCTCATTTATTTTCCGATTAAGCAACGTATACTTTTAAAACAATTAAATGATACCTGACAGATGATTTTGATGGTAATTTTAAAACCTAACAAGTGCCCTTTTTGTACTTTAGGGCGCTGCAATTTTTGAAATATTCTACCTGAAACTGCGTCTCTATAAAAGTAACAAGTGTGCCAAATTTGAAAAAAGTTTGAGTATTAAAAAAGTTATAGTCAAAAAACAATTTTAAAAAATAACTTTGAGGTTTCTGAGAAAATGTTACATGAACTTGACACATTATTTTTTCGAGTAGTATCAACCCCTAAATTTTATCTATCAAAATCTATCTGTAATGATATTATCGTGGTCCGCTATCACCAAATTTAAATTTCCTATCTAATCTTAAAACTGTTTCACTTTTTCTTTTTTGCTGTCTTAGCCATAAGCGACAACAAAAGCTCATGCTCGAATATTGAGAACTCGGAACTAGTACCTGTTCTCCTGCAAGAACTATTCTAGAATTCTAGAAGTTCTAAAATTCTTACAAACTGATTTTGAAAGAAAGGAAAGCTAGATTTATCTTATTAAAACAGGTTTCGATCGGTGTTTATAAAATGTGCATGAGCAGATGGATCCAAAACTTCTTAAAGAGTAAATCAAAACAAAACTCATATCACTCATTAGAAGAAATTGGCTATTAATTTTGTTGCCAATTGGTATTCATAAGCGTTGCAGTTACAAATTACCTATAAGCATATATTAAAATTTTTTACCGTATTAGAAAGGTATTTTAAGCTAATATATATCAAATCTCCTTCAATTCCTATCAATGAAGTCATATGTATGTTCTTTGATAGCAAACATCTAGGTATGCTAATGAACAATTCCACAGACAAAGCTCTATTCAATAATTATCTAAAGAAATTAATCTATCTAAATTTACTAACCTGGTTTAATGAAAACACTCTAAATATCTAACTTCACTTTGACAGTGGGAACTCGGAAATTCAACCACAATAGATGAGATCTGACCTATTTCTGCATTTTTAGGATTGGTTCATCAGGTGGCCTTCTTTAAATTGATAGGATAGGAGTTGTAGGAGATTTGATATATATTAGCTTAAAATACCTTTCTAATACAGTAATGTTACAAAAGCTAATAATAAAGAATATAGATATATATAATATGGGTAGATATTGTGGATGTAATTCAACGCTGGTTGGAGCTTTAGTCCACAGAGTAGTTAGTTTCACACAATAGTGTTAATAGCTAAAAATATATAATAAAACATATATTAAAATGTTCGCAAGAAGCCAAACACCTGCATCACGCCGCCACACTAATTTATCCGGTGCGGTGAAAAAATTATCTACATGTTCCATGAGATGTCCGTAAATGGTATTATGTGTTTATTGTCAGTTGTAAATTGTATTGTTTATTTTACTGCCTCGGTATAGTAACGGTGACAGTATATCACGCACTACCTATATTTGCTCACACCATCACGGTTGCAAGGGTGTGTACGGATACCGATACCAGTGCATGCGGATATATAGTTTATTACCACTGATATAATCTTATTACGAATTCTGGTGACGTTCGGCTAGAAAGTCGGACCTGGGAGTTTATTGTACTAATTTGTGTGTAATTGTATTTCATTTTCGATTATCGATGTTTGCATGTGATACATTAGAAGTTTGAAGTATATAATCACGGAATAATTAAATTGTTAAAACAATGTACCGGCTTTTGTGAGTATATGCAAACAGAATAATTTACGTTTTAGTGGAATAGAAATGTATTTGAATAGGCATTATGAGGTACTTGACTTGACTTCTAATATATAAAAATTAAGGTGTTAATTACAATCATGAATAATATTATCCGTATTTATTTGAGCATTCAGAAAGATAATGGATAATTAAAGAGAAAGAGATATTTGAAAATTTAAAGAAAGTCAATTAATATCAAAAGGTAACCATTTCAGTTACTTAGAGGAGGATGTTAAGAAATTCTAGGGGCAGGTTTTATTATTAAAAATGAGAAAAGAGTTTATATAAACATGGGTCTGGAAATGCTTCATTTTCGAGATACAGGTTGTTTAAAAATTTCTGTCTTAACTATATGCTTCATTTCTCGAAAAGCGATAGAAATATTGAGATGACATTTGGTGCACAACAGTGCATAGTGAAGGGCTACTTTTACGTGTATAAATTTCTCTTGTAATATACTCGCATTAGTGGCGTTCGTGCCGTTAAATACCCATTTTCAGCAAAACAATTGTACACCACTGAATTTTAGACAAATCGGTATCTCACTCTTAGCCAAGTTAATTTTGCTGAAAAAGTGCCTCTAGGATCGTTTTCGAGATAAAAATTAATTTATTAATAAGAAACAGAAATGATCTTCAAAACTTCATAAAAAATAGTTGGCGTCTGTAAATATTAGTCTTAAATTTCGTGTCAAAATTGTGCAAGAAAAAAATGGAACTTAGAATGAATAACAATTTTTGTAACAAACTGTTTATTTTTATTTTATTTGTTTAGAAAAAATGTGTATTAAAATTTAAATTAAATGCTCTGTGCATCAATACATGCTCCAAATCACCTTCGCATCTGTTTTGTAACTCTTCGGGATATCCAGGTGTTTGGTGTATTATTTCACGTGCATTGGTAATACGATCCACTAACGCAGTTTCATTTGCTATGTGGTACACCAGTTGCTTTAGATGCCCTCAAAAGTAGACATCGCGCGGATGTAAGTCAGGTAATCGTGATGGCCAAGAAGTAGGCCCGCCCTGACTAATCCAATTCCCTATAGTCTAAGATCCCACTATAAAACGACCTTCACCGAGCTGGTTAATGGATGAAAAGTATTTTATATCCAATTAAATATGTCAATAAATATATTGCAAATGGGTTGTCTAAAAAAATTCAGTCCAGAATATGATTAATTAACAATTAAAAATTATTATTTTTTTAAACATTTCACTGGTTTGGTTAATAGACAAATTCCATACCAATCGAAAGTATGAAGCCCATAGAATATGCAAACGTTAGGTTGACTATTTTTTTCCCGTCACAACTCTTGGGTAGGCAGGTATAAACAGGTAAATCGATACTAGTAACTTGCACCGGTGTGGTTAATAAATTGAAGTTAAATTAAAATAAAGATTATTTCATTACCAACACGGTGGTATAGGGTTGTCTGCGAAAAATCAGTCCTGAATTCCGGTTGTCGAGTTTTAAACAGTGAAATATTCCCCAGCGAACCATTCCATGCGATAGAGGAGTATACAGCATTGCAGCTGTGTATAGTTCGTCCATACCGAAACCGAAGACGATCCGTTTATCCGTTTCTCCAAAAAATCAAAAAAAACAGGGGCGGCGATATTATTATTAATCTGCCCCTAGGAACCCTACCTATACTAGGATCGTAAGATTTAAATAGCCTCTTACATTTTGACTGAAATGACCAGGTGCCCCGTCGTGCATAAACCATAAACGACAGTGAACATTAAGAGGGACATCTTCTAGAAGAATAAGTAGATTTTCCTGAAAAGAATCCAGGTATGTTTGTCCTTTCATTTAATCTTTTCTACAAAATAAAAGGTCCATCCAAACAATTTTGACTGAAAAATGCTGCCAGTGTCGATTCATGAGTAATGTATGAATTTACATCCGTGACAATTAAAAACACCATTTCTGTTAAATGAAGCTTCGTCCGTGAACAAAACGAAAGAAATAAATTGCCGATCTTCTGCATTTTTTTTGGCTAAACCATTGAAAATAGTATAGTCTGACTGGAAAATCAGCTTTAGAGAGAGAGCTTGAATCTCTGCAAATTATAAAAATATAGATGGATTTTTCGCTATACATTAACATGGTTTATATTTCCTGCCTTAATTCATTTGCCAGACGCCTTGTACTTATTGCAAGATTTTGTTCAACCTCTTGTAAAACATTTTCCTGATTTTTCACTGTTCATGCAATTCTTTGCGCCCCACAGTGTAGAAAACTCCCTGTTACTTTTCCCGTTTCCCTCAAACGTCTATGAACATTCAAAAAAGTGTTTGCAGAAGGCAATTTATAAAAATATATATATTAAAAACTAACTTAAACAAAGTCACTCAACACTATGTGTTATCTTTTTTTGTTTAAATTTGACATGGAATTTATGACAAACTGACACTGCCACTTAGATTCTTGTTTTTTAATTAGCATTCCAAAGTTGTTCTAATGATTAATAAATTAATTTTTATCTTAAAAACGGTATGTTAGGAGGAAACAGTCCAAGAGATTTATATCTCGAAAACGAGGCATTTCCGGACCCATGTTTATATAAACTTTATTTCTTATTTTTAAACATAGAATCTGTCTCTAGATTTTCTTACCATCATTTTGTAACACCCTGTACATAAAACATAATTTTCATCTTGATAACTATTTAATGTTCTACTTTAAGAAATACTTGCTTCAGTAGTTTTTTTCTAAATAATTAATATTGAATGCACTATGAATATTTCAGTATACAAATACACTGTATTTATGTCATTGTTATATAATTCATATTAAACTATAACACACAGCTTGTAACATACCTGCAGTTTGCTCTGGCGAGATGTATGTTGGTCACTGGCTACTCATTACTGGGCCTAGATATGGTCACAAGCAGAGAACGACCCACTATACTGAGTTAATCGGTGACCTGAACTATGGCATGAGAACTAACAAGCTCGAAACCGGTATATGTCTGGTGCCATCGTTGACTTCTAACCGTGGTTGTTTTCAGTATATGGTTGCAAGATATAATTCAATACTAGTCGGGTTATATAGCTAGCAGAGTAGTTGTTTCCTGAAATTCCGCTTTTAGAAAAGTCACAATCGTCGACGACAGTACATGTCGAGGCTTTCAAAGTACCCACAGCATCGTCGTGTCTAGCCTCAGTACTAAGTAGTCAGTAACCACAAGATGTAGACGCAAACACTTACATCTCGCGTACTCATATGCGTCGGTCCTCTCATCTACCAACTAACAAGCACGAAACCGGTATATGTCTGGTGCGAAACATATAGAAATTACACATGCGACATTCGAATGTATTTTTCTTAAAAATTAATTTTTTAGGGTCTTAAAGTACCATTATAGAAATAATTTTTCTTGAAGCCGAAAAAAATAGGGCGTTATTATTGCCTTTTACATATATTTTTTTATCCTCACAATTTTATAATTTTATGTTCAAGTAACCTAACTCTTGATCTGTTTAAGACATATTCATCTCATAACGATAAATTATCTATCAATTTAATAGCTCTAATTGTGAAAAATAATAGAATAGACTTGAAATCAAACTAAAGCTTTAGCTAAACTAATTGTGCTACAATTTTGAAGGTTATAGTTCTTTTTTTGCTAAAATCTGACAAGAATATCTCGGTACCTCTAAAGAGCCTTTAAAGACTATATGTCATTCTTAAATAAGAAGAATATTTATATGAGCGTTTAATTTTTGAAAAGAGTTTTACTATTTTTTCTTGTCATCATTTATTTTACCTTTTTTATCATAATGTATTTGATAAATTCAACCCTTTTTAGAGACGAACCAAATTAATTAAGAAATCACCTGTTGTTTATTTTATTGCTGTTTGATTAATCTGATCCTTTTATGATGCAACGGATAAGTGACATGTGTGGTAAAATGGGTACTATTGGTATATTCGTAAAACTAATGAATAACAAATATAATAATTGTTACAATTAGTATAGGCTGAGGCAACAATTCTTGCAAATTTTGAAATACTCTTGTCTTGTACAACAAGACAAAAGTTTGTTTTGTGTTTACAGTCTTGTTATTGCTCGATTTTGCAAGATCATATCTTGTCTTGCCATGTAACTGTATTACGAATTTAGAATTTGGTGACAGTGTTGGTTACTCTTGGTCGAATATGCTTCTTCTTGGAGGTCACACGTAACTATCAATATGGTCGATCGTCGACAGTGGATGGTTGAGAGATGTTAGAAAGTATATAATACATTATATACAAATAATGGACGAAATAGGCCAAACAGAATCTGAGCTCTTTCAGTCAAATGACAGTTAATTTATAATTAGTTCAGTTCATCAGAACTAAACCTAGATTAAAAAAACCTTGATTTCTTGTCTAGGTTTTTTTTCTAAATCTTGTTTTGCAAATCGAGCTGCCAAGTACTGTCTTGGGCTTATCTTTTCATCTCTTTTAACTTGAACCAGTTTACTGAAGCAGATATTTTTCACTCTTTACATGAATTGAAGAGCAAAATGACTAGTGAGACGACCAAGTTTCTAGTTTTATTGTAAAAGATTGTGGTCAAGTATTGTCGACACCTCTGCTAATTATTTTTAATCTGATATTGTCAACATCAACTTTTCCTAACGTTTGGAGGTTATCCAGGGTTTAACCGATTCTGAAAAGTGGTAATTCATCTGACATTAAGAATTATCGCCCGATTACAATTTTGTCGAATTTTGCTAAGGTTTTTGAGATGTCGTTGTATACTTTCATTTACAATAACATCAAACTCTATATTTCTCCAAATCAGCATAGTTTTGTGCCTAAACGTTCAACTGTTTCTAATTTAACAGAGTTTACTCAGTTTGTTTCAAATAACCTGGATAATAAAGATCAAGTTGATGCGTTATATACCGACTTCTCAAAGGCCTTCGATAAGGTTAATGATAATTTACTTCTCCAAAAACTTAGGTGCTATGGGTTTAGTAGTAATTTGCTTTGTCTTATGAAGTCTTATTTACATCAACGTAATTTATATGTATCTTATAACGGCTTTAAATCACGTTTTTAGCAACTTCTGGGGTCACACAAGGGTCAAATTTAGGACCGCTTCTGTTTGTTTTATTTGTGAATGATCTATCTTTGAGTCTGAAATCCTGTCATCTTTTTTTTTTGCTGACGGCTTGAAGTTGTTTCATAGCATTTCATGTATTGAAGATTGTACTAAACTTCAGCGTCTTCTGCATGTTGTGGAGGAGTGATGTGTGGACAATAACCTTCTTTTAAATATAAGTAAATGTAAGGTATGTTCCTTTACTCTTAAATTACAGCCGTCCATATTTGATTATACAGTTAATTCAGAACCGTTAGCGCGTTGTAGTAATGTCAAATATCACGGTGTACTTTTTGACAATAAACTATCTTTTTCTGAACATATTATTCAGATAGCTAATAGTGCATATAAAGCGCTAGGTTTTCTCGTTAGAAACACAAAATCGTTTGATAATATAAACGCCCTTAAGTGTCTTTACTTTTCGTTGGTGCGCTCTAAGCTTGAATATTGTAGTCTTATTTGATATCCTCACTATAATTTACGTATTCAAGAGGTAGAAAAAAATTCAACGTCGACTTTTAAAATTGTTGTCTTTTCGAATTGACCATTTTTATCCAATTAGGGGAAACGATTATAATTTACTTTTGCAAATATTTAACATTCAATCACTTAGCACTTGAAGACCACTAGCAAGTTTATCATTTCAACATAAATTATTTCATGGCAATGTTGACTCCCCTGCTTTGTTAAGTTTGTTCACTATTCGAGTTCAACGTTCTGGTTCTCGAAGTAATGATTTATTTTATTGTCATAATGTTAGAACAAATGTTGCTTTGAAGTCTCGTGTATATATAATGTCCAATAATTTCAACTACCTACATTAGTGAACACATTGATATTAACGTTTGCAGCTTGAATAACTTGTTAACTTTAGGAACTCTTTTTAATATTTATCATGCTTGTAAGCAATTAGTTTACTATGTATTATTATTATTATTTCCTACTCTTTGTTATTTTTTTATTATTTTTATATTTTTCTAAGATATATTATTATTATTATTATTTTAGTTCTACTAAACATTATTTTGTATTGTCCTATTATTTGAAGTGATTCTGTTGGGCAATAAATGCATTATTATTATTAATTATTATTATTATTATCTCTTGCGCGACCAAGACAAGATCAAGAAAAAGCAAGAAAAAATTGTCAACGCTATTTATAATTATACAAATTACTGTGTTTAAACAGGTATATCTTTGCACAAGATTATTTTGATATTTCATATACTAAAAAGTTAATATCAGATTATCTCAATACTAAGATTACAGGCCGCGCTTCTTGATCTACGCACTTGTCACAATTAACTTTTAACTATCTTGTATCTGTTGTCACAGCAAATATTGAATGTGATTGAAACAAAATATTTTAATACTGATGATAACACTATTTTTGGATAAATAGTTTATATCATGAAAATAGATTATTAAGACTTACTACGTACAATTGTTGCAGGTCGATATGTGGAAGTGGCTATGCGTGTTTTCTTCTGTGACGTTGCAAATAATAAGTGGAAAACTGGTTGGTGACCACATATGTCGTACGGAAGAAAGGTAATTCAATGTATTTTGTAAGTATAACGGAATGAGAAAGTTTGGCATCTAATGAATGCAGTTTTTATGCTTGTTGTTAATAAAAGTTAGGGGAATAATACGAGGTTCTAGAGAATATAATTATATAAGTAACTAGTTCCTCTGATATGGAAAATCTTTTATTACCTGCTGTTTACACATATGAAACCAAATCTCTGATACTACTGTACAGATTCTATTTATCTATATATGAGTGTTTAAAATAAATATGTAAATTCCGAATCACGAATACCATGCATTGAAAATTTAACAAGATGACATTAATTTTGAATGGAATAATTTCAATGCAAGAGAAAATTGGGTTATAGTAAAAAAAGGTACCATTCGAACCTACTTTCAGATATATATTTAAATGTTTCAAATAAATTTCAGAATTTGTTTTGATAATTCACTAATAGTTATGTAAGTAGTACGCTTCCTTAATTGTAAAAAAAATATGTTTCTAATTTTAATATAATTGTAATTCTCTAAGATGTGTTGAATGTTTATCCTACACTGACAAAAATTATTAGCGATATTACACTGTGAATTGTTGGTTATTTATTGCCTAGGTCAATGATATGAAATAACTCACTAGAATATAATGTTAAAACTGTAATGAAACTACTGCTAATGAATATACATTGTTCATAGTAAAACCGTGTTTTTGTACACATAAAATGTAATTTTATAACGTTATTATGTATTTTTAGAAAAAAATCATGTAATTTTATATGAAAGATGTACCTAAATGTACGGTATTCACATGGATATTCTTGTAAACAGTATGGATTTTATATTTGCTTCATTTCTATTAATGTATAATGTGAACAACGTGTAAATTTATCATTAAGGGTCCCACTGACGGTTTTACCCGTTGCATAAAATTAAAATCGTTAATCTTCATATATCAAAGAGTGTTTTTTGCTATTTATTATATTCTAACAATATTAACTACCATGCGGTCGTTTTTTTGCAGCATTTCTAAATGCAGATATGACAAAAAATAATATTCTTATAAGTAATAATAGCTGATAGATAGGTAAGAGTTAATCCAGTTAGCTGCAGTATTTTGCATTCGTTACAAACTGGCAAACACACTTCCCGTACGTACAGTTAGATAAAATGCCTATTTCTTATAAGAAAATCAAATGAAAGAAATAGGTCTCTTACTAATAGATAATAGAAATCTTTTAATGCACCCGCGGCAGTTCTGTCCCATAATCTATAAAAACACACCGGCGAGCTATATTGTGGGAAAATATCTGTACCCGACACAAATGCCTTTATCTAATAACTATAAAATATTTATTATTATAAAAAGGCACTAAAAACTGAAAAACGACACAAAACTACAATGTAACATACGAATTAAATTATGAAATGACAGCAAATTTTACCGTTGTGTTGCTGGTTGTCTATTCTGACTCAACGTGAAACGGGCGACGGACGCGGACGCTCCGCATATACTCTATACCCTCTTAAAATATTTATACTTAGTCATAGTTGCATAATTATTTCGCGATAGGGCAGCAACAAAAAACAATTTTTTCAATGTGACATATTAATGTCGAATAAGGTATTTGCAATAATTTCAAATTTATTTGACATTATCGACTGTTCTGAAAATTATAGATATCTGTTAAACAAAGTTATCAAACCCATAAAGTAGAAATAACCTTGAATTTGGGTTTCTAAGCATTCACTAAAGCTCATCTAATACATAAGTCATCAAACACATATTCTGAGGAAAACCACTAGATATCTATCTCATAAATATGATGCAGACACATGACTGACACAAAATGTATACATTTTCTTAAACCTAACTTATTTTTTGCTGTCATTTATATTGAATTTCGTCTTGACGAATAATAACTAAAAGAATTCTACCCGAAACAAATTGTAAAAACTAAAATGGAAACAGGATCTTCTACATTTTCAGAAGAATGCTTATAAGTTAGGTACATTCCGCGTGAGAGTGTAATCTTTCTGATTCAATTAATAAGAGATGATGTTCAAGTGTATTTGTTTAATGGCATTTTTTATTTTCAATACTGTGCAGATAATTTTGCACTATTTCAAAACAATAATTTTTTTTCAAAATCGATAAAATTACGGGCACGCTTAATATTTTCCGTATTTTCCATCACACTAAAAATGCGATTTTAATAATGAAACGGTTAATTATTAATTATTAAACTGTCAGTGTCACTGTCACGTTTGTTATTTATTCAATAGTTATCTTATCAGTTCAATAGCAGTTGTGAATAGATAACGTTCAGAAACTGGCTTACATAAATTTATCTCTTTGATTGTTATCGAAACTGAACAAAAGTGTAGTGTAAGTAAGTTCTCGATTTATATTTTGAACACAAATTCTATTAACTCAAAAAAATACCAGGTCGCAAATAAATACGTAAATTTTTTTGGCATTGACACGTACAATGTTAATTCTGGTGCACAACGTATACATTTTGTTCGTTCTTCTCCATATGAATGCTTAGAAAATATTGTTAAGGTAAAATTGAGAAATTAAAACAGCTTTTTGGGGCACCTTTTACTTCTGTGGAGACGAGATTTAACCAAAAAAGTGTTATGTGGAAACCCTCTTAAAAATATTGGAAAATCACCGTAAATATTTGAACATTTTATAACGCCTTGTATAGTACCCGAAATTAATTATCCAAAATTATATAATTAGAGCGGAGTATAGAGTATAACTCAACACCAACACCGATTATATCGTCCTATTTTCTAATACCGCATCGTTACTGCTGCAGCTACCCCTACCCCGCACCTTAGAAAGTTGTGAAAAATATTTTTTTTTTGCTTTGGAGCCCCCGTTATCCCCCTCCCTCCCTTTAAATGCGCCACTGCATTAAACATACATTTTATATAACATAAATTTCAAATATGGACATTTATAATTTTTTTAAAGTCAATTTAGACAATAAAATATGTGTTTTTTTTAAATTTTAATAGACTACAAATATTATTTTACATACGTCAATAGTCTTGGACTCCCCCTCATTCATGTTAAAGAAATCTTTTTGTCAGAAAAACCAAATACATTTATAAAAATATATTGTTTTCTGAATCTTTTTCTTGTGAAAAGAATATCTTCGATAGACTGAGTACTTAGAAAATTAAAAACCAGCAAATGTGTGAAATTTTTGACAAAATTTATTAAATCAAAAAGAAGTAACATAGCAAGTTCTACTTGACTAATAGTCGGTATGACCTCCACCACATTCCAATAGCATATTGACACGTCTGTGCATTGAAATAATCAAGCTGTTAACAATCTCTTGCGGAATATTTTTCCATTCCTCTTCTGCAGCCACGACTAACTCATCTGCAGTTTGAGGTAGAGGAATATGATTATGAATGGCTCTAGCAACGAAATCCCACATGTTTTCAATAGGATTCATGTCAGGAGAGTTGGCTGGCCAATCTAATCTATTGATATGTCCTGCTTCGAGTGTCTCTTGAACCCTTCTTGCGCGATGTGGTCGAGCGTTGTCGTCCATAAACACAAAATTTTCACCTAATTTATTACGTAGGGATTAGATAACGGGCGTAATAATTTGTTCGATGTAAATTTGACTGGTTATATTCTGTGGTATGCGAATTAATGGGATGCAGCGGTTTAACAATATTCCACCCCAAAACATTACGGTACCTCCTTCATACGGAGCAACTTCACGGGGAAATGATGTCACTGTTGAGACCTGGTACTCTCCAGACTCTTTGTTGATTGTCATCAGTAACCAACCCAATTCTGGTTTCGTCTGTAAATTAGACCCACCGCCACTGGCGTAAAAGGCAACCCCTATATTTCAAAAATACATAGCTAATAAATATATAATTGAATATAATTATTAAATGTTAGTAAAGTTTGTTTTTATAATACTCGTACATATAAATTTTCATATACGTATCCTTCCATTCTCCATAAATTTGAATCTGAAAAGAATGATAAACTTTTTAATGCAACTCATGAAATGCACTGGTAAACAAACAAATTGTATTAATTTAGATACCATGTCAATTACTCAAATTTAAAACAGGAAGTAATTTATTATGCATAGCAAATTAATTCGTTTACATTTCATGAATTCGTTTACGTTTCATGGAATAATTCGCGAATAAATCTTCCAGAAAACAAATTGAATCGTAAAAGTATTACTCGTACGACGGAGGACGTAAACCTCTTTCGCTTGTTCTTATATGCGACCGTTAAGACATGTAGAAATACTTTTACTTTCATCGCGAGTTTCTCATTCACATGATTCATGTAACCATTTCGAGTGACTTAACAAGTTCCATATTCGCTGCGCCGATTTTACGATGCGTTCTAGATGGATAAGTTCTTTCGTTTTACTACTCTTTAAGTGTGTCAGTGTAGGCTGTTACAACGAGAGAAGATTAGTTGCTCCTAACCGTTTGACAGATTTAATTTAACATAAATATTTATTTAAATACAATACCCATGCATAATGATTTTTTATGGTGCAATAAAAACAATATATACGTTATAAGTATGTTGTATAATCAGATAAATAACCGACATAAAAAAAATCTGAGAAGTATATAAGGCAGGATGTTTGGAACACAGTATCAAAGCAAAGTTGGGTCAAAAAGGTAATGGTAAAAGATCACTGCCACAAAAACATTTAAATAACTTTACTTTATTTTCCCTCTTGGATATTTATTTAATTAAGTATTCTTTGAAGTTGATATTAAATGAACGTGTGAACAATAAAATGGGAGGAATGAAGTACTTCCTATTTAAACTAATAACGATTTGAATTTAAATGAAGAACGTTTGGTTAAATCAAATCATTTTCAAAAGATGATACTAGGTCAATGATATAAATGTCTCCATGTAAAATCAAACAGATGTTTTTTTTTCATGGAAATAATACATATGGTGAAATCGGAACAAATTCAATAAAATATGTACAGGGTGAGTCAAAGCTGTAGCAAAGTTGATTTATCGTTAAAATATAATTGGGGAAAAAAATCAAAATAGACTTGAGTGAGGAGACAATAAATAAACACTTGATTTATAAAATAATTTGATTTATACTTCCATATACCAAAGTTGTATGTCTTTAAATAGAACACCTTGTATTTGAAGGGATATTTATATTTTACATGGAATTACTATGTGCCATCAATCGTTTCCGAAATGTTAATATTTACAAAATTATATTTTCTGCGTTGTACTTGATCGTTGCTAATACAGCTAGTTCTTTAAGATACAATTATCCCAAATGTCAAAACCAAAATTTTGTTTCATTTTTAAAAAAGAACACCCTGTACTTTTAACGGGATGTGAAAGACTTTCTCAAAATCTATCATTTTCATAATAGTTGTTATAATCAGTACCTCATATAATAATAGTATCTTGTGCGGGAGAGGAGACGGCATATTATTATTTAGTAGATTGCCTTTGCGCCCAGGAACGACTTACGTTGGTAGGCCCTACCACCGTTCAGTGCAGGAATGAGGAAAACCTTGAAAATTTTTTTAATTAGGTGGATGGTCAAACGTCGACCGGTATCAATATCTCACATTGACCCAAGTCAACATTCTTCCACCCGCACAGAGAGTACCACTAAGCGATATTTTACATTCTTAGTACTTTATTTTTCATTTTTTTACCATCTACATATATCGGCGACGCACTAGGGAAGAGTTGAAACAACAGAACATTGCATAGAATTTATTTTGAATTTACTGTTTTCAACATTCTCGTTCATAAATCTTATCTAGTTTCATCGTTAATACCGCTTTAAGAGAAGTGAACCAGCAAATGCAAGGATAGATGACTCAAAGTTTCTTGAATAGGAAATATTCAAAATCTGAAAACACCATCACAGAATTCCGACGATCATGAACAGGCAATCACGTTAGGAAAAGTTTTGGATCATATACCAAGTACGAAAAATTGGAGTCAGTTCAGCGTTGCCAGTCCTAGTACAATTGTACTAGATCTAGTACTTTTTTGCTCAGTCTAGTACGCTAGTATGCCCAAGCCAAAATCTAGTACTTATCGAGAGAAACTGTATCTACACTGAACTTTGAAGAAGTCGATAGTTCTGTGGCCTGCGGGGTGGAGTTAGTGAACATCTATTAATCTGTCATCAACTCTCTATTTTCTTTATGTTCTTTGGTCATGTCATTGCCATGTGCTGTATCTATTATGGTTTGTGGATCATAATAGACCTAATAGACACATAAATTTTATTAAAAGTACATTTTAGGATCATCTCTATAGTCTGTTCTGTGACTGTACCTGTCAATAATTTACTTGGTGTTTGTAATGGCTGTGTGTTTCAGTTAATTATAGAGTTTTATAGTTTTTAATACATTCTTTATTGCTGTTTATATTTGAAATAGATTTTATTTTGTGTTATTTTATATGCTGTATCTATGTTTTTCTAAAATTCATCTTTCTGTTAAGGAGAGGTTGAGGCTGGGAGAGTCTTTGTAAATCACACAATATTCCATAAAACTTTCTTTCGTATATATTTCCTAATAAAATCTATATATGTAACAGGTACAAAAAACATGTCACTTGATTTTATTTTCCGCGTGTTAAGTATCTTCTGTCTTCTATTATCTTTAATTTCAAATCAATTTCGAAATTTCCAACTAATTTCAAAGTGATGCTCTTGCGCTTGTGTCATGTCCTCACTCCCCATCGATAATGTAAAACTAGTTTCTCATAACAACTTCTTGCTTCTTGCGTCTAACGTCATTTATTTTCTATTAGTGGTTGAGAAATTTGAAAATAATAACACGCCAATCTCGACCAGTTTTATGATTTTCAAATTTCTCACTCACCAATAGAAAGAAAGTGACGTCAAACGCAAGAAGTTGGTATCAGAAACCAGCTTAAGTCTTCAAATCAGCTGCATACGTCACATTTATGACGTCCCGTCACAAAAGAATTTTAAACCACATAAATAAATGGGAATTTTAAAATAAAAGACTAATTAGTTTAAACTACTAAAATTAATTTTCATGATCAATAAAGATTACTTTTGTCTCTATTGAATAATCATAAATATTTACTTCCATTAAAATATTAATAAATAGTACCTTTTCAAATGAGCTTCTAGTACTTTTTAAATTAAAGGACTGGCAACACTGAGTCAGTTGGAAGTAGTTCACCACCAGTGTATATTGAAACAAGAGAAGAGGTAGGAGCAAAAAAGAAGAGAGGTATTAAAAGTATTAAAAGAAAGCCATGTCTTTAGATAACATCATAATATTCAGATGTGACTCCTCTTCAGACTCAGAATGATATGGTTTGAATGTTTCATCTGGTCGGGAGCCTACGCAGCAGATCGTCGTATCTGCGTAGTAGCTCGTTATGTCTCTTCTCGACATGCTTTACTGTTTCCGCGTGTCTTCTCTCGACAGCTTCTTCCATTTGCTGCAGCCTGTCCTTTAATCTTCAGGTTTAGATTCCTGACGCTGATTTTTAACTCCTGGTTTTCACTGTGCACTCTCCAATGTTATTCCTAGGAGACGTGACTATATTTTCCGGCTTGTTTCCACCACTTTTAGTGACAGAGGCTGGGTTGTTAGGCTGACTTTCATCGGTTTCACTGCCGCTAGTGCACTCGCTGTCGATAGACGTCGGCGTCGACGCACTTTCTTATAACAGAAATAAATACATCAATTCATAAAAACTTCACATATTCACTTATCCAGTTTTTCAGTAATGAGAGCCATCCGTCAGTTCTGGGATATCGATAGATTTTTTGTTCAATTTTGCCCCGGAACATGAGGCGCCTAATATAATATAGCGTATCAACTATACATAGCAAATATTACTATTACAACAATACTGTCACATAATTTGCCCCACTCACACCCAATTCGACGACTGTGGTATCGCAAAACGCTAGATTGCCCCGATGCTGGTAAACAAACAAAATAGGCCGTGTATCGAGACGCGACTGGAAAATTGAGAATAGACGAGAATCGTTCGAGAAATGGATCTAGAGCTGCTATAAAATACCTCGAATATTCGTTTGGTATATCAAAGAAGAATAAACGGCTGAGTCAGTCAGTCTTGAATCAGAGTGTTTAGTTGAGCTGTAATTAGTATTCAGTAGTGTATAGAGTAGTTAATAAAGATAACAGATTAATTAACTGTTTGTTTTTCTGGTAACAGAAAAAGTCGGGTTAGGAAACCCATGACAATACAATAATTGGACAATATATAAACGTCACGAAATAAAAGAAATACAATATGCTTAATTTTACCAAAAATATGCAAGGACGCGTAGAGGGGAAATACTGTGTAGATCACGATTATCAAGGTGTAGTTATAATAAAGAACAATTTAAGGTCATGCTGTTAATTAAGTAGTTTAAAAGTATTTTTTTAACTGAGAAAATTTATTAAAAATTTCTAAATCAGCAGCACAGGTGAGCTCATTCATAATAGTAATCGTAGTTAGAAATGGCCAAACAACAATTAAAGTGTGTAAAAGGAATTTGAAAAATACTATTCGGTCTTATTAATCTAGATGATACGTTTAAGTTAAAAATTGATAAAATCCAGTTGTCATTAACTAAGTTAATAAATATTTTGTTGACAAAAACATTTACGTGATAATCTCTTCCAGATTTCAAATTCAAAATATTAAATTCTTGCCGTAAGTTAACTGTCCCTACCGTTCTAAAATCCGGATATATTTTGTACTTTCTATAATACAGATATCTTAAAAACTTATTTAAATTTTTTCCTAACATATATCCTTGAGTCATTGAGGACGGGAGCCAGATAACGGAAGCAAATTCAAGTTTTGGTCGTACATAGGTATATGACTGCCTCATAATAAATCCTAATGTTTGCAGTGCTTCTCCTCTTATTATTAAAATATGATGTGCAAAGTCTAAATGGAGATAAAGGCCTAGATCTTTGATATTGTCTAACTTTTTAACAGTGTATCATGCATTTTATAGATATAACATATATTTTCACTTTTTGAGAAAAAAAACATTAGAGAACACTTTGAAATATTAACTTCTAGTTTTTTCGCTTCCCTCAGTTTGAACAGCTCAGAACGTCAGATAAGTCATTTATAAAGAACAAAAAAATGGAGTAGGCCAAGATTTGACCCTTGTGGTACGCCAGATTGTACTAAAGGACTTGTAGCAAAACACCGATTGACTAAATAAGACATAAAAAAATTTAAAGTTAATTTGATCAACCCATACTTGTACAACTTGCATAATAAAATATCATGATCGACCCCATCAAACGCGTTTTTAAAAACGGTGTAAAATGAATTATATTCTTTGGCATAAAACCGTGGTAGGAGAATGAAATACATAAACGCTTGTATGCGAATCCACACACATGTCTGGAGACATGCATCTGCGTCTATGGGCATGTTAATGACACATTATATAAAAGAAAAATTTTATGATACTATTTTTAATTATTTAATTTTTCTTACACTTTCCAAAATGCTTTAAATACGAGTATTTACATGTTATAAAAGAGAAATAAATAATCACATTACTGATCCAGTTAAAAGTCAAGTAGATGTAGGTATTAAGATTAAGAATTTGTGGTAAAAGATGAACTAGACAAACAAGATTCATATATTACATATTAATAAATTCCGCCTTCTAATTAGTGCTGCTCCAGTTTTATTTCAGAACTTAATTTCTCATGATGAATGTCTCCTTTTACTTAAAATGCAAAACAAAACCACTTGAAAGTAAACCTGCCTTTCTGGTTAATTACATAAGATTCACTTGTTGCCGATCCTCCTAGTAATTTTATTCGACTACTTCACTAATTGTAAATATTCATCAAATACTTATATTGCGAAGTACATTTTAAAGCAGTTATAGCTGTTTACATTTTACATTAAATTAGTATTGCAAAAGTTAATAACATGCGAGTATCAATTTTTAACATCGTTTAATAACTACCGTAATTGAAGTACTATTATAAAATATTTTCTGAAAATCTAAATTACTAACTGGGGAAAAATTCTTTACATATATAAATATTTTTGATGAATGTAGAATGAAAATAAGAAATTACGTTTACGTTAATAAATGTTTACATTATTATCATTATTTTAAAAATATCTACATTTTTTTATGAAAGCTGTAACACAATTTTATGTACCTAATTAAATGTTTTCACTACTTAATAAAGTGTGAAGAACATTCATAAAGGTGCAGGGGACCATACTATTTATACAGGGTGAGTCAATACTAATTAATCAAAAGTCTGGAATAGATTCCTCACGAAATTAAAAAAAATGTAAATACATATATTTTATCTTGCTCTCCAATAAAGACGCAAGGTGATCAAGTTCAGGGAAGTTAAAAAAAATAAAGAAAATTAAATTTACCCGGTTACTAGAAAATGAAAAAGACCCATTTTCCAAAAATTTTGTAGGTATTTATACTTAGGGGATCTTCTCATGAACTAAAAACTGAAATCCGTGATGTAAATATGAGAGTTTTATAACACCCTTTGAGAAAAATATTTGGTACGCCACTGAACATGGTAAAATATATTCGATTTTTTGAATGTCCAATGTCAAAATAAAATCATTGTTAACTGCCACAAATACTGTTTGCGGTAGCTGGTTGTAATTTTTCCTAGAACTTGATCACCCTGTATATCTCTGTTAGAGAGCGAAATACATGTATAAATGTTGTATTTTCTTCTTTTTACTTAGAATTTCTTCTTCTTTGTATATCAAATACTGAAAACATTTTATACATACAGCTTGTATTATACAACAGCAAAATTAAATAGATTAATGGCGATAAATTCAACCAATTAAATGTCATCTGCAAAAACGGAATTTCAGGAAACAACTGCCCTGCTTGCCACATAATACCCCGACCAGCATTGAATTACACCTAAAAAATCTGTAGCAAACAGCCAAGGTTAGTCATCAGCGATGTCATCAGACATATACTGGTTTTGCGGATAGAAGGACATGAGTGCGTTTGTCTACATCTAGATAGTCTTGAAATTCTGCTTCTGTAAATATCGCAATTGCCGCTCACTATACAGGTCGGGGATTGGCACCTGCTACGAAGTATCATCTACATTTACATAGTTCAGTTAAATTGATTTATTCAAATTTTGGCGATATATTCTCCCCTTCCCTTAAAATTAGTTTTAAATGTGTCCTGCAACGCAACATTTCGAGATGAATGAATTTGAATCATATTTTATTCAAATTATATTTTCAGTTAAATAACTTATTTTATTATGATTATTTAAATTTCGCTTTAGCAATAACAATGTACAAAAAAATGTACCATTTTAAACCCCGAAACTAAGTCCCATTAAAATTATTCACCCATATTCTTGTTTATTAATTTGCAGCCAAGTATCTGATTATATAGTTTGACCAATATTATTCTAATTTCACTATACAGGGTGTTTCAAAACAAAGGCGAAAAATTTCAGGGGGTAATTCCTTGTTGAAAATAACAGGTAGTTTGTTATATAAACGTTGGGTCACAAGTCAGCCATTAGGAAGATATCGCGTTGCAAAGATGGCGGAAGAAAGAGTGTTTTTATTATTTTTCTCGGAAACTAAAAACGTGGGAATGGTAAAGTTTTGTGGAAGAGTTACCATCATTAAAAGACACTTTTGACATATTTTTTCACTTTTTGAAAATAATTGGAAAGGGTTGAAATAAACTACCCCTTTCAGTTTTTTAATTATACTTTCAAAAAACTTCCTTAACGACGTAGAAAAAATAAATTAGGTTAAGTCGATTCATTTAGCAACTTTTTTCTCTTATATTTTTTTGATAAAATTAACTGTTTCAACGTTAAAAAATAAAATGTAAAGTATTGCACGTCGGGAAGAGGCAGTTTTACTACACGCATTATTAGGAAAAACTCTAGTTGGCTGCTGTCAATTTCCGGATGTTTCCATTGTTGCTTTGACAGATAGCAAATGGTTTGTACTATTTTAACATTTTGAGAGTGGTTTACGGGATAATTTGCCTTTCGTTGTGTGATGTGTTTAGTTTTCCTAATAATGGGTGTAGTAAAACTCTGCCTGTTCCCGACGTGCAATACTATACATTTTATTTTTGAACGCCGAAACAATTAATTTTATCAAAAAAATATAAGAGAGAAAAAAGTTGCTAAATGAATAGGCTTAACCTAATTTATTTTTTTCTACGTTTTTTGAAAGTACAAACTGAAAGGGGTGATTTATTTCAACCCTTTCCAATTATTTTCAAAAAGTGAAAAAATATGCCACAAATGTCTTTTGATGGTGGCAACACTTCCACAAGATTTTACCATTCCCACGCTTTTCGTTTCCGAGAAAAACAATAAAAACACTCTTTTTTCCGCCATCTTTGCAACGCGATATCTCCCAACGTTTATATAACAAAGTACCTTTTATTTTCAACAAGGAATCACCCCCTGAAATTTTTCGCCTTTGTTTTGAAACACCCTGTATATACTTATATTAATATGCATTACACCATATATATAGAAAGATGTCGTCTTATAAAAAAGTAACAGGATGTAGGTGTGGCCTAGAAAAAATGTAGTTACACCTACTAGATAGTTATCTGTTTCACAATTGCAACTTCATCTTTAATTGATGTACCAAGTTATATACAGGGTGGGCCAGTGGAAACTTTTCACCCCGATTTTTTTGGTTTAAAATAAAAATCTGGGAAAACGCTCGGACATGTCGACTTTTTATTTGAGGGGGAACTACTTTTCAGTTTTTTTCATCCCCGTAACTTTAACCCGCTAGCTGGGGAGACAACAACCCCCCAAATTTGAATAGAATAGGGGTCGTGTCGTACCTCTTTTTAAAGGTCTCATCGAGTTCTTTATGACTGTACAATTTCGCGTCATTATTTTTATCCGTAACAAAATCACAGCTTGTCATAATAAAAATAAATAAAAATACTTCCTAATTTATTAATTAGGTTTACACGTGAACTTTATCTAACAAACTGTTCAAAATATCTGTCATTAACATTCCTGCAATAATAAAATCGATTCTCTATCTCTTCTCTAACATTCTGCAACATATCGGCAGTTATCCTTTGACATTCTACAGTTATGCGTTCTTGCAGAACTTGCAAATTGCCATGCAAAAAGAATGGGCCGATTAAGTTATTTCCTAAGATATCTGCCCAGACATTCAACTTTTCAGGATATTGAGTGTGAGACTCTCTAAATAAATGTGGGTTTGAATTGCTCCAGTATCGACAATTATGTAGATTGATCAATATATGTAGAAAAAAGGAGTATTCACCTGAAAAGCAGATATTGTACACGAAATTCGGATTGCCAATACACCGTTCACTCATTTCTTTTACAAATTGTAATCGTCGCTCATAATCATCCTCGTTAAGCTCGTAAAGCAATTGTATCTATCATGTATCAATTGTAATATTTGTGACCCTTAAAAATTCTCCTAACGCTTGTTCGCGATACGTCGGAGACTTCGGCCAATTGCCTAGTACTCAATGTGTTATCCACTGTAATATGTCCTATAACTGTGACTTGCATAACTTCATTCCGAACGGCAAGAACCGGATTATCTTTCTGATTTTGCACTGTTCCAGTTTCCATAAACTTTTTAATCAGCTGCCTAACGTAAGTATGCGAGACATTTTTATCCTGATGTCTTTCGTTAAATTGTCATGCTGTTGGTCTTGCACAGTCGTTGTTTTTGAAGTAAATAGAAACCAATTCAATCCACTCAGCTATAGTGTACACCATAATTAAATCTAGTTACAATCTGTCGAACTAACGATAATAATCCTGAAGCTCAAAATGATAGTACGACAATGTTTAGTAAACAAAGTTTGCAAAAAGTTTTTCTCCAAAAGTCAAAAAAAACGGATGTTTTTTTGCTAGTTTTTATGGTGTCTTGAACCCTGTTGAAAGTACATCCAAAAATGCTTATCGAAAACTTTTTACATTTTTATCTTGCCATGCTTTTGTTACAGTATATCCCTCGTTGACCCAAGTTTCGTCTAGATAATAAATATTCCTCCCTTCGTCACGGAATTTTCTAATTGATCTTAAGTAGAATCTTCGGTAACAAATAAATTCATCTTTATCGATAAGAACTGACTTCCTGCTCTGTTTTGTTCCAGCAAAAATTCAACTCTCGTCAGAAGGCCCATAATTTGCTTCTACTGATTTTTGGCAAATCGTTGTCCTCTGAAAGTTCACTTAAAATTTTGTTTAGCGTTGGTATTTCTTTTTTAAAATAAAATTACTATAATTACCTGAAACGAAATATTACCACGCCCATGGCCAGTTCTTATCTCGGGGTTTTATTACTCTCTTTCATTTCCAAACAGACATTAGGTATATTGCCCAGTTTATTTATCCCAATTACTTGTCGTGTATATTTATTTTTTTGGAAATTAATAAAAAAAAGTTATCAGAAGGAACATTATAAGGTCTCAAAGCCCAGTACCTTTTTATAATATTATAAAAATCTCCCGCTTAAACTCTCTTAGTTTTTTCATTTTTGTATTAGTAATTGTAGTTAGTATTGCGGATCTCAAATCTTTAATGTGGGAAATTTTAATGTTGAAAACCTCATTCTTGCGACAATCCCCCAAAACACCAATGACTAGGGCGACCTAAAAATAAAAACTACATTTTTTTTTATCTTTGTAGCAGAATATTGCTTATCCGGACCATTTTCTAAGAATTGCTTAACATTTTCTTCTGTAAAAGTCTTCGACTTGTTAGCTACGTATTTTTCAGAAAAACGTTTAAACAAAGTTTTTAATTTTGTGTATCTTGAAATATCGATATCGTGTTTCACATTTATCGTTGCTTTTAGGATTGAATATATTTTCCATAGAGTTGATGATTTCCATTTTTTTAATAAATCACCAAAAAATGCAACTAAAACATTTTTCGTAAAAGGAGTGTGTTTTGTTTTCTTGTTGCCAATCCCTAATACTTTTCATATTTATGTCTCGATTTTTGCGGCAGCAGGTTCTTGCTTATATTATTTGCATAATTTGTAATTTCAGGTGTATTATCAATTGCTATATCTTATTCATTAGATGTTTTGTTCATTATTTTGTTTAAATTAAAACTTATCTAAAAATAATAATTACTACGACGCCGCCATTTACACTTTACACTGACAGTTTTAACCCAAGAGTGAGAATTTTTACATTCTATTATTAAAAATGATTTCGGAATTGTTACATTCACTAATGGTCGTGGAGAAAATATTATTCTGTTACCAAAATAACAAATTTAACCTTAATTCGAAAAAACTGCTGACCCACCATCATATTACTCTAATGTTCTATAACACATGTTGACGAAACAGTTCATGACTAAATGTTACAGAAATGCATTTTTTATAGGAAATATATCTTTATTTGTACCTTAAGCAACTTGACATATGACCTCAACATTAAGCCGTTAATGCAATTACATTTACTGTTTAACAAAATAATACCTTCAGGTACAATACGTATTACGTACTATGCTTTACATTAGTTGGTAGGAAGTCCAAATTTAAATAATTCAAAATTATCTGTTGCAATAACTTGTGTTAATAAGTAAACAACATTTTCATTTCAAAAATCAAAATTATATATTCATATATGTAACAATAATTAACTGTTTCCGACACCGATAATATCCGTCCTGTGTGAAACCACGCTAAACTAAAATTTTGCATAACAGTTATATATGAACGATTACTATAAACATTTTTTGTTCAAAATAGCAATAAAATGTTTCTATTAGTCATTAAAGAGTAGTATTATACCTATGAACTTGAAAATTTGAAAAATCATTGTCGAGTATAAACCTTAATCCGCAATTTTTGAGATAGTGTGTTAAAATTTAAAAAAAAGGAATTTCTAAATATCTAGCGAACAAACGAAGGTATTAATTAATATATCAATTAATTATATTACTCATTTACAGAATATATTAAAATAAAATTTTATGTTAACAATAAGTGAAAATTAAGGCTTATGTCTTTTGTGACTATCATTCACCGTTTATGTTGGATACATTTTACTCAAAAATGATGCATGCAGTATTTAATATTTTTTCCACTTAAAACGTTTTCTTTGAACTACATTTCTTTAGGCAAACTAGACATTACAAAAAATAATAATATATAATGTTGTACTTTCTTATTCAACTCGGATCTTGGAACTCTGGAAAGAGGATTGATATATAATAATAATATTTCTATTACCTCTTATTCTAATCACGAGGATTACTCCAAAAATTGGAGACTTAGACGGGAGAAGGGGAGGCATATTATTATTATAGAAAGCGCATTTGCACCCACAAGCAAAACGTTGGTAGGTCCTAATCATCATTCAGTGCAGGAATGAGGAAAACCTCATAAATTATTTAACAAACAAAATAGAAAAACATGTTACACTGAGAATCGATATTTTTTTATTCACCACTAGTTAACGTTTAAATGCTTTATCAGTTTTCCTTTTTAAACGTGCTATTAAAATAGTTGATAGAATTTCCAGTAAAACTAATTCTCTATATTTTCAATGTCTTGTTGCAACAACTTCTACAGAGAGAAATGTATGTAAGATTGTGCATAATAGCACTCCAAATTGGTTCTAAAATCTTGAAAGCAACTACTTATGTAAATAATTACTGCCATAATAATATGTAGAGTAGTATCATTGTACATTTTGTAACTTAATATTGTGTATTTAAATATTGCCTGAATTTATGAACACAATTACATTATTGCATTAAAATTTATATTTTTTACATAATTTATTGAATGATCCAAAATCCATTAAAAGTAATTTCTGCTAATACACAGGATGTGGCGTTTATAATGTATAAAAATTATAGGACAGCTTCTTGACAATATTTGAAATAGAAAAGTGTTTCATCAAAAAGTTCAATCGTTATGTATTTTTATGTATATTAAGCTATAATTTTTCAATAAAAAAGTATAAACTAACTAAAGTAAACATTTAAACAAAACCATAATATATCTCGATAGTGAATTGTCTTAAGTTCTCAAATAGATTATTTGTAGACAGTAGACACAAAATAATACTCATAGTAATAGCACAACACAACACAACAGCAATAACCACTATAATGGCGAAGCCTAAAATAAAATAAAACTTACCATTTTTACAGAAAACGTTGATTGGTGCATTATAAACCAGTAATTTAATATGACCCCAAAAATAAAAGTCCATTAGTGTCAAATCGGGAAATCGCTCTGGAAGCATTTCATTCAAAAGCATCCTTACTGCTCGAGTCCCATCGTCTAATAATTCAAGCAATCTGTTCTTCAAAAAGTCAGCATATGCTGGCCCATTTTAAATGGACGACTAAATTAATCGCGCAGACATAAGCGGAAAAATTTATTTGATTTTCACATTGTTACAAAAACCACCTTAAAAATCCATACGTTGCTCACAATCCTTTGGCAAAATCTGATTAACATGATGTAGATGATAGGATGCAATAGTTGACGTCGTAATACGTGAGATCCCTACTTGATGTGCTATTCAACGAGAGGTATTGTTATGTATGTAGTCTTCTTCAAGAGTTTTGATCACTGCATGTTCTACATTAGGATTAACTTGCCTGTTACGCCCTTGTTCATATGAAATAACGCCTCCGGTTTCTTGTACCCACTGAACACAATGTAGAATTTTATGTGCTCTTGGGAAGCGACGATTTGCCATCGTTTGTACAACCTACTTACCGCGAGTGCATTTTCCTCGGCTGCATCATACTAAATGTAGTAGTAATTGTATTGCCGTTCATTGTAATAATTTGTACACAAACAATATTGACTTTTTTTATTTTTGAACAAGTGATTTGAAAAATAAAAGAACATATTAAACGTAATTGACAAGAGATTTTTATTTTTTACTTTAAATAAATTGCACATTAGATCAAAAAACTTTTTCCGCACTTTATAACTTATTGAGTCAACGTTCACCTGACGCTTTAATGAATACTGCTCTAGGTTAACGAAAAAATTCAAACCACGAGATGTGTACATATGTTTTTTTTTTTAATCAGTGTTAGTTCGACTGGCAGAAGATGCATAAAATGTTGTATTTTGTTGTGGTGTTTTATGTTTTTTTAACGAATGCTAAACGCAATACTGCAGTCGTTGCGTTCCACATGTTTGATGAATTAACAGAACCTTTCATATTTTGGTCCTCTTTGCGAATTGTAGTAGTTAATTTACATAAAAAATACGTATCTAAATCTAACTTTTCTAATCTAATAAAACTTTTTTATTCCAAATATTGTTAAGGGGTTGTCATATATTTTTTTATATATTATAAACGCTACACTCTGTGTACATGATATTGTCTCAAATTATACATTTTTTTTAATAAGACTTATACGATTATACCACAAGCAGAAAGCGACCCACTATACTATTGGTACTATAATTTCCACGAGACGTGATCGTCGTCGGCTATTACACCTGAAATTCAATTTCACACCTGAAAAACCTATAGAAAACAGATAGTGGTGCCACTAGACATGTACGATTTTATATCTTGTTAGCTATTGTTCTGTCAGATTTATAACCGTCAGAAAAATACGATTACGAGAGATATGTGTTTACATCAAGTAGTCACTGGCTACTCAATGCTGGACCCGTTTACAATTTATGTAAATCACTTAAACAGTTACTAAAACTGATTAGAATTAAAATGGTATATGTATTCATATTTTTAATAAAATAATTATTAATTTATGGAATAAAATTTATATAAATTTGGTACAAATATTTGTAAAATTATTAAAAACCGTTTAAGAGAAAACTAGTGAAATTTAATATATAAATTATACTGTCATATTTTACTAGTAATCTGAATAATTAAAATGTACACAGGGTGATTAAGAACTTAAAAAAATAATGTAAAGGGGACTCTTACAAAAAAAAATAAAAAAATGTAATGTAAAGGAGACTCCTACAAATTACAATTTTGTAAAAATATATAAAAAGGGCAGTTCAAAAATGATTTAAAAATACACTTCTGCGCGGCGCTGGAAACTGGTCCACTGTAAAACCTGATACGGCGGCAAAGCATTCAATCGGCGACTGGATAAAAAATGGAAAGAAATTTCAAAAGAAAGAAATAAATTACATTTTACACCTATTTTATACAGCAAATTCAAGTCTTCTTGCCGCTGTTGTTATGAATTATTAATAGAATTAATTTGTGGTTTTAATTAATAAAATAGTTTGGCATACCTGATGTCACAACAAAATTTTGTGCCCGTCTTACCCAGTTTCTACAAACTAACACAAATATTTCTGCTTCTTGTCCGTTTTGAACTCGTATGTTATTCGCACCAACTATGATTGCGTAAATGCGTAAATCATGAATAGTAGGTATTCACTTCGCTGCGAAACACTTCATTATTTAATTATCCCCACAAAAAGAAGTCCAAATGATTTAAAGGCGAGATTGTACCGTTCCTCCTCGTCCAGTTTCTTGGTATTAATGCTTGGACACGCTGTACATGGTACGGATATAATTGAACCTTGTGTATGATACGCCACATTGCTGCAATACGTTGTGGACGCCCTGGACCTCCATCTTTTCCACGATTCGGTTTTAAATTTCCCTCGTGTTGCAGTACACTTGCACTCATTGCACACCGCGGTAAAAATAGCTGCGTTTGGCACATGTTTACTGGGAAATCGTTATGTTGAAGCATTTCCACCTCGCCATAAATTAAAACGACATCTCAGAGTTTCTTAACTCGTAAGCCATTTTTGACACTTGAAAAACTAATGTAAAAACGCATCACAAAAACGTAATACTTATAAAATGTAATCGAATTTCAATATTCGTAATCGCCTGACTGGAGACTACAGTAGCCAAGTGATGTAAAGATTGAAAATACTACAAATTCAATAATGTTTTAATCGGAAACTATAAGTACTTTACAATTTTTTTTATGATATTGAGTCCATTTTTCCTGACGCATCTATTTCCAATTCTTTTTAAATAAGTTCTGAATCATCCTATGTACCTCCACAAAAATGTAGTTTAAAATTTTTCATTTGATTAAAAATATACTACAAATTTTCATATCGTTGTGTGAATATCAACCAAAGCATTTCTATAAATATAACAATCCCTTTTTACAAAAATATTATTTATTTTATTTTTTATTCTTTCATCTGATCATTGTGACAGAAACTCAATCAAAATATTTATTTCGTTTTGTGTTAAAAATTGTCAATATAATGAAAATCTGACAAGTAATATGGAATAAACTCTCATTTCACACTCTTATTCGTCCTTGTTTAAATTTGATATCGTCTGAAGTCTAGCTGTTATGAAATGTTTTTACAAGTGCTACTATTAAGGTCAAGAGAAAAAGATTCGACTTGAAGTGTAGCAAATCGTCCTCTATAACATCTATAATATTAATATATTGATTTCTGTTGAGATACTAATTACATAAAATTATGAAACGCCTTCCAAAGAATTTAAGTAATTAGAGAAAGTGGATAGATTATAAACTATATATTACTTCTAATAGGAACGATAACAAACAAATACATCACTTTCAAATCATTACAGAACTTAACATCAAGAAATTGAATAATAAACTAGTTCAAGTTCAATCACAAACTAGCTATAATATACGGTGATGTAAGATGATGCATATTTTGTTAATAGCATGATAACTGAAAAATAGACGATATTTTTTTAATTTATTCATTGTATTTAATCTTATGATCCACTGTGAATGCCGCTATAAGTAGAATTTGTGACAGAAGCTCTTTATGAAATCAGTGTATGTATTGCATAATCTGCAATTTTATTAAGTAACTTTATCTGAGATACAAAAATAAGGGAGAAGATACATGACATTTACGAGGAGTAGGTCAAGTCGCAGCAATATTGCGATTGTAGATGTCTATTTTTTCTAACCTCGTCCATTATTTCGCTTCAAAATTTGTAAGAATGGTTCTAAGAAAAATATCTTATATCTTAATATCAGAATTTTGTGAAGCTAGCTCTTCTTTTATTAGTTTGAAACATTATTGAGTAGATTTGAGAGATCGTGCTATTTAGAATTTAAATTATATCAAGTTTATTCTAAGTTTAAAGGACGAAAAAGGTATCTCAAAGTGTTTTGTTCTCAATAACTGATCCTTAAAAGGATTTAAGATGGATTGCTTGCTCCTGTACGACAACATACATTACCATACATAACCTTACAGCAACTTACTTTTGACTTACAGAATCTTAATGCTAATAAAGCACCTACCCCCATCTGTGCCAAAACAATGGAACGTATACTAATCAATAATCTCATAGAGTTTATTATTGGCCATAATATTATTCCCCAAATTAGGATGGGGTTCCAAAAAAATCACTTGTTTTCTAGTATACTCGCGACAAGAATTCAGACGACTTACGTCATACGAACAAATGAATAATTCACTACATTTTCATCAAAATATTTAAGAAACTGCAACTGATAGTAATAAAATTATATACTGCAGTAAAAGTTTGCATTATGTATTGCACTAAATTGCAAAAAATTATTGTTTTTAACGCGACCAAATATCGAAAATTACGTTGACAATAAAAACAAATGTGTAACGTCAGCCGTGACGTAAGACGTCTGAATTCTTGACTCGAGTATATCAACTAACGTCTATACCAACAGTTTAGATAATCATTGCCCGGTAGATGTTGTGTATTTAGAATTTCGAAAGTCTCTAATTGTGTACCAAAACTGATACAGAAACTTAATTATTTGGGAATTAGAAGAAATTTTTGTGAGATGTATTGAAGCTTATTTGACTAATCGCTCCTATTCTGTCCGAGTAGGTCAATTATATTCTACACAAATGCTAGTATCTTCAGGTATTCCTCAAGGCCCGGTGCTTGGTCCGATTTTATTTTTTATAAAATGTCTTAAACTGATTGACATGTATGCTCATATTAACAGTGACCATTCTTTTTACGCTGTTGATTGTAAAATCTACGTCTACTCCCTAGCGAACCAAAATTGATTTACAAGAGAATTTGTCTCGTGTTGTGTAATGGTGTTCAGATTGGTTGATTCTTTTAAATCAAGGCACTGGGAGATAGATATGGATACACTCTATTTAATATGTCCATACTTACAGTAAAAGTGCAAAATGATCTAGGTGTTTCAATATCTTCGGATTTAAAACGGTCTAAATACATCTCACAAATACTTTGTACTTGTAGATAAGAAAGCAAATACTAAAGTTTATTTGTTATCAAAATCATCTGAATATACAGATTCAGAAACATGCAAGTTGTTTAAGTCTTTTAGAATATGCTGCTGTATTATTGTTATCAAATATAGATAAAGATATTCAACTTTTGGAAGGGTTTCAGCGAAGATCGACGAAGATGGTAAAGCATTTATGTCACTTATCCTATCACGATCATCTGAAAAAACTGGGATTATATTGTTTAAGTGAAAGAAGAAATGGAGGAGATTTAATTTATACTTACAAAATTTTGCATTTTGCATTTCACTCCTGAACTACATAATTTATTTATGCTTAATAGTGACACTACATTACGTGAATATCTATTAAAACTGTCCAAAGGCAGTTTTGAAACAAGTGTGCGTCAACATTTCCTGCTTAACAGAGTGTTTCACTATTGGAATAGCCTTCCAAATGAAGTTGTATCAGCATCACTACTACTACTTTAAAAATAGACTTATTACTCAACTGTATTCAGAATCATAATTTATTATCCATTATTCAGCTGCAAAACCAAATTAAAGAGGCAGGCAGGTTTGAAGCCTTTCACAATCAAGGTCAACAAAAATTTGAAAAATGATCGACGAAATATCCACATTTTGTTGATGACAATTGATAACAACGTAGAATCAAAATATAACATACCTAATTTAATAAAAAATAATATAAAACGTGTACAGAAGTAATAGTGATACATTGGTAGTGACCATATAACAGGGAATTCATGGCGAGACTACTATGTCATATAAAATGAGAACAATGAGAATATAGAAACTAAAATTACTTAAATTGCAAATACCATAAAAATGAAAACTGCCTACCAAAGCCTGCGGTAAATGATATCAATATGAAAAGTCAGCAGGATTGTGTTTTAAATTTCTAGAAGGCAAATATAATTTTTTTGATTTCCTTTGATACCATTATTCGTATATGTATAGTATAAGATGTTTCTAAACTTAGTAGAATAATGTTGTAAAAGGTCAGTCATTACCCATACGCATATTTCTACATAACTACAATTATCTGAGTAAAGACAGTATTGCAGAAACAAAGATTTCTCTAAGGATAGTGAAATATTTAAATTAGGTTTTTATTAAAATTTTCCAACTAGATAATACTATTAAAAAGTATCCTTAAATTTCGATAACATAAATATCTGAAGTATATGAAATTAAATCATATTGAATAAAAAATTGTAATTGCAGAAATTTATGATTTACAATATTACAATAACATCTTATTACAGTAAATTAACAAGACACTTAACACTCTCAAAATTGTTGAACTAGAGACAGCGTCGATGCACAATAAATTGGCCAACACTTTCCCCAGATTTGAACCCTTTGGATTTTTTATTTTCGGGATAAATCAGATAAAAGGTTTATCCTATTCTAGTAGATACCGATGAAAAATAAAGGCTGAAGAATATTATTGAAAATTATGAATTTGATTGACGTACTTATTCCAAGAAAGACAACTCTTGCTTGTGTACCTGCTAAGTAATTATTAGGTTTTTATAGTTCTATTAGTTGGCGAAAAATTTCTCTCTGAACAGAACTTCGTTGCGTCGCGAACTTATTGATGTTTCTTTGTTCTGTGTAGTCCGACCAACTGTGTTAGAAGAAACATCGCTGTGATGAGTTTACATGGTCCTGTCCACATGGTAGTGTTGAAGTTACGTAACAAGGTTTGCGACGAGAGGTTCCGTTACAAGTGTGTACGCGGTTTTACCAGTATGTACGTGGCTTGAGAGAAACCTCTTCTACTACACTGTGTTTACTCAAATGATTGTAATTATGTAAGAATATCTGTATTAGTAGTTGTGAACAGGGCGGCAACAGTCTGACAATTAGGCTACAAGTGGGTCCTTTTTGCCTGCCCTACCATCATCTCTCCACTATCTGCCTTCAGGCCTCCTCAAACCTACCCGACGCCCTATTGAACGCCAGGGGCCTCCAATCTTCTCATTGCAGAAAATGAATGGGGATGTCCTTCACTTCTCCACGTTCCAGGCATAAAGGATCCTCCTCTATTCCTATCAAACTTAGTTACATTCAGAGAGTCTGCAGCGTTCTGTCAGAACCCTCACCATTTGGTCCAGGGACCTTCGACAGAGGTTCAGCAGCCACACCGTTCTCGATTTATTAGCTCCATGGAAAAATTTATGGGCCTATGTACATCCTCTGTTACTTCTTCAATTCTATTCTATTGTTTAATAGGTCCATTTATTAAGGGCACTATTAATACTACCGCGCATAATTCCAAGAATAGTTTTGGGTCCCAGGCCTGTCCCCCAGATCCGAGACCCTTCCTTTATGGTCCGGAACCCAGTCCAATTTCACTTTCCTTTGTCTAGCCAGAGACTCCAGGGCATCTGCACACTCCGAAACGAGGGTAGATTTCGTTCTTGGAGAGATAAGGGCTCTGAGCGCAGCCTGACTGCCAGAACAGAAGAATATTTTCTTCTCCACGTGATTTCTTACTTCTTCCTGGGTTGCCACCATCAAAATAGCAGATGTGTTCTGCCTGCTCCCACCGGTATCTCAAGGGAAAGTGATAGTATACCACCACGACACCAAAGCTCCATATTGTAGCCTCGACCTGATCACCGCCGTGTAGATCCAGTGAAGTACTCTCGGATTGAGTTTTTACCTACTACTTTCCTTTTTACCAGAAGATTGTCATTGATTTCTGGGTAGCTCTATCAAACTGTAGCCCACAAGACAACTTACTGTCCAAGTATACATTCAAATATTTTACCACCCCCACTAGAGTCAAAGTCTTTCCATATATGGTTGGAGCCCTGAAATCATCTATCTTCCTCCCTTTTGTGAAAAGAATCATCTCAATCTTTCTTGCATTGACTGAGAGACCCGTCTCTTCACATCTTCATTCTATAATCCTACAAACCCCCTGCATTCTGTCGCATACTACGCCCAGAAACCGACCTATCAGCAGAACCACAGAGTGAGGCAACTCAAGAGACCGCCCAAAGAATATTTAGTAAAATAGTGTTGGTATACACGCGGCAAGAATTCAGACGAGTTACGTCATACGACCAAAGGAATAATTCATTATATTTTCATCAAAATATTTAAGAAGCTGCAACTGAAAGTAATAGATAAAAGGAGAAAAATAGAAAAAAATAGAAATAAAAAAATTAAGATAAAAGTAATAGTAATAAATAAAACTATATACTACACTAAAAGTTTGCATTATATATTGCACTAAATTGCAAAGAATGATTGTTTTTAACGCGACTAAATATCGAAAATTACGTTGACAATAAAAACAATTGCGTAACGTCAGCCATGACGTAAGACGTCTGAATTCTTGCCGCGAGTATAGTAAAATACTTTTTTACAAAATATCAATTTTCAAGTCCACTGTAGGTGAATTTTTAATAAAGGAATTGATTTAGTAATTACCATTTTAGCATCATGTATTTAGGAAAAAAGTCTATTAAAGTTATCTCCTTATTTTAATTTGCTTTGCATTCTCTTAAAATATGATGCAAAGTTTAGGGACATCTTGTATATAAAGATAATAAAAAATATGGCAATCTCTTAGCAGTCTAGCCGAAGCCATTTTTTTAACTTTTTACTGTAAGGATCTGATAAATAAAAATAATATATAAATAAAAAATTGTTCCAGTTATACAGTAAACGTTACTGAGCACTATGTCAAAAACGCTACCGTGAGAAATTACAAATGGTGCCTGAACGTCCCTCCTCGATGCTCTTACTATACCATTAAAAAAATTAACGATACACGGATAGCCGTAAGTACTATTTAACTTCTTCGCATGAATTTCAACACATTAAGGAATGCTGTGATGTAACCAACTAGTTAACAATAAATCAGTTTTTTGTCTAACATTTTAAGCTTATAGTTTTTACAAATTATAGGAAGTTATAATAGCTATTAAATTATATTTGAAGTTAGAATACATAAAAATTTCACTTAACGATGAAAGAAACGAACGGGTGTGGTGACCTTTCCGTTTTGAATCTTGTAAATTAATACTTGTACTATTCACTAAATACTGGTATTCCCATATACTTGTATATTAGTTTGGTTTAGTGATATTTTTGTTATTCCTCTGATTTTAGAAAGGTTTCTCTGCAATCAGATATTGAGAAGATGCATTATATAAGTAGATACCTATATTCATTCAAAAGGTCAATTGTTTTTTTATTTCAACGATTTATGTAATTCTCTGTACAAATATGATCAGTCATCTATAAAATAGTGATTTTCTTAGAAAATAAAGGAAAAAGAGTTGCAAAATATTGATATATTTGATAGAAAAGCTCTATATTTAAATTCAACTTTGCCCTGTATTTGACTTAGTCTAAAATTGTAATATTCTTGTGGATAAGAAAATAATTAATTTATTTACATATATAAGTACAATATTGTCTTGAAGTAGGTAAAATTACTTTACTTATATAAATAAATTTTTACTGAAAAACGAGTTACTCAAAATCATACAGTGCATTCAACAATGTCCAGGACTCACATAATCAGATTGGTTTTGGCGTCAAGTAATAAACAATTTTCGAAAATGTAGAGCCCTCCCAATACACTCACGCTATGTTTCAGCAGTAATATAATTAATAGTCTCCTGTAATAATAATTTAACTTCACTAAAGGTGGTGTTATTTAGTTCAACTTCATTTTTTATTTATGTCCAAACTAACTTCATTGAATTTAATTTATAATGGTATGGAGGTAAACGAAGTATATGCATTCCTTGAGCTTTGGCCATCTCATTCACTGCACACTTAACGTATTTACCTTTTTCTCACGAACAATTTTTAATAATTGTGCTTGTACCATAGTCTATCTATACAGTATGCGCCAAAAGTATGGAAAAATTCAATAAAAACGAAACAATTATTTTTTGGGAAAAATCCTCCGATCCGAGTAAATGACGATTGAATGTTAGAAAACGTTAATTTTATCCATAAAAAAGTAACAATTCTGAGGTATGTAAAATAAAATACAATTGATTAAATTTTATACTTAAATTAAATGTTCGAATTGCCATCCACCAACTTCTTGACAATGCGCAAGTCTGTGAAGAAATTCTTGCACATTATGCGATTTTGAAGTTCTTCTAAATTACGTGGTTTATTAATGTACACATTTGACTTCAAGTATCCCCATAAAAAATAGTCAAGAGGTGTAAGATCTGGCGATCTTGAAGGCCATTCTATCGGTCCGCGTCTACCGATCCACCTCCCAGGAAAACAGTTGTCCAAAAAATCTCGTACATGGCGCGCATAGTGCGGAGGTGCACCGTCTTGCTGAAACTATGTGGTATCGTCAGGAATGTCAGGGTCATTATCGTTAGGAAAAATTACTGCAAGGGCTGGAACAAGATCATTTTCTAGAAACTCTAAATATCTTTGTCCTGTAAGGGTTCCTTCAAAGAAGAAAGGCCCTACTATTCTGTCGTCAACTATTCCAGCCCACACATTTAATTTCTGAGGGTGTTGGGTATGTGCCTCTGCCATCCAATGAGGATTTTCCCGACTCCAATATCTGCAAGTTTGACGGTTTACTGTACCATTCAGACAAAATGTGGCATCATCTGAAAAAAGTATTTGCCGGTGTAAATTTCTGTTTCCTTGACATAAATCCATTAGAATTTCGCAAAAGTGTAAGCGGCGATCGGGATCATCTTCATTGAGTTCCTGCACAAGTTGAATTTTGTAGGGATGATATTTTTCCTTCCTCAAGATACGTAGCACTGTGCTCTGACTAGTGTCATTGTTTAATGCAACTAATCGTGAAGAATGATAAGGATTATCCACGATACTTATCAAAATGTTCTGTTTCTGATTTTCATTAATGCTTGGACGTCCAGGTTTTGGAATATTTACAACATTGCCAGTTTCTCTAAATTTAGACTCTACCTTACTGACTGTTGATTGGCTGATACGGCGATCTGGATATTTTTCATTAAATAAATCGCAAACTTAATTAAAATTTCAATTCTTTGAGTAACAGTTAAATGTGCCATAATACTTTAAATTGAATAATAATTTCTATGTCGCTTACAATACTTATTAGAAAGTCGGTGTGACAATGACACTTTGCGAAGATTTTCACCTACGTGATCCATAAAAGAACTATGGAGTTCGGAAAACTAAACTTGATAACGTTTTTGCTTTATTTTAATTGATTTACGTTTCTAACATTCAATCGCCATTTACTCGAAAACTTTCCTATGTAAGAGGGCAAAATTTTAGTACTGTCTGATAGAGAATTAAACGATCTTTCAGAATTAAGGAAAAAAATATGGTGTTGCCATTTAAAAAAAAATCGATGAGGTCATACTCGAAAACAAATGACATTTGAAAATCGCATTTTACGCTAAAATATGTATTTTTTAAATTAAAAATCGTCCTGTTCGAGGATTTTTCCCAAAAAATAATTGCTTCGTTTTTATTGAATTTATTCCATACTTTTGGCGCATACTATATATTTAATATTCTTTGATTTTATTCATTTCATATCTGCTTTCCTTCATGCTAGCCTGACAACTTTTCATTCCGAATTATTTCATATACGTTTTTCATTATTATCAATTATCCTTCACTTAGGTTGGAACCCACATTTTGATCCAATTTTAATTATTACTGTGTATCAAAACTTTGCAACTTAATTTAATTTATAATTTAATATAGCTATAGACATTACCAGTAGTACAAACATTTTGAGGTCATTATTTGAGTAATGATATTTTGTCTTTAGGAAATTAAAGTACTACTGTTACCACAAGTGATAATTTGGTTACTTAACGTCCATGATCACACGGATCTCTAACGAGGTTGAAGACACAGTATACAGGGTGTTCCGTAAAGAATGAGCCAAAAATCAAGGTTATATTCTAGACGTCAAAATATTAGGATTCCACCAAACATGCTTTAATAAAATGTGGCTTTGATACGACAACACTTAATTAGAGGAGATCGCAAATGTGAATGGTGGATATTTTGATCATTTGTTAAAGTAAAAATATTAATTGTATTTTTCAAATTTAATAAATTGTTTATTCATATTGATTGTGCTTTTTGGCACATTTTTTTATTATGCAGGCACTTCTATTTAGTATGTCATGAATTATGTTTAGAAATCGTTTAGAGACGAATTTCTCGAAAACGGCTCGTTCTATCAGTTTCAAATGAGTATACTTTTTCTTCGTAAAAGTTTTAGCTGAAAATAACATCAGAGTCACGCGTAACTAGCGCCCTCTAGCAGCTGTCGTCAAATTCGAATTTCTCGCCAGTACCAAAATTTCATATATTTTCGATGATAATTACAGTAATTATTAAATAAATTTTAAAAATAAAAAAACTTTTGACACCCTGTATATCTAAGAGGAGCGACATTTTATTAAAGCATGTTTGGTGGAATCCTAATATTTTGACGTCTAGAATCTAATCTTGCTTTTTGGTGCATTCTTTAAGGAACACCCTGTATGCTTAAACGGTGATACCAGATGTTCATCACCAAAATAATAGGTACTATTTTCTGTATCAAAGACTTCTATGAATAAAATATTTAATTGTTTATCCACGATCACCTGAATCGGACTTTTATCCACACATATGAACCGTGTAAAGCAATGCTTCCTATAGTGGTCTATATCGACCCCTGCGGGTCGACTCCGGACTGCAAGGGGTCCATGTTAGTGAAAACTAAAATTGGGGGTGCACGAGATGAGAATGGATCCTATTTAAGCAGGTCGTGACCGAAATTTTGGCTTTCCATAAATGATATAATACACACAATACTCGGTATACAGGGTGTACGGAAATTATGCGTCAAGACTTCAGGAGGTGATTCCTCACAAAAAATTAGGGTCACAAAGTCCTAAAATAATTTTTCGAAAACTCAATATTAATGGAGATACAGGGTGTCAAAAGAATTTGGTTTTTTTTTTAGTATTTCTTAAATAACTTTTTTATTTGTCATTTGATTTTTTCCAAGTCTTTCCTATGTATTACTAGTGCCTTTTTAGATTTATGTTACAAATATGATGCAAATACAATAGTGCCAAAGGGCCTAACCTTAATCTTCGATCTATGGCCCACAACTTTTTTGTTTTCACCGCTTTATAAATTTGAACCATGTTAAAGAGTATCAAAAATTATTTAAAAAACTATCTCTTGTTACGATACAATAAAATGAACCATTTCTGAGAAAAACGACTTCAAAAACATTTTCATGTATTAGGTAACGCTGTTTTAAACTGATATTCACAGTTTGGACTCATCAATACAAAATTTATTCACTAACTACATTATTAAGTAAACTGACAGATCATTTTGTAGAAAGTGTAGGTAAACCTCACCACCAAGCCTTTGAGGAAAGAAATATGGCCCAACTAAATGATCTCCCACGATGCCAGTCCATACATTTACAGAAAATTTATTCTGGAACCCACGTTCCACCACTAAAAGAGGATTCTCGTCACACCAATAATGTTTATTATATAGCTTCATCCATGAAAAGAATTGAATTGATTAAATGTATGTTGCCATCATGGAGATTTATAATTGTCCTGCAAACATTCAGTCGTGAAATCGGATCTCTAGGGAGTGGGGCTTGGATCTTTTGATAGTGGCATGGATGCAGGAGTGGTTTCTGCAAAATTTCATGAACTGAGCTTTTGGAAATATTTTCCTGCGATTCAATTAACCTGACGCTTATATCAGGATTATTGCCAACCAATCCAAAACACGAACTTCAGCCCCGTTAATATAGAGTTTTCGAAAAATTATTTTAGGGCTTTGTGACCCTAATTTCTTGTGAAGAATCACCTCCTGAAGTCTTGTGCATAATTTCCGGACACTCTGTATATGTACTTAAATAATAGATATCTACTATCTTATAATAGACATAAATTACCTATGGAGTAAATTTTATTTATTTTTATTTATTTAGAAACATAAATACTTATGAAACATGATGAAGATCTGAAGCTAAATTTGGGGAACTTTATAACTTTATTCATGGGAAAATTCGAGATCGATAATGCGATCATTCTCCTTCGGATTAAACAAAAAATTTAATTGCTTTGAATTATTAATTGTTAGAATATTCTACTGAGTTCAATAAATCTATTTCGTTTTACTTATAAAATTATTGTTAGGTAATTTTTGTTATAATTTTCTTATACATATATTTATCAAACATCAAACTCTTTAAGAATTTTTATTAATTTCATAGTAAACAACTATTTTATTAACTACACGCAATTTAATATTCAGTATTAGAAAGGTGGGGTGGTCCACCCAAAACAAACAAAAAATGTCACGTGGTCTACGTCACAAAAAAGTTTGGGGACCAATGGTGTAAAGTGATATTTTATCCACTAATTGGAATAAAGTAACTTTATTTCACTAGTAGACCTATAATAAATGAAATTTAATTTATTTGCTTTTTAACATTTACGTTTATAGTAATACACATTTCGTTTTTAGTTTCATTACATTTAACTTTCTTTCCGTTAATAGCATTATAGCCATCATTTTCGGAACACATAAAAACTGCTGAAGTTTCGAATTTGCACAAGTTAAGGTATGTCTCTTCTTGTAAGGAACAGCTATATTTTCCTTTCATTTTTCTTGCAATATCAAGTTTGTGTGTCATTGATTATTAAAAAATATCAAGTCATGCAAATATTTTTTTATTAAATTCCATTAATTCTGACTCCACAAATATGATTGTCATGTGATTATGGATAAAATGTTGTATAGCATTCGTGTTTTAATTGCATTTTATCCACTTAAGAATATTTTTGCTTGAATAAAATGCTACTTAAAACACTTATGCAATAAATAACTATTCATGTTAGTAAAGCAGATTTTCAAATTATAAACGCTGTCAATAAATTTATTTCACCTGTACATGTATCTGTTACTGTAGATGGTGAAGATGGTCATACATGATTGAACACAGCAAAACTTCATCCAAAGAATTATATTTAAAAAACTGATATACAAGAAAACGTACATATTTAATTAAATATCCAAAAACAGAATTAATTTATTAAAAATTATTAATTAATTATATACATGAGAACTTACTTATATACTTTATGTATAGTTTATGCTAAAAGTAAAAATTATTTTTATCAAAAGGAATATGGAAAGAAATTCCAGTAGCTGATTTAGAAATATCAATTTTTAAGTAAAAAGAAAATGATTGGAATACTGACGCTCTGACAACCATATTTTAATTTATCAAGAAACAAACAAGTTTTATTTGCATGATTGGATTTGTGTAAATGTGTTTGCATATTTCGTATATTATGAAATAAGTAAATTTGCATAAACAATGATTGCTTTTGGTCGACCTACCCAAATCTTTGCAATTCACTTTAAATGGCTTTATTGCTTTTCAGAAATATGCGCAGGCATACATTAAGATATAATTTCACAGATTCCAAGATTTATATATCAGCTTGTAATGTGGTTACTGCTGCTGATGAAATTAAAATAATGTATTTCCAAATTAGTAAGAGTTACTTAAAAACAGTCTGTAGGCGAATTTATTTGGATTCATGGGCAACACTAACAGATTGAAAAAAGTTTCAATCTTTATGTTAGATGTTACCAAACATGATATTTTGTGAATAGAAACTGTATATATCATAGATGTGTATATTGTGTATTGTGCGATGCAATGAATTCTGATCCCTAGAAGGAGGCATTTCAGGCTTTGATTATGAATCTACATAAACAGAGCATCTGCCAACAACAGACACAAATTTGCACACATAAGTTTTCTAACAATGTAATAGTGGCATTTTTAAAGTTCGCATTGAAAGAAATAAATTCATTGGGTAATATTCTACAATATTTGTAATTACATAATTATAGAAAACGGTTGGGCTCTCAACATTAAATACTGAGTAAACTATAATTAAGGTATCAGTTTTACGTAGATAGTAAAATATGTGTCATTTTTATGCCTATCCCGTTACCGTCACTGCCATTGTGTCTCTTTGGGTATACGTGAGTATACTTTGTCCTTATCAAATTAGTAATATTGGTAGTTCTTTATCTAGTTATTTACAATGCTTCTTCTTGAATTAGTTGGCGCGATGCATCCTAAACTCAGCACGTGTTCATCCACCGCTGAATGCGTAACTTTTTCTCGCATTTGTCAATTTTGACCTTATATAGTGCCGACAGGAAAATTTAAATGGTCAATGTTATTTAGATCTTTTGGATTACGAAATAAATGATTTTATTATTTAATTTGATAGGGCGACGGAATGATATGAAACAGATATGGAATACAATAAACTATATAGATTACATAAACCAACACCCAAAAATGAAGCATAATTGTTTAAATAATTTGGAAAAACATAGAAACATAGCATAGAAAAGCAAGAAAATGAGTTTGAACAATCCTTGTGAAAAATTAGTCAATGAATACGCATTTCAATTTTTCGATAACTCCTAAAATAACAAAGTTATAGTCGAATCTAACATTTACGCGTAATCACACTGTACAGCACAGTCTGTCATTACAAAATACTTTACCACACTTTTAAAACGTCAACAAAATGGACATGTCAACTTTCTTGTCTTTTTTTTTCTGCTTCAGTTCAACTCCACAATGTAGTACTGAGTGGACTAAAACCTTTGACGTCTAGTTAAATTCTCGAATTTGTTAAAACTTTATACTGGATCCCCTGTGATTCATAATAATTTATTAATGGCATTGTTGTAACTACAAAATGTTATACTGTCAGTTTTGCAGTTTTTGGCACAAAGAATGTTGTATGCAGTTACTAAATAACTTCACATGCACTGTTGCCGATATAATTGATTGTAACGTTTAAATTCAGAAAAATTTAGTAACTGAAACAGAACATATCTTAAATGTATTTCAGTGTTTGGAGGATTAGATAATTATTGAAAACTTTCTTCATACATGTTTACAAAAAAATAATAGTTATGATTTATATTTAAAAGATTTGAAAGAACTGAATACGATATCCCTTGAAGCATATTAATTTTTTGCTCCGCTCTCCCCTATTAAAGTCACTTTCAATATTATAATTTCAATAAGATATGGTGATATTGTAACTGCAGCAGCGAATTTATTGAATAAATTAATTAATTTCAATTATTTACTAAGGCGCCGAATATATTGACATAAAGTAACTAAATTAATTAAATAACATATGTACATAATTTATATGTCTGTGTTGTCAGTTTGAAGCACCATAATTATTTAAGAACTTAGTCGTATAAACCATATTTTATAGGTAAAAAAATAGTGTTGCGGTAAATGGTTTATTAGTAAATAACTCTACTGTAAATGTGCAATGTAATATTAGAACTACCTGAAATTATATATTCCGAAGTATAATTAACATTGCTGATTTCATCTCATCAGAGGCGTACAGGAATAGAGGAGAATTTTATAAGTTGGTCTATTCATCAATAATTTTACTAATGAAAGAAAAGTAGGTACTAGGAACAAAGGTTAAACATAATTTAATATTTGTCGAAATGAGAATCTTTAATTAGTAACTAGCTGATTTAAAAGAATATTCAAGATTTCTTGCGCAGAATAACAGAACTTTTTAAAAATACTATCAATAAATTTATTTTTGCATTTTTGCAGTATTTGAGAAAAATTAGTAAAATAAAGTAATGCATAGGTATATAAAAATTTTTAAGTAGATAGTAATATTTTTGAATATAACAAATAAACCTTTATATTTAACATGTAGAAAATTGCATAAAACAGGCAACACATGCACATATTTTTTTGACAATTTCTGTTGATAATATTGATGTAGATAGATCTATGTTGCATTTTCAGGCAGCTATAAATTTGGCGCCACACAACGTGCCTTTAAACATGTATTTTTTTAATCTTCTTCAAAGATCCTTCACCTTATGTGAATAACAAGATTAAACACGCTTTAAATATTATTTCAATTAATATGATAAATTAATATTTGTAAAATTAAGGTGGCCATATCTGTGGTTCAAAATAGTGGAATGTCGATGTAATTTTAAAGTTAGGAATTTTAAATTCCGTTAAAGTTACCAAATAGAATTATATATACATGATTGGATACTAGAAAGTTCAACTTAGGTATGGTGTTAGTATTTATATTGCCAAAATGTAATGATTTTATAATTAAAATATTTATTGAAAGTGGCTCTTTTTATGGAATTTTTACATAAACTTCAACAATTAAAAATGAACACAAACCTTTCCTAAGTTCATCCTTTATGTGTATTTTGCTGCCGCAAAAATAGTGTTAACTTTTTTGTAGAAAAAAAGGTATCTAAGCTTAAAATTATCCATGTCGATACGCACATTGTTTTGATTATCACCATATTTAACCATATTAAGATCACGTAATATACAGTTATAGGTATTTTTTGAGACATAAACAGTTTAGCTATTGCTAGGTAGCAGTATCTGTCAAGGGTTAAAATTTTACTGTCTTGTAGACTACTCTGCGAATGTACGGTGACGGCGCCCTTAAATAATATAACTATAAAATTATCATAACTAATGTAGTAAATATTACGTGAATATAAATAATTTCTTTGAAATGTTAGACATTTTTATAGTGTTTTGTTTTTTAAGAAATTTATTAGGTATTAGTATTAGTCCGCAGAGTAGTTAATATCGCATTATATAGGGTGTCTAAAAAAAAGGTTAGAAAGTTTGGGACATAATAAAAGAGATTTAAGACATGACGATTTATTTATTCCTACTCCAGTCCGAAAATGTGTCGTTTTGTCACTAGAACTTTATAAATGTAAATAATGTGCCTACTTGCAGTACTTTATATAGATTTAATTTCCTATTGGCCACCTTGTATGTGAATTTTTATAAATATTCAAATTTTCCCTTGCAACTAAATATAGAAATATAAATCTTGAACTAAGACAATCTCCAGTTATATGTGATACGGAAGTAAAATGTACCACACCTTGACGCAATAATATATTTCTAGAAAAATAATTTTATTGGTAGGTATCACTTTCAAATTAAACGTAAATTATTATTATAGAAAGCAATATTTTTATCTGTAACTGAACACCTACTTAACAATTAATTTCATTATGTTCCGGTTCCGTTATCCTGAAACATCAAAGTGATCGATCCTGTATTTTTGTCAAGAATACTTACAATTTCTTGATTTCAATACGAAATATTAAATAATTTTATATTAGTATTGAATAATAAACTCAACTGTCCAGATATTTTATCTTCAATACATTTTAATGTGCACACCCGCGTCTGTACGCGGCATTATGATCTTTTCTATTTAATTAATTAATTCTATTTACCCTTTAGAAGAACAAATTATACTAGTAATTCCCCTATATGTAGCATAATGCATTTTTCCAACAGATTTTGTTCTGATATTGATTTGTTTGCGGTTTCTGATAAATCACTGAATTCTTAGACTTAGAATATATTATATTATAGTAAATTCGGGAGAGAAAATACGAATGTTTTGAAAATAAATAATTTGAAAATAAATAATACATTTAGGAAATGTGTAAAATTGTTCCACAATGAAAAGAAAACGTCACTTTTAAAAAATGCATTAAAACATTCATTTATCTCTGCACAGTAGCATTTCTTTACTGCTGTTTAAAACGCCTTATTAAAAAGATAGCTGATTTAAAATAAAATGTTATATTATTTTGAAGTAAATAATTATGTAATCATATGTTTTAAACATACTTTTCACCATAAATGATATATACGTACTATAGAAAGTCAACCGACTTTTTTCATCGCCATAATTAACACAGTAATCATAAGTAATTAAGGAGTAATACTATGACAGACAAATTTGATACTACTGTGCCTATTAGAAGAATATTCTCGTACAATTAAAGTCTTAAATAAATTCGTGTATATCCATCATCCAAAAAGTCTAACATAAAGAAAATATCGAGGTATGTACTTAGAGAGATGGCGAAGAAGAGTATATACGCACTTTTGAAAACAAAAAATCGTTATAATAACAGAACTGATATTAGTTATTTTAACAATGTCTTTCAAAAACTGAAAAAGAAAATAATACCATGTTCCTGCGTTTTCATACATAACTATCTACCAAAAAGTATGCATGTAGAGTTTTTTACGTTTCATTAGAACAATTATTTATTGGGAAAAATCCTCGAACAGGTCGATTTTTAATTTAAAAAATACATATTTTTGCGTAAAATGCGATTTTCAAATGTCATTTGTTTTCGAGTAATGACGTCATCGATTTTTTTTTAAATGGCAACACCATATATTTTTCCTTGACTCTGAAAGATCTTTTAATTCTCTATCAGACAGTACTAAAATTTTGCCCTCTTACATAGGAAAGTTTTCGAGTAAATGACGATTGAATGTTAGAAAACGTAAATTTTATCCATAAAAAAGTAACAATTCTGAGGTATGTAAAATAAAATACAATTGATTAAATTTTATACTTAAATTAAATGTTCGAATTGCCATCCACCAACTTCTTGACAATGCGCAACTCTGTGAAGAAATTCTTCTTGCACATTATGAATGATTTCTGGGGTAACTCTGCGTATTTCGTCCCGAATGCGATTTTGAAGTTATTCTAAATCACGTGGTTTATTAATGTACACTTTTGACTTCAAGTATCCCCATAAAAAATAGTAAAGAGGTGTAAGATCTGGCGATCTTGCAGGCCATTCTATCGGTCCACGTCTGCCGATCTACCTCCCAGGTAAACAGTTGTCCAAAAAATCTCGTACAGGGCGCGCATAGTGCGGAGGTGCACCGTCTTGCTGAAACCATATGGTATCGTCAGGAATGTCAGGGTCATTATCGTTAGGAAAAATTACTGCAAGGTCATTTTCTAGAAACGCTAAATATCTTTGTCCTGTAAGGGTTTCTTCAAAGAAGAAAGGCCCTACTATTCTGTCGTCAACTATTCCAGCCCACACATTTAATTCCTGAGGGTGTTGGGTATGTGCCTCTGCCATCCAATGAGGATTTTCCCGACTCCAATATCTGCAAGTTTGACGGTTTACTGTACCATTCAGACAAAATGTGGCCTAATCTGAAAAAAGTATTTGCCGGTGTAAATTTCTATTTCCTTGACATAAATCCATTAGAATTTCGCAAAAGTGTAAGCGGCGATCGGGATCATCTTCATTGAGTTCCTGCACAAGTTGAATTTTGTAGGGATGATATTTCTCCTTCCTCAGGATACGTAGCACTGTGCTCTGACTAGTGTCATTGTTTAATGCAACCAATCGTGAAGAATTATGAGGATTATCCACCATACTTATCGAAATGTTCTATTTATGATTTTCATTAATGCTTGGACGTCCAGGTTTTGGAATATTTACAACATTGCCAGTTTCTCTAAATTTAGACTCTACCTTACTGATTGGCTGATAGGGCAATCTGGATATTTTTCATTAAATAAATCGCAAACTTCTTGCTGAGTTCTAGCGTTGAGTGAATATTATTCACTCAACGGTTCTAGTCATATTCCCGCATCCGATAAGAATTAAAATTTCAATTCTTTGAGTAACAGTTAAATGTGCCATAATACTTTAAATTGAATAATAATTTCTATGTCGCTTACAATACTTATTAGAAAGTCGGTGTGACAATGACACTTTGCAAAGATTTTCACCTACGTGATCCATAAAAGAACTATGGAATTCGAAAAACTAAATTTGATAAGGTTTTTGCTTTATTTTAATTGATTTACGTTTTCTAACATTCAATCGTCATTTACTCGAAAACTTTCCTATGTAAGTGGGCAAAATTTTAGTACTGTCTAATAGAGAATTAAACGATCTTTCAGAATCAAGGAAAAAAATATGGTGTGCCATTTAAAAAAAATCGATGACGTCATTACTCAAAAACAAATGACATTTGAAAATCGCATTTTACGCTAAAATATGTATTTTTTAAATTAAAAATCGACCTGTTCGAGGATTTTTCCCAAAAAATAATTGTTTCGTTTTTATTGAATTTATTCCATACTTTTGGCGCATACTGTATATTTCCTGCTTAGTTTAAAACAGAAGATATGGTGTTATAGATATATAAGAAATAAAGATGTAACAGAACATATAAAATTACGTAGTATAGTTAGGACATGATTTGATTTTTTTCTATTATTAATACAAAAAATCGAATTACAATTAAATAAAATGATTCAACTTCTGTTGATTTTTAAATAAAATTTTGACAGTACACATAGATTTGCACTGCAATTTTGAAGAAAATTAAAAGAAATTGCAATTATTTTAGCACACAGAATACATATAAATTATATGATATTTTAACTATACAAGTAGGTAAACAAACGCAAGCGTAGAATTTTTTTTAATATAAATTATGTTTCAAATAGTTGGTTTCATTAACTGGATAACAGATGATCAATCTAAAATACTAAAGAACTATTATTTTCAAGTTCAAGGAAGGATGATGTCAATACAACGGAGGATATATTCATTTTAGTGAGTTATGTAAGCAAACTTTCCATCTACTCTTACTCGATACCTTTATGGAACGAGCTGGTGCGGTTAACCGGCCCAAGCCCATATTTTGTAATTTGATGCAAAATTAATGCAATTATGACTCGATTAAATTACGAAAGGTCAGTTTCATAATAGTACCAATTCGATACTTTTTAAATTTTGTTTTTAATTTGTATGTGCTTGAACCATCATCTGTGAACTAAATTTCACGAAAAACGCCTACGATAAAAAGATACTTCCTGGTAATTGTACAACCATTAACTGCAAAATTATACGCTGTAAATGAACTTAACGAGATATAATCAAAAGGAATGCGTACCGTTCATTTTCTTTTTAGCCAAGTTCAAGGAAGAAATAATAAACATGTCAATAAAAATGAAAGACACATCTGGTTCCAGGGAATTACATAAACAAAGCCATACGTGCACTTTTAAATTCCAAAATCGCAATGCAAAAAGTTGACCCGGTTTACCAGAACGAAGCTAATTATTATGATATACTTTCAGTTCAATGTAAATAAGTGCACTACATTTGTATTTAATTACAACAGTCCCTTAGTTTTCGAAGGCTGTTCTAGCAGTAAATGTTGAATGTGCATCACGATCGGCGTTCACCAAACGGTACAATATCAGAATATGTTGTAATCAGATAGTTGGGACGTAGATAAAAGTATAAAGCATAATATTTTTACTTATAATACAATTTATATTGTGCATATTAATGATTAGGGACTCAGAAACCAAAACTCCTAGTCCGTTTTTCAGAATATATACCATATTCTGAAAAACGGACTAGGAGTTTTGGTTTCTGAAACAGGATTTTTTGGTCAACAAGGGTCTTTTTATTGCACCAAAAAAAAAAACAATTGTTAAATTATAGTCTGTTTAGAAATGAAAGAGAGTAATAAAAGCTTACTATGTATGCAAATCGTAAATAAATGTAGTACTGGTGCTTATTTATATTCAATATTTTTATATTATGTATTATCGGTATAGATGAGGTGTACTTTTAAAAAAACTTTGTGTGATCGAATCGTACTAAATTGTAGCAGGTAGCTAAAATTTAATCCCCGGCAATCCGTCTTTGTCTATGCCACTTCAATTTCTCGGTCCATTTCTCTTATAAGTAAACAATATAAAAACAGCATTTCAAAACATGAGGCTACTTTAAGCATCATAACCGGGTTAAGAGGGTTTTTAGTAATTCAAATAAAATTATTCAATATTATTATCAAAATATTTATTTAAATTTAATGAATAGACTTTTATTCCACACAAAAATATATGTATTTTGAAAATTCACATTCTGGTGAGTTAATTTAGTGTTGTATAAATGTACAATAAAGAAAATAAAAAAGTAGGTATATTATAATTCATCCTTTGAATATTCTGATGAATTATCTTCGTCTCCTAGATTGATAATGATAGGTTCCACAGTAACGTCAATGAAATTATCGATTTCCAACATTTTTTCCTCTTGTTTTGTACATGATGTATACATCTTTGCCAGTTATCTGCAGTTACTCGTTCCAAGGAAATTTTAACAAAATTTCACGTCACTTAATTTAAACGTCGTATTATTTCCCGCTACATCTCCTTTTACCTGCGCCCAGTCTAATTCGAGGGGTTAAGTTCACAGTGATAAAGTGGTAACCGTAGTACCGTTATTTGGCGATTTGTTGCCATTTCATCGATAGCATGTGTTTTCTGATCTTTATTAAGATTGACAAGTGTCAAAAGTTCCTTTTTCACCATATTTATTTCAAAAGCAATGTTTTTTCCGGATAACCATTGAATTATATCGGTTTTCTTACAAGCAGTCGTAGGCGTCCGCTCGATCTGCCGTGAATGGTAACTGGCATTATCCATGACAATTACAGACCCCGGAGGAATAAGATCCAACATCTGCGTTCAAGTATTCGTGATAGTCACCTGTATTTTTAGATTCAGATAAATGTAAACCGCCATCGACAAAACCACTGGCACTACCTATATGTGTCACTATTAATCTTCGCCATTTGCCTGAAGGTGCCTTGAACCCTGTTGAAAGTCCATCCAAAAATGCTTGCCATGCTTTTGTTACAGCATATCCCTCGTTGACCCAAGTTTCGTCTAGATAATAAATATTCCTCCCTTCGTCACGGAATTTTCTAATTGATCTTAAGTAGGATCTTTGCCAACAAATAATTTCACCTTTATCGATAAGAACTGACTTTCTGTTCTGCTTTTTCCAACAAAAATTCAACTCGCGTTGGTATTTCTTTTTTAAAATAAAGTGAGTGTACTTTTCTGCGAATGACATTTTTGAAGAAATCATCTATAACGACTTTTGACCTCCCTGTAGATGATTTTGGGGGATTTATAGTATCTTGCCCATTTTTTGTTTCCTTTAAAAGTCTCTAGATAGTCGATTTTCCAATCCCTGTCATTTTGGAACACTTTTCCACGTTGTCGTAAACACTGTTGGCAGGATTTTGGTGTTTCAATGCATTAAATACATTTAATATAATAATCTTCCCATTTTGAGACAGCGCACATCTTTTCACGCGTTTAGCAGGTACGCAATCTGATAAGCTCGACTTTTTACCTAAACAATATTATATCCACTGGCACAGTAGTCACTAAACACAAGTCGAATTTTACTTTACTGCACTAGCACGTCTTCGTATATTGAACTGTAAGACTGGATTGATCTGTCACAATACACTGGCTTCTGCCCTATGACGTATCCAGTAAAATATACTAATGTACACTCATTACCTGTTAGCATTAGTGTTGCCCGATAATTACCTGAAACGAAATATTACTACGCCCATGGCCGGTTCTTACCTCGGGGTTTTATTACACAAGTGCCCCTAAACACATGTTACCGTGGATTAATTTTTTAGAGCTTTTCTCAGAACACAAAATAAAGTTTGAAATAGTTATAATAAGTGTTCAAAATTACTGATGTTGCTTTAAGGAAAAGGTTCAGCGTACAATTTTGCCTTAAACTGAAGTGTCATACTAATATAACTTTAACAAAATGTTACGTGAACTTAACACATTATTTTTTCGAGTAGCATCACGCCTTAAATTTTCTGCTCGGAGTTTCCGGACACCCTGTATATTTTTTCGTTTGTTTTCGAGTACATTTTAAAGTATTCTTATCTTGGTTGCGGTTGGTTTGATGGGTCTGCGGTTAAGGATAAGGAAACCATACCTTAGTATGATGTGTTGCAAAGAGATTTTGTAGTCTAGCAATTGAATAATCTTTTACATTGAAAGACCCATTAATGCTTTCATAATTATACGAAATATTTTATCCAGATATAACAAAATAGAAGATGAAACTTTAATTGAGGGTTTGATTTTTAGGAATGCTCCAGAATACTAATGTAATAATTAATTTCTTAAACTGCACTTAAACTATTGTGCAATATCAGAGTCTCTATCAGCACACTATCATTTTTTAAAGATTCAATGACCTCTGATATTTGAAGTTATTTATTGTGTTTAGTGATACCATGTGTTTGTGTGTAGTAGTACCTAACTTATGGTGTGTAAATTTGCAAAATTGTAGGTCTCTTATATAACAATAGCGCATTAGCGAAACTTGTATGTGCTCGTAGCTAATACATATGGTGGTTTGTCTCACAACCAACCTGTAGATACAGCAGAGAGTTATGAAAGTTCCGCAACTCTAAGCCTAGGGTTATTAGTACTCTATGTGGCATAGAGAGTACGTGTGTTTAACTCAAAATTCTATTTTTCATTCAAGAATAATATATATTTGAATATTGATCAAGTTCCTCATCAGAACTGAGAAATATCGAAAAACTGATAGCTAATATACGAAAAATAGCTTAACAATTATTCAACGTTGATTTCATTATTGATCTTACGTGGATTTGATGTTTATTCAAAATTGACCTAGTAAACAAAAAAACAGCTAGAAAATGAATAATTGTTTGAATAATTTAGAAGAAAATGAGAATTGTACCAATACCAATTATACGTGAATTCTACGATGGTTCAAAGTCGACGTTAGTAAACAGAAAAGGTATGCAAGATAAATTCCAATATTGAGTTCATGATTATTGAGGGTTTTCCGTTGATTAGACGTTGATTGAATCTGCGTATACTGGAGTATGTATAATTTTTCCAATATTTTTTAATTCTGATAAGGACACTGATCAATATTCAACTCTGTATCTGATTCTTGAATGAAAATATGAATTTCTGTGAACAAAACACGTTGACTTAAATTAGAAATCTGTTGACTCCTCTTACCTTCTACAACTCCAGTTTCATTCATTTTTTCAGTATCCGGCAGATTTGATGTTATAGAAATGGAAGTGCTGAAAAAAGCGTTGGATATTTTACTGGTTTTTAGGCTTTCACGACCTATATAGTGATTTTCCAGGTTGTTATGCCGTGACCTCGGCAACTGCTCGCTGCCTGTAACAGAATTAAGGAATATATTGCTAGCCTTAACTGGGACTTTTTGACCTGCCCTTCTTGTTCTTGAACTAGGCTCTGTGGGGGCAGACCCACTGTCAGTATCTGTTCGCCTGACTGTTACTGTCGGAACCATTCCTCCGATAATGTTTGTCTCCCAAGACGACCCGTAGCCGCCTCTGTAACTGGTCGCATCCCATGCTTCCAAACGTTTCGCCACTCTTCACTGTCGGCATCTTCAGTGGTGACTAAGAAAAGGCTTTGCTGCGACTGAGCAAAGCGAAACGGCGAAACGTTTGGAAGCACGAGATGCGATTAGTTACAGAGGCGGCTACGGGTCGTTTAGGCAGATCACCATTATCCGAGGAACGGTTCCGACCGTAGTAGTCGTAATACCAACAATAGGAGACGAAATCAATACATGGGTAGGCACAGAGATACCGACAGCGGGTCTGCTCCCACAGAGTCTAGCTCGAGAACAACAAGACCAGGTCAAAGAATTTCATCTAAGGCTAGGAATGTGCACTTTAATTCTGTTACTGGCAGCGACCAGTTACCCAGTTCGCGGCATAACAACCCGGGAAATCACTATCAAACGATTGATATTTTGTTAATCTGTAATTTTGACCATGCACTTTTATACAGAATTTTCAAAATTTTATATACCGGTGCAAAAACAGTAGCCAAAGATAGCAGCCAGCAGTCATCAAAACTTTGTGTGAAAACTCATTGGGGCATTTTTTATATACCTTATAAACCAAAATGGGGTCCGCTCCATAGTTTGCGGGATATGTAATTATTTATAACAAATTAATCGTTTAATCCCGATTTTCACCCCCGTATACCCAATACAAGTCAACAAAACTTCTTGTGAAAACTCATTGAGACATTGTTAATATAACCTATAAAGCAAAATGTGGTACGCCTCATAGTTTGCGAGATATGTAATTATTTATAACAAATTAATTGATTATTCCCGATTTTCACCCCCGTAGACCTAATACAAGTCAACTAAACTTTGTGTTAAAACTCATTAGGACATTGCTAATATACCCTATAAAGCAAAATGTGGTCCGCCTCATAGTTTAAGAGATATGTAATTATTTATAATAAATATATCGATTAATCTCGATTTTCACCCCCGCTAAACCAATACAATTCGACGAATCTTTAAGTGTACCCGTCCTTGATGTTAATATATTCTATATTGCAATGAGGTACATCTCTAGAGCCACAGTGACATTTTAGAATAGAGTAATTTAGTAGCATTTATTAACAGATCCAACGTATACCTGCGAGAACCCCGCGCTACTGATCGTTCGGCTATCTTCGCGCGTTTAGGTTGCTATCTTTGGCTGCTGTTTTCACACCGGTATTATATATTCCCAGAATTACGTGCTATTTGACCGAAATTCAAATTACATAAGATTCATGGAGGATCATTTTGCACGGTAGATGGTAAATATATTAATTGACTGTTACTTTCATGAAAATCATCTCTAATTATTTGTCAGAAATGATATATTCTTCATATTTACTCATCATTAACTCTGGTATTTCATAGTTACATAAATAATTTACTTTATGGTGTGAATTTGCATTATGCAGTTTTCTAGTTTCTAATCACGTAACGTAATCTTCAAATCAAATGAAAGAAAAGAAATAGATTGCAAAATATGGTTCAACTCCTTAATTAAAACCTTGTGTACTTTTACATTTTAGAGTAGTGCGAACGTTATTTAAAACGTATTATGCACTCCATTAATAAATAGTGACAAGGTCGTGTTTTGGAACATTGACCAAGTTTCGAATCAAATTAAAAAAATATATATACGTATATGCGTATATTATAAAATTAATTCAAATGTGACGTATATCCTTTTAATAATATGATAATTAGCATAAATAAGTTGTTTCTACTTCTAAATGTATTTTACGAAATACTATATATTTAGTGTTTCCTCAATAGCACAGTCTTCAAACTTTTCACAGTATACCTAATGGTAATATTAAGCTGTACCGTAATTTATGTTAATTTGTCTTTGAAGATTTTACTGGTAGGACTGTCTGAAGTAGCCCCTGAAATCTTGAGAATAGTTAGTATTACTGTCACTCATAACTAAAGATAGTATGTCGTTCGCACATCTCAGGTCCGTACTCAGGTCCGTCGGTTTAAAATCGTAATATTTAAATATTCCTAATTAAAAACAAAATAATGGCCAGTGTTGACGAATCTCACCCTGTTTATTTACCGGCATGTGTCAAGGTCGCAGACGCTTCCGCTTTCCAATTGTCAATATCAATCTCGCAGTGAAACGTTGTGCGTGTCGGATCTTTGTAGGGACGATATCGCGTTATTAGCAAATGTTAGTTTCTTGTCGAGTTTTTTTATTAGTTTGTCTGTTTCGGTGCTTGAATATGTTCAGTCGGCCTCCTACTCGTTCTACAGTGGAGAAATGGATTAAAGATTATCCAGATTTAGAATTTGACGGGACAGAATTAAAGTGCAAAATTTGTGAAAGAGTTATATCGTGGAATTATAAAACGCGTATTATGGAACATATGCGCTCGGAACAACACAAAGTTCGTATGAGTAATAGTATGACAAACCGTGAACGTCAAAAACAATTTAACAACGACTTGGTAAAAGTGATGGGGGGTGTAAATAAACTAAATAATGCAGAGTTTAGACAATTTTTGCAAAACTGTGTTAATGGAAAGTACAATAACGTTACTGTACCCGCAGAACCCACGTTGAGAATCAACTATATACCGGCAATGAACGAAGAAGTTTGGTGTTGATGTGCCATCAGTGAAAAATTATACATATTTTAAATATGCCCCAGTGACCTCTGTGGACGTTGAACGTACGTTTTCGAAACTGAAATGGATTTTAAGCGATAAAAGTCACAACTTAACAACTGAACATTTACAACAGTTGCTGGTTATTCAGTTTTATTTCAGTACTAAAAGTGAATAGTATAGTGTTTTGTAAACTACACAACTTAATATGGACCATATTGGACAACATACATATCACCAGTACAAGATAAGACGTTAATATTAACTTTATTTGACAATAAATGTACGTATCTACTTGACGTTAGCGTCCTAAGTGCGTCCCTGATAATGACGTCATGTGCGAACGATGTACGGTCTCTACTCACAACTATTTACGACCTATTTCACATTATACCTCACCTCAAAGAAAAAAATACTACAAACTTTAATTTATCTGTCATATTGTAATCACATAAACTGATACACTTTTTAGCTTTTATTGCCACATATCAAATTACGCGTAGATGTATTATTGCTTGATATAGGATTCCCGCTTTTCTGAAAATATAAAAATAGAAAAATGATTTTACTTCTTTCAAGACTTCTTTTATGAGATGAACAAGAGTTACCGTGATTTTATAGTGTTCGCCGTCACATTTAAAACATAACCTTAAATAAAGTCCACTTTGTCATGTTTATAAATTATATCCTCTAATGTATTTAAAATTTTGTTACACTGAAGTAGTTCATTTCCTGAAAATATTGGTGATAGATAATACGAGGGTACCTATTTCCCCACATGTTTTCAATTTTCATTTTCTTGAATAATTCACTTGGCGAATGCCCATATTTAATTAAAATTTATTGTTGCAGAAATATTCAATAAAATTTAAAATGTTATAGACAGAAATATGCTTTACAAAATGTGGTTGGGAATGGAGTCAGAGTCGATTTACCAGTTTGTTGGTAAGTCGACGTTTCAGATGAATTTAAGCCTTCTTCAGGACAGTCCAAGAATGGTTCTCCGTGTAAAATACAATTGCATAAAATAGGATAATGGGGAATAAATTATATAACATAACATATAGCAATCGCAGTAGTACATAGCTTAGCAAGATGGTCGAAATAATGTATATATCAAATTAGGTACCTATTTTAATCCCCATTTTGCAAATAATAGATATTCTCTATTACTAATTGTTATAATGCCATCTAGCAGGAATAAAAAAGTATTTTGGATATATATTTTTTCGCCCAGACTCGGAATCTGCAATTTCAAATCCCCGCCCCACCCACAGGAGGGGAGGATGAGGGACAGATGTCCTTCTTGGAGATATTCATGTTTCATTTAAGACAATTTTTTTGGTACATATTTTGATTTGTCAGGTTAAATGCGACACCCAGTTTACACTTTTTAGATCAATTTTACTATTTTACTCGAGAAAACTTTCTTAATAAATTTACTACGCTGTATATAAACAAAATTTGTGTTATAAAACTGTTTATGTAACACAAATATATTAAATTTTGCAAATCAAAAGAATTATATCCCTAAAACGCAAATTTACCTATTTACAAAATTATTTAATAATTTAAAATTCAACATAGTAAATATTGTTGCTTTCTTTACTAAACCTAATTAAGTTCAATATTTATAGGTATACAAATCTTTGAAATATTTCGAAATAAATCAACCCAGCTCGACGGTACAATCAGCATTTGAATCAATATAAAAAGTATAGATACCCATCTGAAAAAAATTAGTAGACATAGGCATATGTTAGAAAAGATTTCGCAAAACTACAAAAATTTTTAATACACTCCACGATACATACCTACTTTCTAACAACTCGTACATGGACAGGCACGTAAGCCACTGATCTCATATCACGGTTTTGGTTTGCCCATTTCTCTGAATTATATAATCAATTACGGCGCCTACAGTGATATGCTGGAAAATATTACACAAAACAACTTCCTTGTTTTATCATTTTCTTGTTATTGCCATATGAGTGTATACAAAGTGATTCTATAAGTAATACCAAAAATTTTACTGCGTTTTCCTGACCCCTAAATAAGACGAAAAATCTACATAAACATGTATCCTAAAACGCTTCATTTTAAACATACATGGTGTGAAAAGTTTATTTCTAATGACGGTTTTTAATTTGTAGTTCGCAAACGCGTAAAGATAAATTAAAGAAATTTGGCACAATCCCATAACTTTTTAAGAAATAATTTTGACATTTCCTTACATAAATATTGATTAGTAGATCGTCGAACACTTTTATGGAAACAGAAAAAAACTACACGATCTACCAATCAATGCTTATTTGTAGAGAAGATATAGACGGGAATTATTTAAATGTGGTTTGACAGTGATCCTCTTTTGTATTGGATGTAAATGCATTATAAATTTTGACAAAATTAAAATGACATTTGAAGAGTCATACCTCCTCCAGCGCTGAAGACTGTATTTTTCTATAAACTTACAATGGCTTTTCTTACTAGCAATATTCCATTAAACAGACTAGAGAACCCCAAGTTACGTACGTTTTTGGAAACATATGTAGACACTGTTAGTGACAGCCACCTATACTTCTAAGGGACAAAACCAATCACGAAACATGATTCCTTACGAGTACGATAAAAAAAATTGCAGTGTATTGAAAAAAAATTAAGGTACATCATTTTGAAGAAAACATATGTAAAGTTTTAGCCAAGGGTATCGTTTGGGGAGAGGGATAAGAGGGGGCAACTGCCCCCTCTTGCAAAAGAGCCTGTATTATCAAAAAATTAAATTAATTAATTTTTAGATTTATAGCTTAGGTACACAACATCCGTGCGCTGTGCGTTCTGTTTTTTTTTTCTAATACGTAATAATAATATAGTAATAGTAATTTATTATTCCAACAGAAAATATCCCATTTACAGGAATAAACTGATACAAAATGTTAAATAATATATCGAGTAAGTAAGAACATTATACATAATACAAAAACAAAAGCAAAAGATATTCGAGAAGAGAGAAAAAATGTTAAACTAGTAGTACCATTAAAGATATCACAATCCGATGTGAGTCTGTTATAAATACTATACATTAGAAATATCGGAGATTTTACTAGAATATTGGTTCCGGGTGCACTGCAATAAAACAGTGTCTGATGTCTTAAGTTTCCAGGTGATACCCGAAAGTATATTTTACTTAAAATATCCATTCCTATGATTCAGGATATTAAAAAGATATCGAATCAAGGCAATATTGCGTCGTACTTCAAAAGTTTGGAATACAAAGCGATTTAAGAGATCAGCATGATTAAAACCAATTGGATAAACACCATCTTGCAAAAATGCCAAAAATTTTAGAAACTGTCTCTGTACCGATTCCAGTCCTCGATTGTGTACATTATAAATTGGATTCCATATTATGGAACCATACTCCAACCTAGAGCGAACGAGGGAACAAAATAACATCTTTAAAGTCTGTACATCCATAAAGTCCTTACAATTACGATAAAACCGTAAATCTGGGCAGCGCTCGATATTACGTTATTGATATGCGGAACAAAAGTGAGCTTCCTGTCAAAGATAATTCCTAAATCTTTCAGTAATTCAACACGGCTAATGACACTCTCATTAATGGAATAATCATAAGTTATAAAATTGGTGTTACAGGAGAAAGATATAGCCTTGCATTTAGATGAGTTAAGTTTGCGTTTACACCATAGATACACTTGATTAATATTTAGTTGAAGCAAGTAACAATCTGACAAAGAATTAATTCCTGTATACTACTGACTTAAAGTCATGAGCAAATACCAATTTTTCACAAGACACCATATTAGGAAGATCGTTGATAAAGAAAAGAAATAGCAGAGGTCCCAAATTCGAACCTTGGGGAACCCATGACGAGGGATAAAATGAACAAGATGTAAAGTTTAAATATCTGACTTGAAACTGTCTGTTCGTTAAATATTATTCAAAAAGTGTAGTTAATGAATCAAAAAAACCAAAGCGATGTAACTTTTCCAGTAATATGTAGTGATTAATTTGGTTAAAGGCCTTTTGAAAGTCAGTAAAAATCACATCGACTTGGTCTCCACTATCTAAAATTTTAGAAATATACTGTGAAAAAACAGCAAGATTCGAAATAGTTAATCTTCCGTGCATAAACCTATGTTGTTTTATAGATATTAACTGGTTAGTTACCCGATAGATTTCACTACAATGTGGCTTCAAAGATTTTCGAAAAATTGCGTAGCAAAGAGATGGCTCTATAATTAGTTAGTAGCTAGTTAATCGCTTCGATTACCCTTTTTGAGTACAGAACACACATATGCCTTTTTCCAAAGAGATAGAAAAATAGAGTGCTTTAATATACAATTAAAAAGAATACACTATGGTTCAACCAAAACATAAGCGCAGTCCTTACGATAAAACCTGGAATACCATCTATACCCATGGTGAAGGAATCTTTAGTTAGCCTAAGTATTTGTATTTTTCAGATTTTTCACTATCACTGATAAAGTTTTTATATACTTCATTAATGTTATATAGTTGAAGATATGGTGTTTCAGAATTATATAGACCTTAACCCTATTAAAATACATATTTTTATATTTCCGGTTTAATATTTTTCTGCATTTGCCTCTTTTAAAAATTTTGTAATGACGCCCATGGTTTTAGCTATTACATATGTTAACTTAACCTTACTATTTGTTAATAGTACTATCTTGCGACATATTTTCTATAAACATATTAATATGCTCGTTCATAAACTGACTAGGGTCCTGTTAAACTTTGCGCTCCACTATCTCTAAATGAATGTAAATGTCAAAATTATTCATTTTCTTTCATTTATTCGATACATTTTTAATGAGACTTAGTAGCATGCGGCGAGATATTAAAATACATTTTTCTCGAAAACTATTGCCGACTTCCAACAAGAGTACCTTTTTTTAATTTTTGCTATGAAATTATCAAAAAATATACAACCGCTCCAGGACAAACTGTGTACATTTGTTTTTAGATTTTCAAAAAGATGATAAATCGATCGATGGATAAGATGCATGCATGTGTCGAGATATTAAAATACATTTTTCTCGAAAACTGTTGCTGACTTTAAACAAGAGTACCTTTTTTTAATTTTTGCTATGAAATTATCAAAAAGCAAACAACCGCTCTAGGACAAACTGTGTACATTTATTTTTCGATTTTCAAAAAGAGGATAAATTGACCGATGGATAAGAGCATCAATTAATACATATGTAGATAGATTGTTCGTTGTATTTTGAGATCTACAGAGAACGCTGTTAAATTTATGGTACTACTTTTAGAGTCACCTTCTATACAGGGTAATTCAGGTTTAATCTTGATAACTTCAGAATTCGATATAACAGGTTAAAATAATGTTCATTTGTGATATAAACTTATTTCCTAAAACGCAACGTTTCTGAGATAGAGGGGGTTGAAGTAGGAATTTTTTTTTCGTTTTTTCCTCATAACATTTGAATCACTTATCCGATTTAAGTGAAATTCGAAACACAAACACTCCTTATGATCTTACATAAGCTTCTTAAGTTTGAACTACCTACCCCTCCCTTAGAAGTGTATTTTGTATGCTACCCCCTCTTACTTTATTTCAAAACTACAAAAAAAAATTAATTTCAATAAAACGTCTACACACCACTTTGACCTCCTGTTTTTTCGACGTTTGGTCTTGTTTCTGAGATATTCAAAGAAATTGGTGACAGTGTAGCGCACCAGCCGCGTAAATTTAATTTAACGTTATAGCAACCCATGAAAACAAAACTTGTTAGGTACTTACACAAATTACTATAACATTACAGTAATATTACATACCACAAAATAACTGGTAAAATTGATTTAATTTACAGTTACGTATATTCTATCAAAAAAGCTTATATTCGACAAAAACAAATACTTAAATAAAGGAAAGCTGTTTTAAATGGAAACCTAAATATTTGTCTTTGAAGATTTATTTTATATTTGCTATTATCTTATTATAGTTTACTTCTTTTATATTATTTAGTTACACAGTGTTACAGTTCACTATACTCATGGGCGTAGTTAGTGGAGCCTCCACTCTAAAAATTGAATTAGCTCCCCCCCCCCACAAAAAAAATATTCATAAATATCTCACACACATCTCAGAACCGATATTAAAAAACAATTCACTCAGGGCTTTGCCCCCCCTCCCCAAGATACTTATTTACACATACGAGTATAATCAAAATAACCTTTTACGACTACACAATACTTATATGAATAAAATTTCATAAATTACAAATAATTAAACATCATTATTGATTAGTACATATCACTGTTAGATCTCCTAGATTTAAGCTATTTCTCTGATAATTTTTCCCAATTTTTATTTCGTAATGCTTTTCAATAGCTTACTTTTTATAAATATATCTTCATCTGGAAATTCTTTGGTTGATAGGCACCATATATGGAATACCTATTTTTTAATGAGAATGAAATAGGTAAATGGCGGATTAAGAGATATAAATCAGCAACAGCAAGTAGTTACATTACTAATAAATTTTTTAGATTACATATTATGTTGCTCAAACGTTCTTCTACGTTCTAGAATTTCTTATATTACGTTTTACAGATTTCCCAATGCACAGATTTGCAAGACGCAAATAAAATATTTCTTTATAATTGGTGAAAACAATGCATATAATTACAGAACAAGAATTTATAAATGCACCACTAAATTTTAATATGCTTGCCTCACTCTCACTAGCAACTTCTAATCTAAGCTAATCGAGCGAGCAGATGTAATTTGATTACATAAAAACATGTACGACATTTAACTTGAACACATAATTCGATATGGTCTAATAATTCTATCTACAAGTGAAAGCATCTTCGACGAACTAAAAAATTGTTATAGGACATGCATCAAACAGTGCCCTTAATATACACTGTATTATAGAAGTATTACAAACGAAGAAGCTAAAGGTGTTAGAATTATTAATAGTTCAATTATAATTGAGTAATCCAAAGTAAATGAGGAATATTATTTCGTAAATTTGTTACACAAGTGTTATATATAACGATGGGTAGATAATTAATGTAAGAAAACTAATATTTCATACTATGTAAATTATAGGTATTTGCATAAAAAATGAAAGTAAGTTTAAATTTCAATAAAACAATAAACATGTTTTGCACTATTCGTATGATATTTAAGCAACATTAAAAATAGGTTTTTGTTAATTAATTTCAAATAAATATTGAGTCCTTTAGTAACAATACAAAATTTTGTTATATCCTTGTGCCAAATTTTGTACAAGGTGTCCCAAAATAGAAGGCCATACCTTTAACCACATATTCTTTGGATACAAATAATGCGACTTTCCTTTTATCCATTTTTTATTTGGACGTCCCTGTTTCAATGTACAGGCTGTTAAAGTTGCATTTTTAAAAACTATTTTTGTTAATAATTCCATTGTTTTATAAGATACAGACTTGAAATTTTGCACGTACTTTTATCTTATTCCGGCATACATATCATGTAATTTTGGCGAAAAAAATCAAACGGCGAATGGAGGTAACTGAGGGATGCAGTACCCTTTATCCCCTCCAATTATTTCTAAGTACGCTTATGTAGTTTTTTTCAAACGTAGAATTTTCTTCTGATCATTTTATCTCTTTTGGGAAATAAATGGGTATTTAAATACTGCCTTTTCTACCATAATGGGGTGAAGCACCGTCAAGCTGCATCCACATACCGTCACGTACGATAACAGGTAAATCATGTAAAACATCTCGAAATTCATTTTGCAGAAAATTTAAAAATGATGATTGATAGTGTGCTACAATGGTTGCATGGGGATTCAAATCAGTCCATACGTGGCTGTCATGCCAATCCATTGTTTGTCAATCCATTTATTGTAAAGCTTGCCTCATCCGTGAATAGAATTTTTCTTACGAACTCCCTATCTGCATCATTCTGTGTTAACAACCAACGACTAAAGTGCATCCTAGAAGCAAAATCTTGGGGAAGAATATTTTGTACGGATTGGATGTGATACGGGTGCAGGGTCCGATGAACACCCATTTTTGTACAATTTTCTATTTGTCTAGAAACAATCTTTGTACTTGGTTCTTCTTCTACCAGTGCTAAGATTTGTTCCTTTTGTTAAGGGCTTAATTTTCTATGTAGGCCGCAAAGTCCGAACTTCTTATCCATAAACTTTTCGATGTCACGTAGATGTCGATCTAAATTTTAAAAAACCTTCCTTTTAGGCTGTGATCTGTTGGGATAAGGAAGCTCACTATTTTTTCCTGACATTCATCGGCTGCTAAGACATTTGTAATCCTTAAAGCATGTCGTTTTTCTCCAAAACGGAGCATTTAACCAAAAAATTACAAAAGAGATAAAATGATCAGAAGAAAATTCTACGTTGACATTTCAAGAAAAAGCTGCATAGGCGTACTTAGAAATAATTGGAGGGGATAAAGGATACTGCATCCCTCAGTTACCACCATTCGCCCTTCGATATTTTTCACCAAAATTACATAATAAGTATGCCGAAATAAGATAAAAGTATGTGCAAAATTTCAAGTGTGTATCTTACAAAACAATGGAATTATTAACAAAAATAGTATTTTAAAATGTAACTTTAACACCCTGTATAATGAAACAGGGACGCCCAAATAAAAAATGGCATAAGAAAAGTCGCATTATTTTTGCCCAAAGAATATGTGGTTAATTGTATGGTCTTCTATTTTGGGACACTCTGTATATTAAAATTTGTACAATTATTTAGTTAGTTTTGTGACTGTTTTGTGAATATAAATACCTGCAATTTCATTCAACCCCCTCCTCCCCTAAAAAAATAATTTAACTGAACAAAATATATATACTAAAATATTATATTGGTTATATACATGGTGGGTAGATGAAAACGAAACAGAGCCATTTTCAGGAACTGCGTCAAGATTGTAGAAAAACGCTCACACCCGTCGATTTTAAATTAAAGGGAGACATTCGCAAGGGTAAGCATCACCCTAACATATTTAAATGACATTGGGGGTTGAGTAATATTTATTTTATAATTTATAATTTTACTTACTTTTTTATAATTCCGCCTAATACTTAATATGAATTTTGATTTTAACGTTGAAACTTATGTACAAACAATTATATATATAAAGCTATTTACAGGCCTTTTAGGTCCAGAGCTGTGTTATTCTCCTCCATTCCATTCTGTTCTTCGCCTTTTTTTTCCAATCCGTTACATTTTTCTCCCTTAGATCTATTGCCACTGCCTCTCTCCATCGCTTCCTCGGTCTACCTCTTTTTTTCTTGTAGTTAGGTTTACTCCCCACTATTTTCTTAACTGCTCTCTCATCTTCCATACGTTCTAGATGTCCTAGCCACTGCACTCTTCTGGCCCTTACAATTTCGTCTATTGTTGGTGCCTGGTACATTGCATATATTTCCTCATTATTTCTCCTTACATAGCCTTCCTCCGACTTCTTACCCCCTAGAATTCTGCTTAAGATTTTCCTTTCCCACGTTAAAAGGTTTTTTTTGACTTCTTATTGAGAACCCAGGTTTCACTACCATACAGCGCTGTCGGTCTCAAAATTGTTTTATCCTTCTAAATTTTTTGATTTCAGTAAGTGGTTGACTGCTGCCGAACTTCTGTTTGCTTTTATTATTCTCCTATTTATTTCTTGTTCCTCATCACAGTTAGCTGTTATTAGCGCCCCCAAATATACATATTCTTGAACTTCCTCAAACTCCATCTCTCCATGCTCTGTTCTCAATTTAAAATTGGTATCCTTTTTTTGATCTCCTATTCTCAAAAGCTTACTTTTCTCTTGATTTATCTGCAATCCCACTTTACGTGCTTCCTTCACAAGTTTTCTCGTTACTTCTTCTAATTCCCTACTATCTCTAGCAATAATAGCCACGTCATCTGCATAACTTACAATTTGATGACTTTTAAACAATATGTGTCCTTCTCTGTTCAACTGACTATCTCTTATGACCTTTTCTAGTACTAAATTAAAAAGAAGCGTTGAGAGTGGGTCTCCTTGTCTCAGTCCTGTATCAATAGTAAAGCCTTCCAAACATTCACCTTTTATTCGTACTTTGGATTTGGTATTTTCTAAGGTCATTTTCAATAGCCTAATCAGTTTGGTTGGTATCCCAAATTGTTTCAAAATTTTACTTAGTTTATTCCTTTTGATCGAATCATATGCTTTCTTGAAGTCCACAAATAGAACCATTGCTTTGATCCTATACTCATAGCATGTAGTCAGAATTTCCTTCACCATGAAGATTTGGCCCGTTGTTGACCTTCCTTTTCTAAAACCTGCTTGATACTCCCCTATTTGTAGTTCTGCTATAGGTTCTATTCTCTGTTTTATTAACGTTGCCATAATTTTACCCTACATCTAACAATGATATACCCCTATAGTTTCTGCAGTCTGTTGCATCTCCCTTTTTTAAGATTGGTATAATCAAAGCATACCTCCAATCTTCAGGCATACATTCTCTTCCCCAGATCATTCATATCATTTCGTATATTCTTTGTCTTAAATCCTCTCCTGCGTACTTAATGTTCTCTGCTGTTATTCTGTTTTTTCATGGAGTTTTGTTATTCTTTAAAGCTTCTATAATTGTATCTATTTTCTTTTTTGTAGGTTCTTCTATATCCACTTCCCGGTATCATCTTCTCGTGCTCCTCTCCTTCCGTTACACTCTCTTCATTCAACATATCTGCAAAGTATTGCCTCCATCTTTCTCTCACTTTTGTTTCCTCTGCAATTAGATTTCCACTTTCATCCCTCGCATATATTACTTCCTTCTTTATCTTTTTTCCCTTTTTTATCTCTCTGTAGAAGTTACGTATTTCCTTCCTCTTATAATGTTGCTCTATTTCATCTATTTTCTTAACCTGTTCTGCTCTCTTCTTTTGTCTAAACACTTTCTTCGCCTTTCGTCTGTGTTCCCTGTATTTTTCTTTATCTTCATCTTGTACTGACTGAAGTGCTTTAATTCTTAGCTTATTTCTCTTCTCCGCCTCTCTTATACACTCATCATCCCATCATCTTTTCCTCCCTGCAAACTCTTTTTTTGGTATTACTTTCTCACTTGCTGTTTGTATGACATTCGATCTTTATCCATTCTTCATTTATATTTGCTTCCAATATCTGTATGTTTTCTTGCAAACCTTTCCTTATCTCTTCTTCATACTTCTTTTTGGTTCTCTCATTTTGTAGCCATATCTAGTTGTCTTTTTTTCCTTTGTAATCCTTTCCTTTTAATAGGTTTTTTTATCTTCAAATCTATTCTCACTAGATAGTGATCCGAGTCTATGTCTGCCCCTCTGCATGACCTAACATTTTTTATTATGCTTCTGTGATTCTCATCTATGCAAACATGATCAATTTGATTCGTATTTCTCTTAAAGAATGTGCTCATTATTTTCATTTTTTGTTCTTCTGCAAATTCAATCAACCTACGCCCATTGTCATTGCTCTCTAAGTGTTTACTTTATGTCCCTTTCATACGTCCTTTCTCTCCCTATTTTCGCATTTGCATCCCCTACTGTGTTTTTATTCAGCTTTCCATAATTTTCTTCTAGCTTCTCATAAAACTCATCTTTTTCTTCTTCTGTTTTTTCTTCTGTTGGCGCATATATATTTAATATCTCTATGTTTATTTCTTCTCTGATTTTAATCATACATAACCTATCTGAAATTGCTTCAAATTTAGAAATTTTATCCCTCATATTTTTATTTACTAAGAATGCTGTTCCGTATCGCCTTGTTTCGCCTCCGCTCGTAAAGAATAAATAATTTTCTAATTCCCATGTGTCCGCCTTTATATGCGTCTCCTGTATCGCTATTATGTCCATTTTGTATCTACTTGCTTCTCTTTCTAGGATTTTTAATGATCCTTCCTCATACAAACAATTAGTAACGGTAAAAATGTCACTCATTCGAGTTAAGTACGCCAATGGTATAAATTTAGTATTTCTTGCGTTACATTAGTTTTTGGCGATTTGTTTACTTTCGTAAAAAACACAATTGTAAAAAGCAGAAATTATTTTCTAGTATTATTTTGAAGCGTTGGTGGGTAGTTTATTTAATTGTATTTTTGAAAATTAAACACTATGGTTTATTCCATTGCGGAAAGGGTAGATATCATTTCGTTTTACTTTATGAATAATAAATGTTCAGCTATTTAATGAACAACATCAAGATCGACATGTCAGGAGGAAGTATGTATGTTCAAGAGTTAGTAAAAAATTTCAAGAGACAGGGAACGAAGCCAATACAAAAAAACCAGAAATTGGAAAATCTATAGTTAATGAAGCTAGTGAAATTGCAGGTTTGGGACAAGTTCATCTTGATCCTACATTAAATATGAGGCAGCTAGCATCTGTGTCTGGGATCATTCGCACTAAAATACATTTAGTCCAGGAACTTTATGAGGATGATTATGACCGTAGTTTGTAATTTTGCGAAATAATGAGTAAGCGATCAGGGAACGATCCACAGTTTTTTTTTAACATCTGTTTTTCTGATAAATGTAGTTTTTTCTTGAACGGGACGCTAAATCGTCACAATTGCCGCTATTGGTCAGATTCAAACCCAAGAGTTTTTCACGAGGTGTATACACAGTAACCGGAAAAATTAAATGTATGGGCTAGAATTTTCGGTGACCGTCTGGTGGTTTCTTTTTTCTACCTGGCAATTTGACTGGCTAAATGTATTTGCAATTACTGGAAATCGCTATTGACCCTGCCTTGACTGATATTATTGAAAATGTTCAAGAGTATGATGAAGATCATTTGATTTTTAAACAGACCAACGTTTTCCACGAAATTGGATTGGGAGAAGAGGCAGCATTGCGTGGCCTCCACGATCACCGGATTTATATATCGCCCCTTGATTTTTTTTTGTGGGGATACCTAAAAAGTAAAATCTATAAAACACAGTCAGCGTCATTGCAAGATTTGCATCAAAGAATCGTGGACGAATGCCGTCGAATCACTCCGAAAATGCTGCAGAATGTGCCCTAACGTTTCGAACCAAAAATTTCTTCTATGGAAGCCGGCGGTCATCAGTTTGAACATTTAATCAACTAAGTAGTAAGCAAGCAACTTAACATAATTTAAATATTAAAATGTAAATTATTTTCAAAGTATTGGGCGGAATTATAATATTTAAAGTGTTGTATAGAGAATTGTAAGAGCTCTCAAAATAAATATTACTCAACCCCCAACGCCATTTCAATATTTTGGGGTGATGCTTACCCTTGCTTGGGGGTGAAAGTGGCGGAGTCAAATATACCAAGAATGTCTCCCTTTAATCTAAAATCGACTGATCAGAGCGTACTTCAGATGTAGATAGTTTGAATAAAAATAAGCTGAATTAACTCAACTTACCTTAATCCAAAAGTTGATACTAACGGAGCTACAGGGTGTTAAAGTTGAAAAAATAAATCACAATTTCTTTATTATTTTTCGATCGCATCGACCGTGTTTTATGAAATTTGGTATAGAGGGGATTCTTGGGATTAGAAATTCGAATATGTCGACGATTTTGGTGTATCATTAACAACAATTAAGTTGCCTTTACAAAATTTCAACGTAACTGCCACCTACTAGCAATATTACAGTTTGATTAAATTTCTACCCTATGCCAATCATGCCATGTAATTAATTTCACATACATTTTTTGCTCAGAAATCATTAATTTTACGAAAAAAAATACAAAGGAATTTGTATAATGAATCTGAAATGAATTTTCAAATGGTAAGGTAGCAATAAAAAAAATGTATGAAACAAGTCTTAAAAGTAGCTTTTTCCACCCCTTACAACCATCTACTTAAATAATTACTGTCACTTTTTTGATATTTCAGAAAAACATTTAAAACTGCTTTTATGGCGCTCTCTCTAAAGAGTTGCATCTTCACAGGAGATGTTCAAATGATTTTTTTTATGTGAAAGACCCTGTAAATAGTTGGCATAGTAACTGAAGTAATATAAAAGTTCCCTCACTCTTGAATACATATCTTATTTTCAAACCTTATAACTATTATCAATTTTATCACAAATACAAGAATCGTTTTCAAGTAACTAATTATTTTACTTGTCACGTCGTCCGCCACTAGTAAAACATTTTCGATAAAAATCTGATTCTGAATGTTAAAGAATTGATTAGGCATTTGGGCAATAATAAAAACGAAATAATGCTTTGTGGTTTGTTACCGAACATATTTTCACAACTGTCGTTATCCTGCTAAGTACTAAGAATAATATGTACCAAATTTTGTTGTTTTCACTTTGGCGATGTATGAGAAACAAATCGAATCCTCCGACTAAATTAAGGAGCAATAGAACAACCTTATGGAACCTCGTACTGTCAGCAAAAAAAACAGTCCTAGACATATTCAGTGAAAAACAATCCGGCAATCCAAATCTTGACACAAATAATTAAATTTGTATTCTTATAAACACCCGGTGTAATAAATATGAAATAATTAGTATTTACTATTTAAAAGATTAGTCCCATAATAAACGGTTAACCCCAGTAACAATGCGCCTACATCCATCCATCTGCGTTATCTGACACTGATCACGATGCGAAAGCCTGAATGGAAACGGAAATAAGCGATCTGATTCTGATGCACTTAAGTGATAAAATAAAAAAAATGGTAAAACTCATTGCGATTTGCATTATTTGGGAATATCAACGTACAAGCTTAACTGAGCTTCGCTTTCAAAAACATAATGAAAAGATAAAAAAAATTGGTGTGTTTTATGCAAACTCATTTACCTAGTATGTAAAATTTTACAAGGCTTTTGAACATGAGGCATGAGGGCATGATGAATTCGGAGTTTCTTAAAATGCTGTTATTTTTTACAGATTAGTGAATTTTACTAGTGAATTTTTAGTCAGAACTTGACAAAATGCTATGTATAACTACAACAATTTTTAAAGGCACCTCAAAAATATACAAAATGCTATTTTATAGTCTGTTTGGAAGGAGGAGAGTAGAGCAAAATTCGACTTGTGTTTAGTGACTATTGTGCCAGTGGATATATTATTTGGGTAAAATGTCGAGCTTATCAGATTACGTACCTGCTAAACGCGTGAAAAGATGTGCGCTGTCTCAGAATGAGAAGATTATTAAAATAAATGTATTTAATGCATTGAAACACCAAAATTCTACCAACAGTAGTACACGACATCGTGTAAAAGTGTTCCAAAATGACAGGGATTGGAAAATCGACTATCTACAGACTTTTAAAGCAAATAAAAAACAAAGAAGATACTGTAAATCCCCCAAAATCATCTACAGGGAGGTCAAAAGTCGTTATACATGATTTTTTAAAAAATGTCATTCGCAGAAAAGTACACTCATTTTATTTTAAAAAAGAAATACCAACGCTAAACAAAATTTTAAGTGAACTTTCAGAGGACAACGATTTGCCAAAAATCAGTAGAAGCAAATTATGGGCCGTCTTACGAGAGTTGAATTTTTGCTGGGAAAAGCAGAACAGGAAGTCAGTTCTTATCGATAAAGATGAAATTATTATTTGTTGGCGAAGATCCTACTTAAGATCAATTAGAAAATTCCGTGACGAAGGGAGCAATATTTATTATCTAGACGAAACTTGGGTCAACGAGGGATATACTGTAACAAAAGTATGGCAAGATAAAAATGTAAAAAGTTTTCGACAAGCATTTTTGCATGGACTTTCAACAGGGATCAAGGCATCTTCAGGTAAAGGGCGAAGATTAATAGTGACACATAGGTAGTGCCAGTGGTTTTGTAGATGGCGGTTTACTTTTATTTGAATCTAAAAGTACAGGTGACTATCACCAAGACATGAACACAGATGTTTTCGAAGAGTATTTTACAAAGATGTTGGATCTTATTCCTCCGGGGTCTGTAATTGTCATGGATAATGCCAGTTACCATTCACGGCAGACCGAGCGGACGCCTACGACGCTTGGAGAAAAGCCGATATAATTCAATGGTTATCCGGAAAAAACATTTCTTTTGAAACAAATATGATGAAAAAAGAACTTTTGACACTTCTCAATCTTAATAAAGATCAGAAAAAATATGTTATCGATGAAATGGTAACAAATCGCCAAATAACGGTACTACGGTTACCACCTTATCACTCTGAACTTAACCCAATCGAATTAGTCTGGGCGTAGGTAAAAGGAGATGTAGCTCGAAATAATACGACGTTTAAATTAAGTGTCGTGAAAATTTTGTTAAAAAATTCCTTGGAACGAGTAACTGCAGATAACTGTCAAGGATATATACATCATGTACAAAAAGAAGAGGAGAAAATGTGGGAACTCGATAATTTAATTGACGTTACTGTGGAACCTATGGTTATCAATCTAGGATACGAAGATAATTCATCAGAATATTTAGAGGATGAATTTTAATATACCTACTTTTTTATTTTCTTTATTGTACATTTATACTACACTACACTTACTCACCATAATTTGAATTTTCAAAATACATATATTTCTGTGTGGAATAAAATTCTATTCATTAAATTTAAATAAATATATTGATAATAATATTGAATAATTTTATTTGAATTACTAAAAACTCTCTTAACCCGGTTATGATGCTTAAAGTAGCCTCATGTTTTGAAATGCTGTTTTTATATTGTTTACTTATAAAAGAAATGGACCGAGAAATTGAAGCGGCAGAGACAAAGACGGATTGTCGGGAATTAAATTTTAGCTACCTGCTACAATTTAGTACAACCCGGTCACACAAAGTTTTTTTAAAAGTACACCTTATCTATACCGATAATACATATTATACAAATATTGAATATAAGCACCAGTACTACATTTATTTACGATTTGCATACATAATAAGCTCTTTCATTTCTAAACAGACTATAGATTACTTTCTAGAAGTTTGTCATTAAAAAAAAAGATATATCACTTCAGTACTAAACATGGTGTTATTATGTATGTGATCCTGACGACGCGCAAATTGACTTCACTTTAACACTCGAACGCGTTATCAGAATATTTGTAAGGGTTTATGGGTTGATTCGCTTACCTTTTGAAAGGTCGAGTAATTTTTTTTTCGATTTTCTGTCTTTATTAGGTTTGAATACGTGGTTAAAATTAATTACATTATAACGGAATCACCCTGTATATTTATGTAGTTATACATTACTTCCAATAAGACATTATTTAATTTAGTAGAATACACTCGCCGCGACATAAAGATTTCCAGCCAGATTCAGATATTATACACAATCTAATCATTGATGCTTCCCAACATCCTTATTAATAGCCCACCGGTTCACCCCTTTAAAAGTGACATACGTGTTAGGTAGTACTTGGAAATTTTTATTTTACGGCCACTGTACATGATCTATTCATTAACAATTAATTACATAAATTGAATTTATTGGTAACTTATAATTTAATCCTTGCATTTGTATCCAAAATAAAACAGACAAAGTGGGACGAAATCCTTAAAACACTTTGTTTTTAGATATAAATCCGTTACACCGAAACTGTATAGATAGATATTTCCTGACCTTTAATCAAAAATTATTTTTTCATAATGCGTGTAGATACTTATCTACTTATCTAAAAGTATCTAATTTTATTTAAAAATATACAAGTAACAATACACTTTGAGAGATTTATTTGAAAGTAAGACTGAAATAAATGTTTGAAGGTAATTTATGTGACCCCTGCAGTTCCTTTTATTGTATACGTAGATCCACTGGATATTCTTACAAAAAATCAATTGAATTGTAATAATATTGCAACAAACTTCTAAAATATTCTGTAACACAATTTAAAACCAAATTTTTGTTTCAAATTTTGATTTTCACTTTTATTTTTATTGATAAATATTAGATACTACGTACATTGAGGTTAATAATACTGAGTGAAAATTCCAAAATAAATATTTCTGTTTATTTGCGTGACATTTCTACAAATTAGTTGCAGATATTAAAATTATTGCTTTGCGAAATTGTTACATAATCAATTTTTTCACAATGTTGGGTAAACCTATTTTCTAGAATCGAAATAGTATAATTTACCTACAAGTTCAAGAAGCATTCTTCAAATACGAGCTTGAATTTTTTTAATTAACTGCAATGAAAAGTAAATAAACACATATCTCTATCGCATTTTTCACTAAATAATTATTTGGTATTACACACTTATGTTACACTTGCCTTCATTAACACGCTTATATTAGCTTCACCTGTATGTATGTATGTATGTATGTATGTATGTAACGGAATCTTTCAGCGTAATTTTCACCAATTTCAAGAAGTCTGATCAGCTTGAAAATTTGCATAGGGGTCAAGGACTGATGACAATACAATTATTTAATAACTTTGTTCTAATGTCCTGACTAGGATCATCAGAATAAAAACTATTTAGATTACTTTGCAGGTTAAGTGTATACAATCCATCAGTGTTGTTTCCAAGCAGGCAAGGCAGGGGCAGGGGACTGTAATAGATTCGTGTTCTTGCTTTTCAAGTATAGATGACGACCTGACAGAATTAGTTTTCGGTTTTCGCTTAATTTTAAACCTGTCGATATCGACCACAGGTGGCGACCCGTGTGGTCTGCCGGTCTGGTAAACACACGAGTTGATACCTAACCTAGTGGATCGCCTGTGGATACAGTTGAGACGTGTCACAGATCATAAAATATAATACGTGTACTGTGCATTGTGCAAACTGTCTCTGTGTTGTTGATGGATTAGGTAGGTTCTTTGTTTTTGTTGAGCGAATCATAAAATATTCATTTTGGATTTTGGAATTACATGATAAAATCAAAATTAAAATTTTTTATAAATAAATAAAAATTCGATAATTTATAAAAAAATTCAAATAAACATTTTGAATAAAAAAATTTCGAAAAAATACAGAATTCAAAATTAAAAAAAAAATTCTAAATATAAAATTTTGGAGTTTAAAAAAGTTTTGAAATACAAATTTTTAAAAAAAATTTACATTTGAAAATAAAAAAAAAATTCGAAATACAAAATTTTGTAAATAATTTTGGATTGTGGAATTACATGATAAAATCAAATTTAAAAAATTTTAGAAATAAATAAAAATTTGATAATTTATAAAAAAATTCAAATAAAAATTTTTGGAAAAAATTTTCAATTGAAAAATTTTAAAATTCAAAAATTTAGAAAAAATTTAGAAAAAGACATTGAATTTTAAAATTTTGAAGAGCGTAAATTTTCAAATTCAAAGAAATTTTGATTTGAAAATTTTGGCAAGAATTTTGAAGAAAGTTTTGAATCTCTAAAATTTTGTAAAATTAGAAAGAAAAAAAAAAGATTTTGATACGAGAACGTTGACAAAAATTTTAATTTGCATATTTTATAGAAACAAACAAAAATGAAAAATGAAACTATAACACAAAGAAAGAGGAGACTGGAGAAAAAAAAATGTATAGAAAAACTATATGAAATGGAAAGGTTACGTAAACATGAATGAAATGAATTTAGATTTATTGTCAAATATAAGATATTTTAAAAATTAAGGCTCTTAATTATAATTACTTTTGTTATTGTTTTGAGACTAAAAATTAAGAAAATAAATTATAGTTTAAAAAAACTAAAAAAACACGCTTTAATAGTAAACCGAACTAAAAAGTAGAAAATAATTTTGAAGTATCAAGAGTTTGTTACAGCAATAGAAAATTCCGACAATCAATTACGACTAATTAATTGGGAATGAGATTAAATTAGAAATTAAATTATTAATAAAATAATTCAATTATAGTAAAAAAAAAGCGTGGGGTGCTTGATATTAAATGTTACCATTATTCCAGTAGTGCAGCTATTTATAAAAACAAAGTCATTATGAAAATATAGTAAATTGCACCCCTCGCTTTTTTTTACTATAATTGAATTATTTTATTAATAATTTAATTTCTAATTTAATCTCATTCCCAATTAATTAGTCGTAATTGATTGTCGGAATTTTCTATTGCTGTAACAAACTCTTGATACTTCAAAATTATTTTCTACTTTTTAGTTCGGTTTACTATTAAAGCGTGTTTTTTTAGTTTTTTTAAACTATAATTTTTTCTAGGTTATTCTTTCTTTGTTGTATTTTTCATTGCATCAAAGGAAATAGTATTTAACCATCTGGTCTAATTAAATCATACTTGGCATAATGTTCACAGATTTTCTTTCAATATAAAGACCACAGAACAAAAATTTATATTTAAAATCGACGATGAATTTATTTATAAAGTGCTTATTATTAAATGGCGGTTTAGTTATTTGTATTATTTCATTTGAAGTTGTACTACAATCACTTTATGACTGGAATCTACAGAATCTATTGTCAAAGCATGTAGTCATAATTCAGATACTTAAAAGGTTAAACTATATATTATAAAAATATATATTTTAACTTCAATATAAATAAAAAAAATTATATCTTCTCTGGTAAAAGTTTTAGCTTTATTTGCTATCAATTTTGGATATTTAATATCAACATTATCTTGCAATTGTAGTATTGTGCGTAACATATTTGGACTAAAGTGTTTATGGTTATCCTTTTATTAAAAAGTAAGCAGTAAAATATTTTCTGAATGATTTCTTACTTTTTTTTTGCGCCTATTCCTTGTATTGTACTATTTTTAATGTCTGTGGAAGTAATTTTAATACCACTATGTTCCATAATTTCAGGAGTATTAATTTGTAAAATCAGAATCACTTTCCATTTTTCAAAACTAATTTTAACACTACGAAACTACGAAAGTGGTTTAACGAATAGATCACCTTATTGTGCTTTACAATGTGTAAATGCTGCTAGTTTCTAATTATTGAATGTTTTCCGTGACATCTGTCAGTTAGTTCTTTTAAAATACCAGTATGAAACTGACTATGTAAAATAGTATTCTTATAAATGTTTATTGTCTATTGTGTTATATACCTTAACTAATATTTAGTAAAGAAAGAAGAAACTACTTTTCCTCCCTAGGGAGGAAAAATGAGTGATGTTCTACCCGCAAATGAGTAAAGTGTATACTTTCCATGTAGGTAGTAAAAAAATATATTATATAGTCGTGGTAAGAATTCAGGTGACTTACGATGGCTGACATTACGCAGTTGTTTTTATTGTCAATGCAATTTTCGGTATTTGGTCGCGTTAAAAACAATATTTTTTTGCAATTTAGTACAATATATAGTGCAAACATTTAGTGTTTTATATAGTTTTATTATTGTCGATAGCAGTATCTTAAATATTTGATGAAAATATAATCAATTATTCATTTGTTCGTATGACGTAAGTTCTCTGAATTCTTGCCGCAAATATAGTATGTTTTATTATAATTTGTAGCACTAATGACAACAAAACATCAATAAAACAGTTTGTTTGTTTTTTTTCGAAATCTGTATTATCTGTCTTATATACCCATTTTTATAAGAATGTTAGATTAACTCGCACTTGCATGAATATATTTCCCATCAAAAAATAAGTATAGTTTGCCCTATATATATTTTTTTTGTGAAAGCTATTGTTTTGGAGATACAGGGCGTTGAAGTTTTAAAAAGAATAAACATTTTTGACACATCTCGGCTATCCATGAATAGATTTCACTTAAACTTGGTACATATTATGCATATTAGGGGGCCTCATAATTGACAGAATATTAGTCCTACCGCATTAACCAGTGGCGTGTAAAGGGGGGTGCGTAGCCTCTTTCTCTAAAAAAAAGTACGCCACTGGGTTTTCCGAAGAAAGTAAAGTAAATTTAAATACTATTGCACCAAAGCAATCTAAAAGATATCTTGGTACTTCTCGATAATATGCAGCGTTCATTAGATTATCTGGACTACTAAGATTTCAATGCATGCATATGGCACCACGGTAGTGCTGAATGTGATAGATGAATGTGCCTAAACTTCTTACAAATGTCAAATTCGCATTAGTAACTGCCAAGTTCTTGTCAACTCAATCCGAATATCTAGAATTAATATTAATTTGTCTAACATATTCATAATAAATAAATGTCCGTACAATGCCGCGGTATTATACAAATAATGAATATGCAGATATTCACTTTGTTTATGACTTTTGTGATGGTAATGCTGATGCTGCTGTAAGAGAATACCAACGGAGATTCCCAAATCGAAAGCTTCCGTGTGCCCCAGTTTCTATTACCACTCACAGACGATTTTCAGAGTATGGATTTGGTAAACGAAATGATAGAGAGATTAACTACAATCCACGAGACGGCAATCGAATACTCCAGTTGTTTGACAATAATAATTTGGGTACAAGAAGTTGATGCTCAACTTCAAATATCTCAAACTAAGGTATTTAAAACCCTGAAACGTGACCGTAAAGCTATTCACTATAAGCCAGTATAAAATTTACTGTCAGGGGACGCCAAAACAAGAATTTATTTCTGCAAATGGGTTTTAGAATCTTATGAAGAGGACAACGATTTTCTTCATAAAATCTTATAGACCGATGAAGCAACATTTACGAGACCTGGAACTGTTAACTAGGCATAATATTCATTTATGGTCACGTGAAAACTCTCGAGAAGTGCGTCCCTGGCCATTCCAGAATGCATTTGGTTACAATATTTGGTTAAGTTTATTTCACAACACCATTTACGGACTATTTTTTGACTCCGAGATTAAACGCTAATCATTTCATGATGTTATTGAATTATTTTCGAAACTTACGAGACGTTGCTTTTAATGACGTGCCACTAAATTTACAACAAAATCGTTGGATGCAGTTAGACGAAGCTTCTCCTCATTACGGTCGGCATATTTCACAGTGGTTGCAATAAAACTATAACCAGCGTTGGATAAGAGAGTTACCGCCAAGATATAATGAACGAAGAATTTCTTGTCTAGGACCAGTAAGATGGCCACCCCGTTCTCCTGACCTAAACCCTTTAGATTATTTTGCCTGGGGAAATCTAAAAGATAAAGTGTATAGTGCATCAATTTATTTAAGCGATGTAACATTTTGAGCAGCTCTTGTAATTACGTATTAATTTGTTAATGTAATCTTTTAAAACTAAATAATTTATGCTTTTAACTACTGGATATTAGTGGTAGTCCTGATCTCATTTTTAAAGTAATTCGGATCCACTGGAGAGTATTGAAAACATTAAAAAAATCCTTGGCTTGCTGCGAAATAAAAATGTTACTAATTTTTAATGCAGCCTTGAATTCAAAGAAAAATATCTCTCTTTTTTCATTTAGCACTACCGTGCCATGCATTGAAAACTTACTAGTCATGAACGCTACGTATTATCAAAAAGTACCAAGAGACCTTTTAGATTGCTTTTGTATAGTAATATTTAAATGTATTTTACTTTCTTCGAAAAATTCAATGACGTACTTCTTTTTAGAAAAAGGGGCCACGCATCCCCTTTTGCACGCTAATGGCTAATGCGATAGGACTAATATTCTGTCAATGATGAGGCTCTCTAACACGCATAATATGTACCAAATTTAAATCAAATCTATTCATGGATAGCCGAGTTGTATGTAAAAATGCTTATTTTTTAAAAACTTCAAAACTCCAAAACAAAGGCTTTCACAAAAAAAATATAGGACAAACTACACTTATTTTTTGATGGGGAATATATTCCTGCATTTTCCAAATTTAAAGAAAAATCACTCTGTATAAGAAGGTGTTTGAGAAAAACACTGTACTAGGTTTTTGTCATCTTTTGACTTGTTCTACATGTCAGTGCATGTAATGCAATGCAATCTTAAATAGAAACACTTTGTATAAATAATGGTTTATACTACATATTTTCTGGTTAGAGATTTCAACAATAAATACCTAAATAAATAAAATATGCTGCAAATAAACAGTTTTAAAAAATAAATAAATACTAATTTATAATATTTTGTTTGTTTTAAAATTGATTCCTATTTGTAGGAAAGAATTAAAACAAGACTTATAGAAAAATGTTGCCCAGGATTTGTTGAAAAGGACCATCATTGCATATTATCTAATTGCAACAGTTGTCAAAATGGAATTTGTAAACAGGGAGCATGTCATTGTGCATCTGGATTTGGTGGAATAAACTGTGACACTAGTAGGTACAGATAGCTTCAGTTAATACTAACATAAAGTACTCAAATTTCAAATAAATCTAAAAAGTAGCTTAGAAATCTAATTTATATTAAAGTATTAATATATTTGCATTTTTATTATTTTTTTTATAATTGAGAAAGTTCTAAAATAATTTCTAGTTTGACATTCATTTTAAAGCAAACGGAAAAATATTGCAGATACTTATATTCAGTGAATTAAAGCAGTTGATGTATGACGTATAATTATTATTGAATATTTTTCTTTATGATTACAGTAAAGATTGACTAAATTCATCTTAGCTACAAAACTAGAAAAAATGTAACTGTTTAGTGAAGTTATTACATTATTTATAAATTTGATTATATACTAATAACATGTTTTAACATTAGTAGTTAAAACATAAAGACAAATATATTAAATTTATTGTGAGACCATTTACATACATTTTTTAATCATTTTTGTATACTAGGATGCAGTTTAAGCTTTTGGGGACCGAATTGTACACATTTATGTAACTGCAGTTCTGAGTCTTGCAACCCCATAAATGGAAGTTGTTTGCCAAACACCTACAAGCATTTTCATAGAGATGAAAATGACATAACAACTTTAAAAACAAATACCAATGAATTTTATGAAGAAAAATTTAGTATAGAGACAACAGAAATTGTGTCTGCTAGTACTGTCAATATTGAAGGGTCGTACAATGTCAATTCTTCTCCAAATAACAGAAATGGGTTATATTTTACATCTAATAGTTCCTCCACAGAAACAGAACCTTTTGCAACAGTTATTTATACAACACTTCCAACAGATCACGCAACAAGTGAACGAGATAATTTTACTTTAGATACGTATCAAATGCAAGTTGAATATAGAGATTCTTTCAGAAAAACCAAAAGCAAAACGCAAGAAAATCCAAATATTAGACACAATCTAGTAAATAATAACGGAGACTTAGTAATTCCTGTTGGAATTCAGTACGATCAAATCGCAAAGCCTCTGATGCAAGAAACTACGACTCCAGCTGCTACACTAGAAGAAAATAACTATTTAGGACAAGACAGTATATCCAATACCAGTAAAGTTCCTTCAAAAGAATACTCCTTCATTAACAGCATCAGTGTTTCTGCTGCCACCACAGTAGCACTTATTTTATTGGCTTTAGGAATTGTAACAATAAAGAGGAAATACAAACCCAATCAAAAAATGTGTAACAAGAAAAAAGATGTTTCCACAGTAGCTGTATATACCACGAGTATTTTCCATACACCTTTGCCAGGTAATAAGCTTCAGGTAATAAGCTAATTCAATTTTAATTACTACATATACTAATAGTATATAAATTATTGAAGTTAAGATATATGTTACAACATAATTTAATAATTGATACAAATGTATCATTAACTAACTAGAGGGATGTTCTCATAATATCTACATCCCTATTATTTCATGCTCTTTAATTTAGAAGAAAAAATAATGTTCAGGAAGCTATTATAAAATTTCTTAAAGCATCCTGTGTTATTCAACTCATCATCCCATTGAGATTATTAAATGTATTTTTCTATGTTGGAAAAATTGGATGAAGTTGGATATTGGAGAAAGCAGAAAATGCAGTTCATACGAATAATTACTGTTACCTATTGTGTTCAATAAAAATATAAAATTTATGGTTTTTGATTATTTATCGGGTGTAGAAAAAATAGCGTATGCAACTCGCATAAACCATACGAAACTCGCCTTCGGCTCATTTCGTATCCCGGTTAATGCTCGTGTATTAATAACCATCATTACATGATCGTTGCATAATATACTATTATCTTCTAGTTATAAAAGTAAAAATGATAAGGAGGTAAAAAATTATATGAAAACCTGTAATATGGATATACCACGCACTCTTAGGCCCTCGTGAATTCGCGTTTTGTTATGCGCGTGATATGCGAGGAATTCGCGAATAGTGTGTAGGGTCTTATTCGTTAAAAATCCATTCATAACGTGATGCACGAATTCCTTACAAACCTCGCATCGCGAATTCACGCACAGTCTGTAGCGGGCTTTATGTCAAATTAAGGTAAGAATTGACAAAAGGTCAGTTTTTTCGTAACATTGTAATGGATTTAGCTTCCTTTTTTTATTGTTTTTTATATGTGATGAAATAGTTATAAAACTTATACTCAGTGGGACGTCATTGACTTTAAAAGGAACATAAATACATTATTTTTTAAGACAATTTGGAAAGTGACCCTGAATAAAATTTATTTACATTTTATCTCTTTGACGCATTTACTAGATTTTCCTACATTTTAGAAACCATGACATATTCGAAATGGCAACATATTTATTTCATCTTCCAAAAATTATTACATCAACTTTTTTAATTTCTTAACTACAGACCCATAAGACATTAGCTTATATTTTTAAGTATTGATTCTTCGTATAAGCATTTAACGTCTTATACATGTAATAATAAAATAATAAATATAAATTCGTAGACACCTATAATAAAAATAATGTATAAATTATAAATAATATTAAAAAAATGAACTATTATTATTACTTAATTAATCGAATCTTTATAAGGTCATTTTTTCTTTTCATTATTTTATGAAATATATTTGGTAGGTACCTAATTCCATTTTTTTTTTTGTAGATATTCATATACTCGTTTACAAACCCAATAAATTTTTATTAAAGTATGTGGCGTCATCTACCACATGTATTATATTTTACAGAATGCAAAAAGATACCTATCTATCTAGTTTTACATTCACTTGCGTATTAATATTTTACACGCTAGATGGTACTACAATTCTAAACTTCCCTCACAAATTTTTATCGTAATTTTATAAGATATTACTTGATTGAAATTAGTAACTGAAGTGATCTATTCAAATATACCGCTCATATCGATTAGTTCACAAAAGATAATTCAAGGAGATATGTATATCAATACCGTCTATGAGCACTACTAAACCATCAGACTCCGTGGCGCAACGGTAGCGCGTCTGACTCCAGATCAGAAGGTTGCGTGTTCAAATCACGTCGGGGTCAATTTTTTTTAATCATTTATATATTTTTTTGTTAATTCGGAATTGCATTAATTAAATGCAATAGAATAACGATTTTATTAACAATCAATAATAGATTTGAGTAACACACATGGTACTTATAAATATTAGTGTCATCATAACTTTAGAAGCTGAAGTTTACGACCAAAAATATTTGTCGGTGTATATGTAGAGAGTAGGTATACTGATATTGTTGTAATGTATTAATTTCACTGAGACCGTTTTGACGATGCAACCTAATGCAAGTGAAATAATACATAATTCCATTTTTGTATCACCTACAACCAAATATCTTCCAAAAAAAATTGAGTATTTTTAAAATACGTTTTAGCAAAATGAAATTATTTAACACAATGGAATCAAATTAAATACTTAATCAGTAGCATGAAAACCTATCATCAGTTCAAGCAAGTTATATTTAAATTATATTCATAGCTCCCTGCATTAATAGCAGCATATCTGCTAATTTTTAATTTGAACTAGGCTTTGAAATACAAACTCAGTGAGACAATGATGCAATTCACTTCCCATAATATCTTTTTTCTGCAATACATGACATTTTAGACTACAGGTTGCTTAATTAAAATTGTTTATTTTTACGCCCTTTGTTATTCCTCTACCGAAACGCATTTATTTCAGAAACACCATCTATAGTTGTTAATAGTAATGAAACAGTTAATTCGAACATTTAGAAACCTTTTACGCAAAAATGTTACAACCGTTTCTACTCAAAATTAGCATATCAAAGAAAACTCTGTGATGCTCAAGTAGCCATGAAAAATATATCATCAGCAACCACAAACAATCCATACTAAATTTAATACTGCTAATGGTTTCGAAAATATTAATATCAAACATTGTTAACACACTCTCTTCAAGCTGATACCTAGTGATTTTCCGGGTTGTCTCTTCAAGTTGCTATGGCTTCGTAAGCAGTAAAAATTAACCCACACTTCATTAACACTTTTTGTGTGCATGCCAGTTTGGAAGTCATTCTCAATTTATTGTAGTATCTCTTGTCTTGTCCGGTAAAACTGGTTGCCTAAGTTTTATACGTGCTGCCATCTTAATTTGAAATTATCTTATGCAAATTTAGAAATAAATAAATAAAAATTGAATTGTAAAAAGTAAATATAATCAATACAAATAATTTAACCTAAATATATCATTTAAGTATTTTAAAACCGAATTTTATTTTACAGATCCTCCAACATGTGAAAATCCTTCCTACCTTTCGTCAATGGAATGCCAAAATTGCTTAACTGAACCAACAGTTAAAACTTATTTGATTTACAATACGAATCGGTCCAACCAAGCCAAATCAGGTAAAATATTGCATAATTATTCAATAGCTGAAAAATATGCATTTCTATCCTTTGATAATAAATTTTGATAATCAGAAGCACTGTAGTTGTACTATTACGTTACAAGTGCATTGGCAGAAGGGAAACTTTAAGCGCAAAATAGAGTGAGCCGATCTATTAAAATATTTATGAGCGATTCTTATTTATTGAAGCATGTAACCTACTCACAATTTATAGCAGTCGACACAAAGAAACATACATGCAGCCCGCATATTTTTCCTATAAAATCGAGTGCCCCATATCTCTGAGACCATACTCAATTACAGAGGTTCTGCTGCAGTAAGTACCTAACCTAACCTAATCTAACCTAACCTAACCTAACATAACCTAACCTAACCTAACCTAACCTAACCTAACCTACTCACAATTTATAGCAGTCGACACAAAGAAACATACATGCAGCCCGTATATTTTTCCTATAAAATCGAATGCCCCATATCTCTGAGACCATACTCAATTACAGAGGTTCTGCTGCAGTAAGTACCTAACCTAACCTAACCTACTCACAATTTATAGCAGTCGACACAAAGAAACATACATGCAGCCCGTATATTTTTCCTATAAAATCGAGTGCCCATATGTCTGAGACCATACTCAATTACAGAGGTTCTGCTGCAGTAAGTACGCATGCGCCGCATTTTTCTATTGGCTGGGACGAATTGACGGATCTACCTGCTCAATTTCCAGCGCTATCATGGGCGGGTATATCATTCGGGCGGGAGAAATTACAGGTATATCTTTTTAGTAATTTAATTATGAATGTAATAATATTAGTGATTTTGTGCTCTTAAGAATGGAGAATAATTCAAACACTACAGCGTATTCTCAAAGTCGTCCTTAATTAACAAGTGAGGAATATCGGATGATGACATTGTATGACGAGTTTAGGATGCGAGGTTAAAATATGAGTGTAAGTGATGTTGCAATATGTATTTCATTAACAAAAATGTGCGTGAGTAGCATGTAGAGTGCAAAGTGGTAAAGAGGTACAACTGCGAAACAGAAAATAATGGAAACTCGCGGAAATAAGATCGTATTTTTAAAATGAGTTTTTGACAAAAAAAGATTGGAGTGTTATATCTTACAAGATGAAACTTTGTCTAGAATATATACAAGGGTGCATTTACGAATTATGCATGACATATGAATGGTAGGTGAATTTCCGTATAAATGAAATCGAAGAGAGTATACTGAGAAAAAGATGAAATAGTGATATGGCGAAGAAACTGTTTAAAATAAATATTAAAAGATTCATACGGAAAGCGGTACGATATGAAATAATAAGTGTGACCGTTATAGTGACAGTACTAGTAACCAATAGTGAATAGTGTGTATGTATTCTAAAGCCTTTTGTCCTTTTGAAAGCAGAATTCGCAAATATTTGCTCGATTTACTTAATGGTGGGAAAATCTCTACTTATAACAAATTTTATCAATTATAACATTTTCTATCATCACATAATAATGAAAGTAGCAATAATATTTGTAGTGTTTTACTGTATCGCAAAATTCGTCAAACGCTGATATTTTCCTACCATAATTAATTAAAACGGAAGTTGCAAAATTTATGCAAAAATCCATGAATTTCGGTTCCATGAGGACAAAGGTTAAGTGTGATATCCGTGGAGTGCGCATCAGGTATATGTAAGTGATGGTGGGCAACTGCCGTCCAAAAGAACGGCATTCTAATTTGTAGAGAGGATGTCACAGGGGGCACATTTAAAGTAAATTGTTAATGTGCTAGGTTCAGTCGACGTCTAGAAAATTGGCAAAAACTGTTATATAACTGTTTTTACTAAAAATAATGGATGTTATGTAATGCAATTATTTTTGTCATTTTTGTATATTTTTATATCTGATCGCGTTCAAATTTAGTAGGCCTATGAAATGTTGCTCCTCGCATGGTTTGCCCGTCGTGCTTGTCAGCAAGCTAGCGATTATCCACATCTACATTTTAGGCCGCTGGCTATAGTTCTTGTTAATGAAATGCTCAATTATTTTGAATCGTTCTGGAACAGTTGGCTATCGAAACTAAAAAAAGCCTAAAGTCGTCACTCATTCGCTGTCTTGTCTTGTATTGACTTTTTAATGTCTCTGCCGAGTGGCGGCAGTACCACTAGAAATATTTTGCCATGTTACCGACCCTGTAGAAGCAGCGACCCACCCACAGAAATCATAAAGTATATAGAACACCAGCACTTACATTAGGCACTCAAAAATAGTCAGACTATGGAGGAGCTTAGAAAGCAGCCATTTAGGGAAAACTTAATACAAGCTGTTGGTTATACTGCATTTTAATCAGCATACAATTGAAACCAAAACGAAATATGTATAATTGGACCATAGAAATCATGTTTCTACAAATTGGACGTAAAATTTTCATATTTTGAAATTTCCGCTCACACTAATGAGCTACCACGTTAATGTAACCAACTCATAAAAGCTAACACTCGCATTTTCTCCATAGGTTGACTATTTTCGGGAAAACCCTGAGTCTAAGCAGGAAGGTCATATACTTGGGTGTAATCTTAGATAGTAAGTTGTCGTGCGGGCTACATATTGAAAAGGTAACCCAGAAATCAATGAGTCTTTACTATTTTGATAGTAGCAAGCAATGAAGAAGTAAAAATTGCGTGGAAGAGAAAATCTTCATCTGCTCCGATAGTCAGGGTGCACTTAGGGCCTTTAGCTTTCCAAGGACTAGATCCAGTCTCGTTCAGGAGCGTGGAGATGCACTGGAGTCCCTGGGCATACAAAGAGAGGTGGAGTTGGTTTGGTTTCCAGGCCATAAAGGAATCCTCGGTAATGAGAGGGCTGGCCTGTTACCTCGCCTCGGATCTGGGGCACCTGGCCAAGAAGCCGAACCTATTCTCGGAATTACACGAGGTAGTATTAATAGTGCTCTTAATAAATGGGCCTATCAAACACTGAACCAAATGATGGGGATCCTGACGGGCCACTGCAGACTTAGGAGGCATTTAAGCTTGATAGGAATAGAGGAGGATCCCTTATGCCCAGAATGTGAGGAGGGAGAACATTGCGCAGTCCTTGGGAGACTAAGATATAGGATCTTTGGCGCCGAGGAGCTGTAAAGGGAAGAGATGAGGAGCCTATGATTGACCAAAATCCTGGCATTCATCAGGGCGTCGGGTAGGTTCGAGGGCCGAGGGCAGATAGTAGACAGGTGATGGGATGGTAAGGTAGGCAAAAAGGGCCCATGTGTGGCCTAATTATCAAGTTGTCGCTGCCCGACACACTGCTACTACTACTGACTATTTTCGGTACCTCTTTTGGCGTTCTATATAGTTTATGATTTCTATAAACCCACCGAGATTTTCTCGATCGCTCGCCTATTTTAGTGTGGCACTGACAACATATCTGCATAAATCTAGAATAATATTTGATTAGTTTTACGAAAAATTTATGCAGTTTTAAAAACTCTGTAATCATTGAAAGTCCAGTTGCGTCCTTCGTTACTAAATGGGCAATTTTCATTAATTGAAATTAATTCAATAATAATAAAATGCTATTAACAAGTACTCTTATTATAAAATGTTAAAGGGTTATTACTGTATTTTTGTTGACAATTTGTACGCAATAATTAAATGAGAATGAGATATGACAAATAGCAATTTCTGAAGCAATCAATTTGTTACAGACTTCAAGAATTATGAATACGACTACCCTCCTTCCTCGGGGAGTTACAGAGCCGCCTCTATAATTGAACCCCTGGACGCAGATGCCAATCAAGGGTCAATCTCTGTACAAACAGAGCCAGTATATGATGAAATTCCTTGCCGTGGTGATTTCGAATCGATGACTGAGAAAATACCAAGTGAGAGTGAGCCTGTATCACTATACATGAATACCTGTAGTTTGACAAATTCAAAATAAATAATAACTGAGTTACATTGTTTTTAGAAATGAATATAATTATGTTAAAAGTATTGTCTGTCTCGTTTTTTTCCTTTACTGAAAATATCAATTAGCAGAACTCTTTATCGCGTGTATTGTTAGTAATTACATTACATTACATTAACAAATACATAAATTTATCTGATTTTTGAAGGTCAGGCATGTGTCAGATTTCCACTGATTTGTTTTATGGAAAATAATATAATTCATTCTAGAAAGTTATCTTTAACATACAAAAAATAGATCAAAAGATAGCTGTTCAATTTTATTTCAATAGCATATCTAGATGATAGGATAAACCACATAGCTAAGGCTGCTGCATATAATCCAAAGCTGAGTTAAGATTACTAATGAATGTAAGTAAAAGATTGTTTCCAGCCCGTGGCGTAGCGGCGGGTGGAGTTTTAGAGGTCAGAACCCATGTTATTGTTTCAATTCCTTAAAAATTATTTATTTTTTTTTTATTAAAAAAATCTAGTCTGAAATACTTTGTTCACTGAAGCCCCCTCATGTCAAATTTCTGGCTACGCCAGTGTTTCCAGCACATCTCACCTAAACTTGCATTACATTGAAAATATAGGACTGGATCCACTCGTATTATTTCGTTTTCATAGTTGCTAAAGCTTTCAAGTATGCAAGTAATTTATTTTCGAAAAACCAAAACAGTTGCAACTTTGCACTTTTCATTTTTTAAGAAATTTATGAAATTAACAAATACTGCAATTTGGACATCTTTAAAAAATAATAAAGCACATTGTCGGTTTAGGTTTCTTAAGTTTCAAGAAAAATACCACATTGTTCTTCAGAAGTAACTTTAAACTAATAGGAAAATCAATAACTATTTCACTATGCTTTCACCTTTAACGGCCATTTGCTACTCCATGCCGGACTAACAAGTCACAGACACGAACTGTTCTACATTGCATTCGCGATTCGGCGAATATGATATGTTGTAAATCCGGAGTACACGGAATATGGCATACTGATGAAAGCTAATAAGCTTTCGGTATAAATATAGTGGGCTGCTGAGAAGTTGCTTTATCTGTTTGCTATAGGTTTTCCAAGTGTATTCAATGCTGGTCGGGGTATAATCCCCGTTTCCTGAATTTCTTTGCATAACAATTTGTGAACATTAATTTTTCGAAAAGTGATCATGCAAAATTAATAAACTAGATGACGTTGAAATTGAATGCCCTTTAAAACGACGTATCACACAAAATCTAAGATATTAAGGGTAAAGGTCATCCCCGCTTAAGGTTAAAAATTTGGGGACTGATTATATCCATAAAGTATGTTTCTTTTTAAAAAAGTTTTTTATCAATAGGAAGAAAACTTAATTGGTCGCTTTTCGGTGGCACACTCTGTGTAATTTATTATGGTGATTACCGATTACGAATGATTAATTATAAGGTCTATGTAAAATAACTGGCGTGACTTACTTATTTTAACTTAAAATTAATACAGTTTTTAATCCCTGAGTTAATTCGAATTTTGTTTACAATTTTTGTGATTAATTTAAAACAAATGATGAAGAGATTTTAGGAAAATTAGGTTAATTGTATTGTTTGTTTGAGAAAGGCCACCAATTTTTAGGTACGCTTCAAAAACAAATAAATTCAAAGAGTATTAAATAGTTCAAGATATTCTGATATTTCTATTGCGTTTTGACTTTATTTTATTTGATTTATTATTTTTTGTTTTTACGTGAATTTCACATTTTGAAGTAGCAATTTTTAGGAAAAATGAAGATGATTTGAATGGTACAATTTAACATACAGCAAAATAAGAAAATGTGACTCATCGTGGCTATACCAAATGCAACAGACACATTGACAAAAAATAAGTTTGAAGGTTATCACCAAGATAATAGATAGCATATTAATCTTACATGAATTTATTGACAAACAAAATTTTATTCATAATAATAATAAAAGATCACGTCATCAGTCTTCTTAAATGTTGTTAATATACTTTGTTCTAAAAACTATTTGATATATTTAAAGCTGTATTTTACCAAACCACTATTTTATTATTGTTTTATAAATGTACATAATACAAAGAGCATTTCACCTAAGATTCACGGTTCCTCGTGTATTGGTACAAGAAAACTATTTAAGAAGTCGCTTAAACGACATTATAAATTTTAGTATATAAGAAATCCTTGCGGTCAAATATTCCAACTCATATTTTTCAAACGGAGGTATCACATTACTCTAGTAGATGCAGATACAGGTTAATTATTATCGTTAGAATAAACAGCATTATTAACAAACTTTCCTAAAACGAGTCTCCAAATATTTAAAGGGAAACGTAGTTTTTTTATCAATTTCTCTCCTTTATAGTAGTAGCTACGTGAAAAATTTCAATGGCTTTGCAGTGAATATTCTTTTGTAAATTTTGAAGCGGTTTTAAATTTTTGTGGTTAAAGATTCAAGAAGAAAATTAAGTGCATATTTAGCATTGAAACCAAGAATGAAATTTGGTATACACAGCTAAATTTTGATGAGCAATTTGATGGACTAATCCATTTATTTCCACAAGGTGCATTGGGTTGGGTACGGGGGGGGCCTTGGTATTTTGCGTGTGTAACTTTTTTGCAGTTTAGTGTATCCATCTGACTATCGAAACAATTGATTCTCCTACCTGTTTTATTTGAAAAAGGTATACTTTGCTGAAGTCGGTAGGAGTAACCATTTTTGAAATAATCCCATTTGAAATGCTCAGTGCACCGAGTAAAAACTGCTTTGGTTTTAGGTAAAGTGCCTTTTCTGCTGAAAATATAGCAAAATGTTACTTGAAAAAGTTGTTCAGAATGGTAAATTATGGAGACTTGCTAAATTTAAAAAAGATCGGCCTGCTGTGATAAAATCTTTGTACCTACTTTGTTGAAAAATGGTTTCATCAAACCTCGCCCATCTTCTCGAAATTTTGCACATCTCCATAATTCACCATTCTGAACAACTTTTTCAAGTAACATTTTGCTATATTTTCAGCAGAAAAGGCACTTTACCTAAAACCAAAACAATTTTTTTAGCCCCTTGCGGCCCTAACCTGACCTCCCCGCAGTGTTGTCATTAAGGTTCTATTTGCCAACATTGCCCGAATGCGGCCACATATGGTATATTCAATTCCTCTAGCAGCAGTTGCTGTATAGAACGACCCTGGCAAGACATAATTAAATGTCCCTTCAATGCCAAGGAATGCAGTCACCGCAATCTCATGAAAGGATTAGGTGATTTTCCCGACAGGGTTATGTAGCGCTAGTTCTGTCGACTAACCAGTCTGATAGGCATACTGGTGAACACTAAGAGGGTCGGCACTAAGTATTCCTCCCTTAACATACCATCCAGCGCCTTCTCCAGACTTTTTAATGGAAATATGTAAGACTGACCGGTCTGAAAGCTTTAGGGCGTAGGTCTTTCCTATTTATCTTATATAGACTACCCTAGTATCTGACCAGCTGGATGGAATGTAATTCTATGCCAAGCTGGCTTTGCATAGTTTAACGAGGTACATCTTTATAATTTCCAATCCATGTTGCATCAGAGCTGGAAAACTGCTGTTCTCGTCCGGAGATTTGGACGGCTCAAATTATTTAATCGTCCATTCTAGCTACTAGTTAGGCATCTCTATTGGGTCGTGTAAATCGACCTTGTTATGTTGATAAGAGATCATTATTGATGCTACCCACAATCAGACTGATGGGAAAGTGGTTCAAAATCCAAGTTCTCTCACAGCCTCCCTAGATAGAATCTTGTGGATTCTGTAAATGCTAGATAAATCAGAAATACCATTCAAAATTCTCTTTTTGTCTTTATAATTTCTTTGTTATAGTCCGTTAGAGCAGATCTATACTTATGCCAAGAACCGAACTTCTTTTCCTAGTTTACCAAGTTGCGCCTCTATTATCTTTATTTGCCTTAAGTACCTCTATGTCTGCACGAATTTTTATTGCAGTAATTGAAGCCCGAAAGTACTCCTGGACTGACTGTTTATATCCCCTTCAGTCTGTACTTTTTGGGTTACTAACTATATGTTGCCACAAATTTAATGCCAGTTTCTATATTAAACAGAATATGCGCTTAATCTGAACATGATGGTTCAGAGAAAACATTCCAATTAACAAGTGAACTGAACATAAAACCATACATACTCTCTTAATTCCAATGCCAATGACTGGTTGATAAAGGAGCTGCGCTGTATCAAATTGAATTTTATGTCCATTTCGTATTTGATCTGAGTAATTAAGTATTTTCCTTCTAATTTTTAACAAATCTTAGACCATTAGTAATCTCTTCACGAAAAAGGGTTGTCCTATTTATTAGTTTTGTTTCTTTTGACGGGAGGAATAATTCCTGGAAGTTTCAACACCGTTCTTATACCTCCGATACTATTAGAGGTTGACCTCTCAAACTTGTCATTCTAACATGCCCAAACATATAAGAACTATCCAATTAAGAAAATAGGCGCCTGTATATTTTCATATCTTTGCAATGTTCGACTTTTTTTCAAAACTTTACAGGACAATTTTTCTACGTAATGAAAAGGTATAAGGAAAATACTAAATTATTACTGAAAAAACTTGTAAGTACCTAATATTATAATTTTCATTTATGCACTATGCATACACGCAGTTTTCACTTCATCGTATATCCCCAAAACTCATGGCACGGCACTTATGTAACTATTATTGTTTTCACATCTGCATTATTGATTCTTAACTCTGTTATTATAGCCATCAGTCACGCACCTGTTACATAATAGGCACAGTTACCGCCTCGGCAAAAATGTACATCATGAAAGATATTCAACAAACTTATTTACCAAGCCAAATAACAAATAAGAGATGTATTAATTATATAAAGGTGAAAGTACTGAAGTATACCTAATAACCGTCACGATCTGGTGGTACTCGTACTTACATTTTAAAAGAGCAAATAAAAAAATAATTATATAAAATCTGAAATATTTCCAGTACCACTATAGCACAACGCGATAACGGAAATTAACTACACTGACAAAATTAGAAAAATTTTTCCTAATTACTTATGTATTGTTAAGTAATAATTAATTTTCAAAGAAATATACAGGGTGTTTCAGAAAAGAGGTTACATACTTTAGAACATAGTAGAGGAGGACATGAAAATATAAAACAGGAACTCCTGCCTAAAAATGTGCCGTTTTAGCACCAGCAGTGGAAGCATGATGAGTCAGAATTTTATTTTGTGACGTAATAAACATAATCAAGATATTTCTATAATTTGTTATCATATTAGCAGTCGATGCATTCGAGCAAGATCTTGTAGGTATTTCTAAATATTCTGAAAACATGATAATACATCACAATATGCTTCCATTTCAGAGCCTTATAAGTAAGCGATATTTTTATCTCCATACCGATTATACATGGTTAAAAGGCTTTACGACACTGTGCTTACTTGTAGAAAACCCGTAAGAAAACGACGTGAGTTCATCTAAATTACGTAATAACCTTACGCAAATTAATTTTGTCTTACAGAATCTTAATGCCAATAAAGGACTTACTATTTGTTAAGTAAATGATCGGCTTCAAGATTATCTTAAAATGATGACCTAGACCTTTACTACACCTATGAAGGCCAAATTATCTGGTACTCTAGAATAAAAATGCATATGACAAGAATTTAACGATATGTTCCTCTTAAGACTCCAGCGGCGTTCCATAAACCATTAATATTATCTAACCTCACAGAAAAAAGTCAATTGGTGTCAAATTATGGTCGTCAATCTTGTAGTCGATCATTTGCTTTCTTTTTTGGCATTAAGATCAATTGACATTATGTAAGTCAAAAGTAATGTGTCAACATTACGTAACTTGCATGAATCCACGTCGTTTTCCGATATTTTCATGTCTTAACGCCTCAAAGTTTGTAACTTTTTGTAACACTCTGTATATAGTGAAATTTTAAAAATTACCATTTATATGTAACAATTTTATATCTACTGTCGTCTGGGTAAAGCGCATTAGCAAATGTGAATTATGGAGCTATTTACATGCAATTATTTTAGCTGTAATTTTCGTTTAGATTTTTGAGTTGGTTAATATATACGAATATTAGATTGATATCTATATTCTGGGAAGCAGTGAGTAAATATTATACGACCCTGAAAAATATATATTGAAACAAACACTTATTTTGAATAATACAATAACAATCATTTTTGCTTTTATTACAAATTATTTAGAAACTTGACGTTGTTGATGTTGACAACTATATATTGGAACAAACATTGTATTTATTTAAATTTATCTGAAGGTCAGCAATTTGCAACTAAATAGGCCATGAAACAAAATCTGAGAAAAAATTATGCGAAATTGTTATCCAAAGGACTATTTTTAATATAATTTAAAAATATGGATTTAATGGGAACATTAAAATTTATAAATGATACTGTCAACGGCGAAACATATCAAGAAATTCTCAGAAGTTTTAAAAAATTGTATCCAAATGGAGATTACATTTTCCAGCAAGACGGTGTATACTTAGTATAATAATGTAAAAGTTTTGTAACATCCATCCAGCAGTCCAGATCTTAACTCAATAGAGACACTTTGGCACGGAATTAAGCAATACTGGAGAAATAACCCTCGGCGAACCATTCCCGAATTACATGCTAAACTACAACAAATTTGGGATTATTAATTATACATCACAATTTTGTGAATATCTTGGTAACACCATGCCTGCGAGAGTTCAAGCTGTTAATAAAGCTTAAGGGGATGTTGCATCATATTAATTTTCTTTTAATTATCGAAAAAGTTGTTTATTATAATATTTAGTTTTCACTATAATTATATAGAAAATTAATAAAAAAAAAACAATATTTTATAAATTATTTTTTTATAAAATCTCGCCTTAGAGGTGGTAATCGGTTAAAGCATTTTATCGAATTGGTGTGACACTAAAAATGATTGCTTGTTCCAACATATAATTGTTCGGTACAGAATAAGTTATTGGTTCGTGCTTATTGACACTTCTTTTATTTTCCTGCAGATAATTTTTTTTAGGTTCATATTGACTTGAGCATTTTACATCGAACGAACCAAAAACTACGCGCGCTGTAGTCGAATTCGGATAGTCAATACGTCTCTCTGAACTGACCGCGCAAAACTTTTTCCGTACCTTAAGGTGCGTATTAACTTGAACATTTTACTCTTGTTTGGAGTAAAATGTTCAAGTCAATACACACTTTTATAGGTAAATTCAATTTGCGCGGCGCGGTTGGTTGGACTAAACCTTTAAAATCTTTTTTCTTCTACAATTCTCAGTTCTCACACTGACCAATTAAGGATTATTTTGTGAATAGACCATTAAATTCTGAAGCTATCAACTTTTATGTAGCTGAATCTGTTTAATTGAGAACAATGTTAATTTGCGTCATTTGTTATTATTTTCTAAGTTATCGTACAGCTTATCAGAAAGTTTAAAAATAATTTGCTATTTTGTCATTATTTTATTATATTAATTTACTATGCTCAATTGGCATATGAAGTGAAATCCCTGTATACATTGCTTGTACCCAAGAAACTTTTTAATACTATATTGTAAATTCACATATTTATGAAATAAAAGTTATTAAATATTTATATAATCTTATATGTATTATTATAACAAAATTGTAATATAAAAGTATAAATACAGCAGAAATAATAAGTATTGTAGAATACCATATAAAACGAATATTGTTGCATTACCTATTAACTTAGCAATATTGCACAATATACAGGGTGATTCAGAGCTTATCTAAAAAAAAATAAATGTACAGGAAACTCTTACAAATACAATTTTGCAAAAATAAAACAAAAAGAGCTGTTCAAAAATGATTTAAAAATACATTTTTGCACGGCACTGGAAACTAATTAACTGTAAAACAAGGTAAAGCGTGCAATCGAACTACACAAAAAATTGAAAGAATTCCCAAGGAAAGACATAAACGACATTTTATAACGCTTATTTTATACAGTAAATTCAACTGCGTTTGCCGCTTTGTTATTAATTATTAGTAGAATTAATTTGAGGTTTTAATTAATAAAATAGTTTCACGTACCTGATGTTAACAACAAAATTTTAGGCGCATCTTATCCAGTTTCTACAAATACAAATGTTCCTTTGCGTAATCATCAATAGCGTCCACGGTGCGATACGCTTCATTTTTTAAATATCCCCACAAAAAAGTCCAAATGATTTAAAGTCAGGAGATCGTGGCGGCTATGGTACCGGTTCTCCTCGTCCAATCCCTTGGTATTAATGCATGGTACGGATATAATTGAGCTTCGTGCATGATACGCCACACTTCTGCAATACGCTGTGGACGCCCTGGACTTCCATCTCTTCCGCGATTAGGTTTAAAATTTCCTGTGTCACGCTCGCATTTCACTACCTTTACACTCACTGCTCGTGTGGTAAAAGTTGCTGCATTTGGCACATATTTACAGAAAAATCGTTCTGCTAAGGCATTTTCATCATAAATTAAAATGATATATCAAATCCGAGTTACTATACACGTCATTTTTGATACTTGAAAAACTAATGTACATACTAACATCCCAAAAACGTTAATATCTATTATAACTAATCGGATTTTAATATTTGGAATCGCCTGGCTAGAGACTACAGTAACCCAGAGATGTAAAGTTTAAAAATACTACAACTTTATAATAATTTTATAATCGGGAACTAGGTATAAGGATTTTACAATATCTTTTTACGATACTGACTCCATTTTGCATGATGCATCTATTGCTAAATTTTTTAGATAAGTTGTGAATCACCCGGTATATAATGTATTTCTGACTCAATCCGCCGCCAGCACCTACCGACATCGACAGCGTATCGTCCTGTGTGAAACCGCTCTTAGTAGCTTAAGTTCTGCGTTCATCTTTAATGGTTTGTTTTGAAATATATTAAAAAGGGTAATGGTATTATCGCGTGACTAAGATTAAAAATAATAATTTGATAAAGTAGAAATAAGTTCATGGATCAAATATTATGTCACTATATAATATAGAAATATAATTAACTGTTAACACCTTCTGTACTTTTCTGCCATTTTAAAAGTATTAAGCTAATTTAAACTAATTTCAAAAATATTGCGCAAGTCACATCAAATGTTGTTTTGAAATGAGTTATAATTTTTTTGAAAACAATGCGGAATTTGTATACAATATATTTATCTACAGTACTGTAGAGACATGTAGACATATAATACTGCATCTTCTTACATTAGCGATTTTTTATAAGATATGCTTCAACGCGCACATCCCTTAAAAGACCTAGATCCAGTATTTCATTAAATTATATATAATTTTTCAACAAAGCCTTTCACGCGGTTCAACGGGATTATTTCCAACAACGCTTTTTCTTAAATGTTTGGCCAGGGATTGTCGGGGGCCCAATCAAATCGAATAGATGAGGTTCTACATTTCGAGTTCCTTCGAAATGATCTGCCTGGACTTTTGGAAGATGTGTCATTAACACTCCGACTCCGAATGTGATTCTTGCACAATAGTACTCCCCCTCATTTTCGACAAAATATTCGGGAGTACCTTAATGAAGTTCAAGGAGGACGATAGATTGAACAAGTGGGACCGATACTATGGCCGCCAGGATCGCCTAACTTAAAGAGATAGAGATATTTAAAAAATGAAGTGTATCGCAGCGAAGGAAACACTAGTAATAGACTCACGAGTTCAAAATTGACCAGAACCAAAAAACATTTGTGTTAGAACGGAGAAACTGGGTAAGACGGGTCTAAATTAATTTTATTAATTAATAACAACAATAGAGGCAAAATCAGTTGAATTTGCTGATGTAAAATAGGTGTTTAAAAATCGTAATTATTTCTTTCCTTGGGAAACTCAATTTTTTGTTCGTTTGCCTTGCGCAAGGTCATGTTTTACAGTGGACCAGTTTTCAGAGCCGTGAAGAAGTAGGTATATTTTTAAATCATTTTCGAACTGCTCTTACTTTTTTACAAAATTATGTCCCCTCCCTGTACATACATTTTTTGTTGAAAAATTTTAAATCACCCTGTAACTTTATTTCAAATGTTTTTTACCAAGAATATATGCATTTAATAAATTTATTTACGTACAATTCCGTTAGTAGAACAAAAAATGTAATTAAATTTTGGTGAATAATTCAACCTTATTCCAATATTGTATATAGTTAATGGTTGAATAAAAGAGATAACACTTTCATTATTTTTTTACAGCTACTGTCAAACAACGTAAAATATAAAATTGATATTCATCTATCCAAGAATAGCATTCATTGACAGTAGGAAATGTGATTGGAAATTAAAATGTGTTTATTGACTAAAACTGAACCAATCGTTTAATAGTAATTTAATTTTATTTAATCCCTTTTCGAACACATTTTTAATTACAAGGATCAAAAAACTTTAATAAAATATTAATTAATATTATTTTGTATTAAAATCAACATATACAGGGTGCCCGCGGATGGACCTAACTATACCTGTAAGTAAACTTTTCTGTTTCACATTGGTTCGAAAAAAGTAATTCTTCTAAAAGTTTTTGTTGTCTAGAAATGGTCACAGCAACTATGAAAATAGCGTTGGAATATATAGCATGTTAATATGTAAACTTTTGTCAAGAGTGACACTTTTTTCAGAACAAACTAAAAATGTTATAGAGAAAAGTTTTGTTAAGATCCAACACACAATATGTAATGGGAACATAGAACCACTATACATTTTTGCCTAAACTCTTCATAAACTAAATGAACTATATTTTAGTTTATGCGATTTATTTCTTCCCTATGTTTTATCTGTTATGCTGTAAATCATATAAATACACATTTTGCTTCAAATCTCCGTTTAATAAAAATCAAGGAGGTTAAAAACAGGAGACCGTTGGGGTCACTCTAGAAGGTGGCCAACCAACCGTCCAATCCATTTATTTTTAAGATCTCTATTTAACCAGTCTGACATAAACCGCAAAGTGCGCGGTGAAACAGTCACGTTATTCTAAGGGTTTGAATGGATTAGACGGTGGCCACTATAGAGGAGTCACAATGATCTTCTGATCCCTCTTGACTTATTTATAGAAATTTTTGAAGCAAAAAGTATTTTCACATGATTTACGGCATAAAATACATTTTAAAGGCAAAAATTAGGGAAGAAATATACCACATAAGCTAAAATTCAGTTCATTTAATTAATGAGGAGTTTTTAGGAAAGGTAAGAAAAATGTGTAAAGGTTGGAGGAAATGGATATAGTTTTAGTTAAGTAATTTGACTTAGGTATTCAAATTCAATTCTGAGTGTCTCAGGTATTACTGGCATCCATAGAAGGGGTATTGTATCTAAAAGTTTATTATTTCCAATATTTTTTATTTACTTGGAAACCCTTCGTGATAAAACAACAATAATTCTAGGTTGCAATGGAATACCGTAGGCCTAATTATTCATTATGCTTTAATATTCCCATTACAAGCAGTGGCGTAGAAATCCTATACCACTTCTATTTTATTTACACATACATTACAATACAAATAGAACGCCACTGTCTTAATTATAAAAAAATATAAATGTTCTTTGCAATTTTCTTTAAAATGCATTGTATGCAAGTAATTGTTGATTTAAAATATCTCTGCATTGGGTAGTTGGTGCATATTTGCATCAAAAGGTGAAGGAAAGTTGAAAATTCGTCTTAAAATTTTGCACATTGTCATAATTTATTGAGTAACTTTTTCAGGTAACATTTTGCTGTATTTTCAGCGGAGAACACGGTTTACCTGAAACCAAAATAATCTTTCCTGATAGAATATTTCAAATAGAATTATTTTGAAAATTGTTGCTGCTAACTACTACAATGAAGTATACCTATTTCACATGAAAAAGGTAGGACCATCGATTGTTTCAGTAGTCAGATGTATACAGTAAACCGTAAAATAGTTCTGCCATTTAAAAGAAGCATGATGTGCCATAAGTGATGCCCTCTACTAGTAGTAAAAAAATTAGAAATAAATTTGAATATCGAATAAAATGTATACTTTGCCACTCTGTATCTTTTTAACCATCAACTTTTTAAAATAAGTTTAGCTATATAGCAAATTTTGTCGTCAGGGAATCTACTCTTGTCCTATGGTGCATTAACGCACCCTGTATTACTGAAGCATAATGGGTCTCACCACGCACAAAATACGAAATGCAGATATATTTTTAGAGAACAATTACATAAATATGACGCATTTTAAAGAATAATTATTTTGTTCAAAATATCAAAACTTAAAGTATCTTACGTTTTTTTTTATAATTAAGACAGTGGTTTTTTTTACTGTTTTAGAAAGTTATTTTAAGATAATATAAATCAAATCTCCTACAATTCCTATCAATGAAGCATATGTATGTTCTCTGATACCAAACATCTAGGTATGCTAATGAACAATTCCACAGACAAAGCTCTATTCAATAATTATCTAAAAAAATCTAATTTACTAACCTGCTAATGAAACACTCTATAAATATCTAACTTCACTTTTTGGCAGTGCCAAGAAGAGCTTTGTCTGTGGAATTGTTCATTAGCATACCTAGATGTTTGGTATGAGAGAACATACATATGACTTCATTGATAGGAATTGTAGGAGATTTGATTTATATTATCTTAAAATACCTTTCGAAAACAGTAAAAAAAATGTTAAAAAAGCTTATAATAAGGAATATATGGGTAGATATTGTGGGTGTAATTCAACGCAGGTTGGGGCTTTTGTCCACTGAGTAGTTAGTTTCACACAATATTATTAATACCTAAAAATATATAAGACAGTGGTGTACCATTTTTATTTTAAATAAAAGCCACAGGATTTCTACGCCGCTGGTGATAATTTGAACATATAAACATAGTGAGCAATTAAAAAACAGATATTTCATTAGAACTATTGAAACTGTGTAATCAAAAGTTTAGAAGCTAACGGCAAACCTGTCGATCGGTGGTTCCTCCGTTAATTTGTGCAAAAGATGTAATACAAACGTACTTAGCGCATTAAAATGTGAAAAATGCCTCACTTTGTATCACGTCAGTTGTGCTAAATTGTGTACTAATGTTAAGTTTTTGGGTGATGACGAAATTATTTGCTCTGAAACTCTGGAGGATGATCTTGTGCTGGACTTCTTTGAGGCTCATAATGATACCAAGGTAGAGCATCAAATATTTAATTATATTATAAAACAAAAATATGAGATCATTCGAGAGCTCCGTGATAAAATCATTATACTAAATAATCATATTGACCTTTTAAACAAATGCATGTTAGATACTAATAAAAATGAACAAAAATCTATAGAGATAAGCAGTCTTATCGAAAGTGTAAAGAAAGTAGCCTAAAACGAACCTAAGAACGTTTCAGTAATTAAAAACTCTATGAACACAAAAAATGTAAACAGAAACTCATCGATTGCTAACAACAACTATTTAATAACAAATAATGATGTAGTAAAAGCAGTTAAACAGGCAAAGGGTCAAAATGGAAGAATGCGTAAATTTGATTAACCATGGGAGAACATAATTCAGAGCATGAATGGCGCCGAGTCATTAAAAAGAAGCGTCAAAGACCAACTGTTGTTGGTAGTAATGCAGAAAACTTGACTGTAAATGGTGTTCCAAAAACAGTTGATCTTCATGTGCATCATCTGGATGTCGGCACAACTGCAGCAAAATTGGCGAATTTTTTGAAACATAACTTCGCAGAAGTACAATGCGAAGCTTTAGTTTCTAAACATCCGGAACTTTATGCATCATTCAAAGTTTCAATATTATACGAAAATTTCAAAAAGGCGATGGAGACTCAGTATTGGTCAAGAGGAGTATGTATTCGGCAGTTTTTTGTCATGCGCCAAAAGTCAATTGACAAAAAATAGGTTGAAGATAAAGTTAGGGCGTCTAGTAAACAGTTGAGAATCTACATATTTGGCGTCATTATTTAATGATTTTTTTATTAATGCCCCCCATAGTATAATTGATCAGACACCTAATAAGAAGAATAGTGCGATTAAAAATAATTCACTTGACTCCGTTCACTCCAAATGAATTTCTCAACTTGTTAAACAGGAAACTAAGGAATAAAAGATCATCTGGTCTAGATGATATACCCATGTTTTTAGTAAAGCGTGCTATGGAGAGCATAATGTATCCAACTACATTTTTGGTTAATTTATCTTTTAAATGTGGTGTATTTCCGGATTCTTTGAAATCTGGAAGAGTTGTACCCGTTTTTAAAGGAGGTGATCGCAATAAAATAGAGAATTATAGTCCTATAGCGGGACCCGCTGCTTTTTCTAAAATATTCGAGTGTTGTTTCTTAGATCGACTTTTAGGTTTCTTGGATAAATGGGATATCTTGAGTTCAAACCAACACGGGTTTCATAGTGGAAGATCAACAAGCACAGCCATCCTCTCAATTCTGAAAAATAAGTACCATTCCATTGAGCTTGATGAGCGTCCTCTTGGAATATTTTGCGACCTGGGTAAAGCATTTGGTTGCGTCAACCATCAAAGTTTGTTATCGAAGTTATTCTCTTATCAGGGGTTTAGCTTTTAACTGGATAGAGACTTTTCTTGCAAGTAGGACCCAATATATCACTGCAGGTCGTTGCTGTTCTGTACAGCAGATGCAGATGCCCTATGCAGATGGGTGTACCGCAAGGCTCCGTTCTAGGCCCGGTACATAAATGACTTGAATTCTTTAACATCTGGTGCACGTTTTACTACTTATGCTAATGATACCTCCTTAACTATTTCCAATTCCAGTGACATTCAACTAGAGACAAACTGCAACGTATTATTGAACAATTTGACAACATGGGTTTCCCAAAATAGTTTATATTTTAACACTAACAAGACTACCTACATTAAATTTTACCGTATGTGACAACGTTTTCCGTGTCTTTTAATATATGAAATGCGTCTATATGTCTATACAAATAAATGTAAATTCATTGTAAATAATTCGCTTTACAATTATAATACAAGACATAATATAGACTTACCTGTTCCATATGCCAGAATAAAAATAATCTCAAACTCTCCGGATTGTTTGGGGCCCAAAATTTCATCCATCCTCATCATCATCGTCATCGTCATCGTCATCGTCATCGTCATCGTTATCGTCATCGTCATCGCCATCGTCATCGTCATCGTCATCGCCATCGTCATCGTCATCGCCATCATCATCGTTTAAGTCACGCGTAAGATACTACTAACCACCCTTAGTTTCGTTTGTCTGCCCGTCGGAGGGGTAGTAAAAAAAAATATTAATGAAAATTGTTAAGCTGAAATTAATGTCTTTTTTTTAAATACCACTTTATACCTCATCTAAAAATTCGTGTTCACAAAAAATTCGAGGTGGGCTTGCGAGAGGCACTTAAGGTAGTACCAACCACTCTTAGTTTCATCTGTCTGCCGGTCGGAGGAGTAGTAAAAAAATTATTAATTAAAATTGTTATGCTGAAATTAAGGTTTTTTTAATACCCCTATATACTTCATCCAAAAATTCGTATTCACAAAAAATTCGAGATGGGCTTGTGAGAGGGACTACCAACCACCCTTAGTTTCATTTGTCAAATGTCGACCGGTATCATTCTCTCATATTGAACCAAGCTAACATTCATTCACCTACCATATCCGAAGAGAGGGTGCCAATCTTCAAACTTCTTCACGAATATAGCTGATAACAACGATATATTTAGAGGTTTCTACTGTCAACAGAAATTACTTGACATTAAACAGAATCTTCTTTTAAATGTCTGTCCGTCTGTTTTTAGACGGTGCATATGCGATTTCTAGTATAAGAATTCAACGACCATAACAATGTTAGGCAGTCATTAGCAGCGAGTCATAAATATAATTATTAATTTTACTCTAATTTCTATACAATAATTAGTAATGTATATGAAAATTTTGCAAAATTCTCAAGTTACCCTCACTTTTACCTTTCTAATTTCAACGCCACTGATTAATTTAAAATAATACTTTCCAAAAGTTTCAAAGTTTAAAATTTTCGTTTTAATACCATCCTTAAAAAATGATAATTTCAAAGAAAATCGATAATCGTGTTTTTTCGTTTCTTTCAACTAGGCTTTAAAATTTTGTGTGACAAAGTCGTTATTACACCATGTATTATACTTATATTTTTCGAATTCCTTGTATATCATTCAAATAAGTAAACAGCTCTTGATAATCACTGTAACCTAAATTTAAATATTCGGCAGTAAATAAAATTCATTACTTGGTCAGTTGTCGTAGACGAACTTATAGTGCATCAACAATGTGCGGACATAGAGAAATTATAGTTGCTTGTGCAGTTGCGTTTTGCACTTTTGCTTTCTCAAATGCAATGCAACATGGACCGCAGTCACGTAATCAGCGAAAAGGAATCTGTGTACTGGAAGTGCCGTAAGTGTTCTTACTAAAAGTTCGTAATATTAAATTAAGTGATACCTAGTAATCAATATTATAATAGCTGGGGTTATATTGTACTAATTAAAATTTGTACGCTCATTTTGATGTTTATAATTTAATCAATGCTGGGAGATCATAATATTCTAATAATATTATACATCTAAAACAATATAGTTCAAAATAGTTCTTTAAATGGGACTACATATACACTGTGGTCCACTTAAGATAGATACACCTCCGTAAAAATTCCACATATTCCACAAAGTTCTGTTTTGACTCACAATATGTAATTCCATTATCTATAATCAAGGCCTACTTTGTTGTTTTTTTCGATGTCAAAATTGGTAAAAACTGTTTACCGATTTTTTGTAACTAAAATCTGACCACACCACTGAATTCAGCCCCCTAAAATAGGTACGTATCAAATTTCATAAAAAAGTATTAATTATTATTGGTAAAATTGATATTCATGGTTTTTATCATTTTATCTTGAAACGCCCTGTAAAAATTTCTTTTTTTTAAGATAAAGAATTGAAAACTATTTTGTCTCATAATATGAAATTCGATTATTTGTAGTCAAGGCCTACTTTGGTGTTTTCGATGTGACAGTTATTATCGATTATTTGCCAATTTTGACAAAAAAATAAACGTAGGTCTTGATTATTGACAATGGAATTTTATATTATGTTCTAAAATAGTTTTAAATTGTTTATCTTTACAAAAAAATATCCGAACCAAATCGGATAATAAATGCAATTAATAATGGACACTTTTTAATTAAATTTGGTCAGTCTCATATTAGGGAGTGCTGAATAGAATTTCATATTATAAGCCAAAATAGAATTTTAAATTTTCTATCTTTAAAAAAAACCGAATCAAATCTGATAATAAATGCAAATTTTGTTTCCATCTTAAGTGGGCCACAGTGTATATACAGTACATTTATAACTCATAATTTTTATATAGAGTTACGAATTTTTCGCTTTAAATTACTTATATAGACGGTACCCAATATATATTGAACAATATAATATTTTAAAAACATCCTGTATTAACGTTTTTGCACTTTTCCGTACTTATCACTCTGAGTTTGTTTCGAAGTCAGTAAATTCGTTGCCACCAATATTGGTCTTTTTAAATAGCACCACAATAATTTCTGTCCTTATTTGGAACTCTCTTTTTATACACGGACGTAGAAAATGTGTGGATTGCATTATAAAGTTTTTTTAAAAAAAACCTAACATTTCAAAATGAAAAAATCCTAATTTAAGAGCTTTGCTGAAGAGAGGGCGATGCTTATTGAAAATTTCAACTTATCATTATGATGTATTTTTTACTATAATATAAATATTTGTATTTTGCATGCATTTGTTAAATGAACCATTTTGATTGAGAATTAAAAACTATTTTTTTTACGACCATTAGTGAATATAACAATTCCGAAATCATTTTTATAATAGAATGTAAAAATTCTCTCTCTTGAGTTTATTCTGAAACACTTGTTTCTTATGTGTTTTGCACGTATTTTCATTTTTAACAAGGTACGCAATGAATATTCCGTAATAGAACTAAACGACTATATTGCCATGGATTGCAAAACTGTCAGTGTGAAGTAATGGTCGCGTCGTAATAATTATTATTTTCAGACCAGTTTTAATTTACATAAAATAATGAGCGAAAAATCGAGTGAATCAGATATATAATTTGATAATACTCCACTTGAAATTACAAATTATCCAAATAATATAAAAAAGAACCTGCTGTCGCAAAAATCGAGACATGAATATGAAATGTCGCAAAAATTTGCGTGAATTATTTAATGGTGGAAAAGTCTCAACTTTTAGCCAATTTTGCCAACTGCAGTCAGTATTCATTTTCATCATAAAACTGTCATTGACTGTCATGGTAGATTAGCAGAAGGTCAAGATAAATTTACTAATCCCACATAATGATGAAAATAACGATAATATTCCTGTTTTACGAACTTCACGAGAAGTTGACACTTTCTCGCCGTTAATAATTTAATTCAAAATCTGCGAAATTCGCAAGAATTTCGCGTCCATGAGAACAAGACTTTATGCACTGTTAAGGGATTGGCAACGACAACAAAACGCATTCCGTTTCCGGAAATGTTTTTTAAGATACCTACAAAAAATTAAAAACTTTGTTAAAACGCTCTTATGAAAAATAGGTAGCTAAGAAATCGAAGATTTTTTTACAGAAGAATGCCATTCTTCGAAAATGCTCTGGATGAGATATATTTACCTACAATGGTATTAAAAATCATAATTTAAATAGCAATTTTAATAAAATGTAGTTTCTATTTTTAGAACGCCCTAAACGCCCTAACAACATAAAAACTTTCCGACATCAAAGATTGGGATCCGCAATAGCAGTGTTTATATAAGTATAGTTAGTCAAGCGGCCTTAGTTGTGGAGCATGTCGGCTAGATGACTGTGATATGTGCAAAATCTCTTAAACAAGCCCTATAGAAATCGCTAAACAGGGCCAGACTGACTTTATATTAAAAACAGTCAGACTGACTCTGTTTACTGACTTGCCTAGGGCTCGCTTAAGAGATTTTGCACATATAATCCCGCCATCTAGCTGACATGGTCCACAACTAAGGCCGATTGATTAACTATCCTTTATATAAACACTGGCAATACTAACTGCAATTCCTAATACAAAAACTAAATAAATAACTAAATGGAATAAATAAGCTGGGCAATATGCCAAAACAAATTGCCACGTTTCTGAATATAGATAACCCACAAGAGTATAATGGCCATTGTTTCCGCCGTACCTACGTTGATAAATGCATCTGCGGATATTACAATATTAAAAAGACGTGGGAGGTTGGAAGTCTTCTCAAGTAGCAGAAGGATACATAGAAATTTTCTACAAAATCGAATAAATGTAGCAAATCAATTAATTTCTTCATTTACTGGATTTAATTAATTAGTAACTTTCCCCTCAACCCCTTATTCTTCCTGCTACACGGCTTAAATTTACCTATGCAAATCAATCTGTTTTGAAAAATATTGCAGAAAATATTTAAAGTGCAGCAGTTTTTAAGTTAGGTAATTGTAACAACACTATAAATATTATGGATCAGTCAGTGGCCCGCGCGGTTTAAGGCGTCAGTACTTGAATCGAGGTGACTAGATCGCTGTGGGTTCGACCCCCGCAGCCGGTAGACCGTATATAAGCTATATTCGTGAAGAGGATTGGCACCCTCTCTGGGGTATGGTAGGGTGGAAGAATGTTGGCTTGGGTCAATGTGAAAGATTGAAACCGGTTATCGTTTGACTACCCCCCTAATTAATGAGGTTTTCCAAGTTTCCCTCATTCCTGCACTGAATGGTGATTAGGGCCTACCAACGTAAGACGTTCCTGGGCGCAAATGTGGCCTACTTAATAATAGTATGCCGCCCCTCTCCCGCACAATTCTTCGACTTCTGGGCTAATCTTCGTGATTAGTATAAGGAGTAGAGATATTATTATTATTACAGTGTAATACAAATGTCTCAATAAACAACTTTGTTTAGATTTAAATATTAATTTTAATTTTGAATAGCTAAACAGTTACACAGAGATGTAGAAACAAAAAAAAATAAAGAAGAAGAAAATCCCTAGTGGAAAAAATTGTTATTCATTAGGTATTTCATGAATGTGATCATTTTTTAGTAGGACTCGGCACTGGCTCACTAAAACATTTTTGTACATTTGAATGACTTTTATAAAATTGAAGATAAAAAGTTTTTCTTTTTCTCAACTTCATCTAACGAAAATTAAGAGAACAATAGAATTAATCTGAATATATTAATACCTTTAACCTATTATAAAATGATAACAGCTAACAATAAAAATGTTTACCAAATATATACATAAACTCTGGTCCCATTTTTAAATAATTTCTCTACAAATTTTATTTCTATGTCGAATATAATATGCCCATGAAATCTTCCTAATTTATTGACCGCCTTGTATGAATGACAAGAAGTAGGTAGTTCTTGATAAACACAATATCATCGCGTTAGCATCCGCTGAATTCGCTTTCTCGTGCTCTGCATAAAATAAAATCATTGTTAGCCAGCCAGCAGTGACCGCGTAGAATTTAGCTGAACCATGTGGGGAAACAGAGGTACCATAATTATTTGTGTGGTTTTGTCCTGCACCTTCGTTTTCTTAGATGCGGCAGAATTACACCAAAACAAGACAATTAACAATACTCGAAATGGAATTTGTACACTAGAAGTTCCGTAAGTAATTTGTTATTAATTATCTTAACAAAATTAAGTATTAACGTACTTCATAAGTAATCGTTCTTCTAAGAATAACTGTGAGGTGTATTGTATTACGCTCATAAGCTTGTTGGCTATGATCGAATTTAACATTGACCAACATGAACAAACAAGGTGATTTACAATAACTTCGTTATAACGTTTTAATGTAATTGTACTAATTGGTCAAAGTATGAATCTTTTCATTTTTTTACTGTTTTAGAAAGGTATTTTAAGCTAATATAAATCAAATATCCTATAATTCCTATAAATGAAGTCATATGTATGTTCTCTGATACCAAACATCTAGGTATGCTAATAATAAGGAATATATGGGTAGATATTGTGGGTGTAATTCTACGCAGGTTGAGGCTTTTGTCCACTGAGTAGTTAGTTTCAGACAATATTATTAATACCTAAAAATATATAAGAATCTTTTCATGTAAGTAATATAGTAAGTAATACAGTAATCTCGAAACGAATAATTTGGAATATCTGATTTCTATATTATATAAATCAGTAAGTGCGTGAACTTAGCCCGCCCATGTTTTGATAAAATAAAAAATTAAGTTTGTGCTGAATTTAAAGAAAAATAATAGTCACTTTCCTATAAAATGAAAAAATCATGTTTTCACTTCCCGAAAATCGTATTTTTCTTTATTGTGCTGAATTCTGCTAGTTGTTCTCAACACTGTGTCGTTTAATGAAATTGATATTTCCCTCTGTTCTCCGAAAAAAAAACAAAATTTAGGCGTGTACTTAGTCCTCCATTTTTTTGATAAAATAAAAAATAACGCTTGTGCTAAATTGTGCCAGATTTGTCCTACATTGTACCGTTTAAAGAAATTTGATATCTATTTTGGGGTTGTGGTTGTGTCGAACGCTGTGCCGTTTAAATAAATTTTATATCTGCCTCCGTTCTCTAAAAAATCCGGAATTTAGGCGTGAACTTAGTTTGCTATTTTTTCCAAAAATTAAAAAGTGATTATGCTGAATTGTGGCGCAACGTTCTAGATAACTAGCATAATTCAGCACTACCACGTTTTTAAATTTTCAGGAGGACGGAAATATATATCAAATTTCTTTACACTGCACAATGTAGCACACATCCGGCACAATTTAGTACAATCATTATTTTTTATTTTATCAAAAAATAGGGAGCTAAGTTCATGCCTAAATTTCGGTATTTCTAGATTATCCACAGAACAGTGGTAGATATCAAATTTCTTTAAACGACACAATACAGAACAACTACCACAATTCAGCAGAATCAGGTTTTTTAATTTTCGAAAAACATGAGAGACTAAGTTTACTCCTAAATATCCGGTGTTCTAAAGAATGGAGGCAGATATCGAATTTCTTTAAACAGCAAAATGTTCGAAACTAGTAGCACAACTCAGCACAAGCACACAAAAAAATGGAATTTCTGAAAGTGGAGTGGCCAGAACATTTTCGGTTTCAGATATCATATTTATTTTAACGGTACAGTGAACAACTGAGCACATTAGAGAAAAATACGATTTTCGTGAAGTGAAGGGCTACGTGGAAAACATAATTTTCTAAGAAAATGGCTATTATCTTTCATTAAATTTTTACGGCACAATGTAGCACAAATTCTGAGTCCAAGATTAGGGGATTTCATTTATATTATATAAAACTACCCCGACCATAAAAATCTTTTAAAAATCCATTATTTTAAGTATGGAAACACGTGAATACAAAATTTCATAATATGTAAACAAAATCAGAAAATGATCAGAGCATAAAAAATGTTGCCAATTTGCCTGCAGCTGAGGAAAAACATACAGTACAATTTTTAAAATTAATTTATTATAAAATGACATTAAAAATCTATCACGGTTGTCAACGAAATTTTATTATGATATTGTTTTAGTATTATCTACATGTTCAGTTTAAGAAGAATAAAACACATCGATTTAAAAAATCCGGAGATTCAGATACGGAAAACATGGAAACCATTCGATAAGACTTGTATATCTTATTAATTTATATGTATAATACAAAAAAAAATGAATATATTTTGAGGGCTACTTAAAAAAGTGTAGTGTACTCAGTTGAAACTGAATGTGTTCTGTACGATATTACTATTGAAAGACTCTGATTAGAAAAAAAGATATAAGTAGGTAGGTAGGTATGTTGAAGGTAGAACAAAAACAAATACGTTTTGCAAAAACACCAAGACAGAATAATTTTTATTTTTCAAGAAGGAATACTTTTTTGTATGAATAAAGTAAAGATTTCAGTTTCAGAGAAACTTTTATATATATATATATATATATATATATATATATATATATATATATATATATATATATATATATATATATATATATATATCATTTAATACGATTTTACAACAGGCAATTTTTAAAGATATTTTTTCTTTTTACCATACTTTGACAAAAGTCAACAGTTGCAAAGAATGTAATAAAAGCGTATTAAAAAAACGACTAGAAATCAAATTAAAAGTAGCGGGAAAAAGTACATTTCTTTAAAAATATGTATATTCATTCTACTCCTGCTTGATATTTGTGATAGGGAATTATTGTATCCTTACAACAACGTCTAGTTTTAGAATTTTCTATAATCTAGTTTAACTCAGTTTACACTTATTTTCAAATAATAAACAGAACATTTATCAAATATAAATATAGTTTTACAAACTGCAAATAAGATTGCTGCTCATTACATACTTATTTATGTCACGTTTGGGTTTGCATTATTCACCTTTTCCTGTTAATTATTGTGTCACCACGTTTTCAAATTATGTACTAAATAATACAGAAGCAATAAGAAAATCATCTCAGAAAGAAGGGAATATGAATGTTTATATTAATTTTCTATTCTATTAATGATTTTATAAATTAGATATTTATAGCAGTATATATTCAGGGAAACCACTAATTTAGTAGCATTCTGAGAAGAATTTTATAGTAACTGTTCATAGAAATACAATTAACCAGCTGATAATTCCTAAAATTTTTAATAGAAGCATTTTAAAATATACAGTGTGTTTCTGTGTGTAAATACTTAAAGAGGTGATAGAACACATAAAAATAAGGCTAGTTAGTTATATAACTCGATAGTTAGTTTTTTTTTAATATAGCTTTCTGTAAATTTCTTTTTGCTCAGTAACTCCTCAACGAAAAATGATAAAAATATGCGGTTTTTTTTAATAGACTACAAATATTATTATACGTCGACGCTGTGTTTCGAAATTTTGAAAATATGCAAATTTCATTTAAAAAAAATTAATTTTACACTTTTTCAAAATTTCAAAACACAGCGTCGACGTAAAATAATATTTATAGTCTATTAAAAAAAACTGCATATTTTTATCATAAATCGTTAAGGAGTTACTGAGCGAAAACTATGGGTTTGTTCCAACACAGCAAGAGTCGATTCCGAACCATCCAGAATTAGTCAGTCAGTTCAGTTGTTAATGTACTCTCGGCGAATGCAACGTAAGACGGTGTTGGTCAAACATTTTTCATGGTTCTGAATCAGTTCTCGACGGTTGTTGGAACAAACATTATATATCGTTTGATAGAGCGCTCACCGTAAGCCTTAACAGGATAATTCAAATATTTTGATAATTGGTATGGTGTTTCTACTGGAAACACTATTATATAATTTTACCATAAATTGTACGACACTGCTTTTTTCTGGTATTTTCATTAAAGTTTAGTAATCTACAATCGATTTGGAAGAAAAAAGTACTATTACATTTTTTGCTCTTTTAAGAATTTGATTTGAGACTCGATTTACGAGATTTTCCACGTTTTTGCGTGATGATTATTAGCTTTAATTAAAATGCACTAAGACATTAAAATATACAGGGTGTTGCAAATTAGTAGGTCAAGCCGTTAACCACACACATTCTTTGAACCAAATTAACTGAATTTTTCTTATTCTACTTTTCATTTAGCAGCTCCATTTTCAAAGTACAGAGCGTTAAAATAAAAATTTTAAAAATGATTTTTATTTATAGCTCCATTTATTTTAGAGATATTTGTTTTAAATTTGATACCTACATATTTTTATTTTTAGTAGGCATACTTTCTGAGTAATTTTGATTTAAGATATCAAAGGACTAACAAAATAGGGGTTGTAATACCCACGGACTCCTTATTTTAATTGAGTTATATTTTTGTTTTTTTTTGCTGTTTGTTGTTAGTTGTGCCGTTTTGTTTATTTTAATTTACTGAATAAAATTGAAATGGCTATTTAATACTTAGAAATATTTAATTTGTGCCAAATCTAGCACATCTAAAAAGATGGAATATCACGTAAATCGAACCTTAAATCATAATCTTACAGAAAAATGGCATAAGAAACGCCCCAATATTATGATCCAAAGAATGTATGGTTAACGGTTTGACCTACTAATAGTAACACTCTATATATTGTAGTTCTTAGTGCAGTCGAACTATAGCTAATAACCATGTCACGTAAAGTATGATGCAAAAAATTTACATATATTCAGGTTCAGAAAGTACAATTCTACAGAAAGCAATAGACTCTTGCGTTAAGGTAGTGGGATGGATAAATTGATATTTCCATTGAAAATATCTATTTGATCAATTTTTAAACTGAAATGTTCCCACTATAAATGGGTAAAATTATTTAGATCGCGGTTAAATCCGAACGGTTGCAACTAACCGTTATAGTATATAGACCCAAAAACTCCAAAATTAATTGTTCCATTTATCAACACGGTTTCAATAAAACATGGAAGTAATAAAAAATATTGGCAGGATTTTTAACGAGAGCTTCAAGACCGGCCAAGGAAATAAAATATTATTCAATGCTGTACCCATTGTGTAAATGACACAAAATCACCAGTGCGTTGTACAACATTAGACATTATAGGAATAAGAAGGTCCGTAATTGTCTGTTCTCACAATACTCAAGGATTTGTTTCAGACTGGAATATTTGACCAGTTCCGTGTTGTCCAGTTGTGAATATGTGTTCAGTGCATGTAACTTAAGAAGTAGTTGGACGAACATTTCTAAAAGATTCAAACTAGTCCCTGATTCTTGTGAGAACAGAAGACCTATTGCCCACAACTTTTGACATTTGTAGATCATCGGAGATACCAGGCATTGTGTTCGACATCGCCAGATCTCAAGAACTGTGCCAGAAAAAGGCGTAATTTTTTTCTTATACTTTTTTAGAGTAGAGAGTAGAATAGAGTAGTGGAGATAATAACTAATTATAATAAATGCTTAATTTATTAAATCTGAAGGCATCGATCGCAATACCCTCTTGATTCGAACGGTCTCATAGCTCTGGATAGACTAAAATTTGTCGCCGAAAGTAGTAACAAATTTTATTTTGCCCTACGTGTTTAAATAACTACAATATTTCGTATTAGAAAACATTAATATTACAATACATTCTTAAACTCTATTCTACCTGGCCCTCGACTCTCTGAGTTCTTTAACCATGTTTATCCATTCTAAACCCCTTCCGTTCTCGTTTAAAATTTGCTCTCTGCCTTCCTCTCAGTTCTTCACAATAGCGCAGTAGATGTTATATCGTTTCTCTCTTTCCAACAGACCCTACATCTTCTCTCACTTTCCTTCGTCCACCATTTATTCTCTTTTTTGTCATTGCCGCACCTGGGTCTTGTCAACATTATCTTTTTCTTCTTACTTGTTCTTTTATGTATCTCGGTATCTTCTCCGTTGTCAACTTCTCATATTTTGTGTTATGTCTGTTTTTCTTTCTTGCCTGTCTATATATTTTTCTCTTAGCTTTAATTCTTTCACCATTTGCCTGCCTCCAGTTCTTAAAAGTTCTATATCTGTGGCTGGTTGTTATCTCCTTCCTTCTTTTTTTCTAACCAGCACTGTTGTAATATCTTACAGTTTTCCCTTCCTTGTCATTTCTTTGTATTTTACTGCTGAATTTCCTACTTTCGCCCTCATTTAATCTCTTTTTATTTCTTCTCTCATGATATAGCACGGAGTTTCTCTATCCACCTTAGATATGTCTCCTATACTTTTTCTATTCCTCTAAGTTCTCTCCATCCCCACACCTCGACCCCATACAGGAGTATGCTCCCCATCAGACTGTCTAATAATATTGTTTGTCTTTTAAAGTCATGTCCCAATTTTTTTTCTACTATCCCCCAAACCATCTTCATTGCTTGATTTGCTTTACTTACCCGTCTATTATATGTGCTGCATCTCTTGAATTAAATACAAACCCTAGTATTTGAATCATTTGTTTCCCTTCCTAATTCCACTGGTACCCTTCCTTCTTTTTCCTTCGTCGCTTTTAGCGCTAACTTTGGAACTTATTTTTTGTTATTCGTGCGTCATCCACTACTCTACTGCCAACACTGATCATCGTTTTTTTGCTGTGTGGAAGTGACATTACCCAAATGTAATAGAAAGACATGAAATTTCCGATACTGATACATAAATCAGTATTGCAAAAATGCAAGGATGTTGGAAAATAATCTGAATATAAGATTTTAGAAAACATTCTCAGAAAGTCTGACTGGTACATACATATTATATTACAACTAAATATATTCATATAAATGTATAGTCCATGAGTCACTTACTTTTTATATTCTCCTTTGTCAACAGTAAATGTTAAATGTCATTTAACTCGTAATTAATATTTCTTTGTATAATATTATCTAAATTGGTAAATAAAGACATATTATTATTATTATTATTATTATTATTATTATTATTATTATTATTATTATTATTATTTTATTGTGGAGTACTAGACGTCGATATTTTATTCTAGAAAACGTAGAAAAGCATGTAGTAAGAAAATGAAATTGAATTGATTGAAATTTTTGCCTGAACTTTTAACTTTTATGCCAAAATTATTTTTAGATATATAAAAATAATATTTCAAGTTTTTTATAAACATAATCAGTCAATAATAATCAACATTCTCATACTACTTAAAATTTATTACCCAACGTACTTTGGAAAAATATAGATCAGTGGCGAAAAAACTACAGATATTTAGTTCTCGGTAATATCTTACATAACAAAAGAATGTTTATATCGATATTTCTTGGAATGGACCGTTAAACTATAGCCACAAATTAAAAATTCATTATTGCAAAAGCACTGTATCTCATGCGAGTAAGAGATTATAAATTGATACTGATATAGATAGATGTGGCAGTATAAATATCAACCGTAATTTGCTTAATGTGATACAAGTAACTCAATATACATCTTTTAAGTAAGTAATAATAAACAATAGATAGGTAATTACGTAAGTATTAATAATAAATTCTACTCAAATGAGTAGAATTTATAATTTAGGAAAATATGTTTTATTTAGTTGCAATCCAATAAATATTGCCTTTGTCAACAGTAAATGTTAAATGTCATTTTTCTTTTATTGTGGAGTACTAGACGTCGATATTTTATTCTAGAAAACGTAGAAAAGCATGTAGTAAGAAAATGAAATTGAATTGTATGTGTGATATCTAGATTAATATAAATATTAGTTCACATTTTTTGACATTGTCATAGAAGCGAACTTTCTATGATATTACAAATTTAAACACATTTGAAATGAATAAAAATAAGAATGTTTAAATATACTGGATCTCAGGTAAGTATTCAAAAATATACTACTTAAAAATAAAATTCATTGTTTTGGATTACGTAATTTCTTATTCGGAGATAATGTGAAGCTGGAGGCCTCTTTAGTTATCTTGAAACTAGTTTCAAAGTAACTAATTCTATCCCTACTAGATACCCTAGATCATATTTTTTGCTAAAATAAATTAGGTATAAAATGTAAAGAGAACAGAATAAATGGGCATCCTAGAAAGGGCAAATTATTTTATTAATATATACAGAGTGTTTGTTAAAGACTGGGCCATACTTCAAGGCTAGCTTCTTTTGACGAAATTAAGGTCATTTAAATTAACTTGTTTCCTAAGAAGTTTTAGGCCCAAGAAAGCAGTTTTTTATTTTATATTTTTATACTAATTTATTTATTTCTTGGGTAATCGTGTTCATATTTTGTAAGAGAAGATTTTCTTTGTATGCTACACATGAATATCTGATTGAGCTTTGTGTAAAATCTACAGACGCTTGTACCATTGTATTTTTCCATTCAGATTTAATGAATTCCCGAAATTGTAGATTAATTCATCCATTTACAACTGATGTGCATTTCAGTGACATGTAACAAGTATAGTTTTTTTAAAACTAATAATAACTAATCACTTTCCAAAAATCTGAAAGAAAAAATACAGTGGCACAGGCACTCATAATGTCCTGTAGATTTATCACAAAATTAATCAAATATTCGGGAGCATAATACAATACAACAATCTTATTGTACAAAATTTAAATACAATTACCCAAGTAATAAGTAAATTATCGTAAAATTAAATAAAAAATCTTCTAAGGTGAGTTGATTTAAATTACCTTATTTTCGTCCAGGAAAGCTAGCCTTAAAGTATAGCCTATTCTTTAACAAGCGCCTTGTATACACTCACAAATAATTAGTCGTAACTACTACGAGTCAGTTAGTCGCATCTCTGACTATGCCAGTCTCGCTCTTGTTTAGTGTAGTATAACTTTTTGGAGAACTTCGGCCAGTCGCGTTAAATAAAGGAGGTAATAAAGATACATCTTCTACAGAACATATTTTGACATCTAAATACACACAACGTCAAAAGTCTTGGATCCCCTGTATATAAAATGATTCGATTAAACCTAGTGGTTTTTCTTAATGTGGTAAAAAAGTACATGTACTTAGGAAACGAAAAAGACAATAAAAAATTGCAGACCATGAACCGTTACTTTATTACCAATATTTTTACAAATCTGGTCACTATATTCAGCCAAATGTTTCTTTGAATTTTTGTACATTATAATGCCAGGACGTGAAATTTCTGCATTTACCCGAGCAAGAATTACTGCTTTGCATGATGCAGGACATTTTAATCATCAGATATCGAACATGCTGGGCATTCCTAGATCATATGCTGTACGAATAGTACACAGATATGAAAAATTTGATACAGTGGACAACAGAAAATTTTGTCAAAAATGTCACACATTTGCTGGTTTTTAATTTTTTAAGTACTCAGTTTATCATATATTCTTTTCACAAAACAATATACTTTTATAAATGTATTTGGTTTCTCTGACAATGAGATTTCTTTAACAAGAATGAGGGGAGTCCAAGACTTTTGACGTTATGTGTAGTACAACAGAACAAGTCGGAAGCGCATAGAGAACGACATATACAACTGATTTTGTAAAAGTCCGTGATCAATTCGCCACAGAGAAATCCGCGATGCGTCCAGACCGCGACCTCATAGTGAGTTCTCTTCTTTTATAGAGGCTTAGCAGAATAATGGTTTTCTTTTGCATATAAAATATCTGCAACTCCGATCCATACGATACTATGTCCAAAATTTTATATATTTGGATTAATAATGTGTTTCAGTTGCTTGTTATGAAGTTTGTTTAACATATCTTTAAAATCACGGATCGTAACTCAAACTTTCAATAAGACCTATTCTCGCATAACTACTTTTATATTAGCACAATTTCTGTAAGTCTAAATTACTTCTCCTGTAGACTTAACATAGTCTAACATAGTTAGCTCTGAGGTAGCGACATATATACTTATTATCTTTAATAAACTCGTGATCAATGTCAATGTTGTCGAAGAAGATACTTAGCAAAGTAAATATTATTTATTTTTCATTTTTGTATAGTTTAAATAAATCTACATTGAGGACATTGTTATCATGTTTGGCCAAAATACTGATATTTTGTTTGTTACAAACTAAAATAAATTACATTTCAGATTAACTTTATCACGTCAGTAATTAGTAAATATTAATGATTTTATTCAGTGTTCACTCTACTGCTATCTTAATATATTTATCAGAAATCATTACACGAAATGACAGTAGCAATTTCATTATTAATGCATTAAATTTAAAAATTATAGGAAGTACCGTAAACATTTCCTTATAAATAATATTTTTGCTGACGAAAAACTAATTTACAATAAATCATGTAAATATTATTTAAAATAAGTGTAAGCAACTTAATTCGTTTCTACCCCTAAAAGGTAGATACTTCTCTTTTGTCAGAAATTTAAAATTAAATCGGCATTTACTTCCCGCCTTTCCTCTGACAAGTAAAAACCGTATTATACTTAGGTACCTAGTAGTCAAAATTTCTGCTCTTGCTGAAAAAAAAACATTAAAATTATTGTATAATTTTGTACGTACGTAATAAAGATTTATTATTTTTTCTGCCTTAAAACTTAAGATAAATTACTGAAAATTTTTTCTTTTAACTTAGTATTCCAGCCTTAAATTAAATATATTGATTATCTTTACTATTATGAGCAAATTTCTTATAGTATTTAAAAAAGACAACTTATATTACCTGTATAATAAAATAAATATAAATACAAAGAACACAACTAGAGAAAAGAAGGGGTTCTGCCATGACATATTTACTACTGTAAATACAGGGTGTTTCTTAAGTAGAGGTAAATTCAGGGTTGTATTTTGAGGCCAAAATTTAGGGTTTTTTGTTATGTAAACGAGAGGTCTTAGGACAGTCTGCCACAGTGTGTCAAAAATTAAAAAAAAAAATCAGTTTTTAATTTATAATATCTAAACCGCTTGAGATAATTTAACCAAATTCGGTGTGCATATTTAGTATGACAGTAGGTGTGAAACAAAAAAATATCAGCTTTAGAAACTTATCAGTGACTGAAAAAATATATCACCCTCTATAATATTACAAATAAAATAGGTAATAATTGTATTATCTTCACTTTTTGTTTCTTTACACTTTTTTATATTCCAAACCTATTAACAACAAAACTGATTTATTTGATCAAGTGCGTTTTTACACAGTTACTTAAATTACTTAAATGTATCTTACGTAGGTCATGCAAAACAAAAATAATATGAAACCGTCATCTCATCTAGTATTGTTTATTGACAAATTAAATTTATTTTTCCACGGTCGGGAGTTGAAATCAGTTTCTATGACATAAAAATTAAAACAGAAGTAGTCGATTATTCCCAAGGGAGTATAATGCTCCCAAGAGAGTTTACATTATGGAGAACGTTTTTCATGCAAAAAAAAAGATAACATTGAAATTATTTATTGACATTTAAATTAAATGTTACATTTGTACAATTTTCAAAATTAATATTAGAAGGAATATTACTTTCGCTTACATTTACAGTTTTTGTGATTGCGCTAGTAGTGGTACCTACTAAAACCTGATTAGCAATTTTGGTCTTATTTTCAAAGAAGTTCTCGACATAACCCTCAGCGACTGTCATTGATTTCCAACCAAAATGACGCTTTATTGTCGTGATATCCACACCAGCATCTGCCAGTAATGTCACTGAAGATCTTCGTAAGCAGTGACCAGTATAACATGCAGCATCAGGTAATTTTAAATACGAAGCTACTACACTCGGAATTTGTCCCATGGTATTCTTGCCAACTGGCTGCCAACTACATTTTCCTGCTTTGTAGTACAAAAAAGGCGCTTATGCTTGACGTGGGGAGGAAGAAGGGACAGGTATTTTCAAAACAATTCAAGCATATTTCCCACATCGGTAACCAGAAAGGTTCGTGGAATCTTTGTCTTAGTGTTTGGAATTTTTACAATCAAGGAAGAGCCTACATCCTCAATATCATCTACAGTTAAATTGACTAGTTCATCAGTTCGACAAGCTCCGGCAATCCCCAGAATTAATCCAACCTATAACAAATCAAAATACTTAATAATTGAAATACCTAACAACAAAAGTAATCTTAATCATTAAGAATTCTTTATCATCTGCACTTGATTGAATATTGCGCCCATAATGTGGAAGACTTGTAATTCTTTGCATTTTCACTGAAGTATGCCAACAAAACATTCTCGCTGTATACTTGAACATTTTTCTCGGCGCACCACTTTTTGAACCGATTGTAGTCTATATCGTATAAAGATCTTGACTTCGTAGGCAGCAAACTGCTTATTGCAATATTTGCAGCCTCCACAATCTCTTCCGACTCACAATTATTCATTGTGCATTAAACAAAATTTAAACTAAACCAAACTAGCCCCTTAATTTGACAATTCTTTTTGTTTGTTTATTTTGTAGTTATGGCAATAACTCAACGACTACTAAATAAATGCTCAAATCCGAATACAATAATTGTGGTGCTACTTACTTCATAATGACAAAATATGTGTTTTTAAATTCATGAGACCGTGGAAAAAATAGTATATACCATTCGAGAGAGATGCTATTTTGTCCTTGCATTGCTATTGCACCTCTGCCAAAATAACGCATTTCTCTCCCTTATAGTATAATGTACTATTTTTTTAAATTAAGTTTTAATAATGGCTTATGCATATGCAAACGCTGAAATGGTCTATATGGTTTACATTCATGGCCTTGCATATACTAAGTTACTAAAGCTGGACAAATTTATATGGAAAGATTTTCAAGTCCAAGAATGTTTAGAAATGTTTTTCAACGTCTTTCGGAGTCAGGCTGGAAGACGCTTGAGTGTCTACTAGATGGATCGCTGCAAATCTTAATGTGAATCATAAATTAGTTTGGTCCGTTCTGAAGCATCAACAGTTATAGCTATATCAGATACAAAGTGTTCAAGCCTTACTGCCACAAAACTATCCTATTCGGCTACAATTTTGCCGCTGAATTTTGTAAAAAATTTAACAAAATGTTGACTTTACCGCTGGCATATTGATTACCGACGAAGCTAATTTTTCCAGAGATGCTATAATAAACTTTTACAATAAACATGTTTAGTCTGATGAAAACCCTAATGCCGTAATGGAATCTCGATTTCAATATCAGTTTTCTTTGAATGTATGGGGGGGTATTATTGGAAATTATCTTGTTGGCCTTTATTCAGGATCTTTAATCGGTGCCTTCTACAGACATTTTCTTGATAACGTTTTACCTAAACTACTTGACGATGTTCCTTATGCACTAAGACAAAGCATGTGGTTTATGCACGACGGGGCTCCCCCATATTTTAATTTGACTTCTCGTGATTTTCAAATGAAATATTCGGTAATAAAGTGATTGGACAGGGTACTTAAGAACAAGGTCAACATTGGTCACCCTAGTCATCTGGTATGAACCCTGATGATTTTTTTGTTTGGGGACATCTCAAGTCATTAGTTTACAAGGTTCACATTGAATCTGAGGAACACTTACGTCAATAAATTGTAACTGGTTTTGATGTGATATGAGGTACTCCTGGAATTCCTTTCCATTTCCAACATTTGTTATAATAAATCATAGTAGTAAGTAATTCTATTGCTAATTAATTATTTTGTTATTATTTTAAGTAATGTAATGAGTATCATAAAATACACTTTATAAAATAAATCAATTTTGTTGTTAATCGGTTTGGAATATAAAAAGTGTAAAGTAATAAAAAGTGAAGATAATACTAAGGCGCATATGATGACCTATTTTATTTGTGATATTATACAGGATGATATATTTTTTCCAAATAATGATAGATGATACCCACACCTCCGCCACAGCTAAGTTTCTAAAGCTGGTAATTTTATGTTTCATACTGAATATGCACACCGAATTTGGTTAAATTATCGCAAGTGGTTTAGAAATTAAAAACTGATTTTTTTTTTATTTTTGACATATTTTTGTGGCTGGACAATGACTGTTCTAAGACCTCACATTCATATAATAAAAAAAACCTTAAATTTGACCAACCTAGATTTTTGACCTCTACTTAAGAAACACCCTGTTAAGAGACTTTAATAGAAAGTAGAACTTATATAAAACACGCAAAAATGAATCTGACGCATATTTAGAAATGCAAGAAGTTATTTCCATTGTTTTGATATATCATAAACTAAGTTAGTAATTTAAAAATCATATTTTGCTATTGCAAACCCAATTTTATTTCTTTCAAATTATTTTACAATATTTGATTTCCCTTTGCAGCAAATACCTACAAAGTTATCGTTGGGTGTATTTGAACATACTAATTACTTTATTTTTGCCGTTACTGATAATAATAAATCTGTATCCTATTTACCTTTATTGATAAAACTGTTAAATATTTATTTGAATAAATGTAAACAAATATGCTAAAAACACTGCTGAACAATGACCTAGTACTTACCCCTTGTTTTTATTTTGTCGCCAAGCGACAAGCGTCTTGTTCCATTGCCTAAATGATTTATTATAGATGAAACCAACATAACTGAATATGAATATAATATAGAACATATCATTTACACTATTTTGTATATTAGTAGGTACTAATATGTGAAACAATTGGAATTTCAGAACAGAAGACCTCTTAAGACCTGAGGACAGACATGGAGTTAATCTTCGTGGAAATGGAGTAAGTTTATAACAAATAAAGTGTTATTATAAATAAAAATATATTATATAAGAAAGCCGTCGATCTATACCGCGTTTCGACGATAACAATAGTAGCAATACGGAATTTCAGGACACAACTACTCTGAGGGTTAATGCCCCGACCAGCATTGAATTACACCTGAAAAACCTACGGCACATAGCCAAAGTCATTTACCCACCAGACATATACCGCTTATTAGCTCTCTTCAATACGCCATAGGTGAGGTAACTGAAGAGGAACACTGGTTGTTTTATGTTTGTTTAACCCGACAGAAGGGCCATGAGTTTCTGAAATTCCGTTTTGCAATATTGTCTCATCCTTTTTACATTCAACTTTAGGTAATAATTATTATACATTTCATCTGCTATTATTATTCTAACCACATTTCGAATACGTCAATTTAACAGTTTAACGTACCGCAATTTATTTAGATACACAATATTCACATAATATCGATTAAATATGTTTCTGATATACAAGAAATATATTTTCTCTGCGTCAGTGTCAATATGAATTTTTTATGACATCCTCGACGTTTGTTTTCTCATGTAGCGACCCCGCAGGTATTGTGAAACGTCCTTGAATTTTCTACAACCCTTAGAAAACAAAATGTCAGCTGAACAGTAGCAGGAAATATAAAAAAACAAATATTTGATGTAATAGAAATGCAAATCTAAATACGTACATTATTTTAAAAATATTTTAACGATATTTCAAAAACTACTTTTAAGAACTACCTATCAAAGGAAGCTATATAAAAATGTATCGCAATATTTGTAAATATTGAGACACTGAGAGAACGAAGCATTTATTGTTTAATTGCTGGTAAAAAAAATGTATTGAAATCCTATTGTTTATTTCTTTGTAGTTGGAAGGAAGTCAACAATTTACTAAAAGACTTTATTTTACTTCATTAATATTTCGTCTTTTATAAAGTCGTCATTCATGGATGGATGCTAAAAATTGCATAAATTAAATACACAGTAATATACGAAATGATACCATCTAGAACAAGTAGTACTTACAGAAAATAGTATATCTTTTTAAATCTAATGAAACATATAATATCAAATAAATAAATAGATAAATCTAGAAAGCAAAGCAGACCATTAAATATAATGATAATATGCAGGGTGATTCAGAACGTATATAAAAAAATTTGGGAATAGATGCGTCATGAAGAATGGAGACAATATCGAACAAAAAAATTTTTGTAAAATCCTTATAGTTTCCGAGAAAAAAGTTATTGAAATTGTAGCAGTTTCAACCTTTACATCGCTGCGCAACTGTAGTCTCTAACCAGACGATTTCAAACATACGATTACTTGTCGCATTAACTTTTTTGTGATGCAAGTATTTACATTAGTTTTTCAAATATCAGAAATGACTCACGGGTATAGCAACACGCAGTTGATGGATATCGTTTGAATTTATGGTAAAGTGAAAATTCCTCGGAAAATGCTTTCCTGGTAAAATGTGCCAAATGCAACTACTTTTACAACGGTATGCAGTGAGTGCAAGTGTAGTGCAAACGCTGGTGTGACACGAGAAATTTGCAACCGAATCGTGGAAAAGATGGAGGTCCAGGGTGTCCACGGCGTATTGCAGCCATGTGGCGTATCATACACGAGGCTCAATTATATCCGTGCCATGTGCAGTGCTTTCGAAAAGTAACGAATAAATTCATTATTTTTGAAATTGAGAAGTTTTTTAAAAAAATCCCCTGTCACGTCAATTTTGTTTTAAAAAAGCACATTTTGACATACGACCCATATTTGTGACGTCATCTTTGTTCGAGATATAACGTCATAGACAATTTTTTTAAATAGCAACCCCCAATTTTGATCATTTCATTTGAAAGAGCCTTTCGTTCTACATACATACATCATTGTGGTGTTACATAACAAAAATTTCAGGAAAATAATGTGTGAAGATTTTAAAATTTAATTTTCACAATACTGTGCAGCTCCCCATTATGCAACACCTGCTTTAGATGAGCTGTTCCCGAATCGTTGGACAGGGAGAAGGAGGCCGATTGAGTGGCCAGCCAGATCGCCTGATTTGACACCTCTAGATTATTTCTTGTGGGGATACTTAAAAAGCAAAGTATACGTTACTAGACCGGTTAATTTAGAAGATTTAAAAGCAAGAATTCGTCACGTGATACATCGTACACCTCCTGAAGTTATTGATAATGTTCAAAAAGAATTTATTAATCGTCTTGGCTACTGTCAGGCAGCCAACGGTGTACATTTTGAACATTTAATTTAATCGATTTTTTACATAATCATTATCTTTTTCACGATTGTGAAAATTAAATTTTAAAATCTTCAAACATTATTTTCCTGAAATTTTTGTTATGTAACACGATTTTTCATGATGTATGTAGAATGACACGCTTTTTCAAATGGCATGGTCAAAATTGGGGGTTGCTATTTAAAAAAATTGTCGATGACGTCATATCTCAAACAACGATAACGTCACAAATGTGGGTCGTATATAAAAAAGTGCTTTTTAAAAAATAAAATCGACGTGCCAGGGGATTTTTTCGAAAACTTCTCAATTTCAAAAATAATGAATTTATTCGTTACTTTTCGAAAGCACTGTATATTGTGTTCAAGCATTAATACCCAAGAATTGGACGAAAAGCCGCCACTATATCCTGGCTTTAAATCATTTGGACTTATTTTTACGAAAGCGTAGAAGGGCCCCATCCTACTTTTTTACAAAATTTCGCTAAAAGTTTGTGAATTCACACGTCTCTTACGAAATTTCGTAAAAAAAGTGTAAATATCAGATTTTTCGCAAAAAAAGTGTAAATTTTGTAAAAAAAAAGTGTAAATCTCGTAAAAAGTTTATGAATTCACACGTATTTTTCGAAATTTCGTAAAAAAAGTAAAAATTACTTTTTATTAATATCTCAAAAATTATTTTGTTGATTTTGTTCAATTTGGCATTATTGTCCATTGTAATAAGATGCTAAGTTAGCATGAACTATATGATAATTATGAGTTCCAGTGACGTCCCGGGGGGCATCCTCACCAATATTATCGCAAAGAAAAATATACGCCACTGACTGGTCATTTGCAATTTATAATCTTTTACGAAATTCACACGTTTTTTACGGAAAAGCTGGGATTTACACTTTTTTTACGAAATTTCGTAAGATACGTTTGAATTCACACATTTTTTACGAAATATTCACTTCTTTTACAAAATTTACAGTTTTTTTGCTAAAAATCTGATATTTACACTTTTTTTACGAAATTTGGAAAAATACGTGTGAATTCACAAACTTTTTACGAGATTTACACTTTTTTTACAAAATTTACACTTTTTTGCGAAAAATCTGATATTCACACTCTTTTTGCGAAATTTCGTAAGAGACGTGTGAATTCACAAACTTTTTAAGATATTTACACTTTTTTACAAAATTTACACTTTTTTTCCGAAAAATCTGATATTTACACTTTTTTACGAAATTTCGTAAGAGACGTGTGAATTCACAAACTTTTAACGAAATTTTGAAAAAAAAGTAGAATATGGCCCTTCTACGCTTTCGTATATTTTAGCGGGAATATTTAAAAAATTAAGTATACTGCTCCGAAATGGACACTATTATTGATGATTTACGCAAACGTATCATAGCTGCCGCCAATAACTTACAAGTTCAAAACGGACAAGAAACAGAAACATGTTTGTGTTAGTTTGTAGAAACTCGATAAGACGTGCCCAAAATTTTGTTGTAACATCAAGTATGTCAAACTATTTTACTAATTGTAACCACAAATTCATTCTATTAATAATTAATAACAGTAGCGGCAACAGCAGTTGAATTTGCTGTATAAAAATAGGTGTAAAATGTAATTTATTTCATTCCTTATACGATTTATCAGGTTTTACAGTGACCCAGTTTTCAGTGTCGTGCGGAAATGTACTTTAAATCATTTTTGAACTGCTCTTTTTGATTTTATTTTTATAAAATTGTATTTTTAAGGGTCCCCTATTTATTGAAAAACAATAATATAATTTTTACATAAGTTCTGAATCACTCTGTGTAATATAATTTCTTCAGTCATCAAATGTTGAATTTTGGAAACAGTCAATTTACGAATAAGGTTTAAGTAAAAGAATTTTAAACTGACAATATATGATTAGAATTAAAATATTATAAATATCAGTTTCTAACAGCAGGAAGTAAGTTGTGCATTTCTATCTCAATGTAGATATGATTCCAATAAATAAACTTGCAATAATTAATTATAATACTATAATTTTTTCCTCAATGTTTCATTAGGCATCTGTATGAATTACTCTTGATATGAAGATACCTTCCCCTCTTTTAATTGTTGTGTTTAATTCCGTTCAACTTGACATTTTAATATGAAGTTTGACTATGTTTGACCTATTTATATTTCCGGAATGAGATAAGCAGAGAATACTTAATAGACACTTAATCCATACATCATAATTAATTATTTTCATATGCTCTGTTTTAGTCGAGGCCGGGTTTAAGTAAAATAGAAATATGCTGCTCTGGTTATGAAAAAGTACCCCACAGTTTCTACAAATGTGAGCCAATTTGTGAAGGTGGATGTGTAAATGGTGAGATATTTTTCTTAAATTGTATAAGTATAAGCTTAAAATGAAATATATTTGTTAAAATTGTATATTAAATGAAAAATGTAGGTACACTGAGCGAAGTATCTTTTAGCCATTAGTAGCTATCCCCAGCAAAATATCCCTATTAAATAGGCTATTTAGATGAATTACTTTTAAAGAATGTTTATCTGATACCAAATATTTTTCTACAGTAAAATAATTTATTGAATAGCCTTGTAACATTATAACTCGACAATAAAACTTTTTAGGCTTTATGTGACTGTAGTTTTGAAGAAGTTTTATTATTGCCGTCCAATGGGCTTAATAAAACAGTTTGGTTTTAAGAAAGCATTTGAATGAAAATTTGATCTAATCAAGCAACTATAAAAATGAATTCTTCAAATGGTTTTAAAACTACTTTATAATCCTGTAAACTTCCTGTATACTCTTTAAACACCTTCTTCTTTTAAGAAAGCATGCCCTTCTTAAAATATACCATAAAACAACAAATTCTTTATTAAACGCTATAAATCTGATTATTATTAATATACATCAATAAAATTGTAATATATTAAGAAAATTAGGCTGTTGGCATCATAACCTAAAGTTGGCCAATAATTTGACTACAAGATCCAAGGACTGCACTGGCATCACTGATGTTAGAACATGTATTGAAATCACTGAAATGTAATTTTATATTATGATGACTGAATGCGCTAAAAGCTGCGCGAATGAATTACTCATGATCAGCACCATATTTGTTTTGTTCTCCTAGGAATGGCGGAACAATAAACAATTAGCTGATTGTGAATTGAAATAAAATTGAATTCGGGATATGAAGAATTATTTGGTGCTATATGCTGGTTAATTTTACAGTAAACTATAAAACATGACATGTTTCAACAATAACACCTACAAAAATACACAAAGAATAACACTAACGAGATACAAGATAAAAGAAGAAACCGCACTATTCGCCAATGACGTGTTTAAAAACAAAATAATGGGAAATAAAGAACACAATTCATATCATACGTGCAGATGATTGTCTCTCTCGCACCCACATACATAACCAATGAAGTATTTCTTTGCTGAGTTTCATGTGCCTCCTTTTGTCTGCTCCAAGGTGTGGTACCTTTCTTGGGATACACAATGGAACTAAACGCATTCCATATCGTACATTTCAGTGATTGAAATTCATTTTATTATGAATCACTAGAAATGTTAACATAAATATAATTGGATTGCCCACATTTATGAGCACAAAAAATGTATGTATTGAAGCTATACCTAACAAAATGTAAACACAACGAGTAACACTCACAACCATAACACAAACAAATAGGTTAGAAATTTAGGCGGGAAACATAAAACCGTTCATAAGATCGCAATAAAGCTTATAGAGGTTCTGGCATAAAACAGTTTAATCTTAAATAGGACTACAAGATTTTATTCAAGTACAAATTAGTATGTATATTCGAACATTTAGTTTTATCTAACAACAATAAATTCTTGGAATAATAAGTATTCTAAACTAAAACAGTTTTATCGCTAATTATTTTAAGTAAATGTGCCTTTTAATAGCGGCATGGAAATTTCAATAAAAACTTTTGTTTAAGGCAAATTACTCTTATTATAAGTTTATGAAATTTTCTAAGCTTGCATTTAGACAACATGACATGACAACATCTTAAGATCATTATTCTTTGGGTCCTTTTTATATTTATTAGAGAGTGAAGGTTACTGTCGCTAAAATATAGACTTATTAGTGGTTTTCTAAAAAGTTCTTATTAAAATCCTGTAGATTATCGGAAAACTAACATTGTTACTTGGGAGGTAACAGTTAATCCTGTTAACTGCAGTGTTTTGCATTCGTACTAATAACAAACCACAACTTCGCGTGCAGTTAAATAAAGTGTCCATTTATTCTAATAAAATCGAAAGAATGAAATAGTCTGATAAACAATAGAAAACTTCGAATGCCCCGCAGCAGTCATTAATTATAAAATCTTGTCAGATAACAATAAATTTTACCATTTAGTCCTCAGTCGACCGTTCGTAATCCTCTTGCTAGTTGCCGTACTCTCTAAACGTGAAACATGCCAAATAAATAACTTCGTGGTGGACTATAGTCTTGGATAAACAACGGTTTAATAAAGTTTTGAAAAAATATATTTGTTTCTTTTTAAGTTTGATGGTGATTTCGTACTTATTTTTCCCTATCCCCTCTTAAAATATTTGTACTTAGTTATAGTTAACACTAGATACACGATCTTGCTGATTATTATTAGCTACTGATATAGTGTAACACTTATTTTTCAAAATGCACATATACTTATGTTCTATCTTCCTTGGTGATAAAGGTTTTTCAAAATATTTTAAAAAATTGTCAGTATCAGAGACTGGCAGAACGTAAAAAATAGTACGATGTTTATCTGTGAATTGTGACCAGACTAAAGTCAACTAATTTGTATATCTGTATCAAGTTGCAAGAATGTATTCCCTTTTATATAAGATATGAAAAATCTTATTTGGAACACAATTAAATGGTGATAAACTGATGTTAAATACGAAAAAATGTTACGTTTTTTCCGGAACACCGTTTAAATATTAAAAATTAATGGCTTCCAGTTTATATTTATTTACCAAATCATTGCAGGAAACTGCACGGCACCAAACGTTTGTGAATGCAAAAGAGGTTATATTAAAGTCAACAATACCTGCATTCCCACGTGTCCATTTGGATGTCTCAATGGAATTTGTACAAACACAGGATTGTGCTCTTGCAATGCTGGCTACCAACTGAGTCCTGATCGCAAATATTGTACTCCTCATTGCACTGGAGGATGTGGAGTTGGAGGTACATGTACCGGACCAGAAACTTGTTCATGTTCCAAAGGGTACGTATATAATATATAATAGAATCGTTTTCGGAAGGCGCAGTAGGCAATAAAATATTCGTGAAACCCGACTGAGCCCTTTCCACTTCTTTGTAATATATCTAAGTCATGCTCAGGTATGAGTCTTAATAAGGTATGACTAACGTCACGGAGAAATTATCTGCACTAAAGAAGGATGGCCAATAAGATGTACTTCTTGTCAAAAACAGACGATTGAACAAAGCCGAACTTGGAATAGTTCTGTTGTGGTGTGTTTGCGATACAGTTTTGAACGAGAAAACAAGGAATCACGTGTTAAATATTTTAGTGTTTCCAAAATAAATTTTGGAATATTTCCCAGCAATTTACATCTAGAGAACACCAAAAGACGTCCTTCCTAGAATAATTTGGGCTGGCCCGCCAGCTATCACGAAGTTATACCTGTCATAAGCAGATATAAGTTGAAATGAAATAAATGAATACATTTCGCCACACCAACGTTTTATTGCCTACTTCGCTTTCCAAAAACGATTGCACTATATATACTGTACAGCTTCCTGGCAATATTTGTAATAGAAAAGTATTATACGAAAAAGTTCTAGTCACTTTAAATTCTTCAAGTAAAAATGCGATGATTGATAATTAAACCAAAATACATCGTTAAGACATCAGGAGGTGTCAAAGTTTTTGGAAAAATATGAATAATCAGTTATAAAATGAAAAATTTGATCGATTAAAATGAAATTTGGTATGTGCAAATAGAGTTTATTTAAAAGTCAGGTGTTCCTTTTTTGGAAAATCGCACGGACCCGTCAATTTTTATTTTTAGTTGCGCTTTTTAAAACCAGTTTTCATGTAGTGTACACAGGGTACAAGAAAAAAATATGACATTATGGTCAGCTTTTCTAAGTGGAAATCCTTCTGTTTTGCAGTTTAGTTAACCATGAAATTCTAAGTATTTTTTATGTAACATACCCTATACCTATCTTTTAACAATTTTCGAAAAAATAATTCAATAACAAGTAACCAGATCGTGTAAGAAAAATTGCAAACACATTTGAGATTATAAACCACTTAAAACGAAAAGAGTTAAATTAAATGTTGAAAGTGCCATCTATTGGTTTCTTGACAATACGCACGCCTAAATATAAAATCATCTTGTACATTGTTTAATACGTTCCCGTCAATTTTGTTGATCTCTTACCTTATTCGGTTTTTCAAGTCTTCGATGTTTTGAGGCATGTTTGCATAAACCTTAGATTTTAAATAACTCCATAAAAAGTAATTCATGAGTGTAAGATCGGGTGATCTTGGATACCACTTTATTGGTCCGTGTCTTCCAATCCAACGGCCATTAAAATATTCATTTAAATAAATCTCGGATTTGCCGAGCAAAATGAGACGGCGATTTTCGAAATGTCGATGACGATTTTTAGACGCGATATTTTAGAAAACGGTTAAAGATAAGTATAGGATGTTACATAAAAATAAAAATACAAAAAAAGAAGAGTTTCTGTTTCAAAAAGTTGACCATGATGTGTCGACGAACGAACGAAAACCTGATTTTTAAATAAATTTATTCCGTACTTTTGCCACTCACTGTATATTATTGATAAAAGATTTTTCTTGATGCAGTGAACTGGATAGGTACCTCTATTAACAAATTATTTATATTTTTTTGCATATTACCTATGTAATTGTCGCAATTCTGGAAAAAGCTAAAACTCTTTTAAATAAATTGTCATTTCAAAAATTTCGATAACATACCGTTTAGTCACAAAAAAATCTTTCATGGAAATTGGCAACATTTATTATGAAAAGAGGAGGAGCACCATCGTACATGAATCACATTTCCCTTCTAGTTGAGCGAGTGAAATTGTTTGTAAGAAATTCGGATACAAAATCAGCTGATTACACAGATGCTTTGTGACAATGTACCTAGATGATAACTTTCTTTTAATTTTCGATTAGAGGGTTGACATATGCAGCGGTTTGTAACCCCTCGGCAGCCGAGTCGATTCTTGTTTGCTAAGCTCAGTTTTATTCGATGCGATATTCTGACTACATAAGACTAAAAAACAATACGACATTGTAGCGATAATTTATAGTTTTTATTTGAAAGCGTACTGCTTTCAAACAAAATCAAACAGTTATAATAGTTCCACCTCAAAAAACGTAATAATATAAATATGTATTCTTGGAGGTAGAAGTATTGAAACTGCTCTATTTGAATTGACAAACTTTATATATTTTGGACTTGACGAGGGATGTATTGCCTGCGGCATTTTTCTGGATTTGTCCATGCCTTCGGTCTCATCAATCACGATATCCTACTGATCAAATTGCAACATTATGGATTACGTGGTACCTCTCTTAAATGGTATAAGTCTTATTTGGAAGGCTGGAAACATGCTTTAAAAATAACTGATCAGAGATTAACGGCAGCAACGTGAGATCGGAGGCCTTGGACTTGTCTAGTGGAGTTCCGCAGAGCAGTACGCTCGGTCCACTGCTTTTCCTTATTTTTATTAACGATATTCAATCAATTATTAATAACAACTCATTGTTAGTAAACTATGCAGACGATACTGGTTTCTATATATTTTTAGGTATTAATAATATTGTGTGAAACTAACTACTCAGTGGACAAAAGCCCCAACCTGCGTTGAATTACACCCACAATATCTACCCATATATTCCTTATTATTAGCTTTTGTAACATTTTTTTACTATTTTAGAAAGGTATTTTAAGCTAATATAAATCAAATCTCCTACAATTCCTATCAATGAAGTCATATGTATGTTCTCTGATACCAAACATCTAGGTATGCTAATGAACAATTCCACAGACAAAGCTCTATTCAATAATTATCTAAAGAAAATAATCTAATTTACTCACTCTATAAAAATCTAACTTCACTTTTTTGGCAGTGGGAACACGACAAATTCAACCACAATAGATGAGATCTGACCTATTTCTGCATTTTTAGGATTGCTTCTTCAGGTGGTCTCCTTTAAGTTGAATCAAATATCTAACTATAAAAATTATTATAAAAATTAAAATTATTAGAAGTTAAATATCGACAATGACAAAAAAGTGACATCCTGTCAATGAATTAAATATGACAATACCTACTTGAAAAATGTTCACCTTTTATCTAAAAGTTTTTATATATTTTTAGGTATTAATAATATTGTGTGAAACTAACTACTCAGTGGACAAAAGCCCCAACCTGCGTTGAATTACACCCACAATATCTACCCATATATTCCTTATTATTAGCTTTTGTAACATTTTTTTACTATTTTAGAAAGGTATTTTAAGCTAATATAAATCAAATCTCCTATAGAGTGAGTAAATTAGATTATTTTCTTTAGATAATTATTGAATAGAGCTTTGTCTGTGGAATTGTTCATTAGCATACCTAGATGTTTGGTATCAGAGAACATACATATGACTTCATTGATAGGAATTGTAGGAGATTTGATTTATATTAGCTTAAAATACCTTTCTAAAATAGTAAAAAAATGTTACAAAAGCTAATAATAAGGAATATATGGGTAGATATTGTGGGTGTAATTCAACGCAGGTTGGGGCTTTTGTCCACTGAGTAGTTAGTTTCACACAATATTATTAATACCTAAAAATATATAAAAACTTTTAGATAAAAGGTGAACATTTTTCAAGTAGGTATTGTCATATTTAATTCATTGACAGGATGTCACTTTTTTGTCATTGTCGATATTTAACTTCTAATAATTTTAATTTTTATAATAATTTTTATAGTTAGATATTTGATTCAACTTAAAGGAAACCACCTGAAGAAGCAATCCTAAAAATGCAGAAATAGGTCAGATCTCATCTATTGTGGTTGAATTTGTCGTGTTCCCACTGCCAAAAAAGTGAAGTTAGATTTTTATAGAGTGAGTAAATTAGATTATTTTCTTTAGATAATTATTGAATAGAGCTTTGTCTGTGGAATTGTTCATTAGCATACCTAGATGTTTGGTATCAGAGAACATACATATGACTTCATTGATAGGAATTGTAGGAGATTTGATTTATATTAGCTTAAAATACCTTTCTAAAATAGTAAAAAGATACTGGTTTCATTGTAAAAAGTAAATATTTTTCCCCGACATCGCGGATGAAGGAAACAACATTATTAAATCTATGGAAAAGTGATGTACAAATAATGGGCAAATTCTAAATCAAGGAAAAACTGATATAATCCTATTTAAAAGAAATCATGAACTAGACACACCAAATCATATCGATGTCAATAATCACAGAATACAATTTTTTACATCAATTAAATGCCTAGGCATCCATATAGATGAAACTTTACAATTTGAAGAAAATATTACTTACATGAATAAACAGTTAAGCAAAACGTGCTTTGGGTTAAGAATCCTCTCAATATATAGTAATATAAATATAACTAAAATTTTCTACTACTCAAACTTCTATTTAAGAATTCGTTTTGGGATTATCATATGGGGTAATAGCCATTATGCCAGAAGCACATTCAAAACACAAAAGAGGGCAATACGTATTATTAAAAAAATATCTCAGACAGATTCCTGCAGAGGACACTTTAAAAACCTAAATCTGCTCACACTTAGTGGCAGACAATTTTCATGCAGACATAATGCCTGGTCCGTATGATACAAGACACGGTCAACAATACAGTTATCCCTTGCATAGACTATCTCTAACTGAACGTAGCCCGTATTATACCTGTATAAAACTTTATGATCACCTTCCAAATAACTTGAAAATAAAAAATTCTTTTAATGAAGTTAAAAGAGATCTATTAATTTACTATGTGAACTGGAGCCATACAGTATAGCGGATTATTGCACTTAGAAGTGTCAATTATTATGTATTTGTTTGTTTGTTGTATCTAAAATGAGTCAAATTAGTCGTAAAACCTTACTGTATAAACCTATATTTGTGTAAAATAATGCATCTGTGTATCATGTTTCTTTATTTTTTGACTAGCCTGTACAATGCTTATTTGTAACAAGTGCAATAAATTATTATTATTATTACATAATTAACACAATATATTTAATTTAATTATAAACAAGATTAAAAAATTAATAATAGTCATATCTAAATAACATATTTTCAGATTTGCTGTGGATAAAGACACAAGAAAATGCGAATTTTACTGCGAAGGAGGCTGTGGACAAGGAACTTGTATTGGACCGAACACTTGTTCCTGTAAAATGGGATATAAGCTTTTAAACAATGGTTGTGTGCCCGTATGTTCCAAGGGTTGCTTAAATGGGGAGTGTATAGCTCCAAATAGGTATTAATAATACTCAACTAGACATATTACATACAAAGTATTTACCAAGTTAGAGAGGACATTTTTATCTGATAAATATCGACTTATCACAATAATGCAGTGTAAACGTAACTTTATCTTCGTGGCGTCTATAGGTGTCTTAAATCATTATTGAAGCTTTTCTCAAAATTCGCTTCAATTTTGTAAGCAACATAACTAATGTACAAAATAAAAAAGTTTAAGCGATTTAAGTTAGGAGAGACTATACTACCGGTACACTACTTACCCAAAGGCCTGTAATTTGACACTTACCTGATTCCATAAAAAAATGAAACAAAAAAATAGTAGAGATTCAGGTAAAGATTGATTGTAAATTCATAAAAAAAAAATATATTTATGTGATCAACATCGCAGCCTCTATAAAAATGTTAACGATCATAAAAAGTCCTTTCTACAAAATTTGCTAATTTAATTTATGACAAATTTTTTATTAAATACAATATTTTCTAGCAATTTTACTTGGTTGAATAGTTATATTTAAACATGCACTGGATATTAATTCTTATTCAGTTTATCTTAAATGCAAAATGCTTCCGTTATACTCAGCTTAAATGACAATCGTAAAATATGTGTGTTTTTGTTCCACACATCGGTTTCACAGCGTATTCCGTTCAAAATTATCCCCGTATTATCCTCCTCTCACTTTAATTCGGTTGCACTATTACTTTTAGCTGAGGATTCACGTTATCTGTATTGAGCCAAGCAGTGTGGATGTAAATCCTAACCTCAAAATTTTCAACATGGTGACAATTTATAACTAGATAGGACGTTTTTAGTTAGGGCGGTATATTTATTTTGCATAATTTTCACTTCCATAGACCTATCTGTCAAAATAGGTTTCACAGTTTTATACAGGGTTAACTATGACTTAGTACAAATATTTTAAGAGGGGATAGGGAAAAATAAGAATTAATGGATTCACCCTTCAAAAAAATTCCAAACTTATTTATAAAGCCAAAAAAAATATTTTCAACACTATATTAAATCCCTATTTATCGCCGTCGCTGACCTTCTGTCAGCCGCGAGGTTAGGTATATTCTGCTAGTCAAAGGTGTCAAATATAGTGACAGGTCCATTGACACGTGTATCAATTTAAGCCGCTTTGAAAGAAAAAAAATCTTTACAAAATGTACATTATTATTTAATGATTTAATGAGAAATACGGTATGGTAGCACAGAGAGGCAGCACCTACCTTGCTAATATTTATTTCCAGGATTGATACTTGGAGAGATATTAAGAATGTTGAATCATATTCTGTGTTCTTACTTGTTTAAATTAAAGATTTTTGTACTTCCTGTGGACCTCTCTTCCCTCGATCGTTCTTTTTGTGTAAAGCAGGGTACCTACTTGGTTTGGCGGTCTTGACCAGGTCGATTACTTACGTCGGGAAAAAGCACAAAGGATAACAACAAAATACACGTAAATGTACACAAATACATAAAAACACTACCGCCACGGCATAAAACAGCTATTCGATGTGGTTCAAAAAGTATTCAGCAAAATATTTTGTATACTCGAGAAACATCTTTGAGGCTACCGCACGATAATATGCACTTGTCACACTCCCATAAATCAGCACCTTATCCGTCATCTAGGTATTTGAATACGACATGTTTGTAAATACACACAAAATACGCGAAAAATTAAATTTGCGAATATCAAGCACTGAAAAATTATTTCAAACTAATCAGAGTATCGTAACCGTAAATTTACGTTATTTGACATCTACAGACGACATCTGTCACTAATATAAGGTGCACTCACGCCGATAAATTTTTAAACTTCATGTGTTGTTGTGTAATTAAATTCTGTTAATACTAATAATAGCAACAATATTAACAGTAATCGACGATGTTTGCATAAAATAATTATTAATATTTTAAACTATAACATCCCAACATCCTAATAAACTTTTATTAGAGAATTTTTTTTTACTTCTCGTTTAAAAGCAATACCGTCCCAAAGAGTATCAAAAGAAATACCACCTAAAAATCACATAAGCGGTGGAAGGATCAAGTAGTCGTTGTAAAATAATTAAATGTTTTTGTTTAATGTGCATAAATGTCACAGAAGACTTGTCATTACTCAATACGGATATCAAGACAAAATGTTGTCTCATTAAAAAAAAAGTTAATATATTGCTATTGAGCCACTAAAAAATTCAAGAAAAGCTGTAGAGTTATATCGGAAAAGGTATCCAGACTGCCTCATTCCTGATCATAGAGTACAAGATTGAAGGCGACTTTACAACAAAATGAAGATGCAGTTTCTGTTCTGAAGAATTAAATAATAATTGACCGCAGAGTAAGAAACAATGTTAATACAGCTAGACTGTTACGATATTTCGAACAAAATCCACGAAATTCGATAGGGCAGTCTGGGAATTAAATTTAGATAAATCAGCCGTTCAACGAATTTTAAAGACCAATGGGTGCCATGACTACAAAATTCACAATTTGGAGTATTTGTCTGACGTACGTCACATTGAAAACAAGCCTAAGTTTATAGCTCAAAATGTAGTAAATGTAGAAACTGTTGAACAGAACCTTTTTCGACACGTTCTTTAAACGGGTGAAAGTCGGTTTGTCAGTAATGGTTTGCTAAATAGAAGCAACGAACACTACTGGTCCATTGAAAATCCCCGCATTGTAAATCCAGTCCAAAACCAATTATGAAGTAAATATATGGTGTAGCATCATCGGTAGGCATTAAATTGAGCTTTATTTTTATGAACATACATTGAACAGCGTGAGTTACCTAAATTTCCTACTGCAAGAAAGACTTCCTGTACTTCTGGAGCTAAGGAGAAATCTATGGTTTTATCACGACGGAGCTCCACCCCACAAAGCCAGGATTATGCAACAAAACACTTTCCCAGAAAATGGATTGGGATTGGGACCTATTCAATGGCGTGGAAAGTCACCATATCTAACATGAAATAAAAAATCACAAACCCTTGTAATGACTTAAACGGCGAAATGAGATTGTATTTTTTGTATCCTCACAGTAGGCCCATGCTATCGAGCTTGAGCCACCCTGTACATATAATAATAATAACACAAATGACATTAAACTTGATCGGATTATTTTATTGGTATTCACTTCGCAGTAACAAAAATTATTGATAAAACAGACACGGCGATCCTCTTGCGGGTACGCCAAATACTGTGACACCTCAACTTATCGGATGATTTGTCAAGTACTCGAGCTGGTTACTTCTACTAAGTTTAAAATCCGCTCTTCAACAGCTAAATCACGTTTTGCAGCTAAAAACTTAGCCAGCGCCAGTGGATGTATATTTGGAAATTGCTGTGCAAAAAAACTTGTAGCTACTAACTCGTACTTTTCATTTGCGGTTCTATGAGAATCATGTTCATTAATCAAATCATTGCTACTGTACTGATGGGTCATTTTAGAACGTTCAATTCCATTCTTTAATAAAATACACACGTCTATTCACAAAAAGAAGACACTAGAATATTGTTAAAAATAAATGGATTCACTACTAATAGTTTTACCCAACGAAATCTGCAATGAAAACCGCATATTTGACTTTGAACCAGTGCGTTTTCTGTTTATAACAAAAATAGATGACGCACTATCCTCGAACACCTGCGAGGATTACGGTTGCGTTACTGCATTATATTCATTGTGATTTTGATTTTTTTAAATACTTAACTTTAATATTGTCTATTTAGCATTAAAAACGCCTCTTCAAGTTTATAATACCTTATATATTTTAGACTTAGGAAAAAATATCATTATTTCAAAGCACCTGCTAACTATTTACACAATAACAATTACAGGCCCAGCATATCAGTGCCAAATTTTAAGTCGTAATATCACTAAATATGAAAAGATATCTACAGTTTTGAAGTTATTAATAGAAATATATTTTGCTTAAACATTATCTTTTCAAGGTGTTCTTGTAAACCAGGATGGAACCTAGATGCAGCAACTAATTCCATTTGTACTGCTCATTGTACACAAACTTGTCTAAATGCTGACTGTGTTGCTCCAAATACATGCGCTTGTAAAAAAGGTAATGTAATATTCTAATACATTTCGCACACTTGTCCAGTACGGACCAGCAACTTTTTGTGCAGATTATGTGTGTGACAGATGTTTTGAAGTTTTTAAGTAGTAGTTGAGTATAGCTCGGAGAAGAAATTTTTATTTTTACGATGTTGTATGAAGAGGAAGAGAGATAAGAAGCCAAGACAATGAAAACGTTTTAAATTCACCCTATCAAAATAAAGAGAAAGCTCTATGGCGATTTTCTTCATTTATTTTCTGAAAATTTATTTATATATTAAAAAAAATGAACTCTTGGATCATTCTCGCCACCAAAACACAAGATTTTGCAGCGCTGTGTCATCTCACAAAAAACTTGCAGTTCGTATAAGGTAAAAAAATAGAGCTTATTGATAAGCGAGGGTGTCCGACAGTTCAGTGACACATTCACAACTTAACTGGTTGAATATTTCTAACAGTTTTAAATCAATCCCTCACTTATGTGGGAACAAAACTTACGTTGAACTAGCGCGGCCAAGCATGTAAATTGCAGGCTGCCGACACGACCTGCAGTGACGGTCGTTGCAAGTGATGGTACATGCTGGTGCTGGTCCAGCATGCGATGCTCCATTGAATGACATAAGAACCTTCTTGAACAGGATTGGCAGGTCCGTGCTGGTCCGTACAGACATAATGTGCGCGATCTTTTATTTAGAACTAAAATTCAGATACTATATGCAGATATATAATTTTCTCGTGTGGCATTTCTAAGTTATATAGATAGTTACTAATATAGTTTTATTCAAATCCCACATACGACTTAAGAAATTGCTATCATTATTTATCACTTTTATTTTTAATGTTACCCAGACACATACTATTGTTGTAATTATGATAAATTTAATTGTTTTCCAAAAATTCTGAATTTGCATATTTATAAGACTGCATTTGGAAAATTTTATAACATTTATCGCATATGGATTAAAATATTATTCAATCAACAATTTCTGTAAAAGAAACAGTTTGGAGATTGCCACTGAAGAAAAACAACATAATTTTGGCAAAAAGTTACAAATAAATTTAGATTATCAACTTTCAATCAACTCAGACGGAAACAAAATTGCTGTTTAGTTTATAATGTTTTACAAGCAAATCTGCAAATATTAATTACAAATTTCCGAAATATTTTATTTTTACAATCACGAATAATGCTGAAATAATTAATATTTAAGTTAATATATATTTTAGGTTATGTTCAATCTCCTGGCCCTGAAGGACTTTACAAGTGTGTAGCTTTCTGCCCTGATGGTTGTCCAAATGGAGTTTGCTCTGCTCCAAACTTTTGTATTTGTAATCCCGGATTCATTAAAGAATTTAAAGGAAGCAATGTATGTGTTAGGAGATTCCGTAGATCTGTCATGCATTTTGAATTGATTCCCGAGGAAATATTGGAAGGTCAATAAATATTTACATGTGCTCATATTTTATACGTAAATGTACTTATAAATCAGTTTAGAATTGTATACTTAACAGATTTGAAACATGTAAATATAATGTTGTCATAATATACGTTTATAATATAGTATAGTACCAAAAAACGCATTGTCATATTTTGTTGCTATATTATAGAAAAAATCAAAAAATAATGTATATACAAGAACGAATTTCCAGGAAATTCTCTAAAATGATCAGTTTCTATACTGAAAAGTTTTTCATTCATGTACCCATTTTTATAATCTGTACAACATCACCTTCAAAACAGCAATAAAATTAAAAAAAAAATAATAATCAGCAAGAGTTAAAAACATAGCTTATCAAATCCAATGAAAGTCCATGCGTGTAATATTTACATTAGGAAGAGAGACAAACTTCTTCCTGTGAAGATTAACAACTGTCAATTTTCTCAAGTCAAATATCTCAGTGTATTTTTGGTCAGACGTTTGACTTAAACTTAAACTAAGCCATATGTATTGGCTTATTGGTTGCACATCAAAACCAACCTTGGACTACTGCTAGTGACTCCAATATTGCCATCCTGCAGAGCACCTTATTACGTCTCCAACGAAGTCATTCAGCATAATATCCCTTTAAAATCCGTCAAGAAAACCATGCTAGTGTTTCAGTGCAAAAGAATGTTAGTGCATCTTAATATGCTAGCCAGTAGGCCTGATTTCATGCACGGTTTTTTAAATTAACAGAAACTAACTACAATACGATAAAGATTTGTAATTTGACTATGGAAAACTAAAGAGGGGTAGGCGCGTCATATGGTACTTCCAACTTAGCGGAAATTCCATACTCCACTCCAGTACCTTCAACTTTTGCGTTTACAAAGACATTTTTGGACTGGATGCTCCAAATCTACAATGATGGAAGTGTTTTCTTTTTAACAACACACACTTGGAGCGAGTTTCAGTACGCAATGAAACAAATTCGATTATCTCAGAAATGACTGATCAGAGACCTACTAAGTATACCTTTTTGAGCAAAAGTATAATATACCGAGACACAAAAAGTTATTAAGCTTTAGATATAGGAGAAGTGCTGCTGGTGACGTTCTCTGCAATGTATATCCAAACTATGATCAGATCTCAATTTTTGATTTAAAAAGAAAAATCCAAAATAACAAATTTCAAATCTGGCTAAGGACAAAGGTAAATTGGGTTAGGTCCTCACATTATGACCTCAGAAATGTGTTGCCACGTTCCTCAGGGTCGTTTAATATTATTTAGTTTATTTAGTCTATATAAAAAAGAAAAAAAAGTGGTGGCAGAAAGGCTAACTCAGATTCATAAATAGTTCTATATTATGCAGTTATACAGATTAATAAGCAAGTAGCATACACTTACAAAACTTAGTGATGAAGAGATAGTTCCTCACAAATTCTGATATTATTTAACGGCGCCACGTGATTTTGTATAGGTTTTGCATGCTGATAATTATTAAACTAGGTAATAAAAACAAACAAAACAAAATTATTAAACAGTTTATAGAAAAATAAAGGTTACAAAATACTGTTATTTAAATATTACTCTGGAATAAATTCCACAAAACGGTGGATTTATAAAGAATATGTATTTATACAAAAAAAAATATCCAAATACCCCTTCATAGATCTATAACGAGTTAACAGTATTATAGCGATTATCCTAAAATATTATTTTAACTATATAAATAACAGTCACTTGATTATATAGAGTATCAATAGAATATACCGAAAAATAAAAAAATAAAATAGAATTTGAAAGTAAATGGTTGAATTGTTCTATTGCGGTTTTCCCAGTATGGAACCAATTTTCTGGAAATGATGGTAACCCAAGATTCCACAGACACCTCTGGTGAATAGTATCCGGTTTACAGTTAATAGGAGCGTATGGGAGATGAAGAATGATCCAAGAGAAACCCAGATCAAAGGATAAGTAGAAGAAAAAACTATAAATGGAATAACACTTACTTAAGCTCTTTTCTAACTAATTGAAGTAAAATATAGAAGGTAGGTACATACCTCTATCAGGAGGGTTTTCTTTTTAAGAACCTGGCTTGCGTCCTCGTCAGAAATATATAATCCACTAAAGCTGGACTTTTCCAAAATAATCAGAAACACAATAGGAAAAGTACCTACAAGATGGGAAACACCAAAAATCCTCCACAGGGAGTATTAATAATTATCACAGCGTTTTCCACCGATAAGAAAATTTCTCACGAGACACACCTGTTTCGGTCAGTTAGCTTTCCTTATTTTTTTTTGTAAATCCCCCCCGCATTGGTTCAGGAAGATGTTTTGGCGGAAAAGACCAACAGTACCAACACACATAATTAAAATATCTCCAATTTCAACAGGAAAGAACTCTAGCAAATCTATTAAAACATTATCGTACCATAGAGGCAGGAAAATGGGATTCACGCAAAAATTTATACATATTAAAAGAAAAAACTAATTTAATAATGAAAGAAACTATTTTTCTAAAAACGGCTACCCGGTTTTAAATTTGGACATTAGTTTAGCACCTTCCATTAAATTTTTGAAATTTTTTTTTAATAAGTACGCCTATATAAGTTGTCTTTGTTTTATGGAATTAAAGAATTCTATTTAGCCGCACTGCCGGCTAGAAATAACTAGGAAATTCGCGGTAAAACAGTTTTATTTTATTTGTAATAATAAAGAATGTAAACGTTAGATAAGCGTTTACTAAAAAAGACATTTTTTTAAGATACGAATATATTTTCCAGATGCATTATTTTAAAATTATTATTGGACAAGATAGTTACAAAGCAACCACTGTCTTATTTTTTTATTTACTCTTTTAGTTTATAATAATTAAAACCGTTACAGTGTGCTAACGTTTTGTATAAATCTTTTAGAGAGACCCTATATAAGCAGAGCTCTTTAGAAAATCTGGACTTGTCAAACAACCAGAACCAACGTTTTTAAATAATTCACCTCGTTTTTATTTCTGAAGTTCTGCTGTTTCTACGGGAAAATTAATTTCGGGGACAGTCAAGTTACATAAAAAAATCGTTTTCCAACTCTGTCCAGCGGCGTATTAAAAAGCATTGTAAAGCAGAACCCATCACCGTGACACATTTCGAAACTTAATTCGGTCACCGTTGGATTCCAGGCGATTGCGTGATGACCCCAAGGGCTGAGGGCGTCCAACGACGGCGCCACGCAAACTTGACTCGTCGAGGCGCCGCGTATAGTACATCGCCGTCGCGTTTGTATGTGTTTATGCCAGTGATTCCGTGTTATAAATATTAATTTACTATTCATAAAAGTAAGGTAAGTGTATAATCTAGATCCTAGATCTTAATTTTGTGGTGGAATTGGTCGAATTTCGCCGGTTTGGACATGAATTTGTTTATTTTATCTCGCAGTTCTATCGATCGCCGTTGAAGAATAAGATCGTATAGTAACAACGAAAACATTCATCACTGACGTCTTCTTTAAGATTTCACCAATTCATCTCAAATTAATGTATGCGTAATTATATGAAAATTATAATTAATATCGATTAATGTCATTTAATATTAGCTATAATTAATTGTACTTACTACTTTAAAATAATTACTTGTAATTAACTATAATGGAAAAGCTGCATTATAAATTTATCTAAATTTATGTCAAAGCAATATCAATTACATTCAAGTAAATTCAGTAGATATTAAATTGAATTATATATATTACTTCTGTATGTAAATATCTTCATAATTTTATACAACCTTTCCTAAATACTGCGAATTAAAATAAATAAATATTTAAAACCAAAACACTGCTAATACACAGAAAGTTATATCTAAATTGCAATTAAGTACAGAAAAAGCTAATTATCTGCGATATAAATTTGTAATTGATTGCTTACACAGTCTGGTTCATCCAAGAATATGTCAATTACCAAAAATCTTGTAATCTAACATACAGAAAGCTACATCGCAATTACTTTAACTACTGGCAAAAAATCAACCAACTGCGATTTAGATTTATGATTGATTGTTTACAAAATTTGGTTTGGCCAAGAATACTTATATGATAATTACAAAAAAATGTTTGTTGCATTTAAAATTATTGTTCATTTGCCTTTTCATTAACAATTCTAGGTATTATCTATTTGGCAATAATCAATTTGAAAATTATATTCCGTCTTGTTTTGTTATAAACGTCAAAAAAATTATTAATAGAATCATATAAAAAATATGCATACATGATTGTAGACTATTAGAACATTTTGTCAATTAATATTAAATTTTAATTAATTTAAAAAATGTAAAAATGTAATGATTTAAAATATCTCATTTTTGTAATGGACAACGTTAAACTAATACATTGAAACAAAATATAATAGCTGTTTTACACACAACAATTTGTAATTTATATATTAATAAATTGGACAAAATCCTACATTTCTTTTAAGTACCTAGTGTAAAACAAAAATTAACTATAATTTAGTTATTGCAATAAATTAATCAATACATTATGAATTTTAGAACATGGAATTATTGGTCAATCTTAAGGTTTTCTTGTAACATTTTTTGTTTAAATACCAACATAATTATATTGATGGATTTATAACTTAATTTTTCAGAATACCTACTATTAAAATGATAAAGGTAAGTTGTTTTCCAAAGAAAAAACGACTATGCTAAAAAAGCGATTATGTTCTCGTTTATCTTTAATTGCTTTAGTTGAAACTAATAAAAAATAAGTGCATGCCTAATTAGAAAACTAGAAAATATTTGAATTTTGCTTAATGGAGTTAGACATTGGCAGCAAAGAAATAGGTCAATAAATAGTTGTAAATATTGATTTCTATAAAGCAGTTGTGAAATTGCACTTTTTTTACAAATAGATTGTCAAAATTAATTGTTCAATAAATTTTTGTGTATAAAACAGCTATAAGTATTTCTCTACTTCACTCTCAATGTTTGGTACATGCTTACGAGGTGCTTTTTTAGGTTTTATATAAAAAATAAATAAACTATACTATATATTTAACTAGTGACATATGCATTTAATTTATAGTTATATTAACATTAAATAAAAACAATAAATATCTAATACCTTTCTACAATATTTATAAGCATTTTATTAGATAGGTAGATTGAATAGCAAAATTATGAATTATATATAAAATTGAAATACATAATAGTATTAATAGTTTAAATAATTTTCATTTATTATCATTTAAAATCTGTTATATCATGCAGACTGGATTTCCACTGGAATATACCGATGATTTATGGACACACTTGCATCGATTTTCTAGAGTATTTCTCAAACATTGAATCAGCCTTCACGTAAAATACATACAATTTTTCACATCATTTATTTCACTATAACACAAATATCATGAATTATGAAAAACTCTATCCCCTCAATTAATAAATATTTCACATAAAACAAAATTAAATACTAGTACCTATATTTTCTATACCTGCTGAACATATCGTTTTAATTTTTAATTATGTTATTATTAATAAAATATCTAAGTTATATAGCTGCCATATCAAACCTTACTAGATTTTTCATAGATTTTCATTTTAGCTATTTATTTACCATACAGTTATTTATGACTTGAGCAAAAATTGAAATATAGAACAATTTGTGTATGATTCAGCAAATGACTCATTCTAATATTGTGTTATATTTTAAGCTTTGTTTTAATTTTTATTGAAATATTAGGTACTACCAACGGTTCGGTCTATATTAACGCCATCTTCAGGGCTCTAAAATAACAATATTACAAAATTACAGTAAAATATCAATAAAAACACAAACATATGAAATGTGCAACTATTAGGTGCATTATAAAATTAAATTAGAGATAATGCACTACATTACCGGTTAATAATTACCGGTAGTTAAATGAGTGGATACGAATATAACAAAATATAATTATCAGTTACAATTATAAATAGATCAGCTAGTAACAATGGTTAGTCTAATATACAAGATAACTCGATGTATTGGTTGAAAAAAATTATTTTTTCCATTTTTCAACAAAAATCATAAAACACAAAAACGGCTATGGTTTTGCGCAATAATAACTAAATTCCTTATTGTTTTATTTGGTCAATTAAATCTATTAAATTGAAATATGAAGTATTTAAATTTTGAATACCTTGTATTTTATTAATGGTTTTTCTTAATATTGATCATCCCCTGAAAATTTCGATTTTTATCATTATTTTGCTTACCAGTAATAATTGCAGTTTCTGTAAAATTGGAATTATGTAAATGTGTTCGTATATGACCTTCAAGGACCGGTTTGTTATTATTATTGTCACGGGTTTCCTACCCCGACTTTTTCTTCTACCAGGAAAACAAACAGTTAATTTTTACTGATATTTATTAACATTCTGTACACTACCGAATACTAATTACAACTGAACTAAACACTATTTAATTAATCACTATCTAAATCGCTCTGAATCTCCAGGAAACTTCCAACTAAACACTCCAATTAAGACTCTAATTTCAAGAATGACTGACTCGGCCGTTTTCTTCTTTTATAGACCAAACGAATATTCCAGGTATTTTCTAGCATCTCTAGATCCATTTCTCGAACGCTTCTCGTCGATTCTCCATATTCCAGTCGCGCCTCGACAGACGCCATTATTTTGCTTGTTTACCACCATCGCGTAGGGGCGATCGGAGCAATCTAGTGTTTTACGATACCACATTCGTCGATTTGGGTGCGAGCGGAGTAAATTCCGTGACATTATTTAACAGTGTTAAATGTTCTGAAATACGAGTTTTGATGTATCTTCCTCAAAACATTTTCAATTCTGTTATAAATAAAGTTTACCTACTTTGGTTCTCTAAGGTAGTGTTTTACCTCCACTTTAGTTTTACAATATGATAGTTGTACTTTTGATATGTTTATGTTTTTATTGATATTTATTATAATTTTATAATATGTGACTGACCCCATTGTTATTTTAGAGCCCTAAAAATTGCTTTTATATAAGCCGAAACGTTGACAATATGTATTTTAACCTGTTGCCAGATCAATAGAAACTTATAAAATTTTAATTTTTTTATAGTAAAATACTTGAATCCATTTAAAATAAAGGAGGTCACCTGAAGAAGCAATTCTAAAAATGCAGAAATAGGGCATATATCATTTATTTATGGTGGTGTGTTCGTATATAATATGTTCAAAACCAAATTTGAATTTTGAAAATCATTTAATAAATTTTATTTCAGGAATTGAATCTAGTCTTGTCTATTGTATATTAGCATACCTAGATATTTGGTATCAAAGAACTTACATATGTCTTCATTAATGAATTATAGGAAAATTAATTTAAATTATCTTGAATACCTATATAATGCAATACCTAATAAATACATCTAGTTGATATATCGAAATTTCTTAGATATTTTTCGTTTCTAGCATGTTAGCTAATGACGAGACCGATTTGGAGGATTATCACAGCCTCTGGAGATGAAACTCTCCACTCTTTGTTTAATGCTAATCTTATACACGCCTTTGCCTTCGCGAGGACAACGACTCGTACCACCAAGGAAATACCACTCGGATGATGAAGAAGATCATGCCGACTATACTGATGATGTCGATGAAGAGGAGTTTGTACAAAGAAACGTCACAGGTACGCAGTTAAATATGATTTAAAATGCACAGGGCACACTTAAAAGGGAATATAATAAAACTAAGTATTCTAATGTGTATGTTTTTAACAAAAGGTAAATATAGACGGTCTGAAGTTTGCCACTTCGCAGACATTACACAGTATGTCCATGTTTAGAGTAAACAAAACAGAAAGCATGTTTCAAAGGAATTACATTTTTTATCAAAAAAGTGATGCTTGTTTTTAAAATAATATTGTTATGGAAAATTTCAAGTTTCATTCAGATGGTGTTCAAAAAAGGAACAATTGAGACTTGACACTATTGTCTATATTTATTTTTGACGACCCTAAAATTACTGTTAGGAATAGTTGTCAGAATTTCAATTTAGCAACTTAAGAGTGAATTAAACAAAATCTTTTACTAGAAAGTTTTGTCGTTTAATAAGATTCTTTTTTAGGAACAATAAATAGTTCGATTTATCTACAAATATAAATTGTAACAGTTTAATTGTACTAATTACAAACATATGTAGTAATAGTAGTAAGTAACAGGGTGGCAACAGTCTGGCAATTAGGCCACATACCACGTTTTTGCCTATCCCACCATCCCATCACCTCTTTACTATATGCTTTCAGCCCTCCTCGACGCCTAATGAACTCCAGGATCTTAGTCCATGATAGGTCTCTCATCTCTTCCCTTTGCATCTCCTCGGCATCAAAGATTCTATGTTTCAGTCTTCCAAAAGCCTCACAGTGCTCTAGAAAATGGATAAGAGTGTCTTCATCCTTTTCCATATGCCATGTATAAAGGATCTTCCTCTATCTCCATCAAACATAGATGCCTTCAGAGCCACCATTTGGTGCAGAGACCTTCGACTAAGGTTCAGCAACCTAGTCCTAGATCTATTGGGTCCATCCAAAAAGTCATGGGCCTATCTACATCCTCTATTCCTTCTCCCATTCCGTCCCAATATTTAATAGACTGATTTATTAAGGGCACTATTAATACTACCTCGAACAATTTCAATAATGAATTCTGGTTTCTGGCCAGGCAACCCAGAGCTGGAATTTTGTCCCCGCTTGCTTTCTAAAGCTAACTTCACCATTGTCATTTTGGAATTTTATTTCCACTGTTCTATTAATTCTCTTGCCCGAATTCATTATTTCTACCTTCCTATCCAAATGTAGAAGTCGATGTTGACAAGTATAATTAATGACAATAATTTATGAAGCAACCAAATACCAAAATTTATTTATAGAGTAACATTCGTTTTCGACTTATTGAAGCAGCGAGAAGAAAAATTTCAACACAGATTTGAGATGAGCTAGACCTTCAGCATTTTCTTTACCAAGGATTCCTTTATGACCCGAAACACTACCAATTCCACATTCCTCTGTCTGGCCAGAGAGTCCAGTGCATCTTCATACTCCTGAACGAGAGTAGATCTCGCCCGTGGAGAGCTAAAGGCTCTGAGTGAAGCCTGACTGTCAGATAAAGATTTTCTCCTTTACACAATTCCTTACTTCTTCTTTACCTGCTACCCAGTGAAAAACTCTACTGGATATCCCAATTTTCCAGGTATATTTCGGCATTCGACTACTCATCTCATACTTGGAACCCATCCATGTAACATACCAGAGATCCCGGGGGGTACCTGCTTTTACCGATATATTGAGGAGGAAGGTGGTATAATATACTGAGAACTACAATAAGCCTATGCTCGACCTTCTGCCCTCCAAATGCCCGCATCTCTTATTCTCATCACCTCCCTTACAAACCATATTGGGAGCAGCGGTTGGGGTCGTTCTCACCGCACCCGTAATGCCTAAGTAGGCCAATCTTTGGATCTGTCTTTGGCCACTGTCTCCCGGTCCACACTTGGCCACGACACCAAGGCCTCATATTCTACCTCAGTAATCTACCCTCGAATTGAGTTCCCAATTTTTACAAATATATGTAGTTTTGTCATGCATTTTAATTTGAACTTATATTATGTACAAATTTAAGTTTGTTTGTTTAGTGATATACTAGTAATTTACAAACATGCCAGGCTTTTATGATGACTCCAGAACAATTTGAGGTATTAAATAAAATACGTTTTTTTTTTAATTTAAAAATTATTGATACAAAATGTGCAAATGTAAGAAATGCTTTAAAATTTATGTTTGGCTCGAGGCTAACTATTTGTAAATGTAAAGAAAAAGTATAAATTTGTATTAACACACAATTTAAATCAATATTGTCTGAAAAACTGTTGCGGAAAAATCAAGAAAGCATGTGGGAAAGCCAGAAATCCCACCTCAATACAATTTACAAGAGCATTCAAAAGGTTTATTTATAAAAAAAGGGAATTTCTTATAGAAAAAGGGTTATCCCAATCTTAACTGTACAAACTTCTGATTGCCAAAATTAATTAACGAATGAAAAATGAAATGCATTGATATATATATATATCAATATTGTATATATATATATATATGTATATATGTATATATTTTGTATATATATATATATACATATATAGGTGGATATTTTTTGCGCAAATGTCTTATAAAACATTCATGAGACACTTGTCTAGAATACTACAATTCACCTACTTCAAATCTATCAATATTTTATGAACTAAAAGCGTACGAAGGTTGTAATGGGTCACTTGGCGATGTAACAGTGCCTTCGCAAAATTTTGTATCTTTAGAAAATATTTGTATGTCTAGTTTTAATCATTTTTGCATTCGCAATGGCGTAGAATGCAGCATGTTAACAGAATTTTCAGATATTAGGTTTGAACACTCATACTCAAATTTCCCATATATATATTTGATCTGCTTACATACAAGAGCCAGAATTCATACAGAATATAACTAAATAACACCGAAAAAATGTAAGGGCGATTCTCTGATGAAAATTAATTCCAATAAACATTTAAAGTTAAAATTACGTTAACTTGACCTCTGAATTGGTCAAAAACTTTTGATGACCAATTCCGCATAAGGAAAGTTTACCTATATTCGTTGGCCTTTTTCCTTATGTGGGGAAAAAAGCTAAAGTAATATGGATGTTAATAATTGGTCGACAAGGATTTTATTCCAATAAGATAATTGGACCTAAAAGAAATACGGACCAATTTTATGTCAAAATTTCAGCACATTATTACCAAAATATACCCTAATTATGCCCTTTATATGACCTACTTTTGCTAGAGAGAGACAACATTATATGTTTGCTTATATACATTCTAATAGCGAACAGGGATAGGAAGAGAAAGAAAGAATATGTCAGGCTACAAAGCTACAAGTAGAGTAGGAGTTAGTATATGAGTATTTATAGATATTTAGAGTTTAATATAAAATAAAGTCTGTATTTTTGGTTTCTATTCAACAAATTGTACAACCCAGGAAATTTTTTCGTATAATGTGATGATCAAACTTTCATAAAAATAACGCGTCTTATAAATATACATTTTTAATATTGCTTCTTAATAATATTATTATCCTGAAAAATAACCTAAAATAAAAACTGGATGTATTTCGTGATAAAATGTGTTTAATAATTTTTCATCATAAATATATTAAATAATATTATCCGTATTAACGTAATTTTAATGAGTAATCAATTAGAAATAACAAACAAAACATCTAGGGTTTGTTACAACATGGCCGCTTAAATAAAATCAACTTTGAAGTCAATTTGTCTGAAGTTTAACCTATAGGGCAGATTGCCTATGTCAATGTTGACGTCACAGCAAAATATTAACTTTGTGGTTGAAATTTCCTCCAAATAAAGACATTTTATGGTAATTTATTACCAACTAAATTATTACTAGGTACCTACATATAAAATTCTACTCTTGGATTTATTAAGTGATTGAAAATTCAAATTAAAGCCAATTATATTATGTGTGTGTAATAACAAAATCAAAATAAATATTTTCGAACGGAATTCAATTCAAATTTCAATTCACATGCACTACTGAATTCATTTCAGACGATAACAGTGTTATCATATGGAATACTTATGATGTGTTTATCGACGATAACAGTGTTATCATATGGAATACTTATGATGTGTTTATCGATATATTATCATTACCTTGATTTATATAATCTGCAGTGTTGGCTTCGATTTTGGTAGGCGAAATATGAATCCAATAATTATTTTTTACAACTCTGAAATATTATGTGATAAGCCGCCTGTTGGGCTTTATCTTTTGATTTACTCGTACGACAGAAGTACTCGTAGATTTTTATTGCAGATCATCAAAATACAAAACAACTTCAACACCCTATTGCATGAAACTATCTATCTGAATACATATAACAAGAAGCTTGCTCCCTAAAAGATCCTTTTAAGAAACATTTACGTCGAAGTATTATTAATAAGTAAATTTATACCATAATATATAACAATATTTCTATTAGGTTAATTGAAATGATCAAATATTTCTTAGAAGTTATCAATAAAGTTGAATATATTTTATATTGTAATAAAAATAGAACTTATTAAATTGATGGATTTAATATGGAAAAAATAACTAGTTATTACCTTATTCTTAACCACTATAGTTGAGTACAAAATAAGTTTTACAATTTTGTAATAAATATGTAAATATTTGCCTATTATAATTATTTAAAAAATCCCTGGATATTGAAGACAGATTTCAAGGCGAAATTAAGTAAATTATAACTTTGTCTTACACGTTATTGGAATGTTAGCATTTGAAAACACAGAAAAGTAAACAATATGTAATTTCGAACTGTATAAATTCACATATATTTCATTTTACTTGAAAGTCATTATATTACTCTTAGTTAACACATTTCTGACTAAAATTTTGGTATTATAAGATTTTGTAACATTGAAGACTGTTTTTATGGCAAAATGTAGTAAATCTCGATCAATTTAGGTTCATTTTTCTTGTGCAGTAGTCTATTATGCTTAAATGTTAGTTGGGATAGGGGTTTTTTGAAAATCCTTTTCCTGATAAGTTACGCCCTCCAAAAATTCCAAAAAGAAGTGTTTTTTTTTATCTTCCATGTAGGCATATCAAGCTAAAGAAATCAAACTTGATGAACATTATCTGTCAATAAAACCCCTCGTAACCTGTCAAGATGATTTATAGCATCCGTCAAATATACCGCCGCGTATCGATGACTATCCAAGCCTACTGTAATTCTGTATACAGTGTGACAATTTTAAAACTTACAATGGCTATATCTGCTATACAAGATATAAAAAACTTCCTAATAGTGTCAGCTACCAACTAAAATATTTGTCATTATTGCATGCATTACTACATTAAACAAGAATTATGGATCATACAAAATGGTATTATGATATTAATTTAGAATACTGAAATTAACACCGTCAAATAACTTTTCCTTGAACAATTCGTGAAATCCATTAATTTTCACTGAGAAATTGCTGTACATACAAAATACGTAGGTATATCTAGAAGTACCTAAATCAAAGTCAAAACATAGGTTTATCATTTACTAAATATATCCAGTGATAATGCAATATATTAATAATAATTTAATTTGTCAAAAATACTTCAATCTTAGTGCCTCACTGCTAATTTCAATACTCTTTTATATTGATTTTAAAAGTTCTGTAAATTGAAATTTTTTGCATTGCAGTTAACAGCAGTTTATTTTATACAGGGTATTGCCTGCCGTACTGCACAAACTTAAGGAACAAGTTTCTGCATTCATTCTGAGAAAAAAATTAATATACAGGGTGTCCGGAAAAGACGTGTACAACTGAAGACCACAGACTTCTGTGTTCAAAATAAGCCGATTTAGCCCAATTTAATTATTTCCAAAATTGCTTCGTTTAGCCGCTAGGGAGCGCCAAAGTTCGCGAAAACGATCGATTTGAATCATTTTTGGGCTACACAGTTATAAGTCTAACCGACACTTTTGGACATTATTTAAAATCTTTTGTAGTCATTAGAAATATGAGAATAATCATGTATCATGCAAATATAAGCACATATTTTTTTAATTCCCTGTACAATTACTCTCAGTTTTTTTCTATTAGTAGCTGACTTTATTTAGAAACTTTTTTTATACTTTCAGAATTTTGAACAGATGAGTAGTTTAGGCAGAAAAAATATTTTTCTTATGTCAACAATATCAGCATTCGTTCTGCAACAAATAACAAAGTACCAGAAGTTGGCTCTGATATTTTAAGTATCAGTTATGTGTCAAATCTAATCAGCTACTGAAATTAGCCTCTCGGTTTATTCTTCTTGCTCAATTACTTAATTACTTTAGATCTCACTTTATTTATTGTTGTGTTTGTTTCTATTCCTCATTTTTCAATATTTCATCATGGAAACGTATACATATTCCGAACAAGTAGATATGCTTTTGATTTATGGATTTTGTCAAGCTAACGGCTGCAAAAGTGTTAGGGTCTACCTGGACAAATTTTAATTTAACTTTTGCCAACATCGAAAGGCGACTTCGTGAATTTGGTTCCTTCCACCAAATGAAGGGCGTCAATGTACCACGAAAACTATAGAAATGGAGAACAGATCCTAGATAAGATAGAAGAAAACCCAAAAATTAGTGCAAGACACATTGGACTTGAAATAGGGATACCAAAAACCATAGTTCATGATGTTTTATCGGTTCATGAATTGCCCATTGACCCTGAAAAACGTTTAGCATTTTGTAATTTTATACAATATCAAAGAGTCCATGATATCAATTTCAGCAAAAACATTTTATTTACAGAGGCATGTTTTGCTAGGTCAGGAATTATTAATAACCATAACAAACACGTTTATACTGATGAAAATCCACAATGTATTGAAATAAGACATTTTCAGTATAAATTCAGAGTAAACGTGTGGACGGGAATTATAGACAATTTTATTATTGGCCCGGTTGTGCTTACGCATCGATTAAATGGAGCCAACTATTTAAATTTTTTACAGCAAGTATTACCTAATTTATTGGACGATTTACCGCTTACTTCGTCGTAACATGTGGTTCATGCACGTGCTGCATTTTACAATACCCGTTCGTCAGTATTTACATAATCTGTATCCTAACAGGCGGATTGGAAGAGGAAACGATGCTCCTATAAAATGGCCACCTCGAGCACCAGACTTAACCTCTTGCGATTATTTTTTGTGGGGTGCAGTAAAAACCATAATATATGCCTGTGCAGTTAATAATGAAGAGGAATTTTTTAGACGAATCCAAGATGCAGTTAACATTTTACGAGGTAATCCAGTAATCATGGAGAGGCTGCACTACAACTTCGTAAAACAGATTACTTGTTGCGTACGAGAAAACCGTGGTCACTGAGCATTTATTGTAAATAGATCATAACTTTTTTTTATTTGTTATATTAATATCTTATTATCTTGTATTTATTAAATAAAATATAAATAAGAGTTTTGGAATTTTCGTTATTTGTTACAGAACGAATGCTGATATTGTTAACATACGAAAAATATTTTTGCTGCCTAAACTACTCATCTATTCAAAATTCTGAAAGTATAGAAATAGTTTCTAAATAAAGTCAGCTACTAATAGAAAATAACTGAGAGTAATTATACAGGGGGTTAAAAAAATATGTGCTTATATTTGCATGATAGATAATTTTTCTTATATTTCTAATGACTGCAAAAGATTTTAAATAATGTCAAAAAGTGTCGGTTAGACTTATAACTGCGTAGTCCAAAAATGGTTAAGAATTGGGCTAAATCGGCTAAAGCTAAATGAGGCCAATTCTCCATGATTACATGCCAACATGCTGTGCCGTTTTCAATTCCTTTTTTGTTTTTTTTATTTTCATTTTGTTATTCCTGATAATCAAATATAGTTTAAAATATGCGTACATGTAAGTACTTAATTCTAAACTTTATAGATCCATAACTCGGTAATACCATAAAGCATCCAGCCATAACACCAACAACACCAACCGAAATCTCTATATGGGCGGGCCCAGAATTACTGACAGTAGGTCCGCTTCTACAGAACCTAGTCCGCAAACAACAAAAGTCAAAGTCATGTCAAAAAGCTATTTACGTTACGGCAGAACAACACGCAATGTCACCACTGGAGATGCTGACAGTGAAAAGCAGCGAAATGTTTAGAAGCATGACGCGACCAGTTATAGAGGCGATTACGGGACGTTTCGGAAGACCACCATTATCCGAGGAACGGTTTCGACTGTAATAGTCGTAATACCAACAACACGAACTGAAATCAATGTATGGGTCAAATATTTCAACCCATGCCTTTTAAAAATTATGGAATAATAATAACATAATACCTCAACCCCTCACTCTAACCACGAGGATTAGCCTAGAAGTCGGAGATTTGTGAAGAAGAGGAGGCGGCATATCATTATTAAACAGGTCGTATTTGTGACTTACTTTGATAGGCTCTAACCACTGATGCTTTAAACATTCTCAGCCACGAACCGAGGAAATAAATACGAAATACGAGAACCTATTTTTTAAAAAAGACTGCTTGATATAAAAAATATATATATTTTTGTGTAATAACTTCAGTGCTGATTCAAGATCTGAGCTAATTTCAGTAGTATTGTAGAAGGTGATTCAGAACTTATTTAAAAAAAATTAGGAATAGCTGCGTCATGAAAAATGGAGTCAATATCGTAAATAATTTTTTTGTATAATCCATACAGTTTTCGAGAAAAAAATATTGAAGTTCTAGTAGTTTCAACCTTTACATCGCTGGGCTACTGTAGTCTCTGGGTATCGTTTTAATTTTTTCGTTTGTTTCTGTGAAGTGAAAGAGCAAAATGATTTCCTGGTAAACATGTGCCAAATCCAGCTACTTTTACAGCAATGTGCAGTGGAAGAGATGGCGGTCCAGGGCGTCCAGGGCGTATTGCAACAGTGTGGTGTACCATATACGAGGCTCAATTATATATTATATCGTTCCATGTACAGCATGTCCAAGCATTGATACCAAAGGATTGGACAAGGAGGGCTGATGCCATGGCCAGCACGATCTTCTGACTTTAAATCATTTGAACTTATTTTTGTGGAGATATTTAAAAAATGTATCGAAGTGGACACTATTGATGATTTACGCCAACGTATCATACTAATATTAATTAATACATATTAATAATTAATAACAATAGCGGCAAAAGCAGTTAAATTTGTTGTATAAAAATAGTCATTGTAAAATGTAATTTATTTCTTTCCTTGGGAATTTCTTTCAATTTTTTGTCCGGTTGCCGATTATACGCCTTATCAGGTTTTACAGTGGACCAGTTTCCAGTGCCGTGCGAAAGTATATTTTCAAATCATTTTTGAACTGCTTCTTTTGAGTTTATTTTTACAAAATTGTATTGGCAAGACTCCCCTGTATATTCAAATTTTTTTAGCTTAGTTCTGATCCACCCTGTATACCTGATATTTAACTATTTTACTTATCATTAGATATGCAAAGCATATTCAATTCAAAACAATTACTTGTTAGTCCAGTCTTAATTCCCTATTTAATATTTTATTTCTCGGTGGTTGCCCCTGGCGACACAAAGTAAGATGTAAATTCGCCTTGAAAAATGATAGACGTTGTTAGATAATTTGACACATCATTTCCCATTTGTTCCTTTATACATTTTGACAGTTTACAGTCATTTGTTGCGGATTTGTTTATGGTTTACTGAATGCTGGCCGGCATGTGTGGGTTCAAATTATTTTCCTCCATATTGCAGCCCTTTGTTATTCGACTGGAACATATGACCTAATTTGCCTTAACTCGTTTCTACCTACCACGTATGTAAACACAGAATGTTAACTATCATCAAACACCTACTTTATTGCTCACGCAAAGTTCGACCACGTCATGACGGCACAGCGGGCCTTGCAGATAATAGCATCATTAATGCAGGGCTGTTGAAAGCTATTTTGAAATACATTTTGGTAATTACGCGAACCTATATATGATATGCAACCCTCTCTCTTAAACGAAATTAATTTTTTGTAATTATCAAAAGTGTTTTGTTTTATTAGGGAGTGCTACAGAATAATAATTTTTTTCTACGTTCATGCAAAAACCTTTACTTTATTGAACCATATTTAGTGCAAAAAGTGGTTCTTTATTGCATTCATCTGTCATTCTACTACTGCGTTTTGTCATCATGACAAATATAAACGTTCAAATCGACGTCATATTTTCCTACACTTAGTGTCATCAAAATTTTTTGGTTTTTGCATAAACGTAGAAAAAATATTGTATGCAACTCGTACAAAAAGTGCTTATTGCACTCGACGTGTTGTCCTACTCGACCTGACGGCCTCGTTGGACAATTTCACGTCGCGTGCAATAAACACTTACTTTTTGTGCTTGTTATATAAATAACTATTATATACCGCCTTGTTTTATGAATCGTTTAGATGACCAAATTACTTATTCATTTTAGAAATCATTTTTTGATGTCTTAAGCAAATACCTATTCAGAGAATTTCATGATCTAGGAGGAGGAGTTACATACAATATATTTTTATTTATTTATTTAGAAGACACCACCCGACAGCCTAAGCCAATTAATGCGTGGATAAGATAGGTGATTAGTAAAAACATTCAAATATATAATATAAATACAGATATAGAGAGAGAAAACGTATACGCAGGTATACAGGGTCAACCTTAAATAAGTACAAATATTACCTATTAACCAGGAGTACAGTTCACTGTGTAGAACGTATAATTAATAGTTTTTTACCAAAAAATCGGAAACTAAAAGGTCAAATCTCGTGATTTTTCAACCGAAAATTTGTTGAGAACCGCAAATCAGACTCCGATAGTAATATGCTTAAGAAGAGATGTGTATTCCACAGCGTTGCTAGTGTTACACCAATGGCTTGGAATAGGCTTCAACAAAGTTAACTAGAATTTTTAGACAAGTCAAAAAATTATTGAAATATGTTTATTTATGAAAATATTAATGGTCATCTCCTCCCGTTTGTCATTCATATACGTCACCAATAAATTGAAAATAAAAACCAGATTTGGTCATTATCCATTTTTACTACATTCCAACTGATTTATCACAATGCATACTATTGTTACACTATCACTGATCATCACTGCTTAACAAATATGCTTTTAGCATGTCAACCTTTTCACTGTTTGAATAATGCGCCATATTTCACTTAATCACACTATATTTTACCAAAAATATTCAGAAGATGCAAAAGTATCTCATATTAACTTTGAAAAAAAATGCCTTGCCTTCCTTTCCATAAATATTACATGTTTTGTTTCCACTTGTACCTTGCCTTCGCCACAGCTTATTGCTTTGTCTCGACCAGTACACCGGTATCAATATAATCTCTTCGAAGACCTCGCTGACTGTGACTATCAATCCCAGAGGATAGGGCTGGTGCCGGACATTTCTCCTACTGACTGCGACATCTACCTGTTACCTGTGCCTACAACACCAGCTTCTTTTTACATGCGATTGACACTGCTTTTAAATATTTTACTTTGTCTTCTCTTATATTGAACGTATACAACAAGGTGGTTATTACATGTTTTGTATTTATTTTTAAAATATGTTTTACGCTCTACGAAACTACGAAGTACGAAATGGTTAGCACTGACACATTGTTTGAGGTAATGTGGCAAAAATTAACTTAAGGTGTTGTGGGAAAATCATAGTTTTTTGTTGTTCTCCTTAAAATAATTTAAGGGAATAATTTGTGATAATCTTTCTAACAGTATACAATGGTATTAACTTGTAAAATGTGGATGACTGTTTCAATAGTTGGTTTTTCAGCACGCAGGTAAGCTTTTATGCACGCTTATGGATAGATAATATTTAGAATCATTGAAAATGTAACTTCCTAAATACAGTTACAGTTTGGGTTATACTCGCGACAAGAATTCAGACGACTTACGTCATATGAACAAATGAATAATTCATTATATTTTCATCAAAATATTTAAGAAACTGCAACTGATAATAATAAAACTATATACTACACTAAAAGTTTGCATTATATATTGCACTAAATTGCAAAAGATGACTGTTTTTAACGCGACCAAATATCGAAAATTACGTTGACAATAAAAACAAATGTGTAACGTCAGCCGTGACGTAAGACGTCTGAATTCTTGACGCGAGTATAATATTATTGCGTAGCGTACTACCTACCCAATTTTACTTTGCTTATTACTAAAAACAAGTGTGTTTAAATTAGAGTCAACTGCAAAAATTGAATTTACGCTATAAAATTATTTATCTTACAGACGATATGGCAAACTCGTCTTCAGTAAATCATATGGTTTATTAGATTACGTCAGTGGTCTATCTGGTCAGCGGGCCACACAATTTGGGTATTTAAAAAAAATACTAGTATATCCGTAAATATTTGAAATTTAAAAAAATAACGTTCAATAGATGCATCTACATGACGAACTACATCAGCAGTTAAAAAAAGAATTGCCGAAACGAAACCGAATAAAAGAAAAAACAAAGTTTAGTAAAGCGAGGATGAGTAACTTGATTTGCTATTTTTTGTTTAATGTAATAGTATCATGAAATATATCCACAGATTAGTTTTAGGGGTGGGAAAATAAATAGGTATTGAAAAGCGGGTGGCAGAACGAGGAGTGAGATAGCTTAATGCAACTAGTAAGTCTGGACAATCGATTTTTCCGGTTTCAATTTACAGTCAATCTTGTAATTAAAAGTAATAAAATTTATTTTCCTCGTGAAACACATAGAACTGCACTTAGGGAAGTTCAGATGCAATATATTTTTAGAACATCAATCAGAAATTCTGCCCACGTTCGATACAGTCATTAATATATGACAGACAGGTACAATTTGAGATCATCTGCATAAAGAAGGACTTCGCAATTCAGGTTCCGGACAATGTTATCAATAAAGAAACAATAGGGGGCCGAGAATCAATCCTTGAGGGATATTTTATGAATATGTCCCAGAAGGAGTAATTTCAGCAGTTCATTTTTACATATTTTTTTTAAATAAAACATCAGGTATAAAAAATTTAGATAAATGAGATAATATAGTTGTTTTGTTTGCGTTAAAAATAAAACTATCAATATCAGAGAGAGAATAGCGGACTGCCCGTAATTTTCCAATAAGAATGAGTGAGTAAAAGCGACTTACCAGGAAATCTTGCCGTGGGTACGTCGGAGAGGGCCCTCTGATGTCGTCTCGATCGTTCTTCAAAGCAGGGAAAACGGATTTATCGAAAATAGGAAATGCGTAAAGCGGTAGCGTAAAACACTGGTTTTCACCAAGAATCGTTAGAAAAATTCAAAAGCTAATTAATAACTGACCGGGAATTTTAGAGGGAGGTCGTAAAAAACCCATCTCATTCTGTCCGCGCAAATAAAAGAAAAAGAACAAAAATAGATAAGTTTTTAGTTACTTTGAACGGAAATACAGGGCGCGGATTATTTTGAAAAGTAAACTAATAATAATTAACTTATAATTAAACTAGAGATAAGATAAATACGTAACAATAGTATTTCGTTAAATTTTGCAATACATCTTTGTTCAAAAACTTTTCGAGAAGTGCGCTCTTTAACTTATACGAGAGAAAACTCTTAGATAGTATAGTATACTAGTACTTATCTGCACATCTGATAGGCAAATATTACTCATGTTGAATTTTTACAGTCAATCAATTATCCCAAAAGAAATGTTTAGTTCAGAATATGCATTACAATCTTCGTGTACTACTTCTTGCATAAATCACATTAGATCGAATATCTAGTTGTCATCAACATGTCTACAAACATCTCTTGATGGACTAGGCACTCGAATACTTATTGCTCGTTTCAAAATTTATTTATGTGGTGAAGTAATAATATTTTCCTCTACATTTTGTTTCTGGCAAAAACTAAAATAATGAATAATATTAAGGAACGTTTTCAAAATGAGTACCTAGAGTTTCTATATGTTTTCTAAAATTGTATAAACACCTCCGTTGCACATGAAGCAACATATTGGGATCATTTTTATTTTTTTGTATGTAAACACCAACTTCGTTATTAATAAATTATTAATACATACATTAGTAAATATGCATAGTAAAAGATATCGAATAAAACAACAAATAGCTGTTTTCTAGCAACTGAATCGAACTGCGAATGTAAAATGGCAAATTTGGCAAAACTGTCAATTATATAAGTTTTATAAAATTTAATTTTCACGGTACCTGTATAATAAAGCATGTCTTATTCCAATTTAAATAGTGAAAGTTGTATTACTGAATTATTACTATCACCCAAATTTCGAGGTTGCCAAGGTGAAGAAATTATAACTGAAATTTAATATTGATACTGAAGCTCATTTATTTTTTAGTTTGTTAGTTATGTTCCTGTTTGCTTTAGAATATACAATTTTTGTGATACCTTTATTTGATGTTTTCCAGAACATTCCAGGCTATATTCGATTTGTTCTAGACGATAACCAAGGAACAGAAGTCTTAAAGAAATATAGACGGCGCGGTTCCATGATATAGGACAGGTGCCGCATTTCCTAGGGAAAAATTTTGAGAAATATTAAATAAGAAATTTCAAAATATTACCTATGAAAGCTTTGATCACTTGTGAGAGTGCCCATTTGGCATTTACAAATAATAATATAGACCATAATGTAAGCAATGTTCTAAAATTTAAAACTATAACTATCAAAACCATTAACTTCAACATAAAATAAGAACAAATAACAAAAGGATACTGAAAACAATTAACAAATTATTTAGAGGCGCAAAATGTAATACACTATTCACTATATAACCACTAAACTCGACGCCAATACAAACTACAAAGAGAGATCGTTGTTTGCAAACAATTAAATAACCTACAAAAACATAATCAACTTCAGGTTACAGTGTCACCAACGTAAATAGGCGTAAAAGCAAGTTTTAGTGATTCTGGATCTTCTAGAGCGGCCATGAATTAGCGGTCGTCGGTAATATGCCAGTGGCACCGTCTATATTTTTTCTAGGTTTGTGCCTAGGAAGCTTCTACATATAATATAATCCGATCGGCTTCGCATTCACAGTTCAGTTTATGTTCAGAAACCGAACACAAATAATAAAAGTCATAGTAAATATTTGACAGTTTAAATTGTTTGCACTTTGCAGTATACCTATTTGTTGTGAATCAAGTAGTGACAATATAATTGTTTACGTGAAGTATTTCAAGGCTAAAAAGTCAACGTAGAGGTTATAATATTTAACTTCTTACTTGGAGGTCCTGTATATCAATAAGAAAGCCAGATAGTACAAAAATGTCTTATTTTGACATCCCCTTTGTGCCTTATCATTTTTAACCACTCCTTTCTGGACACACTGTGCATTACTGTGTGCTATATATGTTACTAAATTTACTCTGAACAATAATGACTAATGACTATTGTCCGTATTCAGTTTCCATAGCAACCAAAAGAGTACCAAATTTTTCGACAAACCACAGAGTGCTATTGTTGTTTCGTGTTAATGTTTTAGAGTAAGGAGCCAAATCAAATCAAAATTTGGAAGTATGCAATATTTTCTCTTTGAACGCTAAACCCGTTGATGCTGACATTTAAATTTGCTTACATGAGATATACTTAGTCGTAAATTTTACAACTTGTGGAATAACTCGACCGTGTACGCATCAGCCGCCAAATTTATAATCTTGGAAATAAAAATCTTATGGTTTTACAACCCTATGACCTTTATAATTTAGCTTCCTTTGTGAGCACATATTTAGCGGACGTAGGGATTCTTTCGAGCAAAATAAGGGAATAATAAATTTATGCGAAAACACGAAAAATTTTAACCCTACCTATATTAAACGTGAGACCGAAAATTTTAATATGAATAATGTAGAATTTGCATTTATTATTTCAAATACCGTGTTTCATCGAAAAATTTTCAGAATAGTTTTCAAAAGGCCGTCTAAAATATACCGCATGTATCTGCTGTATCTTGCAAACTACTTGTCCTAGATACACACTGTAAAAATTATTCCTGTACGGTTAATGGGCAATTTTTTACAGCCATTATAGATCTGTATTGTTACTTACTGATGATATATTTACTTTAGTCCTGAATTTTCTTTAGTAAAATTTTAAAGTTAATTTTAGTTAGCATATTTAGGTACCTTTGTAAAGTTTTGATATTTCGTAATTTTAAAGGCAGGTATCCATTTGTTGCAAAATCACATATCGTATCAGCGTATCGTTTCATTTTGGTACGAGACGCTGCAACGAGTCAGTTTTTTTTTCAGCCCAGATTCACTGCGTATCTGTGTATCAATTGCGCGAATGGGAGGAATACCCGTATCCAAGACACCCTATCCTCAATCCGCACCATAGAGGCCGGTGTCCCGCAAGGCAGCGTCTTCTCTCCCCACCTATACGCCATACACAACAGTGACATACCGCACCCTCCACACACAAACACTTAAATTTACGCTGACAACATTACACTGACCACACAATCCACAAACCTAAACCATACCTTAAACACACTCCAGTCCTCCCTTGACCAACTTGAAACCTGGTGCAACAGGTGGAAAGTCAAAATTAATCCTGACAAAAGTTCGGCTGTCCTTTTCACCCGTAGAAGTCTCCCCCGAAACCGTGTCCTTGACAATCTTACCCTCTTCCAAGAATCCATCCCGTGGCAAACACAAACGAGATACCTAGGCGTGACGATGGACCAGCGACTAACCTGGAAAGCCCATATCACGGAGACGGTGGCGCGCGGGAAGATTACCAGGGCGCGGCTTTATCCCTTACTCAAGGATGGAAACACCCTTAGTCTAAGGAATAAGCGTACGCTTATCAAGGTGGTGCTTCAAGCGCAGCTAACGTACGGCTCCGCGGCATGGAGCTACGCGCCAAAAAGCCATATCAAAAGATTACAGGCCGTTGAAAACGTAGCCTTACGCACAGCCGTCGCTGCGCCTTGGTGTTTCAGAAACACAGACATAAAACGAGACCTAGACTACACCGACTTAACACACACCATACGCGCACACACACAAAAACTTATAAACACTGCTACAGACCATGACAACCCCCTGCTTAGGCAAGCCGTCGACTACGACCCCGACCCGATAGACAAACACAAACGCCCCAAACACCAATTCCTTGACCTTTCCCCCTGACGAAACCTCAACCCCCCTCCCTCCCGATAATCTTTTCTGTTTCAGGTGAAGCCGCCAGGACAAGAAGAAACCAAGACCAAGAAGACCACCATGAAGAAGACGAGAACATAGGCAACCCAAACCCATACCCTATCCTTACCTAGCGCTCGCATCTCCCGAACCGTAACAGGCTCGGGAGGAAAGAGCATCCTATGGCTACAAGCCACTCACAAAAAACCACTCCCAACAAAGACCACCCCCGGGGGTTTAGGACTGCCGGCGAAGAAAGAACATAGAAGACCCGAAGAGCGCCAGAAAAGGCCCCCCTGCCGGCGGAGGCCAGCCAGGGCAGGAGGAGGTTTCTCGAGCCGCCAGCATCGGCCGCAATTGCGGTCGAGACTGACCGGAGAAGGGAACCTACCTCTACGAGGCCGCTCAGGTCTACAGAAATGGGGAAGGATAAAGAGCGATAATACCGCTCAATCCTAAACCATACAAGGCCACCGTTCGCCAATAAAATAACGGCGCGGGAGGAATACGGTTTGGGTTGTGCGGACGTTAGTTCTTTTTGCATCTCTGCGATGAATGGACCTCAGCAAGCGGCAGCCGCCTATATTTTTATTCACTATTCTCTGCAGCAAGAGAAAAAAAGACGCAAACCACCGCGTTGGTGGATGTCAAAGTTGTACGCCAGCAGTGAGCAATATAGTGGAACAAGTTTAATGGCTGATCTGAAGTTCCAAGCTGTTAGCGGCATGTACAAGAACTTCACTAGAATGCATCCTACTGATTTTGAATTTTTGTTGTCATCGATTGAGCACACAAAACATATTTTGTTTTAAAAACTGAAATATGCAACGACCAGTTGTTCCAACAAACAAAAAACGTCCGTCCACACTGTGCCTGTCTCGTATCGTATCATTTCTTTGATGTGTCGGCGAAAAACCGACAATTGAGCGATCAAGTCCGTTGCGTTTCTTTTTACCTATTTTGATACGTTACTATGCAACGATTGCCTGTCTCCACTGATACGAGACGTTGATACGATACCTGATTTTGCAACAAATGGATACCCGCCTTTAAAATGATATTTACTTTAGCTATGAATTGTACATAGTAAAATTTCTATGATATTAGAAAATTTTAATAAGTAAAGCGGCATTTACATTTCACGAATGTTCGGATCCGAGTTACGTACCTGCTTTAATGAAAACTGGAAAATGTAAACATATACTTAGATACGAATGTCCCCAAATAAACGTTTAGGTATATTTCCGGTAGTTCGGTGAAAGTACGCAGCTCGGATCCGAGCACTCGTCTAATATAAGTGCCGCTTTATATTCTATAAGTGTATTTTATAGTTAGTTACATACAGAGTGTCCTAATTTATAGATTCATTGGAGAAAAGTGAGAACAAATGAAGGTCACATATATCGTTTTAAATAGACTCTAAACGGCACATATTTTCAAACTATAACCTTCTCCTCAAAATTGATATTTCTATGCCCTCTACTTACATCATCTTTTTTATTGGAGGTCAATTTTTAAAACCGTTTTTTAAATCCGTAATCTAATAACACTTTGCAAAAATGAAAATGTTAATATTTCTGGAGTTAATACATTTATTTCAATAATTTAACTACTTTTTTCTTTGTGAATAGATAAGAATAATAATAATAATAATAATAATAATAATAACTATTTATTTTCCTCTCTGATATGTACATATAGGAATAGCCTTGAAAATTACATAAAATTAAAGTAAAAACTCATTAAGAGTGTAAAAGTAAAAAGTTATCGGTTAAAAATAGTTTTAGTTAAAGTTTAAAAGAATTTAAAACTTGGATTCTTCTTATTTCCTCTGGTAAGTTCTCAAAAACCTTCAATCCCAAGCAATCAGGAGAATTTATAGATATATTGTACCGGTAATGAGGCAGATGAAATTTATCTTTTCGTCGAGTATTTAGTTCGTGAATATTTCTTTTTGTTAAAAACTTGATTATTATACATTCGTACATAACTCAAATATAAAAATTCCTGTACATAAGTGTTAGCACTCCATATTCTTTAAATAATGCTCGGCATGTATGGTACCTCGGGACGCCCGCTATACATCGCATTATCTTTTTTTGAACAGTAAATACATGCGACAACAGAACAGAATTGCCCCAGAAACACACGCCATAATCGGGAGACAACCTGAGCATAATAAAGTTTTATTAATTGATCTTTCAAAAGGACTGACTTTAGACTTTTAAATAAGTAGCACAAAGACTTCAATTTTGATGTTAATGCAGTACTTCTTTCCAATTTAAACACTCATCTAATTTAAAACCCAAACAAGTTATTATATTTGCCACAGAGTTGAGTTGCATTTTTCCTCCAAAACTCAGTTTTATCTGATATAATCAGAAATGTGTCATCTGCATACATGATAAGAGCTTCATTATTTATGCAAGATGGAAGGTCATTTATGTACAATAAGTATACAATTGGGCCTAATATTGAGCCCTGTGAGACACCTGTAAGTACTTCACTGTATTCCGAGCTTATACTTCTATTCAAACCTAAATGCGAATGATCCAAACTAACATACTGATATCTATTTTGTAAATATGAGGACACCCAGTTATATGTTACTCCTCGCAAGCCATATCCAAACAATTTTGGCAGCAACTTTTCATGATCAACACAGTCGAAAGCCCTTCTAAGATCATAAAATATACCAACAGGCAACAAGGCTCTCTCCTGCCTCAATACATTCGACCAGTTTCCCGTACAATGAATGCAAAGCAGTATTAGTTGACCTGCCCGCACGAAATCCATGTTGCTTATCAGTAAAAATTCTACACATATTGATAAATTTCAGTAGTCTATCTTCAAAACAATATTAAAATATTTTAGAAAAACATGATGGAATTCACACTGGTCTATAATTTTCTAAATTTTTATTATCACCTTTTTTAAGTGAGTACCAAAGAGTACTTTCGGTATATATTTTTAGGTATTAATAATATTGTGTGAAACTAACTACTCTGTGGATTAAAGCCCCAACCAGCGTTGAATTACACCCACAATATCTACCCATATGTTATTATTAACTTTTGTAACATTTTTTACTATATTAGAAAGGTATTTTAGGCTAATGAAGTCATACGAATTGTAGATTTGATTTATATTAGCTTAAAATACCTTTCTTATACAGTAAAAAAAGTACTTTCGGTGTTAAAAAATCATGAAAAGTTAGCAGTTGCACAGTGGACGAGTTCTAATATTTAGATCATTTTCTTTTTAATTATCATTACTTAAATTCTGCTGATATTTTATTTATTAGATTTATAACTTAGATAGACTAGAACTATAGAATTAATGGCCACCAATTAATAAAATTGCTTAAATAAATTTCAATATACGACTAAAATGCTCTTTCTTATTTTTAACTGAAAAAAAAATTAAATTATAAAAAATATAAATAATTCTACAAAAACTGCCAACAAAATGGCAACAGAATAAATTCAATAAATTTTACAATATAAGTGGGCGAAAACAAAACCGATAGGGTGGGGTGTTACCAGTGTTATAGTCTGTTTGGAAATGAAAGAGAATAATAAAACCCCGAGATAAGAACCGGCCATGGACGTGGTAATATTTTGTTTCAGGTAATTATCGGGTAACACTAATGCTAACAGGTAATGGGTATACATTAGTATATTTTACTGGATACATCATAGGGCATCATCTACAGAGAGGTCAAGAGTCGTTATAGATGATTTCTTCAAAAATCTCATTCGCAGAAAAGTACACTCATTTTATTTTAAAAAAGAAATACCAACGCTAAACAAAATTGTAAGTGAACTTTCAAAGGACAACGATTTGCCAAAAATCAGTAGAAGCAAATTATGGGCCGTCTTACGAATCTTGAGTATTTGCTGGGAAAAGCAGAACAGGAAATCAGTTCTTATCGATAAAGATGAAACTATTTGTTAGCGAAGATCCTACTTAAGATCAAGAAAATTCCGTGACGAAGGGAGGAAAATTTATCTAAAAATACAGGTGACTATCACGAAGACATGAACGCAGATGTTTTCGAAGAGTATTTTACACAGATGTTGGATCTTATTCCTCCGGGGTCTATAATTGTAATCGATAATGCCAGTTACCATTCGCGGCAGACCGAGCGGACGCCTACGACTACTTTGAGGAAAGCCGATATAATTCAATGGTTAGTCGGCAAAAACATTTTTATGAAACAAATATAGTGAAAAAGGAACTTTTGACACTTGTCCATCTTAATAAAGATCAGAAAAAATATGTTTTCGATGAAATGGCAACAAATCGCCAAATAACGGTACTACAGTTACCACCTTATCACTGTGAACCTAACCCAATCGAATTAATCTGGGCACAGGTAAAAGAAGATGTAGCGCGAAATAATACGACGTTTAAATTAAGTGACGTGAAAATTTTGTTAAAAAATTCCTTGGAACGCGTAACTGCAGATAACTGGCAAAGATGTATACATCATGTACAAAAAGAAGAAGAGAAAATGTGGGAACTCGATAATTTAATTGACGTTACTGTGGAACCTATCGTTATCAATCTAGGAGACGAAGATAATTCATCAGAATATGCAAAGGATGAATTTTAATATATCTACTTTTTTTATTTTCTTTATTGTACATTTATACAACACTACATTTACTCACCATAATTTGAATTTTCAAAATACATATATTTTTGTGTGGAATAAAAGTCTGTCAATTCATTAAATTTAAATATACATTTTGATAATAATATTGAATAATTTTATTTGAATTACTAAAAACCCTCTTAACCCGGTTATGATGCTCAAAGTAGCCTCATGTTTTGAAATGCTGTTTTCATATTGTTTATTTATAAGAGAAATGGACCGAGAAATTGAAGCGGCATAGACAAAGACGGATTGTCGGGGATTAAATTTTAGCTATCTGCTACAATTTAGTACAACCCGGTCACATAAATTTTTTTAAAAGTACACCTCATCTATACCGATAATACAAAATATAAAATTATTGAATATAAGCACCAGTACTACATTTATTTACGATTTGCATACATAATAATCTTTTATTACTCTCTATCATTTCTAAACAGACTATAGCAATTTGCATTTGCACTGCTTGTCGCGTCTTGCGAATAAATAATAACATCTTTGCAGTCAATAGATAAAATTTGAAACTGGGTGGCAATAACATAACAAATGTTATCATCATTTACCATTATTGGTCTTATTTACTATAAAAACTTAACCCGCAACAGAGAGCACTACACAATGTGCACATACCTAATGCATGCGTCTGTCGTCTCCCCTTTTGTAATCGGAAACGCACGTAGTCGAATAACGAGGTAGGGATATATTTCCTATTACCGTATAGGAATATTTCCAAAATTAAGTTCATAAAAATAAAATGTTCATAAGTAAAATCTAAAATTCTTTATATTTTATAGGAAATATTTAATATTTTTATTGGAATTTTACTTTCATGTAACAAATTTCATACAATTGACATACATTTTCTTTAATTTAACAATATTTCATATTAGGAGAAATTACCCGTACTTTTTACAGTGCAACTTTCGAAATAAAACATCAATAACACAAGTGACCCCGAGAGGTCTATTAAAATTATTTTCTACTTTCAAATTTTGCCGCTTAGTGGCATATTTTTAAATCCGAATCGAACAGATTTTCTTCATAAAATTAATATTGATGTGTTATGTGGAACGGATTTGGACTCTTCTATTGACATTTTAAAAATTATTTATTTGACATTTTGCGCGGTGGAATAGTCACATTACAGCACATCTTCACAAATATTTGGAAAAATGTGGTATTTTTTATTTAACCGCTCTGTATCACACAAACAAAGCGTTCAAATTAGTTTTTTCTTAAAATAATTTATTACGTCACCTGATGTTCCAATTAAAACCTTTAGTATTTTATGTAATGCGGTTGAATGAACAAAAATCCTATGAAATGTATTTCATCAAAATGCTCTTATTGAAGAAGACTGTTGCGCCATCTGATTAAAAATTGATTCATATTTATTGCTTTGAGATTCATTCATTTATTCACGTTGTACTCTCATACCTTTTATTGTTGTTAAATGTATTAACAATGTCAGAAGAAGTGCTATAAAATAGAAGACAAAATATAACTGCAAAATGACACGTTTGTTTCGTGATAATTTCTTATTATAAAACAAAAAAATGTAATGTTTATAATTTAACACATTTCTGTCTTAAATTTGGCGAATGCGCCAGTTATTCTATTACTTAAAACATGTCAATTATTATTAAACTACTTTTCTAGTAAGTCATTGTCTAGTAAAGCACAAAAGCCTAAGAACATGAGACATGTGAGTATTTACATTAGTTTTTCAAGTGTCAAAAATAGCTTACGTGTATAGCAACTCAAAGTTGATAGATATTGTTCTAATGTATGGTGGTGTGAAACTGCTTTAGCAGAACGATTGCCCGGTAAACATGTGCCAAATGCAACTACTTTTACCGCGGGGTGCAGTGAGTGGAAGTGTAGTGAAAAGGGACGCGACACGGGAACTTTGAAACTGAATCATGGAAAAGATGGAGGTCCAGGGCGTCCGCAGCGTATTACAGCAGTATGGTGAATCATACACTAAACAAAATGGTAATGGTCTACGCTCCAAGGTTATTGAATTCTACAATAGTGTTTCATCAAGTGATCATTTTATAGCGTTCTGACATCAATAACTCTGAATTGTTTCTTAATAATTATATTGTATTTCGCAAAGATAGATGTTTGGTGTCTACAGGTTTAACGAGGGGCGGTGGAGTTCTTCTTGCAGTTAGAAGCTACTTTCATTGTACAGAACTGGATTTCTCGGCGATTTCTGAAATTGTTCCTATGATCGATGTTATTGGAGTTAAGGTTGACAATATTAATAATGAAAAGTTGCTAATTTTTGTTGTGTATATTCCTCCGCGTACATCTTCTCAAGAGTTGGAAATGTTCTCCGATGTAATCAATTCGCTTGAGTGATTTTAATATACCGAATCTTATATTTGATGCAATGGATAGAAATAGTTTAATCACTGATAATTTTCAGTAACTTCGTTCAACGTTAATAACACTTTTAATAACAATAATCGTATATTAGATCCGTGTTTTCTAACTTTGATAAATCTAAATTTCCATTGGTTACTGAAGATCGTCATCATCCTTCGTTATTGATTACATTCTGTAAAAAGTCTGAGTCTCAAAATGAGTTTCTAATGAATTTTCCTAGTACTGCTTACAACTTTAAAACAAGTAGTTTTTCAGATATAAATTATTAAAAGCGAAAAACAAAATGGTTACTGATGTGAATATATCTGGGTAGGTACTTGGTAGGTACTTGGAGACGATGACAAGTATACATATAATTTGCCCATCCTAAAATGCTTTATATGCTGTAATACAACTTTGAGCATTTCTTTAAAAACTCGAAAATAGTATGTTATTTGGAGATTACGTTTAGAAATTGAATTTATGAAAATTATAAAAAATCCACAACGATGTTTGTTCCCAAATTAAGGATATGAAATTCTTGAAATGTCAAGAACATGAATATGCATTAACGGCATTAGAATTCAATAATGTGCCTTGCTCCACTTTATGTAAATAGACAAATGGCACGCAATGCGTGTAGTAGTACGGTGTAAAATTATAACGAGCTGATTTGATTCATGCTTCCTATGTTTTAATTTCCTGTTAAAACTAAACTGTCAGTTTTAATTAAACACGATTTGAACATGTTATATCCGATTACACTGAAAAAAATTGTTATTCTCTAAGCAGGTAGTAATATTATTAAAAACTACTTCGGTTATTTTCCATACCCAAAAAACAAATATTTTGCGAAGTAGGAATGCAACCCCCTACGTGACGACAAAGCAATATTGCTAGCAAGTGGCGTATAATATAAAATAAAAAGTAAAAATAGAAAAAAAAAATTAGAAAAGTAGAACAGAAAAAACAACAACATAACACAATTTTACAAATAACGAAGAGAAAATGTATCATCTTTCATTTCTTTGATGCTTTCACTGCCGGTGCTTTTATTTAATCATTCTTTATGCAGTAACCTCGGTAACTGGTCGCTGCCAGTAACAAAATTTGTCGTACACATCCCTAGCTTGCTGTGATTCTTTGACCAAAAAATTGGCTTGATATAAAATTGACAGATGACCGTTTACAAGTATGTAGCATTAGTGGCATTTTAAGATAGAGTTTCAGCACTCCGTTGCTTATATACAGGGCGTTCCAGAATAATGGTCAAATATTTTACCAGTGTATTCCACAAGCCATTTTAGGGGGGATCTCATATAAAATTTTTCAATTTGGGTCCTCCCTGTTGAGATATTCGAGTCTCAAAATGGCGGAAAAAAGAGTTTTTTTAATTTTCTTAAAAAACCGTTACACTTCAATTTTGATACACATTATCAGCTAGTCGAAAGCTATTTTGTGGTGGTGTCTATTCCTTGGCTCATGTTTCTGGAGGGCGGGAATAAGCAACCCCTAGATTTATTTCTTTCAGAACTTTTTCCTGCAATGACCGATGTCAACAAAACTTTTTTTTTAAATACTACATATAATTTTACTACTTTTTTCCATTTTGTAATTTTTTCATACAACCAACAGTTTGCGCGGAAAAAAATAAAAATAGTTTTTCTTACTCTAAACATCTTTTTTGTCACCGGTTACTGATAACCGCAGTAGGCGGTTGCTATGTTTATGTTTCTCTGTTGTTTTGTCAACATAACATTTACTACCAATTTTATGAAATCTGCAAGCTTGAATGTTTTATTTCACTTCCGATCAATCATGTTGACTGAACAACAAATCTTAGAACAATCTAATATTGTCTTGCAAAACAAGACAAAAGTTTCTTTAAAATCTTTCTCGATCTTGCAAAATGTCTTGCAAAACTGTTCGATACAAACTATAAACATCAAACTTTATTATAAATCTGGTAACAGTTTTAATTATCTGCTACGGACTCGCTAGGAGCTCACACGTAACTATCGATATGGTCGATCAACGACAGTGGTCGATTGGTAGATGTTACAAAGCAGTTTTACATAATAAGTCATAAATAATGGACGAAATAGGCGAAACAGAATTGGAGCTCTTTTAATCATGTGGCAGTAAATTTATAATTAGCTCAGCATCTTTTTATATTTTCAGGACTTCCCGTCGTAGCAATATTTCGTGTGTTGTCTCGCAAGGCTTTATTTAAAAAATCTTGTCTTGACTTGCAATTCGAGCTCTCCAGTCTTGTCTTGGTCTTGTTTTATGGGACCAAGACAAGACCAAGAGAAGGCTAGGCAACAGTTGATTATGGTTACTATAAATTGTTCCAATTATATATACAAGCATCAAATAAAAGTAGCCTGCAACGTTGTCGAACGTTACAGTACGTTACAGTTTCCCGTAAACCTCAATTGTTTACTTCATTAATACTGATCCAAAAAACAAGTTACGTTACATGCGCTTTTACTTAACCTTAACTGTACCTTGAAGTGAAGTGAAATTACGTCAGAAAATCTAGTTTCAATTTGAACTGTTATAGTATCTAAAATATCACAAGAAAATTATTTATAATGAATATCAGTTCTTTCAAAATTATATGATGTTTTTCTTTTCATTGATGGCGGGTCATCGTTAATATTTTCTACAATGTCTTCTAAGAAAATACTACTATACAAAGTGTTGAAATGTATATATCATTATTGCGAAAGTCTTTCAATTTTGATAAAAGTGCATTAATTTCCTTTTTAGAATATGTTACGTCTGTTAAATTATTTTGTAAAACATCGGTTTGTTCAAAAATCATCTTCAACGTTTTCAGGAAAAAAATTAAGTTTTTGTCCAACAACAATTGTTTTATTCCATAAGCGGATCCCAAACTTTGCTGATCATTTAAAAAGTCGTCACTAACCGAGATGAAATAAAAAACTTCAATGTTTTTTTCTAAAGTTTCAATAGTAAAAACAGCTCTAGAAGACAAATTCCAACGAGTGGGAGCATTACTTGGAATTCTGTGTTGCATTATTCTATTTGATACTTCAGATCTTTTAGCAGATTTGGAAAAAAATGACGAAAATCCGGAGATTTGAAGAAATAAATTCTCACTTTAATTTCGTTGCAAGCTTTACTTACGTAACATTAAATTTGATTTATGTAGCAGTGATTAAAATAGCTTGAGGAGCAACCTCTTTTATTTTTCTTTGAAGACCATTAACATGACCCGGCATAACTGCGGCACCATCATAGATTTGGCAGATTAATTTATTTGCAAATTTGCCAAATTCATTAATTAATAATGTAAACAAACTGTCCGCATCTCTTCCATTTGTTACGTAATAAAATCCAACATATCTTTCTACAACTTATGCATTACATATCTAAAAATTACTGATAGCTGAGACTTAAAGGTAATATTTATGGTTTCATCTACTTGCCAGGAAAAAAGTCACAATTGTTTAATTAACTGTAAATGTTACCTTTGACAATGGAACTAATATTCTCAATTAGATCATTTTGAAAAGTTTTAGAGGTTCCCGAAAAAACAGTGGCATTATCTAAGAAATTTTGCAAATTAGAATCGTATATTTTTAATTAATTTATTAATTTCTTGAGACGATAAAAATATTACTACATCAATTATTCTATGTAAAATATCTCTATTTTCACGGACATTATAATTCTCAATATAATTTTATATATCTATCTTGTGAGCAGAATCTGAAGCATTTAGAATAATATACTGTCACGGAATTTGCCCCACTCACGCCCAAACCGACGTCTGTGATATCGCGAAATGCTAAGATTGCCCCTATTGCCCCTGCACGATTCTGTTAAACAAACAAAAAGCCGTGGATCGAGACGGGACTGGAAAAATGGGGAATCGACGAGAAGCATTCGAGTCGTACGGGAAAATGGATCTAGAGATACTAGAAAATACTCGGAATTTCGTTGGGTCTATAAAAGAAGAACAAACGACCGAGTTCTTGTATTACAGTCTGAATTGAAGTGTTTAGTTGGAGAGATCAAAGTGATTTAGATAGCGATTAATTAAATAAGTGTTTAGTTGAGTTGTAATTAGTGTTCAGTAGTGTACTGAGTAGTTAATAAAGATAAGTAATTAATTAACGGATTGTTTTTCTGGCAATAGAAAAAGTCGGATTGGGAAATCCGTGACAATACGTTTACCCAGCATTTCAAATTTTATATGCGATGAAATACAGGAACAGATTTTGCATGCCTTTCAAGACCTCGCTGTATATTTTGCAAATTATTTAAACCCACCTTGCTCCAAACTGATAAATTATCATTAGTAAATAACAAACAATGCCAGCAGTATAATTTATTTCTAATAGTTGATGTAATTAACCAGTCGTTTTTTATAATTATTGTTGTTAATTCCTCTATTTTGTTTTTCACCTACTACAACAAGTAAAGACGGCAAAGAAGGTGTTGGTCTAGATTTTTGTTTAATTATCAGCTTTTCATCATAACTGAGAATATGAAATCCTTTCAATAGCAAATAATCTACAATGTCCATGCAACTAGAGAAGCTGTTGACGTTATTGTCATTTTGAGCACTCATTTTTTAAATAAAGTTTTAAATACGTATCAGTAAAATATAAAAGATTGTTTGTCAAAAACAAATTCTAAAAAATCACTTTTAAATTACACAAAAACATCCGTTAATTACAGAAACCCGCGAAATTACATTTCCAATTACTGCCGAGACTTCCGACGTACGATCGCGTGATAGTAGAAGAAGGATGGCTTTATTAAAAAACTTACATGTTAAAAAGAGATGTTTGAAGGCAACTAATTGCCTGTGCTGAGATTTATTTGCGGGTGTAATGACGCTATCCCTATCGTTCAAGGTCGCGCACTGTCAGATACATAGATGAATGCGCTTACCGCGCTTAGCTGTCAGCAGTTCCGTTGGCATGGGCTATGTGCGCTTTCGGAGAGCGCGAAATTTCAAGTACATTCAAAAATCACGTATTTATTTGCTCACTCGAGATCTCAATTAATAATTAGCTGCATGTGAAAATAGATTTATAACAAAATAAATAAAAAAAAAAATATGATATCGGTAGGTACTTATGTAATGTAAAATAAATATAAATAAAAAACATTTTCTTAGCAATGCTACAAACACCGCAGAGGAGGCTTGGCCTTCATAACATAGTTTTGCTTATTGTTGCAGTTGTATTTTTATTTTTTATATGTATTTGTAAACTATTCGTTTTAGGCATTTTTTTTCATAAAAGTTGTGTATTTCTTTTGGCTCTTAAAATTACGGCATATTCCGGACACCCTGTGTATTGCTGCGGCTTACTATTAATTTTGATTAAAGTATAAAAATCAAAAATTTTTCTCTGCAATTTAGAATATTCTTTACTGGACACTGTGTAATTTATATGAAAAAAATATTTTATATTACTCTAACTGCAGTAATACCATATTTATTTATGTAGTTTATTAAGAAAACTGTTTATTTCAAAATTTCATTTATTTATTTAAAAATTGCATTCGATTCTATTTATATAATTTTAATGTTTCAGATGAGAAGGGCCTTTCGGTGGGAGCTTCCTGTGAATTTACCTGTAGCCCTAAACTCATGCATGTATACTGCAATCCTATTACCGGATTGTGTGAATGTGAGAAGAAATATCCAGTCAAACTCAACAACCCCTATGCAGGTTGCAGCAAACGTAAGTGTACACAGTAAATTCCATAAAAAAATCTGTGGCTCGATGCCAAGCAGAGGGTATCTGCAGTAACCTCGATTGTAGTGGGAGAAAATGAATTCAATCCGATATTTCTCCACCCAATTTGCAGAATAGACCGATTTGAATAACAAATTTCAAAATCTACGTTCAATAAGTATTGGTGCGAGAAAATACACAAATATAACTTATTTTCCTAACTTTATACCCATATCAAATGTTGATATTATGTGGCATATTTTATTAAGCATAGAAGATTCAGGTCATATTACGGTAATTGTCATAAAACATACCTTAATGAAATGTTAATGAAATATTTCAATCTACAGGTTATCACAGTTTAAAAGTAAAGATTTAATCAAACAGGGTGTCTCAAAAGTCATGCACATTCGAAAATCACTAGAACAGGTCAATTTTGTTGTTATGAGGCATGTTTGGAAAGTACATGTTGAGGGTTGGTAAGGGAAATTTTGGAAAAATATCGAAAAGTCGATTGCCTATTTGTCTCAAAAATCTTGCGGGTTTCGGAAATTGGCAATTTTATGGATAATTTGAGAGGTTAAATCATTGTCAAGCTGCAGATGGACAGCAGTTTGAACCATTTGATCCATTAAAATCAAATAAAAATCATTTTTTCAATAAAAATTTATTGTCTTCAGACATCTAGCCTCAGCTATTCCATTGGAAAAGAGAAATTTGGAGTTTGCAGTTTTTTCGAACATGTTGCGCACCAAATTAATCAGAAAGACTTAAGCTTTTCTACGGTGTAACAAAAAAGGTAGTTACTACAAAAAAACATTATAAAAAATTATATACTATATTCAAGCTGATAAATTAAATCATTTAGGAGAAAAGAGTTCAAATTTTATTAATGGTTTTGAGGCTTTTACAGTTCGTGGTCTTATTTGGTCTACTATGGTTTTCCGGGTTGTTATGCCAGCAACAAAAATAAATCACATACTTTTGTTGTTCTCGAACTAGCCTTTATGGACATCGACCTGCTACCAGTACCGCTCATATCGATTTTGGTTCCTATAACTGGTTGCATGTCATGCTTCCAAGCGTTTCACCGCTCTTCACTGTCGGTAACCTTAGCAGCGACGCCACAAAGACTTCACCGCGACTGAGAAACATCTGTCCTCACAGAGGCTAGTTCGAGAACAACAAGGACAGGCCAAACATTTTCAGCCAATGTAAGAGATGTGCACATTAATTATGTTACTGACAGCGACGTGTTACCTAATGGCATAACAACCTGGAAAACCATATATTAAATCAAGTTAAACAAATAAAATTTTAAATAACACCTTTTCACAAATCAAGTTACTATATCATTAATAATATATCTACCCTTCATTCTAATCATGAGTATTAGTCCAGAAGTAGAAGACTTGTGCGGGAGAGGGAGCTGCATATTATTATTAAGCAGGCCGCATTTGCGTGCAGGAATGATTTACGTTGGTATGCCTTAACCACCGTTCAGTACAGGAATGAGGGAAACCTGAAAAACTTCATTAATTAGGCTAACATTATTCCACCCTACCATACCCGCAGAGAGGATGCCAATCCTCACCACGAATATAGCTGATATACGATCTACCGGCTGCGGAGATCGAACCCACAGCGATCTAGTCACATCGATTCAAGTACTGACGCCTTAAACTCCGCGACCCCTGACCGTCCATTAATTTAAACAAATTTTTTTTTTCCTTCGACGAGCTCTTACTATTTTTTTAGCATGTAGAATCACCTCCAGAAGTTTCCTACGTATTTCTCTAACACCTCTATGATTATAAAAAAGCTTAGAATTAGCTTGGCAATCGAAAAAATGGGATTACAAACTGTATTTTCTCGCATCAAACTCCTAGTCTATAGTCAGTAACACCCAAGAACTTTTCTTGTATTTTTTTTTGTATTTTTTCCCAAATTAATTAATAGTGGAAATTTCAAAACTATTCCTCGCCATTTGGTGGTATGAATAAAAATGAACTACTTACTAATACTTCAAAATTTAGCATTTTCTATACAGTCTCTTCTTCAGCCTGTAGTTAACGGTAATTTCCGGTAGTACTTACTCTATCTTCTATAGCAAGTTCTACACAGCGAAGCATATGCTTCACTATATGAAGAATCTGCTCCTGTCAAGTAGTAAATTCTACAAAATAAAAATAGCATTATCCCCCACTTTACCCGATATCAACAGTTTGCGAGTGTAGACATGCCAAAGTTAGTAGTGCTTTACCTACCTAGGTTAGCTAATATATCTTCAGATGATGAAATGACGCAAGAAGAGGTTCAAAATGAAGACTTACAATTAACATTTGTCATTATGCTGGAAGATTTTAAAATAATATTAGATAAAAGAATGACACCCAATATTAAAACGGCAAAAGACACAGCCACAAACCTAGATCTAGGTTTGTGGACACAGCTCTTAAAGAATTAACAGAGCTTTATAACATGAATACAAAACAAAATTTAGGTATGAAGAAAATATTTAAAAAAATTAATAATATGAAAACCGAAATAAAAAAGTTGACAGATTTAAAAAACAGCAACTGTAAATCATCATCACGATTAATTCTTAAATTACACATTTTTCTCTTGCGTCTCTGGGCCATTACGTTACTTGCACTGCAGGATGCGAAGTGAAGCTGGTGCGATACCAGCAATAGTTGAAGTAAATACTACCATCTTTGCTAAACTTGAAGCAGGTAGGTACTTCGTACTGTAGTAAATACTCCGAGAGTTTCCAAAGGAATACTATTCACTGTAGCAACTTCCGGAAAAATATTAGTATCTACTTTGACGTACAGTACCTTCTTAAATATTGAAGGAGATAATTCGCAGTAAATTCTTATACTTGTAGTATTAGCACTTACTTCACTTTTATTCATACCACCCATTATATTCCATGGGCTGGAATTTCGACTATCAGCAATTTATAATTTTCTCAGCTAATGGTGAACTCAACTTCAGTTGAGTTCACCATTAGATTACAAAAATTATTTATAAATGGACCCCACTACTTCTGGTGAATTATTGGCCATGGTAGCAGCTCTTATACATATCGCCCAAGCAAAGGTTATTGGGTACTTTAAGATAAAAAATTAATTTAATTTAAACCCTACTTACTACAACACGTCTTAAAATAAACTGTTGATATAGTTGCGGCAAATATTCAGATAACTTATACGGAGAAATTAATATTTCATTATATTTTCATCAAAATATTTAAGAAACTGCGACTGAGAATAATAAAACTATATGCTACACTAAATGTTTGCACTATATATTACACTAAATTTCAAAAAATGATTGTTTTCAACACGACAAACTGTCGAAAATTATGTTGACAATAAAAATAATTGCTTAACGTCAGCCGTGACGTAAATCTGAATTCTTGCCACACAATGTATCGGTAAAAGTCTCTCATTTATGTAACTGATTTGAAACATATTTGAATTTATGTAAGTTGCGCAGCACGTCAAACAGCGCCATACACTATAAAATTTTGTTCAACAACCTCTGTTATACAATTTATTTGCAGGTGTATGGGAATGGGGCCTCTTTTACATGTTGCTTTCAATTAAATTTTTTATACATTTCAGCCAAAAGACTGGGGGACCAGTGTTACTACAAGGAAGCTTGCGAGTATACCGACCAACATTCTTCCTGCATTCAAATCCACCACAACGCCATATGCCAGTGTAAAAATGGATACCATTCCGTGTCTATTCAGAAACCTTCGAAAAGAGTGTTTTGTGCTGAAGGTATGTAATGCCATCGTCATCATGACAATCAGTTAATGGTAGCAAACTAATTCTTAAACAGAATGTTTCCTAAGAAATTTAAATTATTAATGGAGGTAGTTTCTCAGGTTATTTAAGAAAAATGCTTAATATCGACCCATGTCCTGTCCATTCCAAGAAATTTACTTTCTCCGTTCTGTTATCTGTCAGTAGTGAACGAAAGATGTCTCTTAATATGTTCCCATACACCATAACTAATTTAGAAATATGCTTTAATCTATATTGATAATAAGTGAAAAACTAATTGCAGCAGTAAATTGTAACTAGTTTTTAATTGTAAAATATAGTAAAGGGCGATAACTTAGTTTTTTTGCTTTATTGTAAAGGTACTCCTATCAATGAAATCATATGAATGTTATTTGACACCAAATATCTATATATGCTAAAGAAATTACATACGCAAATTTGGAATAACAAATAACTATTATAGTAATTATTAAAACCAAGTACCAATAAGAATGTAATACGTTTATTATTAGCTTTTGCAGTTTTTTACTTGAAATGCAGAAATAGGTCAGATCTCCTTTATTGCGGATGATTGCATATTAATATATCGCTACCATAAAACCATTATAAGGTACAGTATGCTCTCGTACAGCATCTGAGAATTACAGTTTAAAAATTTTGGGTATTACAAAAATTAGGATAATAAATAAATAATATTAATAATTATACATAAGTCAATTTCTGATTAATAGCTTAGATATGATTTATTGTGGATGAAATTATAAGGTTCTATGTTATAAGGTGAAGTTACGATAATAAATAAATACTATTTTGATGTAAGGATACATTCTAGAGCTGCATTTCATCTACAGATAAGTCAGTTTCTAATTGATATGCTAATGAAAATAAGGTACAGTTTATTTGAAAGAAAAACTTGGTTTGTCAAACTTGGAAAAATATTGTTAATAAATAACTTGTTACTAGAAAAAATAAACAATATTCCTGTTCACTGTTACACATTTTCTTGTAATAAAGCTAACTTTGTAGCCGAATCTGCGGTCTATGTATTTCTCTACTGAACGCTGGTAAAATTCTATGTGCACTGCCGTCTTGGCGTTAAAATGGTAGCATAATGTTCTATGTATAACACAGAACTTTATAGGAAAGTTCTTGTCGAACCAAAGAACCTTGCAATTTAATCCACTTTACAGTCCGCAATTCTTTTTGAAATGGCATGCAGCAAGCCCTTGCATCTGCAGTGCCTTTCCCAAAAGTTCGACATTCAGTTTCTTTTACATTTGTCAAATCGCAATTGCTATAGAAATTATACAACACTTTAATCCTAATGCATACTAAAAACTAAACTGTTCATCCAAATCTGATAAGTTTTAGTTAATATATTTTGCAAACTTCACAATCAAACAATAATCAAAGAAGGAAAAGAAGGCAGTTTGAAATTGACAGTTCAACCTAGAAATTTTCGCGTATGGTGGTAACCATATAAAACACTAAATTAAACCAAAGAATTGCAGAAAAGCTGCATTAAAAATCGAGCAAGACCTACATTGTGAAAGCGCAAGAGTCTTTCAGAAATGACGGCTTTTACAATGCACTGCTGTTCAGTGCTTTACAGTGCAATTCTTTCCGCAGTTTGCAAGTATGTTGCGAATTGCAAAAGCCGTCGTATCTGAAAGACTCTTACACTTTTAAAATATTGTTCTTACAAAATATATTAACTGAAATATTTATTTTATATGTTATGCTGTTTGTTTTTGTCATTTGTCAAATTTGAATAAACAGTTTAGTTTTTAGTGTGCATTCGGGTTGAAGCGTTGGTATCACTTCTGTTGCAATTGCAAATTAACGACTGTAAAACAAACTGCAAGTTCGAATTTTAGGAATGGTATCGCAGGTGCAAGGACCTGCTGCAATCCATTGTAAAAAGAATTGCGGACTTCAAAGCGGTTTTTACTCACTTAGCGTCAAAATTGTAACACAGAACCTTGTAATTTTCTGGCAACAATATGTCTAAAAGTGAATTTTAATGTTGAAAATTATAATTTCATTATTTCAGATTATGTTCTCATCTATAGTAAATTTACCTAGCTAGTTTTATTCTTAGTTTACATATTCATTGAATTCAAGTTGGATATTTGGTGTCATGGTCATATGACTTTATTGATAGGAACTGTAGAAAAAATTATTTCAATTAGCTTAAATACAAAAAAATCAGCATAAGCTAATTATAAAAAATATATGAGTGGGTGAAATTCAAAACTGATCTGTGCATTAGAAACATAGCAGTTGGATATACTGGATATAAAACATATACAGGGTGTTTCAAAGACATAGCAATATTGCTAGAGCTGATAGAATATTGAAATAATAATAATATATGTCCTAGTGTCACTCACTTTTGAAATAGAGGGCGTGTTAGGTAATTTTTTACGATCAAATTGTGGATGTATTTGCTAGTCATGTTTCGTCGGCGTGTATGTGTCAAACCCCGAACTCTTCCATCGAAATATTTTGTAAGTATAAGACAAATTACAATATATTGTTTATTCTCTGATTTGAATATTAATTGTTCTTTTAATAAACTTATTAAGATTTTTTTCTGCTCTGTTTATTAAGTGCGCTCTGTTACTTACTAATAATGGAACCTTTTACGAGTGTCTCTGCAGGTAGATGCTCCTTAAAAGTTCTTGTACCTTTTTGATATGGTAGGAATAGAATTATTGTTCTTTTGGTATTCTCCACCGCTAGAAAATTTTGCATTAATTTGTAAAGATATTGTCGGATCTTCTAAGACCAATCTAAAATATCTTGCTCATTTTGAGTTGTTCTAGTCAATCTAGGTCTACTGGAATTATTTGTTTAGGTTTAGCATCGCCAGTTTTCTACTTGGTATCTGCCTCTCAGGAAAATTTTCGGAATGGCATCTAACTACAGAATAAACAATATACCGGAGTTTGTCCTATACAGAGTATGGCATATCAATGAAAGTGTTCAAGATTTGACACAAACACGCTTGATAAATAAGTTCTGTTACAGAAGTCGCTTGGCTGACTTTATTTTAATGCAATTTTTTTGCATTTTTCTCAAAACGATGCATTATTTACAATTTAATGAAGGACACCGTTTTGTGTAAAACGTTTTACAAAATACCACGTAATTTAGAATGGGAAGACCCAACTTAAAAAAGTTACAGAATAGAATATCAGCCGGAGTGCTAGCAGCTAGCGTTCTCTACTTTGTTCAGAAAAACTGATACCTGTCACCAACATTTTCAGTAAAACCGTACCTGTGTCAAATTTTGATGAAACATGTTGTACATTAAAAAATACATCCAAAATTTGATTTTCTAAAATTATCTTACATGTTCTGTATCTTAAAAGTCTGGGACAGACGATTATTACTATAACTTTTTGAAGCACCCTGCATAAAAATTTAATTTGTTAACGTTTTACTATATATATGAAATGTTGTATTTGTATTAGCCTCAAATGACAAAATACCAAATGCACAATTTTTTAGTGCATTTAATAATTATTATTATACTATTGCTATGTCTTTAGAAGCATATTAAATTTATAACACTAGATTACTACGTATATATAAAGCTCTAATGCTTTTCATTGAGAGCCTGAATATTGTAAAGGAAAACAGGTAGTATATTTTGAATAAAATCATTGTCGCGTTATTATTGATAAAAGACGGCCTTTCAAAACCTTTAGAATTGGATATCTTGAAAAGGTCATTGGCTGCGTAACCTCTTTGATCAATGAATTCATATGAAATGCGCCAATAAAAATGTAAAAAGAGTTGCAAATGTAAATACATTAGATATAGGGGAGATTCAAAAGTGAAAGCAGTTGATGGATGAAACACTGATTTACAAAAAAAAAGTGTATTATCGGAAATTCTATATATCTGTTTTGTTACTTTGCAGATATATCACAAAGCTTATGCAGATACTTTATAACACCAGGGTTGTCCATAATATAAAATTAATTTGTAATCAAAAAACACACACATTATCATTAAATTTAACGTTATTTATAATTGATATTCTTACTATAAAATCTATACCAAATGTGCTACTACTTATTGTTTTAAACCTCTATTGATCGGGGTGCTTGGAATATACGTGTCTTTATTTTGCTGTGTGATAAATTATGCTTTGACCAATCATATTAGAGTTATGACAACAAGTTATGAATGTGTGATAACGTCTCAGAATTACCATGTCAGCTGTTTCTACATAATAATTAGAAGTACCCCTAGGCATACTTACCATGAATGGTTTTCTTTGAACTTTTCTCACCATACAGAATAAAGTTTGAAATAGTTATAATAAGTACTCAGAGTTAGTAGAAAACGTTCACCGTACAAATAAATGTCTCGTAGCTATATCATTTTGCCAAGCTTAAATTTGTCCATCAAGCACACTCTAGGTAAAAAATCTAAACACAGACAACTATTTCTAACCGTCTAGTTTGAAGTTAACAGCAGGGTAACAATTAAATGTAATGTTATCGTACAGTACGTACATTTTGAAGGATTTTTAGGAAATCTTCTGTTGTTTACTTCATTAATACTGATAGAAAAACAGAGAGTTTTTGCTTAACCTTAACTATACCTACCTTAGTGTGCAAACACACACAGTTTTGCATTTTACTGTAACTATATTTATTTTTAAAATCTTTATAAAAAATCTATTTGTTTTAGATGTTTTTTATAGTTGCTTTTGGTAATACTATATAATAGATAACGTATATACCTAAATACAGCAGTGTGCTTTAGTTCATATATGTATCCAGTTTCCATGCTTTCAGACAACGCAGTACATACGTTTAGTAGAGTTAATTTGTTATTTGTGATAGTATTAGGTGTTATTGAGTTAACTAGACAATGATATTGAATAAAGTTGCAAAAATGTAGTGTAGGACGATGAAGAGCGACGAAGGGAAGGATCTTAATGTAAGTTTAACTGGAAATACAAGTAGGTTTTAAGTTCATCGAAAAAAATTAAAAGTTGTAAAGAATCAAATAAACTTTTCTATTAAGCTGCCAAAATGTATATATGGCGTTTAGAAAACCAGTGGTAAAGCAAACTTACGTCTTTTATACAGCCCTTCATGCCGATTTCAACTAATGCCTGTTCTGTAGTTGCTGCTACCATTTACGTGATCTAGAATGTTATTTGAGGCGTTTATAAAATTTTGCTCACTACAGTCACACTACCTGTCTTATTCTGGAAAGATAATAAATAAAAGTGATAAATAAGGATGTTTTAAACATTTTTAAGGATAAATGAAATCAGTAGTAAATAGCAATGAAAATGTATTAAATTAATTTAAAAAAAGTTAAACATTATTAAGCATTACTTTTATTTTATTATTTTTCAAATTCAAATAAGTTTATTGTGAAATTAGTTGGTATTATTTTATAAATACCCTAAGTACATCTGGACATAACCAACAGCATTGTCGCCGTAATTGTCACGTGTGGATCTAAATTGTAAACAGAGGATAAGTTACGTTTAACAATACCGTAAGTTCACTACATCGTCACTAAAAAATATAGTATTACCTACACAGTATTTACACTATGTATCTGTCGTAGTCATTGGGTGTAATTCGTCATTTCACGGAAAGCCCAGTCATTGGCTGTATTGTGGGCAAAGGCTGTCATCAAATGAATTTTTCTTTGATTGACTGAAATTTTACGTCATTTCACGCATTGCCTGTTTACAATTCGTTAACTTTTCAAAAATATGTTATACATGATACTTATATTTTCCGAGAGATTCCATGTTTATTGTTAATATGCAACATGATATAACTCATGATATATGATGTCATTTTTAAATGAAAGGTATAAAATTAAGCATTTTAATTGGGAATTAGGTTTTAATGTACTTATGTAATGTAATACAATTATCAGCTTTGTATTAAAAAAGAAAGAGGCCATTCTTATAAATTCATTTCTTTTATTTTTATGCCTTTAAAATCTTTAAAAATATATCAGTTATATGATGTTGCATATCAACAATAAACATGTAATATATCGAAAACCGTAAAATATAAGTATCATGTATAATATATTTCTGAAAAGTTAAATTGACAGTCTTTTCAATGGAGTAAAAATATAAAAAGTGTTCCATTTAAAAAAACAAATTCAAATAATAACGGAGAACAAGGGGAGGAAGGGCAATTTTCACGTGATCACTCTGTACATATGGTTATTCATTTACAATAAAAAAAGTAGAATTATTAGTTATTACGACTCCAAAATTCTACACAACACAATTCAGAAAATTACTAAACAAACGTCCGTCAAACGCTGTAACGTATAATCGTTTAAACTTTAACTCTGTTTGACGACAATGAAACAGGCAATCCCTGAAATGACGACAATGAAACAGGCAATCCCTGAAATGACGACAAACTTCAGCCAATCAAAGGAATATTCATTTCATTACAGCCTTTGCCGGCAATACAGCCAATGACTGGGCTTTCCGTGAAATGACGAATTACGTCCAATGACTACAACATATCAATAACCTACAAATACCACAAAAACGCAAACCACCAACAGTGCAACCTGTATTTGTATTCAAGGAAACAAACCGCGCTGAACGGTGTGTAACGTTACACCAATGACATCGACATTTTCGGTCACGTGGTCTTGTTTACATTCTATGCCAATTTATTAATGTTAATATATTAATTATTATGTGATTATTGTCAGACACATGTTCTGACTTTTCAATATGTTTGAAAGAATACCCTCTAACACATTTCAAACCAATATAAAATTCATGCAACTTCCCTAATCAGTCAGACACTGTCTAATAGATCGATTGACCTTATGACCCTAGGTGACAACTAAATGCAAATGATCACTATTACATCTTTCGGTGATAGAGTGAGTATGGTATTGTGCTTTCCTACGATATTATCCACACTGCAAAAACTCAAGAATTTCTGTCTTTTAATATGGGAGATTATGGCTCACCCTGTATATCCCGTTTTAATCTTAACAATTTTTTGAGTGAGAGGGAATGGCAAATTAAAATTTACGGTAAACCAGCGGTTGCAGTAACAAATGGACATGTTACGTTACGAAAAATATTTAGCTTTAGTTTCATGACTATGTACGAAATATGTTCAGAATATGTTCACAGTATATAAAATATATTAATTTTGAAATAATTTTCATTTCTGATATAACAGATATTATAATTAGTGTATTATACAGGGTGTCTGTAAAAGGTGAAATCTCGGAACTGGAGATACTGGTGACCAAAAAAAGTCGATTGAGCTGGTTTCAAAAATACAGGGCGTTCAAGGCTAGAATGTTATTTTGAAATATCTCAATAACTTTGAAGCCTGTCAGAGTATTAAAAAAATTGCCACAATTATGTTTTTTCGCACGGCAAATACATTTTTTAACTAATTTTGACGTCACTAGTAGAGGGCGCCACTTATGGCACAACATGTTCTTTTAAATGGCAGAACTTTTTTGCTGTTTAGTGTATCCATCTGTCTATTGAAACAATCGATTCTCCTACCTGTTATATCTGACAAAGGTATACCTTGTTGAAGTCGTTAGGAGTAACCATTTTTGAAAATACAGCAAAATGTTACTTGAAAAAGTTGTTCAGAACGGTAAATTATGGAGAAAATTTAAAAAAGATCGGCCTGCTTTGTTGAAAAATGGTTTCAAAATCAAACGTCGCGGATCTTCTTGAAATTTTGCACGTCCCCATAATTTACCGTTCTGTACAGCTTTTTCACAATTCAAGTAACAATTTGCTGTATTTTCAGTAGAAAAGGCACTTTACCTGAAACGATAACAGTTTTCAATCGGTGCACTGAATATTTCAAACAGGATTATTTCGAAAATCTCTACTATTGACTTCAAAATTAGTTAAAAATTCTTATTTGTCGTGCCGAAAAACATAATTGTATCAATTTTTTTTTAATAATTCCACAGGTTTCAAAGTTGAGATATTTTAAAATAAAATTCTAGCATTGCACGCCCTGTATTTTTCAAACCAGCAACATTCGGATAAGGCATATTTTACTCAATCTACTTTTTTTGGTCACCAGTATCTCCAGCTCCGAGATTTCCCAACCTTTCACAGACACCCTGTATATGTTCTCTATTCTCCAAATTCTAATAAAAGTATTTCCTTGCTTTTTAGATGTTGTCATCATAACATCAGATTTCTCCACATTTGCTGGAGTTCTGTCTGGAATAGCTGTACTATCAGGGCTTATTTGTTTCGTGCTTCATTTATTTAATCAGAATTTGTATGGAACTCGCCACCATCGGCATAGATTTGGTAATGCAAATTTGGCACCGCCTATTTTATTTTCTAGCGACCCAGGTAAGAAATTTGCATTTTATTGAGTGTTCTTTTGCTGTCGAATCAATACTAAGTATGTCTACAACCAATTTCAGTAACTACAACAGTTCATGCCATGTAAACATCGAGGAATTAATAATGATTCTCATTTTGATACACCGGCACACATAAAGTGGGTCTGGTCAAAAGTACAGACCACTTTTTTTGTCGATTTTTATAAATTTTTCGCGTTTTCGGGTGGGTTTTTTTCAAAATCGATTGATAATGCTATACATATACATTAGATTCGACACACGTGATCAGTCATAAAAAAAATTCCATAATTCTTTGGCACTCACTAACCTGATTTTTAGTGATTTTTCATTATTTTTGCGATTTACTCGAAATTTTGAGGGTGTTTGAGCTAAACGGACCTCAGATTTAGTGCGTCAAAATACATACATACAGATATACGGGTGTGGTCAAAAATACAGACCACTTTTTGTTGTGTGCTGGAGTAATTGTTGCTACTATGTCCACTACTACAGCTGTTATTATTAGTTTGCTAAATGCTGTATCAAATTTACATACTAAAAGCTTATTGTATGTAAATTCCTATATCTAGTGCTATCATTACTAGTTGTTTAATATTAAATCGGAACTTTATTACATTTAAATATAACAACAACAATATAATAAACAATAAATATAGATCATTTTATTTGCAAATAAATACAGCAATTATTTTCAGAAATAATAATAATTTATTTCATTTATTGCAAATTAAAATTACTGAATAAAATACCTATACCGCTAATAAATTTTTAATAAATGTTCATAACACCAAATAAATGATTTTTAAAATTATGAAAATATCTTTAATCAGTGAATATATGTAACCCTTTTCAATAGTAAAGAGAACACATAGGTTCGTCGGAATAGGACAGAAAAATTAAAGGTTTCAATTTTCTAATTAGGTCAACGTTTCGATTTAATTTTAATCTTCATCAAGGCTACAAAACAGCAATAATAAGATAAGAAGAGCATCGTAAATATTACAAAAAATAAATAAATAAATTATTTAAAATGTTTAAAAACTTTTTTGAAAACAATGAAATAAACATTAAAAACATAATAGTTGATCCTACAGAAATTCAAGTTATAATTAAAAACCAAAACAACTGTATCTAGTGAGATATAATCACTATCAAAAAAATGAGTTAAATTTTAAAAACTTAGACTTTTCCATTAAAAATATAAAGTAATGTTTTAAAAATAAAATAAGCACCGTGTTAGGTCGTCTACGAAATATATCTGTATTTGGGCGATAACAGACATCGTGTGTGTGTCATCTTCCTAAGGTATAAAATTTCAATGAGTGGCAAAGAAAGAATCAAACTAAAGAACACCCAAATAAAGTCAACTATGATAAGAAAAAACACATAAATCTAATATTAACAATTAATAAATCTATTTATGATGCCATTGTAAGTAGTATTGACTTCTTTTTTTATGGAATTTCTATTTGCCTAGATAAATAGTATCTGGTTAAACAAATTTTATGATACCTAATTGAATTCGCTATCAAATATCTTAATTGATTAATCACTAAAATTAAAATTATGACTGTATTTAAAATGATGAACAGCCAATGCCGTTTGCTCTTTTTGTTTATAAAGAGTGATTCAGTCATGTCATTAATTTTAATTAGGTATTCGGAAGACCTAATAAAGACAGAAAATCGAAAAAAATGTTTTTATTTTTCAAAGGATAAACAAATCAGTTCATAACAATGAGTAACATGACGCTCCTGGTACGCTACAAATTTTCTGATGACGCGTACGAGTATTGGAGCTATACAGAAGTCCAGCAGCGTTGCTACTCAGGACCACATACTTATTATAACAGCGTGTTCGGTACTGAAGTGATAGATTTTTTTTTATGGCAAACTTCTTGTACAATCTAAAATATATGCATTTTGTATTTTCTTTGAGGTATCTTTAAAAATTGTTGAATTTTTACGGTATTCATTAAGAGTTTTTCTGATGGAAAATTCATTCATCATGCCTTTGTAATGCTAGTTCAAAAGCTCCGCAAAATTTTATACACTAAGTAAATGAGTTTGGGTAAAAAATTAAAAACACACCTATTTTTTGTTGCCATTTCATTATGCTCTTGAAAGCAGAATCAAATTGAGCTTGTACAAACTTTTGCAATATTAACGACACCGCTTGAAAACAGTTTGAGAGCCACTAGAATTTTCAATAGAAGTTTATGCTCCTGTCCGCATTGCCTTCTTACGACGGGAAAATACACTGTATATGAATAGTTTCCCCGTCGTGAGAGGGCGATGCGATCGAAATAGTTTAGTGGGAAATTGCGTATAAAAAATAAATAAATAGAGAATTATTTGATCAAGGTCAAATGTGTTACATTTATTCACAAAATATTTACTGCTATCTTTTCTTTTCACTGAATTCTTGCCAAAACTGTAGTCTTTGTTTTACTTTTTACCTTCGCATAATGGTTTTTTTCATTAATACAATTGTGAAAATATACACTTAATAATAAATAAATTATATCCATTAAAATTTTGGCACAAAAATGGCTTATCTACGACATTAACACTGAAACCTACTAAATTATTCTGGATGGAAAGTACCACATTGTTTTCAGAAACTTCAATGAAGGTTACATTTTTCAAAACAAAATACTCAAGTTTGAAAAGATCCTTCAGCCGTGGCTTGTTCCTGAAAATATTTTATTATGAATAAAAATCTATACATATAAGTATAGTATAACATTTAAACTCACGTTTTTTATTGGCTTTTTCATCAGTTTTGATTCCCAAATTTATGAAAACATAACCTCCATTTTCTAGATTGTCAAAAGTCTCTTAGATATCATAATTATTAGAGCATTGAGTTTATATGAAGCTTATATAACCAATAATTACACTATTATAAGGTCACATTGTTTTTGGAAAATGTTATTACTTTACTAGTTTTAAAATTAAAATGTAGAATCATAGATTACGACTACGAATTACGAGTTACAAATATAAATTGTCAAATTTTTTGTTTTTTTATGACCTTCACAAAACATTCTTACTTTCTTAGAGCTCCAGCCTGTATTGGTGATTAGAATAACTAAGAACTAATGCAGAAGGTTGTAAGTAGAATTCATTACCAATAAGCCTGCAGTTCAAAAAATGTCGCAAAATGCATATTTATTGGTGTCATTAATATTGCAAAAGCTTGTACGTTGATATTCCCAAATAATGCAAATCGCATTTGATTACGAATATGAATCAAAATGAAATCAATTACTCATGATCAGTAGGTTAGGTACCGAAAATCAGACGTACACCGAAAACACCGACAGATATGTATATATTAAAATGTCTTTTATAAATTTTTCCACGATAGTTTTTTATTGCTTCTCTTTACTTAACTTGAATTGAATTTTTATTTTAGTAAATTTAATTAATAATTATAAACTACACTGGCGACACATACACAGGAAATTTACCAACTTCTACCACACGAAATCGGGATATGGAATGTGGATGAAGAGAAAAGTCGGGCCCTGTGCATCTGTTTCAGACGCAGTCGACGGCGGGTACGCCTGCATAAAAAAAGGACCCGAACGATGTTCGACTTATTCCGCCGGCAACATATTAAACGGGAATTTGAACTGTCAATTATTTTGCTGAGTGTGTCGATTACAGTCTATCCGGCGTTGATTACTACGGTTAGCATTTATTATAAAATCCTTATGATTTCCTATTGATTACACCGGGTGTTTATAAAAATGCAAATTTAATTATTGTTTGTTTCTGTCATTATTTAGCGGTTCTGCAGCTCTGCAGCGTTTGTCATTCAGTAGACATTAAAAACAAGGTTATTGACCTAAATACGGTAGGTCAAGAGACAAGACTCGGATTGCCGAATTATTTATCACTGTCTTGGACTGTTTTTTGTTGACATCGCAAGGGTTTTTTATTAATGTCCGTATTTAAATACAAAATACATTTCAACCTCTCTTAATAGTTAAATCTAGTGAGTATTGGATTTTATATCACTATTTATGTAATAAAATGTGAATGATTTATTTTTATCCGTTGGAGTTTTGTAATTCCAATATTAAATATTTATATTGAAACTTATTATTATCAAGTTAATTGCATACTTTTAAAAAATAATTTATGTCATTAATTACATATTACAATAAGTAGGAAAATATTGAAATTTGGCAACGCCTCCTAACCGAGTTGAACTAACGGTCAGTAACAGTCTGAAAAGAGGGTTTAAATAATGGTTTGAAAATATTTTTTTGCATAAATATGAATTTAAAGTTCTTTTAAGGTCTTGTATTCGTATTATACTCATTTTTCCTATCTTTTCCTAAACTTAATGGCATTGTGACTGAGTCACTCTGTATATTTCGGATTACAAGATAACTTATGTGAACTGATTCTGTTTTCTAAATTTTGCTTACTTTATCCAATATAAATCTCTGGACAATCAGTACACTGAATTCCATAAATTACATGAGACAAATACAATTTTTCAAGTTTTTCTTTCATTGAAGGAAACAATTGGCTTGCCATTCTGAAGTCCAAGTCAAGTAACTTGCCTCTATATTTGATCCATTTTGTTCTGCTTCACTTGACTCAACTATAGCTTGTAAAAATAAGCAGTCAAGTAAGCGCTCAAGTGATAAAATTTGTGGTACAGATTGCAGTGAAGTCAAGCTACTTGTCCAACGTGAAAAGCCACTTGGCTTACCGGAACTGTTGAAACGATGACAGAATATTTAACTTGACTTTACCACTGTACATGACCGTTTACTTGACCAGTGAACTTGCTTTTAATATTATACCAAGCTGAAGTAACTACAGAAGTTCTAACTGCGTTGATTTAACAGCCAATTAACATTTTAAATTTAGTTAAGGATAACTTAATTATTGAAGACTAATGAGCACCCTTAAGGTGTAATCTCATTATAGCCTCAAGACTAAAGGAAGTATTGTTCAAATTTCCGCATCGTCGAGTGCAGCCATTTGGTTATAGTAAATACAGGGTGAATAAAAATTCACTCCCCAGCGGCCGGATATATATTTAAAAAAAAAATGAAACAAAAATGTAGAATATTAAAATCTCGAAAGCGGAGCTTATAATTTTCGTGTTTAATATTAACACATTTGAAGAATAAGCTTCATCGGTAAATAAAACATGGAAAAAAATCTGGATTGTACTGAAATTCTTGTAATGCCTATCTGCAAAAGCTCGGTCGTACCTTTGAAGACATCTATGGACAGTGGATCGGACATAATGCCTGTTTCTTTATAATATGCGTGTACTGGTGGTAAATATGCGTGTACTGGTGGTAGGATTATTCTCAACAACCGTTCTTACTGTTGCCATGTCAATTTTCAAGGCCGACCGGCATACAAAGAACATTTGAACATTTTAGATTGGTTTGAGATCGGGATGATGGCGATTCGAAAATTGTTCCCTGTACAAGGCCCTAAACCTTTAATCATATCGACGTACAAAATTGCGCATTTATCGAACTCAAATTAATAATTTATTCGAAAACGGCTCCGCTTACGAGATTTTTTTTTTAGAATATATATCCGGCCGCTGGGGAGTGAATTTTGACTTACCCTGTATAAAATAGTAGTTAATAATGTGGGCTTGCCTAGAGTTAACAATTTTTATTTTGAAGACTAAATATGTTTTCATATTAGAATTTACTGAAAATGTCAAAATAAACTGTGTTATTTTTATTGAAATATATTTACTTATGTTCATGGACATGTCATAACCTTAAATTTAATTTAAAACTAAATTTAAAAGAGAGTCAAATTCAAAAGACCGCATTAATATACATAGAGATCTGGGTGTGAATATTGGAAAAGTATTCAATTCATGAATACTCTGTTAAAAAAGTATTCATGATCCTGAATACAATATTCAAAGAGTATTTGAATCCTGAATATCTGTTTGTGTATAAAAAGATTATTTAAAATATAGTTTACAACGTTATTTAGATAAATAGGTAGGGTCATTTGTGTTCAATACTAAGCTGAATAGTTAATATGCCTTCTATTTAAGTACTTATATAGATTTCTGGTATTTTTTTTAGATTTTAATAGTAACGACAATGATGACATTTTTAAAATGTGACTGCCGTTTGCTAGTATTATATTAGATTGTTTATCATTTATTTCAAAAGTTCATACATAAAACAGAAATGGTCAAAACTGGGAACTAAATATTGAACATATTTCAGTTTTTGCCATAGTGTACCCAAAACGACATATAATAAAATTCTGTTTTGGCCACATTGATACTTGAAAGAAATTCTTCTGACAATTTGCCAGCTAAAAAGAATGCACATTTTTTATTCTGTATTCTTACATTGGATCAGTGAATAAATAGTACTTAAAAAGAAAACGAATACTTGAGGAACGCAAGAAAATTGCCGATGGAAAATATTACGTATCGATAAGAAAATAAATCATAAAACTAGGAAATTGCTGCCTAAAGAGTCACGATCTGAAATACATAAATTTATCTGAAGAAAAGTGAATTGTTTTCTGTTTAAATTTGCTTATAGGATCACCCTTTGTGGTTGAGCATTTCCGAAATGGAGATATTTTTTTTTTCTAAAATCTCATTCTTTAAATTAAAATATTAATTTTCCTTTTGATTTTGAAATGTTTTTGACCTCCTTTAATTGATTTGTAATTATGTTACAAATGCCCAAGAATGGATTCTACGTTGGCCACTGACGGTACATTTGTGGCGCAAACTTTTGTGAAATAAAATACATTGAGTTACTCCACTGACACTATGAAGTTTTTAAAATTACATTGAAAATAAAATACCAACCATCTCCGCTTAGACTTAGAAATACATTAAAAATAAAATGTTATATTATTATTGTTAAGTGCAATTAATTTAACTTAAAAATCTCTTGTGGAAAACGCCTTAGAAATACATTAAAAAGAAAATGTTATATTTTTGAAGTGCAATTAATTTAACTTGAATATCTCTTGTGAAAAATGCCGGATTATGGTTATGGTCGGATATCAGCTAAAGGCGTAGTGAGGTAACACACATTTACTACGGCTGTAGAGAAAAGTAGATTTTGTACATAAAATAAATCTCAGGTTTTCATCTTATTCAACCTATTTGTGAAAGGGAGGGAAATAAGAAATCTGATATTTAACAATTTGAGTTAAATAGGTAAATAGTAATGAGGTAAATAGTGCGAAAATAACCGCAATCCTTAGAATTCATTAATACCCCAGTAATCACATCACAAATCCTCAATATTCACTTGGGTATTGTATACTTGAATAATATTGAATTGTATTGAATAGGTACTACTGCTCTGTACACATATATAAAAAATGATAAATCTTATAGATATGAATATTTTTGATAGCGATGAATCTTCTACTATAGGAAATAAAAAGTGTGATAATACACTGCATATTTTTAGAATCAAATTTATTTTATTTACATAAATACCGTTCGCCTTATACTTTAACCTATCAACTTTTCCTCATTTATTTAATTTAAAATAATCTACTTTAACCTATTTATCTTTCATTTTACAAGTTTAAACAAATGTGGGAGACGACTTCCAAAATAACATTATTAAAGACATATTGCCAAAGTTCCCCTATCCTAGCCGGATAATTTGATTTAATTTACTATAGCAAATTTAATAAAATTTCCTTTTTTGCCATTTTAATGTTTCCTAAATATTTTCCGTCATAGAAAATCCTAATTCTTAATCTCGGTTTCGTTGACTAACAAAAGTCTTCCTATTCCCTAATTTTTCGTGTGAATGACGCGAAATCTCCATAACATTTCTTATTCTCGAATTTTTCAAAAATACTCCATTTTGTAATCCTAGAAGTCATTATTTAGTATCGTTAGGTCCTTATATAGATTGAAAGGAAAAAATCTGTATAGTCCATGGTTCCGAGGTTGTTCAACTAGGCCGCTTCTTAACCTTATTAAAAAGGAAAACCCACATCTCAAAGGTTTTTAATAACAAGAGATAAAGTGTTAACAAAAAAATGTGGAAAATGGAGATAATAGATTTACAAACTGAATGTATCAATTTAATTTTAATTCTGAACATTGACAATTTATTTGACCGAAGAGCTAAAATGTCAAACCATCTGACTGGACCCCAAAGGGGGAACTGTTATCCTCAGGCACTTCAACAAAAGAGTAGTTATTGGTTATTCCCTAAATTAGTGAGTCGTACTTGAGTCTAAATAATTTTAAATATTTACAATATCATTGTTTATTTTTAGGAAATCTCTACGACTATTTTCGTCGCTAGAGTATTCCAATATCGACTTTCGTTAGTGGTCCAGATGGTCTGGAGGGCCTCTTGGCGATACTTGCTCTGCTAGCTGATAATTTTCCAGAAGAAATAATAAATTTAACATGTACTGGCGACAAATGTGTCTCTTCAATTAACAATTTTACGTAAAAACTTCGTTACTCTTAGTACTAATATATCGCTCTCTTCCTCAAAATATGGACCGTACACTAACAACATAATTGGGCTTTTGTTTGCTAAAAGTTAACGTAACGTATTATTAAAATATCATAACACTAAAATAGTGGATGTCAACTAAAATAAACTTGCAAATTTTCTGATCAATATCTTAAAGTTATCTCAGATACACTAAATAATCAAAATATAAATTGTTGTTTTAATTTTGTGTGTCTTTGTATCTGACAGCCAATGCACTTTATGAAAATATTAAAAGCATTATAATGAAAGATGATACCTACTAATTAGGTGCTTTGCAAATTTAGGCAGGCCACATAAAATATGAAATATGAAATATGAAATATGAAATATGAAATATGAAATATGAAATATGAAATATGAAATTGCTACTGTGGTACACAAACCATATAAACCTAAAACATGATTCCTATGCAGTGTCAAGAGAACTTGTAGATTTTACTTCTATAAATTTCTCTTGTATCAGTGGCATTCGTACCGTTACATATTCATATTTAGGAAAAAAATATGCGCCCCTGATTTTAATTTTAAGTTAATTCTGATTGAAAGGTGTCTCTTGGAACATAATATTTAAATAATCTCTTACATTGCGACTAAAATTAGCAGGTGCCCCGTCGTGCATAAACCATAAACGACAGTAAGAAGGACAACTTCTAGAAGAATAGGTAGATTTTCTCGTAAAAATCCAGGTATGTTCGTCCATCTAATCTTCTAATCTAATAATTCCTGCCCACACATTGACTGAAAACTGCTGCTGGTGTCGCGATTCATGAATAATGTATAGCTTTCCATCCGCCCAAAAATGTTCATGGTGACAATTAAAAACACCATTTCTGGTAAATGAACAAAATGAAAGAAATCAGTTGCCGATGTTCTGCATTTTTTGGCTTAGCCATTAACAATACTGTAGTCTGACTGGAAAGCCAGCTTCAGAGAGGACTAGGTCTCTTTGCAGATGATAAGGATATAGCTGCTGCTCTTGGAGGATTCGCCATACATTAACATGGTTCATATTCCATATTCCCTAATTCATTTGCCAGAGGCCTTGTACTTATTGCACTTGTAAAACATTTTCCCTTCAAGTCTATGAGCATTCAAAAAGTGTTTACACAAGGTAATTGGCGGTCAGGAAATGCATCATAGAGACACCTTGCTTCATTCGAATTTCCTTTTGTTTATTTTTCCATACATGAAATAATTCACCTTTTCACTTATTTTGTAACAAATGTATTAAAAAATAACTTAATCACATGAAAAAAAGTTACTCAATACTTTGTGTTACCATTTTTGTTCAAGTTGTTGACATGGAATTTATGACAAACTGACACATGCCGACTAGATTATTGTTTTTTAATTAGCATCCCAAAGTTAATAAATTAATTTTTATCTCGAAAACGGTGGGTCAGGAGGAAAAAGTTCAAGAGACACGTTTTAAGCAGAATTAACTTGGCTTTTTAAGAGAGCCATGCCAATTTGTCAAAAAATCAGTGGCGTACAATTTTTTTTTGTTAAAAATAAGTATTTAACGACACGAACGCCACTGATGTTAGTATATTACAAGAGAACACCATTCTATAACACGCTGTATAATCAGTGATTAGAATATTTCTTTAAATTGTGACTATAAAGTACTTCATATTTTTCAACCATTAACACAAACATCATAATTTCTTATCGTCTTTCATTTTATCATCCAGAGGCTTTGCTCTTTGCTCTAGTAATGCGAAATAACTCGAAACATGAAAGAAGAATATAGAACAGAACCTATTTCATGCAACAAGTTTCAAAAGAGTGCATCTCTACGACGTCACATGAAATGCATTTGGGTGATGTGCGAACTCCCACTTAAAATAATGTGTTTTTATATAAAATATATTTCATGTTTCACGTTTGGAAATGGAAAAACGTTGTTTTGAAACATTTATGAATATAAATATTTTAATGATTTCGTCTTCTGTAATTTACATTTAATTGTAGTTGCTGTAGTCTAAATAAATAACACAGATAATTAAACATTTAGCGTAGACGACTGTATTCATTTTTAAAAAAATTTCATGCTTTCTTAAAAATTTAGGAATATTATGTCATGTTTCCCATTTCTAATTGTGTCGAGAAAATGCAATAATTAATGATAACGCCATTGTGTTGCCTTACAATGGAAAGGCCATTTCCAACTGACACGCTTAAGTTACATAATCCAGTTGCTGGATTTATGTCCGTCCTCTTCATAAATTAATCATCAGCAATTTGTTTACTATTGCACGTTTTCACTATATCTCTAAATAGTTACATATTAAAGAAACTTGTTATAGAATTTTCCGAAGCAGTAAATGCTTTATCTATACACAGTGAATTTTAAATAAGTACAAATATTTTAACTGCAGGTGTAGTTCGTCATATAGATGAGTCTAGTGAAAGTAATTTTTTAAAATTTCAAAAATTTACGGAGATACTATTTTTTTAAATACCCACATTTTGAGGACCGCTGACCAGATACACCACTGACGTAACCTAATAAAATAAACATGATTTACCGAAGGCGAGGTTGCCATATCGTCTGTAAGATAAATAATTTGTTAACGTAAATTTAATTTTTGCCGTTGTTTCTAAATAAAACACTTGTTTTTAGCAATAAGTAAAGTAAAATTATCATAAACGAATAAAATATGAATTTCCGCAAGTTCGATACTATCAATTAAAGTGTTGAAGAAATTATCCATAAACGTGCATAAATCTCCTACTTACTGAAAAACCAACTATTTAAACAGTTTTTTCACAAGTTAATACCATTGTACACTTTTAGAAAGATTATCACAAATTATCCCCTTCAATTGTTTGATGAAGAATAACAAAAAACTATGATTTTCACACAACACTTTAAAGTTAATTTTCACCATATAACCTCAAACAATGTGTCAGTGCTAACTATTTTGTACTTCGTAGTTTCGTAGCGACTGAAACAGATTTTAAAAATAAGTACAAAACATGGAATAACAAAATAACTAGAACTAAACTAAAATTCTAGTTAACTTTGTTGAAGCCTATCCGAATACATTAATGTAACACTGGCAAATTTTGTTAACCATGTCATAAACCCATTCTCAATACTTTTGGAAACTAATTGTGCATTAGTTATCCTAAAATTTTAATAGATTATCAAATTAAATTTTCAGAGAAATGTTCCTCCTGTAGTGGTTTCTAGGTTTTCAGGGTGGGTGCTATTATTTGATACCTATATAGTGGTAAGTGGTCGCTGTCAGTAACAGAATTAAAGGGCACATCCCTAGCTTTAGCTGGGATTCTTTGATCTGCCCTTGTTGTTCTCGGGCTAGACTGTGGAGGATAGATTCGCTTTCAGTATCTCTGGACCCGCTCATATATTAATTTTGGCTCCTGTTGTCGGTATTGCGACTATTACAGTCGGAACCGTTCCTCGGATAATGCTGATTCTCCGAGACGTTTCGTAGCCCCCCTGTAATTGGTCGCATTCCATGCTACCAAACGTTTCGCCGCTCTTCACTGTCGGCATTTTCAGTGGATACTCTGCAAAAGCTTCAGCGCGACTGAGTCGGTGAAGAGCGACGAAGCGTTTGGAAGCATGGGATGCGGCCAGTTACTGAAGCGGCTACGTGGCGATTGGGAGGACCACCTAGGAACAGTTCCCGCCGTAGCAGTTGTAATGCCAAGAACAGAAGCCGAAATCAATATATAGGCAAGCCCAGAGATACCGATAGCGGATCTGTCTCCAGAGAGCCTAGCCCAAAAACAACAAGGGCAGGTCAAAGAATCCCAGCTAATGCTAAGGTTGTGCACTTTAATCATGTTACTAGCAGCGACCAATTACCGAGGTCACGGTGTTACTCCTGTTGAAACATAAATTTAATATTTTTGTCATAGATCATCATACTTTTGAGAATATTTTCGCTGTTATAAATTTTGAAAAGGGGTTGACATTTATAATAAAAGACAACTCTGTACAAATAATCTCTAAGAAAAAATTGATTAATATTTCTATATATAATTTTAAAAAATTATAAATATATATCAACGTTTTAAAAAATAAGTGTTTATGAGAACAATTCATACATACACTAAACAGTTGTACATGAAAAATTGTAGTTACAGAAATTGGTTGTTTGTTATGGAAGCTTTAATAATAATCTAATTAAAATAGATTTTCAATACAATATTTACTTGCCTGAAATGGATATGTAATTAAAAATGAAATATCGCTTACACTTTTATGTATATCACCAATGGTTTTACTTTCAAATAGTTTATTATGTGATATTTAGAGTATTTCAAAATTAGTGATAACTTTAAAACAGTAACAAATAATTAACACATAATCAATACCCTTCAAAGTTTTCTTAAGTTAAAAAAGTGAAATTTAATACCGGTGTTACCGTTAAAAAAATAAGAAATAAATAACCTCTGAAATATATATGTTTTTAAATTTTTAAAGTTGCACATTAAAAAGGTAGTTTTTCCTGTTATTTATCTTGTAGATATTTACAATAAAATAAATACATTGTAACAATTCTGCGCATCGTTATTTTATACTACATATATTCCTTATTTTTTCTTTAGTTTTATAAAGATTAATGAAATAAACGCAAGGGCTTATTTAATTAATCTTTATTTTTTCAGAAGTGTGGCAAAAACCCAATAAAAACTAAAGAAAAACAAAAATTATGCCACAAATAAATAGCTTCAGACAATATATATTCCTTACTTATTATTAAAGGCATTCTACAATAAATACCCCAATTAACACAAAAATAATTAGCTATTATATTACTAAATATTTCTTTAATTTGTTTAATTAAAGTAAAGGAAGTTTAACAGATTAAATAAATTGTTTATATTTTTAATTATGCATCCATTCGAATAATTCAATGATTTCCAAAGTTTAATGTATTTTTCATGTTAAAAATATTTAAAATATTATTAGGCTTCTAAATAACTTGTAAAATCTGCCTGAGGTGTATTAAGTCATTAGTAACAGTAGAACTTTTCATAAAATTCAATCTTAGTTATAAATTTATTGAAAAATACGTATTTGTGAATAGAAAAATTTATTCTAGTTTCGAGTACTTCTATGTACCTATAACATCCATTTAAATATTTAGATTTGTCAAACAAATTATAGAATAGACCGAAATGCTTGAGTACATTATATGAGTAAGTAGGTACCCAAGTAGTGTTAAGAATTTATCTAAACTTTTTAGATTTAGAATATTATTGTTCCTCTAAAAAATGAATACTTTAGAACCCACTTTAGTAGTCTGTATAGTTTCTGTTTTTATTATTTCAAAGTAATTATAATAAAATAGTGAAATATCACTCAATTAAAATAAACAATAATGTTACATTGATAATTTAAATTTTCCAGCAAAAGTATTACTGTTACAAGTTGTGTCTATTTGATGTGAACACTTCTCGATGTTTACACTACAAACAATAAGAACAAAACAAAAAGTAAATAATTATTTATAAAAAATAGGGAATGATGTTTGTTGCAAAAGATATTAAAATAAGGGAATTAGATATCTAATAATTTCTGGTTTCTGGATGGATTCAACATCAGTTTCATATACTTCTTGTTTTAGTAAATGTTTAGGACCAAATCCGCATTTTACATTTGTTTAACTGAATAATATGAGCCCGTAATAATTAGCATGCCATGCAAGGTGTCAGTATAACGTATGGACAACATTAAACCACAGACCCCCTACCTAAAAATATGACGATTTAACTAAACTCACCTCTGTTCAATTATACCTCGTTGTTGTTACCAAAATGTTTTGTCAAATTTTTTTGAGTATTTTCAGCATTAATAAAAAAAACAAATTCGATAGATACCCGATCTACATTATCCAATGCTAAGAAGGACATCATTCCTAAAGAAGGTCTACATAGAGCTGTTCTTTTTAAACAGTGAGAGTGCTAATTGTTTTCTATTATTAATAAATATTTGTAGGTACATCACTGAACTTTTTTGTACATTTTTTCGAAATAAGATTTCAATCAGAGGATGTTTCTATCTCTCTCATAGTTTACTAGTAAAATGCTTGCTTTTGAGAAGTTTTATTTATAATTGGAAAGAAAGTACTACAATGTTTTAAATTTTTAAGATCTAGTGTGTACTAGAATATCAAACTTCATATTTATGTTTCACATTCTTTATGTTACTTCATCTAAATGTAAGACGATTTCGTAGTGTAATTGTGAAATTTATTTCATAAGATGACAAATGAGTATAATTTTAACAAACAAACCGATTTGAATTTGATTTTGGGTTATTGTATGCGAAATTTCCGAGCAAGTGTAGACTTTATAGACAACGATTTCCTCCTAATCAATGATAATCATGAAACATTATTTCACTTATATTTTAGTTATAATACATAGGACACGAGATATAGTTGCCGCAGGAATTCAGACGACTTACGTCATACGAACAAATGAATAATTCATTATATTTTTATCAAAATATTTAATACTACTACTATTCAATAACTACAACTGAGAGCAATAAAATCATACAGCGTGATTCAGAACTTATCTAAAAAAATCTGAGTATACAGGGAACTCTTATAAATACAATTTTGTAAAGAAAAAATCATGAAAAATAAATAAATAACATTTTATACAGCAAATTTAACTGCCTTTGTGGCTTTGTTATTAATAGATTTAATTTGTAGTTTTAATTACTAAAATAGTTTGACATACCTGATGTTACAACGACATCTTGGGAATGTCTTATTCAGTTTCTACAAACTAACACAAATGTTTCTGCTTCTTGTCCGTCTTGAATTTGTAAGTTATTGGCAGCAACTATGACACATTTCCGTAAGTCATCAGTAGTAGGTAACCACTTCGATGCGATACACTTCATTTTTTAAATATCCCCAAAAAAAGAACTCCAAATGAGTTAATGTCAGAAGATCGTGGCGGCCATGGTACCAGTTCTCCTCGTCCAATCCCTTGGTGTTAATGCTTGGACATGCTGTACATGGTACGAACACAGTCTATTATATAGTCCGGCGTCTTCACGTCGGCTCCTTTGATGTTGAGGTCCCAGATTTTCGTCGTGTACAAATGAATTTCATTGGTGTTCATTGCGCATTTAGCCGCGATTTAGCCACACCCTCTGGAACCCTCACTCGACGAACTGTATAAACTGTGGTACGGATATAATTGAGTCTCGTGTATGATACGTCACACTGCTGCAATAGGCCGTGGAAGCCCTGGACCTCCATCTCTTCCACGATCCACTACATTAGCACTCATTGCACACTGCGGTAAAAGCAGCTGTATTTGGAACATGTTTACCGGGAAATGGCTCTGCTAAAGCATTTTCACAGCGTAATAAACTAAAACGATATCCATCAACTCCGAGTTACTACTATACACGTAAGCCATTTTAGACACTTAAAAAACTAATGCAAACACTGACGTCACAAAAACTTTAGTGCCTACAAAAAGTAATAGGATTTAATTATTCGGAATCGCCTGTCTAGAGACTACAGTGGCCCAGCGATCTAAAGGTTGAAAATACTACAACAATAATGTTTTACTCGAATGCAATAAGGATTTAATAAAAAAAATTTTACGATTCGACTCGACATTTTTTATGACGCATCTATTCCTAAATTCTTTTAGATAATGAATCACCCTGTATACTACACTAAATGTTTGTAGTATATATTATACTGAATTACAAAAAATATCGTTTTTAATGACTGCTAATGATAACTATCGAGAATTATTATAAAAAATGGATCTTTGCACGCCCGCTGATATGAGAACCCGAAAATAATGACGCTTGGGTTGTTTTGGATATGATTGAAAATATCTAACATCAGTTATAGCTACAAATCAAGAAACGTCAAAGCTATGACCTTTTTGTAGTTGTTATTTCATACGAAGTGACATATAAAACGTTGTGTGCGCAACGGGAGATACTAGGATGATTATGCCCTTAGGCGACTTGCTTTCCTCAGGCCTAATCATCCCTGTACATCCCTTGGTGTATAAATAAGTATTCTAACATCAAACGACTTTTTCGTAAAAATGGAAGCGTCTTAGTCAAAATTCATATCGATTTATTCGTTAAAACTATACGAATTTGGGATTCTTAAAAGTAAATATCGCAATTACACTACAAAACGGTATTAAGTATTTTAGCAAAATTACGACGATATGGAAAACTTTATATTTATTTATTAACTTCTCTATTGTAGACATAAAATTTTCCGATTTTTTTGTGAATACTTTAACACTATGTATGTACACTATGTATATCTCGGAAATTAATATCGTGAGATGACAAGATCACAGGAAACTTTGTACTTGTATAGTTAGCTTCCCCATTGAAAGTGTTTTTAATACATCAAAATATATAATTTCTTGCCCTTGGATCTGAACAGCCTACAAACGCCAAAATTTGTAGTGAAAAGTGATGTCTGATTTTGATCTGACAACTAAGCTTAGACAGTGTGTCCAAAAATTAGTGATCAAAAATGATAAGGCATGCAGGGAAAGTCAAAATAATGCCAGTACTTCATATACACTTTTGTTCTGTCTGGCTTCCTTACGGATATACAGGGCTTCCAAGTAAGAAGTAAAATATTGAATTTCAGTAATAATTTCTAAACCGTTACCTTGGCAACTTCGAAATTTAGATGTTAGTAGTAACTCATATAGTAATGCTACGTTCACTATGTAAACTAGAATTAAGAGATATTTCATTACACAAGTACGGTCAAAAATTAAGTTTTAGAATTTATACAATTTTGACGCTGTTGCCAAATTTGACATTTTGTATTATCAAATCGATTTCCCTATCAATTTGCTGCATAAAAGCATACCTTTTTTAATCGATATCTTTTACCATTTTTGAGATAAACGCATATTTTATGTTGCATATAATAATAATTTATTAGTAATTAGCAAAAAATTAAAAATTACCCCAAAATATTGTATTTAGAAAATATATAGAAACACGAGGCGCTCATACTGAAATCGTTCATTATTTTTTTTACACGTTCGTTTGTAGTGTTTTTCATTTTCTTGATAAAAATACTTTAGAAATCAATTATTAGACATGTGTCAAAGTTGTTTCAATGACATTAGTTGCTTTTCTCGTGTCAAAGTTTCATTGTTTACTGTCATACCGTTTAATTGAATAGAGTTGGAACCTATAAATTTCTGCAGAAATTTTTAAAATTATTTGCAAAAAAATAAAGTGTAAATACAAAAAATAGCATTTCTAACATTTCTTTCTGATTAAATTCAAAGAGGAAGTATCATTTATGCTGTTTACGGAAAAAACGCCATTGAAGAATGTACAGCACGAAAATGGATTTTTCATTTTACAGGGGATCATTTTGACATTTGACAAGTTCGTTTATTCATATTCAGAAACACTTTCATTGAAGGAGATTCATTAATTGATTTAATTTATAATGATTCACGTCAATCATTCCGGGAATTGCTCAGTTTGATATCAGTTGACCATAGTACGACATTTACATCAAATAAACAATATTGTGTCGAATGTATTGAATGAAATCAGAAAATATTACTCTGCCAGCATCTGTACTTCTTTACCGGCTCATCATGTTTAAGTTGTTCTTTGTCCCAGACTCTTAACGTCAATAAAAATCAATAGTTTGGCCGTAAAATAGAATCAATTCCTTTAGCAAAAGCTGATCTGGTGGGAGGAACTACTACTATTATGATATTTCTTCGAGGAATAACGTTATCACTGCTGAGGCTTTTTGTAAACACCTCATTAATTTTATGACCACAATTTGAGAAAAAATACCAGGAAGATAGCATAAAATGATTTTTCATGATAACGCCCACACCCATGTTGTTAATATCACAATTTCCAACTTTTCCGCCCTTTATTCAACAATATTTAAGAATGTTATTTAACGCCGACGTTGCGGTTCCAAATTGATTTGATAAATTTTAAACCACGAGATTATTGAAAAGCAGAAGGAGAATATATCCTTGATTAATTTAATATTTTGTTTATTAAAAAGTGAGAAAATTTGAATTCAATTAAAGCCCTGCGGACTTTAGGAGGTGATAGAATACTTAATTTTGAGTCGCTTGAAACAAACATACCTATATACTGTTACATTATTTGTGATAATTTCTTAAACCATTTGTATTACATACTAAATGGCTGTCCTCTGTTTTGGCGAATGCGTTCCCTGCATACTTAAACGTGTTAAGATTAATTTCCTTAACTTTTACAATGTTTATTAAGAAACTTTTCCTAAGAACTGAAAAAGCATTGCTTAGGTAAGTTTTTAATAATATCTGAACCTACACACAACGGCTTAAATAAAATCCACATTTAAATTTAAGTATTCGCTTTGACAAAGAAGAAAAACCATGTTTATGAGGTTCTAGGTAAGTTCTAACGAAGCCACTCTAGATTTTATTAGTTAAAGAATTTAGATAATCCATTCATTTCTAATAAAAAAGTATAGAAATATTGGTTATAAAAAGGTTTGTTTTTCTTATACACTTCAATAATAATTGTTGAAAAGCACGGTTAAATCACAAATATTGTAACACTTGTTATATAGGTATGTTTGTTTCAGTCGACTCAAAATCAAGTATTCTATCACCTCCTAAAATTATTGTAACGACTTGCAAGACACTCTGTATACTCATGAGGTTTATAAATGGGTACATCTTTAGTAGATAATATTATTGTTATTATTAAAAAGTAAACTCTTATATTAATATTTATCGAATAACTTCTTCAACTTTAAATTTTGTATTCTTATTCGTCATAGACTAACAATTTAGATACTTAATTTCGTTTAAGAATAGATTAATTAAATAACAACTATTTTAATCTTAATGCTGCTGAATTGCCATTTCCACTCCATTAATTTAATTTTCATTTATCTTTAATTGCAGACTATTTCATGTATATTTACATATTTTTCAAGTACCAACAAAAATAAAGTTACATTTTTCAGTTTTTTTTTCAGTTACATTCTAGAGACATAATAACAACAGATTGGTCATCACTTTGAGGTGTTTCTGGTGAATAATTTTAGAAAAGCTTCATTAATGAGATAAATACGAAAAATTCCAAAAACTGCATCCGTTTATTTTCTTCGATTGCTCTAAAACAATCGTTTTCTTTTCAAAAAATGTCTCCTCTCTAAAAATAAAAGAAAACACATTGCTTTGGTGTTATTAAAGGCAATTATTGAAGAATTATTTTCTTTGTGACTTTATTTCAATATCTTTCCCTCTTGAATTATAATAATTGAATTTTAAAAAGTCAACAAAAATAGAATGTTCAACCGTAGAGCGCAATATTTGTCCACAACATTTAAGAAGTGTCTTTTAAAAAAAGATGTTTTGGCAGAATCCATTATATTCAATACAATAAGGCACCAAAGATTTTGCACATCTGTAAACCAAGAAATTATTTTCGATATCTACCCAAAATGTTCAGTTATTAAGTTGAAATAAATGATTATGGTTTAGAAACTCAGTGGTTTTTTGTAAATTCAAATTCAAAACAGCAAAGTTATTGTATTGCTGTTGTCCCAATGCACTGATCAAACAGGTCATAAAATAACTGGTAAGGACTGTTCCAGGATCCTTACCGTTGCCTATCATCGACCGAAGTCTGACGTCCCGAGCGTCGAGCCATCGAACCTTCGCGTCCATGCCGTCGCGACGGGCCAGCAGTGCCCCTGGGTGTCGCGGCATTTCTGTGTCCGCCTCCCGTGCAGGTGCGGCCCGTGCCGCCGCCATCTTGCTGCTCTCCTACTGTCACGTGGCCCCCTACGAAGTCTCGTGTCATGAGAGAGCTGATACCAAATTCGGTATAGATGCATCTAGGCTGCACTGCACTAATCTCAGTGTGCCAGGCTCTGTACTGTCTCTCTTGTTATTTTTTTGAGCTTGTTGATTATTTCGCTTCTAATTGACGTATCAGTCGATTAAAATCAAACATTCTCACAGTATTTATACTTATTAAGAGAAAGTAAAAGTTCTAGAATATAAGAGTGCATCTCCATAACGCATTGAAGTTAAATGACCATTAACAGTTCCTTAAGATTTACAATTAGGATGACTGTACGAAAACAGCAAAATTTCTAGATCTGACTAGTGTGTAGTAATCAAATATTTTTGTTTTTCCTGCTGTCAGAATTATCAATAGATTTGTTCATCGGTGTTGATAGAAGTAGATTTGAGCAATAAAATTAAAAAATGTGATTTATTTGAGTCGGAGCATATGTTCTGATTTTTATTCATTTGTATGTAACAATTTCACATGGATCATAATAATCATGATTTCTTGATCGAAATTTGGAAGTACATCAGTAAAGAAGAGCTGGAAACATAACCTCAACGTCTTAGTTCTCAGAATAGAAGGTGTTTTTTTATCATATCATTGATTAATTATTAATATTGTCAGGATGGTACCAAAGATTTGAATTGATTATTTGCAATAGAGTTAATAAAATAAAAAAGAAATACTACCGATTCATATTTTATTTTGCGTTCACACTTGAATATATACAATTGTCTTATTTAATGTATTGTGGATACTGGTTATGCAAGCTTCATTATCGTGGAAGTAGGCTAATGGGATGCTTATAAAAATTGATGGTATTGATATATTTAAAACTTGTAATCAATAATGAAGTTATCAATAAAAAACTGAAATAATTTTTCAGCTAATACAGAAGTAAAAATATTGATTGATTTTTTTGTCATCAACAAGGTGTATTTAAAAGGTCTGTATAAAATATTAGCACAAATTCCTGGAGGCGATCCTCATTTTTAGGATCTAGCCCAGTTTACCTTAGTTCAAAAGTTGATAGTTTCCGATATAGACAGTGTAAAAATTATTTTTATTTGTAAATGTGTAAATATTTATATTAATAATAGCAAATTTACACGAAATTTGGTCAGTTTCGGTTTACATTGTAGAGGTATTCCCTGGCATCCTTTATTCAAATAAGGTATACCTAGTAGGTGTCACTTCCAGCAGCGGTTTCTGGAATAATCGAATTTAAATGTTTTACTGCATACTGAAACTGCTCGTAGCAACCAGTTAACAATGACAAGTACCGTCATTAGTTACAAAAGAGTACTGTTAAACGATTCAATCTGGCAAACCTGTATCGTTTAAATTTATCATTTAGTTCTTACATTTTTCGTTTTGGCCGTATCTTAAACTAACACAGAAATGAGCAATATGATACCAAACCACCAAACATTTGCCGCTGTTGATGGGCATCTTGGAGCAACCGGTACTTTTGCTACTGTTGATTATGGACGGAATCGTATGATTAGGTCACGGGATGTTGAACAAGAAACTTTAGAACGAGTTGAAGAAGATCCGAGTCTGACAACCAGGCACCTATGTTTACAACTTTATTTATTTTTTTTTTTTTTGTAGTTAATGACGATAGTATTTATCATTGTTTAACTCGTTACTACAACGACCTTTAGTAGGCCATAAAAAATGTAAATTCTATTATATCACGAACAGGTGCTCGAAGTGGAAAACGTGTATTTGTTATGGACAATATTTTGATAGAATACCGAGGCACAAGAAAGTTATGAAGGTTTGGATGTAGGCGAATTATTGCTCGTGGCGCCTTCTGCAATATGCGAAATTGTGATCACATCTCAATATCATTTCTCATAAAAAATCCTTATGTACCTCATTTCATGCGAATCATGCTATTAATAAACTAAATAATTTCCAAAAAAGTTTTAAAAATAATAACTTTCACACCCTGTATTTCGAAACCTATTAACTTTTGGACTAAGGTAAATTGGGCTATATCCTGATATTTCAGCCTCAGAAATATGTGCTATTGTTTTGTACAGACCTTTCAGAGACACCTTTAGGATATTGAAAATCCGTGATATTCAAAAAGTACTTACTGCTATGCAGTATAGGCGTACTTATAAATAATTGGAGGGGATAAAGGGTACTGTATCTCTAGTTACCTCCATTCGCCCTTCAATTTTTTTCACCAAAATTACATGATAAGTATGCCGCAATAAAATTAAAGTACATGCAGAATTTCAAGTTTGTATCTTAGAAAACAATGGGATTATGAAAAAAAATAGTTTTTTAAAATGTAACTTTAACACTCTGTATATTGAAACAGAGACGTCCAAATAAAAAATGGCATAAGGAAAGTCGCATTATTTTTGTCCAAAGACTATGTGGTTAATGGTACGGCCTTCTACTTTGGGACACCCTGCATATTAATTATTAACTCTTATAACTTTATAAAACTTGTTAAAAATATATATTTGGATTTTGAAGGTATTCAACACTGACTTTTTCGGGTTTTTTCTTAATTTATCAACAACTGGCAACTATTATTAACATTGAAATCAGACGTCGTCTAACTAGCTAGTTATTTAGCATAAATTCGTGCACTAATAATATTGAGAATAGTTAATTGTATCGCCATGCATGAATTAAAAGAGGCTAGAAATAATAATAGACTTTTCCTAAAAAGAATTTCTTCCATTTATAATGAAACTAATATCGGTATATCGGTATCGGTAGGTATATCAATAAAAATTTGAAACTCTTCTTCATAACATATTTTTATTACTTGTCTTTAGTATTAGAAGCGACAATAACAACAACCTAATTAAAACTTTTATTTGGTTTATTTGTGTGTTGTTTTACTGCCTTATGTATTTCATGACATCATATTAACAATTGTTAATTATTATTTAGTACTTTGTTTATACTATACCTATTCATTTCAATGAGATTTCGTTAGTAACAAGATTTCTCCTTTTTTGTTAGGTTATTCTTTCATACCTTTTCTTGTTTCCATTTATTCTACTAAAAAAAATAATTATGAAGTTTAGTTGAAACCACATACATAACCACCAAATAGTCAAATTATTTATTTTAAGTTATTATAGTAAAGAGAGAAAAAATGCATGATTACCCCCTTAAACAAATATACTTTGTCTCTTTCTTTGTTTTATTAATCTTTTCCATGTATATAATTTTCTCACAAAAGAGGAGACATCGTACTAAAATTACTACATTCATAAATCCATTCTTCATCAAACCAGCAGCATGGAGAACACAAGATGGCAGGGGTGAAGTCGGCTTTAAAAATTTATATTTTTAATTATATGCATTATGATTACACTGTTTCACTATTGGACTAAACATGTATATAAAATAAAAATAATAAAATAATAACCACTTGACACTACACTACACACTGCATGAAGATGTGTAGACAAATAGAGACGTAATGTTGCATGCTGCACGACAGTCTTGTAAGTAGAATATACATTTCTATATATTCTTATTTTTTTCTTAATTTATACAAATATTTTAATAGTACAACCTATATTTTTTCTTAAATAATTGTATAAATAATTACATTTAGAACATACAAAGTCAAAGTTTTTCATTGATTTATTCTTATAAATACATTCTTGCCTAAATTTTATGCATTTGTATGTTATGGTACCTATTTATAATTCAAAAATAATTAAGTATATATACTTAACTATAATTTTAAAGGATACATAAACATCAACAGTCAACCAAATCTTGTGCCAAATCTTTTTTCAAGAAAAATACCTATTGTAAAGATATATCAACGAAGAAAAACAGACTTCACTTTCTTTAAATTTGTTTATATCGATCTATATGTTGTATATTTGTACTATACAACACGAATTTCATTTTTTAACTATTTGTAAACATAGGTACTGATTAGAAATTGGTTTATTATTAAGTTTTTCATATTTCAAAAGTAACTATTGCTGCTTCATTATTCAATTTTAATTTAAACGTTTGGTTTGAAAATGTTCTTTAAAATTATAGATTTGCAATTATTATTGTTGTTCTTTAAAAGTACTTATTATATTATTTTAAAAGTGATACACAACATTACAATATTATATCATAATTATAATTACTACAAATGATAAAAAACAATCAATTTGATTATGTTGCAGATAAAGTTGCCTTCTGCGAAGAAATCGAATCAGATTAGAAGTTTTGAAAATAATATTAATAAGACAGTTGCAGTATCAACTATAATAGTTATTTATGATTTGTGTTAAAAGTGCATGTTTAAGACACGCATGTAAAAAATGTATATCAGTTCCTTAAAAACACTTTTAACACAAATATCATACAATATTTTTTCTACAAACAGCAATAAAAAGAATTAACCCAGGTAGAAATAAGTTAAGTTTTAAATAGCATCGTAGGCACTATATCAAATTTTCAAAGTAGGCACTTGTCAATGATATATAGTAACCATGGTGGCAACCATTGTTGTATTCATCATTTACGAAAAGTTTGAAAGCTTTGCATTTGTCACTTTTAAACGTTGTGTCTGCTCAAACGTCAACTAGGAATGCAGTCGTTTCAGTTGATAGTGGTAGAATTGTGGAAGGATTTAATTTTTCAAATTGTGTGAATTGTAATATAAATATTCATGTTAATAAAGAAAATACAAATTAAATGTATTGTAAATTTACTGTCACAATTTGACATTTACTTTAAGGCACTAGTGCTTTAAAGTGATCATTTTAAGGCACTGGTGCATTAAAGTAATATTTTTAATGCCACAAGGAAGTGTTAAAAATTGCATTTTCAACATGTTTGTAGAAAAAATTATTTATGATTTTATTAAATTTTGTGCTTTGATACAATCATACGAAATATAATATTCATATTTTTAATATAATAGAAAGTTTTATATTTGACCTTAGAAATAATAGATTTAATTATTGGAACACTAAATTACAGTATTTATTTAACTTATTTTTAATTTTAGTAGCTGTAACTAGATAATCTCATTTTTTATGTTTTAGCCATTTAGACTTACAGGGTGTCTGAAACTGTGAGGACACGAAATAATTAAATAAAATTTGAGATACGTGGTGCTAAATAGGATGAGGTAAGCTCTATTTTCAATTGATAGTATTATCTTTAGTATTTGACAGAAACGACTAATGACGTCATCAATTATATTTTTTCCGGAAACATACCCAAATTGTTTTCCTGTTAAAATACTCTCTTTTTTCTAATAACCTTCCATTTTAAAAGTTATAAGCAATATCGTTCTAAATAGTCTCAAAAAAAATATCACCTGAAAATCACATTGGCAGTGAAAGTATCAAGTAGTCGTTAGAAACCGGTGTGAAGTTAGCAGCTAAAAGTTAGCAGCCAATTTACCGGAAATACCCGAACACCCATAGGCGTACGCACAGAACGCAGGTATGGAAATATTAAATAGGGGAACGGGTAGCAAAACATTTTAGCATTAAAAACGATAGAGGCAATGTAGTGACATAATGTTCGTTAACTTACAATGTGTTTATCTAAGGGTAGCAACACCCACCCTTAAACAGGGAAAAATTTAAACGTTAGAAGAAAATGAATAGCCACCCTGCAAATCACACCAGGGGAAGGGAATAGCCATCTTGGAAATCGCATCAGGGGGAGATAATAGGGTCATGAAACACATATTAGGAGCACATCCATTTCGGGGCCGTCTAAGGGTAGCAAAGCCCACCCTTAAACATAAAAAAATCAGAAACGTTCGAAGGAAATGAATAGCCGCCTTAGAAATCGCAACAGGGGGATAATATGGTAATGAAACACATATTAGGAGCACATTCCTTTCGGGGCCGTCTAAAGGTCGCAAAGCCCACACTTAAACATGAAAAAATCGGAAACGTTGGAAGGAAATGAATAGCCATCTTGGAAGTCGCAAGAGGGGGAGATAATAGAGTTATGAAACACATACTAAGAGCACATTCATTTCGGGGCCGTCTAAGGGTAGCAAGGCCCACCCTTAAACATAAAAAAAATCAGAAACGTTCGAAGGAAATGAATAGCCACCTTAGAAATCGCAACAGGGGAGATAATAGGGTAATGAAACACATATTAGGATCACATTCCTTTCGGGGCCGTCTAAGGGTAGCAAAGCCCACCCTTAAACATGAAAAAATCGAAAACGGTGGAAGGAAATGAATAGCCATCTTGGAAATCGCAAGAGGGGGAGATAATAGGGTATGAAACACATATTAGGAGCACATCCATTTCGGGGCCGTCTAAGGGCAGCAAAGCTCTCCCTTAAACATGAAAAAATCGGAAACGATAATATAATGATATTGTTAGTGTTGCCACCAAAATATTTCCAAAATAAAAGTTATCGACTTATTACTATAATTTACACGTTAATCCTGTATAGTTATTACGACGACTTTCTTTGAAAGTCCTAAGAAGAATTAAACTAAAAGATTTCACTTGGAAAATTCACACCCTGAAACCAAAGCAATTCCGAAAATATTGTTTTCGGTTTTTAGCGATCGCCCAGGTACCTCGATTTATAAGTTAATTTTGAACAAAGACCACCCCGAAATGAATGTGCTCCTAATATGTGTTTCATGACCCTATTATCTCCCCCTGTTGCGATTTCCAAGGTGGCTATTCATTTCCTTCCAACGTTTCCGATTTTTTTTCATGTTTAAAGGTGGGCTTTGCTACCCTTAGACGGCCCCGAAATGGATGTGCTCCTAATATGTGTTTCATAATCATATTATCTCCCCCTGATGTGATCTCTAAGGTGGCTATTCACTTCTTTCCAACGTTTCCGATTTTTTCATGTTTAAGGGTGGACTTTGCTACCCTTAGACGGCCCCGAAATGGATGTGCTCCTAATATGTATTTCATAACCATATTATCTTTCCCTGGTGTGATTTGCAGGGTGGCTATTCATTTCCTTCCAACGTTTCCGATTTTTTCCTGTTTAAGGGAGACTTCTGCTACCCTTAGACGGCCCCCAAATGAATTTTCTCCTAGTATGTGTTTTATAACCATATTATCTTCCCCTGTGATAATTCCCTAGGTGGCTATTCATTCCCTTCTAACGTTTAAATTTTTCCCTGTTTAAAAGTGGGTGTTGCTACCCTTACATAAACACCTTGTAAGTTAATGAACATTATGTCACTACATTGCCTCTATCGTTTTTAATGCTATAATGTTTTGCTACCCGTTCTCTTATTTAATATTTCCATACTTGCGTTCTATGCGTACGCCTATGGGTGTTCGGGTATTCTCGGTAAATTGGCTGCTAACTTTTAGCTGCTAACTTCACACCGGTTCGTTAGAAAATAATTTAATGTTCGTTGTTTAAAGTACATAAATGTCATAAAATGTTTTTTATTACTCAATACGACTGTAGAGTTATATCGAGAAAGGTATCTAGAGCACCTCATCCCTGACCATAGAACCTTTACAAGATTGGAGGCGATGTTGCGACGAAATGAAGACGCATTTTCTGTTCGGAAGAATCAGATAATTGACCGAAGGGTACCTAAGAAACAATATTAATACAAATTGACTATTACAGTATTTCGAACAAAATTGACAAAATTCTATACGGCAGGCTAGCCGAGAATTGAATTTGAATAAATCATCCGTTCAACGAATAATGTGCCTTTGCAGCTAAGGAGAAACCTATGGTTTCAGCACGATAGAGCTCCACCCCACAAGGCCAGGATTGTGCAGCAATATAACTTTCCTAGAAAAAAAGGATTGGGATTAATGAACCTCCTATTCAGTGGCCAGGAAAATCACCAGATCTAACATGAGGGTTCTAAAAAATAAAACACCTTCGAGAGATATTAACCATTTGAAAGAAAAAATCAAAAAACGCCTGTAATGAGTTAATCAGCGAAATATTAATAATAATAATAACAATAAATGGTCTTTATTTTTAATACATTTACAAAAATAGTTAATATACATTAAACAATAATGAAAAAAGCCGAAGATCAGATGGTTACGCCTGGCTTAACCTCTGTTTTTCATCTTAAGCTGTAAGTCAAGACTTGAGATATACAAGAGAGAATAAATACATTGGGTGTCCAGAAAGTAATGGGACCTAGCTTAAACATAGCTTTCTGTGATCAAATAGAACCGATTTAGACAAACTTAGCTTGGTCCAAAAGTGCCTCATTTAAAAGTTACAGGGTTTAAAAAAAATTGTTTTCTTGTTATGGGTATAATTAAGAAACGAAACATCCAATCATGTGGAAATTTGGTACAGTTATGTTTTTGATAAGTACAAGCATTGCGGAGGAGTAAGTAGTGCTGCATATCGTAGAGGGCGCTCTTGGCAGTTTTTTTGTAACTCATTTTTCTCGTATCTTTTTGTTAGTCCTATTCTGATACGATTGACGGAAAATTATGATGAAGAAATTAATTTTGCGTAGAAAAGCTATACCTGTTCCATGTAACTGTACCTTCTTTCTGCAGCTCCTCCATTAAATCGATTTTGGCAATAAACAGCAATTATATCTGCCGTTTCTGAGTTGGAGATCTGATTATGTCGAGGTATGTTTTCAAAATTTGACAAAATAATACTAATAATTTGAAATTATTTACACATTACATTTACACTTTACACAACTACACAACGATAATTAGTAAGTCAGTACAACAATTAATATTAATCTGACAAGCTTTTGATCAAATTTTATTTAATTTAAGCGTGTCAACGTTAGTTTGGCAAATGGTAACTTAATCAAATTAGAAAATTTATTTCTATTTTAATGTGCGGAAATTTTCAAATGCGTTTTTACCTAAAACGGTGCATTTTATCAACATGGAACAAGTATAACTTTCCTACACAAAATTAATTTCTCCATCACGATTTCCAGTCAATCAGTTTTCCAACTCAGAAACGGCAGATATGATCGTTGTTTATTGTCAAAATCAATTTGATGGAGGAGCTGCAGCAAGAAGGTACAGTTTTTATTGAAAACGGTGCATTGTATCAACATGGAATAGGTATAGCTTTTCTATTAATTTATCCATTCTAATTATCCGTCAAACGTATTAGAATAGGACCAACAAAAAAGATACAATAAAAATTAATTGCAAAAAAACTGCCGAGAGCGCCCTCTACGATATGCGGCACTACTTAGTCCTCCACAATGCTTGTACTTACCTAAAACATAACTTTACCAAATTTGAACATGATTGGACGTTTCGTTTCTTAATTATATAATAATAATAATAATAATAATAATAATAATAATAATAATAATAATAATAATAATAATAATAATAATAATAATAATAATAATATCTTTATTCCTTAAGACAAATATATACATTTGTATCGGAATTGTCAACAAAAAAGAAAAAAAACATGTTAAAATATAACACAAACATTTAAATTAATAAATAAATTTAATTATTTACATTTAAAATAATCGTCAACAGTATAAAAACATTTTTCTAACAGATAAGTATTAAGTTGTTTTTTAAAACATGATAGATTTGGAGAATCTTTTATAAAATTTGGCAACTTATTATACATATATAAACCCAAGTAAGGTGGCGACTTAAAAGTTACATTGTATTTAAAATGTTTAATATGATATTTGTTTTTTTGACGTGTATTTACATTATGTATATCACTATTTAAAACAAAATCCTTTCTTTTTGTAAAAACAAAAGTACATAGTTCATAAATAAGTATACAAGTTAATGTTAAAATATTAAATTTTTTAAAGAGCATCTTACATGAAGTGTTCTGAGAAGCTCCATAAATACATCTTAAGATCCTTTTTTGCGCCTTAAATACACTCAGTGACTGAGCTGAGCTACCCCAGAAGGATATCCCATATCGTAGCCTAGAAGACACTTGAGCATGGTATACCTGAACAAGTTGATCAATTGTCAGTACTATTTTTAGGTTACGAAACAAGTAACAAAGTGAATTCAATGTAGAAGTCAATTGAGTACAATGTAATGACCACGAAAGGCAATCATCGATCATGATACCCAAGAATTTGATATGATCACAAAATTGTAGTATATTGTCGTTTAATTTAATATTTAATTGAGAACAATTCTTTTGCCTATTATGAAATCTCAGGAGATGAGTTTTATCACAATTAAAGTAAAGATTATTTTCATTGTACCAGTCACTAATAATTTTAAAAACATTATTGCATTTCAATTCCAAAACATCATCATTTATGGCAGAAATTAACAAACTTGTATCGTCCGCATACATAACACAAAATTCATTTTTAATTACCATATCTAGCTCATTTACATACAACAAAAATAAAATAGGACCAATAACAGATCCCTGAGGAACTCCTACACTGACATTAACCTGTTTCGATTTGCAATTTCCTCTGTTTGTAATATTAACATATTGTTTACGGCAACTTAAAAATGAGGCAACCCAATTATAAGCTACACCACGGATACCATATTTATCTAGTTTACATAATAATTTTTCATGGTTAACACAGTCGAATGCCCTGCTGAGATCACAAAAGATCCCAACAGGGCACTCGCCAGCCTCCAAGTACTCAATTAGTTTATTATAGAAGGAATAAACAGCAGTTTGTGTAGACAAATTAGAACGAAATCCGTGCTGATTTTTTGAAAATATATTACATTGATTTAGAAATTTTAGCAAGCGATCTAAATAGCTATATTCAAAAATTTTAGATAAACCACATGGAATAGTAACAGGCCGATAATTTTCAGCTAATTGAGGATCATGTTTTTTGTAAATGGGCACCACTTTACCCGTTTTCAATAATTTCGGAAAAGTTCCTGTTGAGAAAGATAGATTTACAAGAAATGTAATTGGTTCTATTATGAAATCAAGTATCTTTTTTAATAAATGCATTGGAATATCGTCAGGTCCCGATGAATGTTTATTTTTTAATTTGGTTTTTAATAAATTTAGAAGTTCTTCACATACAAATGGTTCAATGAAAAAAGTTAAACTGTTGCAAATAGGATAATGTTCACTATTTGCATTGGCTTTTGGTATACTATTAATTATTTTATGTGGTGCGTCTATGAAGAAATCATTTAAAATATTAGCCACCTCATAAGGATCGTCACATAGTTGTCCTTTATGAAGTATATTGATGTTTTCATGTACCTTGTTTCTATTTGTTAACTCTCTCACTACATTCCAAGTGGTTTTTGATATATTATTAGAGTTTAATATTTTATTCTGATAAAATAGTTTTTTGGTTTTTTGCACAAGAAGATTGTGTTGATTTTTAGCATATCTATAGCAATTATCTAATTCAGGGTGCGTCATTTTTAATACATATAAATCTCTTAATTTTGAGCTGGACACTTGAACTTCATTGGAAACCCATCTTCTAATATGCCCAGAATTTCTATAATACACTTTTTTTAAAGGAAATTGAGTATCGAAATGATAGAGTAAAGTTCCATGAAAACATTCATACGCTTCATCAAGTGAAATCTTAGAATAATAATAATTATGCCCATAGCAAGAAAACAATTTATTTCTTTGAAGCCCTGTAACTCTAAACGAGACACTTTTGGACTAAGCTAAGTTTGTCTAAATCGGTTGTAAAGTGTAAGTGTAGTGTTGGTGGTATATGTGCCAGGGGCTAAAGGGATATTGGAGAGAGGGGGTAGTGTGTAAGTTAAGCTAACAATCAGTCTAAGCCGAGCCAGGCACTGATACATATTTATTTTTGTCAGCATTTCTCCTTTGTATGTAACTGTAACATTCTTTATATAATAAAAGTTATTATATAGCAGTCTCCAGTTTCTTTCTGAAAAGTGTGGTATAGGAACTGTTCATCAGCCAGATCAAGTGCCATTGCAGCTGGGACCTACATGTTAAATCGCAGCAAGATTTAACGTACTACACGGTTCTATTTGATCACAGGAAGCTATGTTTAAGCTGGGTCCCATTACTTTCCGGACACCCTGTACATAATCATGCAACATGCACTTAACATACATATGCATATTCATATAATATTGCATACCACTATTAATACACATACACATACATATATACCGCGCATATATTTGCAAGGAAATAGAAATATCAAGCAATGTTTATTCCATAGAGCAACTTTGTTCAGCAAATAGAAATTTTTTATAAGAATATTTGAAAGACGAGAGGGATTTATTTTTGAGGTCTACCGGTAACAAATTAAATATTTTTGAAATTTTATAAGTAAAAAAAAGTCTTGAAGAATTCTGTACCATGGCAGAGAGGTGTGAGTGTACCTTTGCGATGTAAATTCAAATTATGTACATCTGTCTTGTATGATATTTTTCTATGAAGATATTTAGGCAATTTATTTTCTAAAATTTTCTTAAAAGGCAAGCAGGATGCAATAAACGTCGGCGAGACATATTTAACCATCCTACACCGCTAAGTTTATGAGAAATATGTTGTCTACGTCTTATACCAAAAATTAACCGAAGACAAGAGTTTTGTAAAACCTAAATTCATGATTCACATAATATAGTTTTTATCTTTTGGGTAAGAAAAACCTATTACTGTATATTGTTTTTAAATTTGCATATGGAGAACGAATACATTTGTTAATATGGGTCTTAAATTTTAGGTGTGTATCAATAATAAGCCCTAATTTTTTAGTAGACTCCACCGGAGTTATTTGTTTACCGTCAACGTTTATCATAATATATTGTTAATAAACGTCCACAAACAAATCAGGCAAAGATTGAATGCGTGTCTTGAAATGAGAGGAGCTGTTTTAACTATATTAAAGAATTACCAAGTTTAGTCCTTTTATTTATTCTAAATGACATTTATGCACTTTAAACAACGAACATTTAATTATTTTCCAACAACTACTTGATTCTTCCACCGCTAATTTGATTTCTAGGTGGTATTTCTTTTGAGACTCTAGGACGACATTGCTTATATACTCGGGTAAAGAATTCAGATGTCTTACGTCATGGTTGACATTAGGCAAATGTTTTTATTGTCAACGTAATTTTCGATATTTGGTCGCGTTAAAAACAACAATTTTTTGCAATTTAGTGCAATATATAATGTAAACATTTAGTGTAGTATACAGTATACGCCAAAAGTATGGAATAAATTCAATAAAAACGAAACAATTATTTTTTGGGAAAAACCTCGAACAGGTCGATTTTTAATTTAAAAAATACATATTTTAGCGTAAAATGCGATTTTCAAATGTCATTTGTTGTCAAGTAATGACATCATCGATTTTTTTTTAAATGGCAACACCATATTTTTTCCTTGATTCTGAAATATCGTTTAATTATCTATCAGACAGTACTAAAATTTTGCCCTCTTACATAGGAAAGTTTTCGACTAAATGACGATTGAATGTTAGAAAACGTAAATTTTATCCATAAAAAAGTAATCATTCTGAGGTATGTAAAATAAAATACAATTGATTAAATTTTATACTTAAATTAAATGTTCGAATTGCCATCCACCAAGTTCTTGACAATGCGCAAGTCTGTGAAGAAATTCTTCTTGCACATTATGAATGAGTTCTGGGGTAACTCTGCGTATTTCGTCCCGAATGCGATTTTGAAGTTCTTCTAAATTACGTGGTTTATTAATGTACACTTTTGACTTCAAGTATCCCCATAAAAAATAGTCAAGAAGTGTAAGATCTGGCGATCTTGCAGACCATTCTATCGGTCCGCGTCTGCCGATCCACCTCCCAGGAAAACAGTTGTCCAAAAAAAAAATCGATGACGTCATTACTCGAAAACAAATGACATTTGAAAATCGCATTTTACGCTAAAATATGTATTTTTTAAATTAAAAATCGACCTGTTCGAGGATTTTTCCCAAAAAATAATTGTTTCGTTTTTATTGAATTTATTCCATACTTTTGGCGCATACTGTATAGTTGTATTACTCTCAGTTGTGGTTTCTTAAATATTTTGATAAAAATATAATGAATTATTCATTTGTTCGTATGACGTAAGTCATCTGAATTCTTGACGCGAATATAACTTTTAAATGCGAAGTAATACAGAAAAAAATCTCTAGTAAAAGTTTAATAGAAGAAAATAGCTTAGGAAAAAGATTTGGCTATGTTTCTGGAAAAAATATCATTGATGAGCTCATTAGTCGTTTCTGTCAGATCCCAAAGATAATACTTTCTATTGAAAATGGAGTTTACCGCATCTTATTTAACACCACGTGCCCCAAATTTTATTTCAATTTTTTATATCCTCACAGTAGGCTATACTATCGAGTTTGAGACACTCTGTAGATTGCATTATCTAATTTAGAAAATAAATGATTATCATCTTTGATCTTTACCACAAGCAAACAATATTACATATTATGTTTTATTATACATTAAGTAAATTTGATTAGAGCTTCACTTCTTCCGGCTATAGTTTTCCATAGAACTGAATAGTAGGTACCTAAGTATTTTTTATTTTTAAATGTATATATTGTGTGTCCCTTTTAGAAAAATAAACTTTTTATTTTGATAGAACACGCTCTCTGCTTCCTAAAACTTATATCGCACTTTGCTACAGCAAAGCCAGAAATTACTAGATTCACGTTCAGAACAAGTTAATTTATTTTTTATTATAATTAATATCTTTGCTACCTTTTCAAAATTCACTGTAAATGCAGGATCTAGGAGACCAAGCATCGCGTCAGTCCACAGTTCCAGTTCCATAAGGAGCTACAGCGCTAGAAGGTATGAAAGGGAGAGGCACCAAAAGGAGGAGAGGGAAATGGAACGTCGGTACTCAAAGCTGACTAGATCCAACTCTACAACACGTATCGCGCCTACGCCTAGTCCCCATTCTACTGATGATTTGCTGCCTACTCTGGAAGAGGATAAACAAGTAAGATATTAGTCCACTTGTAATAACAGATGAATGCCTGTCAGTGGTGGCTGTTCAAGATGATATTCCTATTGAAATTTGAGGGAGTATTTCCAATCGCAAAATAATCATTTAAAATATTTTTTTAGTTAAAATATTTAAGGTATATAAACATATTTCTGTAAAATGGGAGCAGGTAATATAAAATCCTCACTTAATATTTTGTGGTATGAATAAGAACGAAGTACTTACTAATACTTCAAGCTGCAGCGTTTTCTAGATTATATCCTGGACTATATCTACTTCAGTCTGCAGTTAACAGTAATATCAGTAATTCTTCGTCTACTCAGCGAAGCAGATGCTTCTCTATATGAAGTATCTATCAAAATAAATAATATTCTCCCCCACTTTACCCAAGATCAACGAATTTACGTCTATGGAGTTGTACGAGTAGAGTATATATTTTAATTTACGAATATAAACAGGTCAAAATCAATAGTGCTTTGCTTTAGATTTCTGAGGTTATCTATAATTTATCCTGCATATTTGTGTAATAAAATACCTAAATAGGTTAGCAAAGATCCATTCAGTTGATGAAATGACTCAAGAAGAGCTCCAAAATGGAGACTTGCAATTTGTTATTATGCTAAGAGATTTTAAAATAATATTAAATAAAATAATGACATTCGAAAACTGTAAAAGATTCAATCCTTAAGGAATTAACAGACCTTTATAACAAAAATACAACATTTTGGTGTCAAGCAAATATTTAAAAAGAAAACCAAAATATAACAGTTAACTGATTTAAAAAGAACCGGCAATAACAAAGTTGAATTGAATGAATGGCAATACAAATTTTGACATTTCCAAATAGCATTTCAAGATCACCTTAATAAGAAGAATAAATGTAAATTAGTAAACAGTGATGGCCAGAAGTACGGAATACAATTCATATCTTTGAATGAGTTAAATTTTTTTAAAACGCCGAAACACGTTAACTGATCTTGATGTTTTCCTACCTTTTGGTTATATAATAATTAATTTTTCTTCAACCCCCAGCTACCCCTACTTTTTTCTTCAAATGGAAACAATAAAGCGTGAGGGGGCTCGTTGAAAAGCTTATAGAAAACCGAATCCAGCCATACCAAATAAACAAGTTTGATGTTTTCAATAACACGTTTTTTTTCATTTGGAAATTGAAACAACTAGATAATTTACAAAAATAAACTCAATGCCACAAATGCTGAAAATGTCCTCTATTCACTATTTGGCATTCTCCAAGATACATTTAAATAAAATGTAGCTTCATCCGAAAAAAGTACGTCTCATTGAAAACCATTATTGTCGTCACACCGTCTCATCATTTCCTCACAAAATTGTAATCGCCTATCATAATCGTCTTTCAAAAGCTCTTGGACAAGACATACCTTGTAGGGGTAGTATTTCTCTTGTTTCAAAAACATTTGAATTGCAGTTCGAGAAGCATCGTGATTGCGGGCCAATGAAACAGTTGAAGTATAAGGATTTTCAAGTTCTAATGCAATGTCTAATTTCTTTTCTTCATTCAAAGCACGTACCGGTCTAATTTTGGGCAAAGTCTGTACTGTACCGTGTTCCTCAAATTTGTGAAATATTTTACTAACTGTCTCTTGCGAGATTTGGTTTTCGGGATATTTCGCATTAAATAAATCGCGCACTTCAGCCTGACTTCTTATTTTGTCTCCACATCCAAGGAATATCAATTTTTCGATGCTTTGCCTTTCCACAAACTTGATTTTGACACAATAGTAACGTTTCGAACCCCAATTTACAACTAAAGCGAAAAATTAACCAGAAAGTCTGGCAAGTAAGTGGTACCAAAGAAACGCAACATAAAGAGATATCTTTTTTGCGTTAGCAGTGATAGATACAGTTTCAAATTCTTAATTTTATTCTGTACAAATTCATGGAACATTGAAGATAATTAAATTTTATTTCACTTGTTAAGTAGGTGTTTTATACAACCCTAAAAACCTTGCTACTGAAAACATAAAACTTGTTTATTTAGTATGGCTGGATTCGGGTTTCTATAAGCTTTTCAACGAGCCCCCTCAAGCCTTATGTTTCCGTTTAAAAAAAAAATAGAGGTAACTGGGGGCTGAAGAAAACTTAATTATTATATAACCGATCGGAAAAAATCAAGATCAGTTAATGGGTTTCAGCGTTTTAAAATCACTCACTCAAAAGATATGAATTTAATTCCGTACTTCTGACCATCCCTGTATTTAATAATAATAATACATTACTTTAAATTAATGCAGTAACACTTAATTAATTCATACCACTGTATAATTATTAGATAATAATGATTATTATTTATCAATATTTATGTTTACTGCATACCTAAGGTCCTGAAAAATATTTCCATTTGTTGAATGTGTTAGAATGCACTACCTTTCGTTTCATTTGATGATTCCAAAAACTCGTTAGCTAGAAGCGACACGTTTTCTCTAGTAATTCTGTGACAAAAAAATATACTGCATTTTTTAACATTTATCCATTGAATACCTAAATATTTTATGGTATATTATGGTGGATATATTTAAATTATAAATTGTTTTGTTGCGTCTCTGAGCCATTACGATAACTGTAGCACACGACGTGAAGCTGGTGCGATACCAGCTTTGCAATTGACGAAATAAATACTATCTATCATCCTTGTTAATCTTGAAGTATCAAGTAGGTACGTCATGCTGTAGTAAATACTCCGATAGTTTCCAAAGAAATACTATTCACTGTAGCAACTTCCGGAAAGGTATCAGTGTCGACTTTGATGTATAGTACCTTCTTAAATATTGAAGGAGATACATCGCAGTAAATTCTTAAATTTATTTATTTCATTTTCGTGCCACATACACCAAGGTGTTTACACACGTCAAAACCAGGAACAAAATAAATAGGAGCTAATACAAATGAGAAAAAAAATACAATAAATCTAGACATACTAAAAACATAAAGTAAAATATTACATACATAACAGATATGGTCGGTAATTAAATTAATTAAAATATGTAAAAAGTACAAAGATATAGAATAAAAGAAAAATATAAAAATTCAGTATAACAGATAATAAAATCAATAATAAAATATTAAAGCTAAACATTTTTCAAAAATCGTCAAAATTACTATTAAAATATTCGCCACAACTATAAAAAGCATGTTTGCATAAAAAAAATTAATTCTTGCTTTAAGAGCTAATACAAATGAGAAAAAAATACAATAAATCTAGACACACTAAAAACATAAAGCAAAATATTACATACATAACAAATATGGTCGGTAATTAAATTAATTAAAATGTGTAAAAGTACAAAGATGTAGAATAAATAAAAATATAAAAATTCAGGATAACAGATAATAAAATCAATAATAAAATATTAAAGTTAAACATTTAGTAAAAATCGTCAAAATTACTATTAAAATATTCGTCAAAACTATAAAAAGCACGTTTGCATAAAAAATGTTTAACTCTTGTTTTAAATAACCTTGAGTGCAAAGTGAGTACATTTTGCGGTAACTTATTAAAAAATTGAATTCCAATATAATCGGTCCCTTTTCTGGTCCGTAGAAGTCTAGAGTAACTATTTGTAGTATTAGCACTTAGTTCACTTTTATTCATGCCACCCACTGAAAAATACATTTTAAAACTAAAAAGTAATCTTATTCAGACAAGGATGGTGGAAGATAAAAATTATCTTATAATTCAATTTATTAGTTAACTTAAGGTCTCAGTGGTTTTGATAAAAAAAAATTAATCAAATTTCTGGTATCTTTGGATACCAAAAGCATGAGAAATGGAACATGAATAACAACAGTGAAATCAAAAAAAATCAAATTTTCATCATTCATTATTTCTATTTAAAATTAAACAAATAAACTGATAACTTTGAACTTTATAACGTATTTTAGCAATTATTTTCATATACCTATTATAAACTACAAGTAAACAATTTTATATGTAAAAGTAAAAAAGTAAAAAAATTGATATTTTTACAAATTTAAGTAACAAAATCCTCTTGCTATCTGTTCGTGTTAACTCTGTGTCTTTGAAAATAGCCAGGCGACATGAGATAACATTCATGTGATTTCCTAAGTCTTAGATATCTTAAGTATATAATTAGTTATCATTGCAGAAAATGCTATTTGAAAAATTCGGGGTGTATTAAACACTGTATTTTATTATTAAGAACGTATTTATAATATTTCCTTTAAGCCATTTTATAGAAGTTTGTTTACATTCCTTCTATTAAATAAATAATGTTTTAGTTGAAAAAAAATCTAAAAGAACTGGAGGACTGGTATATGGTATATGTGACTAAAAGTTTTTCTTATTTTGAAAACATATCTCCACATAAGTGGAAGTCCAATTTGATATTATTCTTTAATGGAATACATTTAACAAACGCATATTTGACTACGCGCTTTACATATTTATTACCTTGCAAGAAGTAGAAATTTCATTTAAGATAATTGAAACTGAAAAGCCACCACTGTTACCAATACATAGTATACATATGTACCTAAACCTAAATATCTGAGACACAGAACAGAAATGATGCTAAGTATTAGCAAAATTATTTACAAAATCTTACTGAAATTTAAAATTTTTTTAATTCTTAATAATTTAATTAATTGTTTTACGCAGAAAAATCAATCAAGATATGTAGTTTAGTTTATGTTTTTAGATTAAATATTTCATTATACAGGGTTTTTGAAAGTACGGTATCAACCTGAAGCAGTAGATAAAAAACGCAATTTCAAGTAAGTTTTCTACAATCAAATGCGCATTACAAGATGTACTGCCAAAGTCACAATTTTTAAATAAGTTCTCTATGGCTAATCAGATCATTACCTAAAAAATGCTTCTTAAATATTCAAAAAAGGAATATTTTTCGATAGTAGCCAACGATTTTTCGCTTGCGACATAAAACATCAAAAAGGTCTTGAATTGCATTCAAATTGTTTTGTTCTCGCTCCTCGTCTGTACTTATAGTCTCCTAAGAGGCTGATATACTCTCCATAGGCTCAATTGGAAACCCCAGGAAAGGTTGAGGAGAAAGAGAGGTAGTGAGGTTACCACATATGTCATCCTCATCTAAATTACACAACAGTCAACTCAAACAATTCCACCACTTCCACTCAACAACAAAGTATATTACAGTAGAAGTTACACAAGAGAATTTAAAATAAATATTATTCTTTTTTGGTAATGTCAACTGGCATGGAAGTGACTTCCTAAAGCCTTCTCGAGCGTTTTCCAAATACGATTTTTTACAACGTATTTTTGTTAAGTAACAAAAATTACGACTTCCCCTACCAGCATGGCCAACCTGAAGAGGACGGTCATATATAAATGATTATATTTTTATAAATATAGATCCATAAGATCTTATTTAGCTTTTGTAATGCTGTCATGAATTGGACATTAATAAAAATCGACGCGAAAATTAGTTTGTGCGTCTTTGTTGTGCTTCACTCCATAATAGAGACCGCATCGGGATTCTTGACTGGACCCGCAGATTCTCCAGGTAAACCCTCAATATCGACTGCGGACGACTACAATGACACTAACTAGGGGTAATTGGTAACTTCTGAGGCATACAACTTGAGGTTTTGACTATTGCTGTCTTTCAGAACTCATGGTCTCGGTTAAGGACAAGACGCCTTTCTTGGGACGTGAACTGGTGGACGTCGAGTCAGATGGTCTACTGGCGGATACTCCAATAGCTCTCGATTGTTCCACGGTCTGAGATTAACCTGACCTTCATTGTGATCCACTTCATATGTTCCATTTCCATGGACAGCCACAATGGGATGTTGAGCGGTACATGCTTCCCCAAATGCAGTTCGGGCCCCTGGAAATTTACGAACAAGTACTTGGCTGCCTATATGAAATGCTAGAACCTCTAATCTTGAGATGCAACTGATTAACGGAGATAGTTTGTCTACCACGAATCTTCCGTGTATGTCTTTCGCGGACTCAGGCACTATTGTCTATTTCGCGGTATACGTTGGAATGTTTCCATTATCTTGTCCGCACTAACTTGGATCTGAGCTAGGCCTCGCTAGGTGATATCCCAGTTGCAGCATTCACTCGAGCCCGCAACGCGAAAAGGGTTTGTCCCAACCATTCGTCCCATCTATTTTACTGTTCACCTTGCACATACACACGTAATAACTTTTTCGTTCTACTAGATGGTGGAACCGCTCCCAACTGAAATTGTTGAAAGCCGATCTGTTATTATAAGGTAACCTCAACGCTGATATGTCTTTCAAGAGAGCATTTATATTTTTTGCCTTATGGGTTTAGCTTTTTTGATATTTTAATAGATTCATGATACATGTTTCAGAAACGCCCTATATAACCTTGTATAATGCGGCTTACAGATCATTAAACCATGTTACCTGTTTGACTAATTAAAAATTATGAAGAATGCTTACAAAATTAATAATCTAGATACCTACTGATTCTTATAAAAAATATTTTTTTTGCATTTGAACTTGGAATTTGTATACCTATATATAAAGATACTAATACATATTTTTCAATTTGCTAAATATATTTTAGTAGTTTCTTTTCGTTCTGTGTCTTATTAAATTTAAAACAGAACTAAAACAGAACTAGAACACACATAACAATTGTCAACATATTTAAAGATACTTTTCCTCAAAAACGTACGCTCTTATTACATTTTTAAGATCATTTCTGTTTCTGTTACACTTTTCATCAAAATTCGTTATACACAATTGATTTTTCCATCCCATTTAAATTAAGTTCCAATTAAGCGTTGTCCATAATTGAATACATTCTTTTACAGACAGAGCTGTCTTCCAGGATCGGTATTACGAATACCTCCTTCAAGTAGAAAAAAAGGTTTATTATGATAACTTTTCCTTTTTTTTTAATTTTTACATCGCAGCTGCCTTTGACCACAATAATTCGCTAAACATTTTAACACGCTTGTAAACGCATTAGACTCAATTTAGACTTAAGGGAAAAAATAATCATTTAAGCAATGTAGGGTTATGGTAGTTATGGACTGGGTTTGACTGAATGAATTAGGCACTTACATTTTTATTTAACGAAATAAAATATTTGTTGTTTATGAAAAATATATTTTTGCGTTACCTACACTTAGAAAGTAAAAGGTAGTTGTACAGTCTTAGTATTAATGCATTTAGATGCATGGTGAAATATTTTCAGTCTGTATTAGCTAATCTTTGGTTTAAATTCGGGATACATTTCGTTTAATTTTAAAATATCTTTACATAGAGGAAAAAAATCAATAATCTGCTAATGGGTTTTATATACAGGGTGTTCCAGAATAATAGTCAAATATTTTACCAGTGTATTCCACAAACCATTTCAAGGGGGGATCTTCATATGAAATTTTTTAATTTGGGTCCTTCCTTTTGATATATTGAAGTCTCAAAATGGCGGAAAAAAAATAGTTTTTTATTTTTCCTTAAAAACGGTTACACTTAGAAATTTCAATTTTGGTACACATCAGCTAGTCAAAAGCTATTTTGTGGTGGTGTATATTCTTTAGCTCATGTTTCTGGAGGGTGGGAATAAGGAACCCCTAGATTTATTCCTTTCAAAACTTTTTCTTGCAATGGCCGATTTCAACAAATAAAGCACCTAATACTACACCTAATTATACTAATTTTTCCCACTTGTAATTTTTTCATGCAACCAACAGTTTGCGCGGAAAAAATAAAAATAGTTTTCTTTACTCTAAACATCTTTTCGTCACCGGTTACTGATAACCGCAGTAGGCTGTTGCTAAGTTGATGTTTCTCTATTGTCTTGTCAAAAAAATCAGTCTTGACAGTTTTCGCAAATATTTGTAAACAACTGACTCTTCTGACAAATATTAACTAATAGGATTGGACAGTTATAGGAATACCTTTGTTTAGAAATATTTGCAAAAACTGTCAATTATAGACCTAATGGCGATTTGTTTGACAAGACGACTGAGAAACATAGCAACCGTCTACTGCGGTTATCAGTAACCGGTGACGAAAAGATATTTAGAGTAAGGAAAACTTTTTTTTATTTTTTTGCGCGCAAAAGGTTGGTTGTATGAAAAAATTACAAGAGGGGAAAAAGTAGTATAATTAGGTGTAGTATGTGAAAAAATTGTTGCAATCGACCATTGCAGGAAAAGTTCTAAAAGAAATAAATCTAGAAGTTGCTTATTCCCGCTTTCCAGAAACATGAGCGAAAGAATAGACACCACCACAAAATAGCTTTTGACTAACTGATAATGTGTACCACAATTAAAATTTCTAAGCATAACCGTTTTTACGGAAAAATAAAAAACTATTTTTTTCCGCCATTTTGAGACTCGAATATCTTAACAGGAAGGACCCAAATTGAAAAATTTGACTTGTGGAATACTGTGGTAAAATATTTGACCATCATTCTGGAACACTCTGTATATAAAACTGTCAAAAAACTGCGATATATTATCAATATATTTCGTTGTTTTCCTAAAAAATCAACTCTCTAATCAAAAATTGTTTAAAAAAACCCATTTTTTTATTAAAATGATAATTCATTCAAAATTCAACACCAAAATAATTTCACTCGTATGTGAGTTTGAATTTACACAATGTTATCTTTTACCGTGTAACAACCTAAAACCTTGAAAATATGACGTGCTGTGATTTTTGAAATTTAGCCATTTTCGTGTTATTTCTTTATTTCATAGTTAAATAAGTTTAAAATAATTCTAGAACTAACTTTTCCACAAAACAGAAATATAAGTTAATAATTTGATTTTGAATATGATATACCTTGTGGGGCTCACATGTTTATGTAAATATGTTTTTTTTTAGTTTTGTGTGAAAATTCGAATGTTTCAAGTGGTAAATGTATATATCGTGTTTTTGTAAATATACAGACTAAGTACAAATATTTTAAGAGGGGAAGAATTAACAGATCACCCTTCAAAATATTCCAAAATTATTTCTAAAGCTAAAAAAATTTTTTTTCGAAATTATATTAAATTCTTATTTAACGCCGCTTATGCGACTTGTCCGCCACGCGTTTACAGAATCAGAGTAGGTAACGTATACAACTAACAACATGACCGTAAAATTTCCAGTCAAGTCATAATTTAATTCCTGTGTTTACCATGTGTTTACGTTATAGTTTTGTGTTCTTCTTCAGTTTTTAGTGCCTTTTTAATTTTTAAACGTTTTTTAGTTATTAAATTAAGAAATTTGTGTTGGGTGCAGATACTTTCCAACAATATAGTTTGCCGGTTTGTTTTTCTAGATTATGGGACAAGACTGCCGCGGATACATTATAAGTTTTCTATTATCTATTCCTTTCGTTCGATTTTGTTTTAATAAATAGGTATATTATCTAGCTGTACCTACAGGAAGTGTGTTTTATCGGTAGTGAGTGGTTATAATGAATGAAAATGTTGTAGTTTTGTAACAAAATAATGAAAGACGAATGTAAAATAGTGGAACTAGCTGCATTAATTGTTACCTACCAGGTATTATTACTAATAAGAATGTTAGTTTTTGTCGTTTCTGCATTTAGAAATGCTGCAAAAAAACGACAGCATGGTAGTAGATATTATTGATAGATGTAAGTTTTATCCATCTCAGTCGATGCTTATCATAGGCGCCGACACTCCGTATGAAAAGGGGGTTGTGCCCTATTTTTTAAATATCGAGGTAAAATTCTGGAATAATTTTTTTATTGTCTTTTAGACCTTCCTGAGCACGTGGTTAAAATTTTTGTACTTAGTCATAGTTAACCCTGTATATATTATATAAGTAGACGACTAGCCGTCTCCATAAATCTTATCGTACAGTTACATGGTAAAGAATAGCAGACAGTTTTATTTAATAAATACCTAGATCATGGGACGGCAGACAGGCACAAATTGTTAATTAGTCAGTAGCATCGACTCATATTGTATGGGTGCCACAGCCATAATCGCAAGTAATAAAATATTAGTACACTACAATACTTCTTACACTGTCGTTATTTAAATCACACACCCCAACAATAATTGGTAGACATTCAAAATCGCTGACTGCTAAACCAAACTACTCATGGAGAAGTGACTGAGTGTGTAATAGCTAGCATCAAAACTGTCAAAGGGTCATCAGTGTTCAACGAATTACTTCAACGATTTCTTGAGATAACACATCCGAATGGAACACCTAAAGTCAGCCATGCTACCAGACATCAAACCACATCATCACAACACCTGAACCACCAATGGCGTAGAACCCACTTCCTTCAGCACCAGATGAACTTAAAATCTGAGATCATAAATTGCAGAGGAAATTCGAAGCTATAAGTCAATTAGGTATTGCACGACTATCGTAGAGCAAGGGAACGTCGCCGTTGGTTTAGTGCCTAAAAAAGACGGCAAGTGGAGACCGTGTGGTGATTTTCGGGTCTTGAATCCGAGAACACTTCCAGATCGTTATCCTGTGAGGCAAATACAAGGCTTTTTATAGTTGTTTCAAGGTAAAACTGTTTTCTTCACCATAGACATTGTGCGGTCACGAAAAATCCAAAATAATCATTAGTAGAATTTTACATTTTGTAAGTTAATAAGGAACATATTCCTGAAAATATGCAAAACTTGCTAGTGGTTTGTTTGTGTAACTGTTCCACAAACAACGATAAATATAAAAACACGAATAATTGTTATTGTAGAATTTTGCATTTTGTTAAGCAACAAGGAACATATTACTCAAAAAATGCAGAATTTCTCTACTAGTGGTTTGTTTGGACTTTACTTGATTACATTGTATTTGAAGTTGTATTCCAGAAAAATATTATATGAACTTGTTTGGGTAAATAAGTAGTTCTAGAGTTATTTTAGATTTATTAGATGGAATTGAAAGTTAATTTAATTTAAAAAGTTATTAATTGAAAGTGGTATGTTATACTTTACTTTTAAAATTGAAGAAATCGCTCCGTTCAACATTACTAGAAATATTTTATAAAATTTGGCACCTGTTTGTCCCATTTGTCACTAATCAAATGATATTATTTTAAAATGTAGGGTAAAGCGAGGACATATTTTTTATATCGTGGATGTTAGGTACTTACAGTCGTAGTAATGAGTTGCATATTTTAATATTTTCTGTACACGAAAATTATATTCAGCAATACGCAGAATTTTTCTATGAACATCATAATGGAAGTTAAAGCTATTTACGGTAAAAAGTTTTTTAATTAAAATGGTCGTGTATGTATTCACATAAACTTAAAACACCTGTTTGCAACGTTCTCTTTTATAAATGTTACCTGGTCCATATTTCATACACCTTTAGATGAGATTAACCAGCAAATAGAGGAAAGATGGCCCAACATTTCTTGGATTGGAAATATCCATATCAATAAAAGTCGCAGAAAGAAAGCAACTCCACAGAATTTCGAGCTATAAATCACATTTCACTATACCGCAAACGAAAAGCCAAAGCCAATTTGGGAGTAGTCTTAACTTTACCAATGTATATTGTAAAATAAAACAGACAGGAGTAAAAAAATAAGACAGCAGAAGTGATTTCTTTTCTTCTCTCAGAGTCGGATGATATGGTTTTGAATGATTCATCCGATGGAAATGAATGTTTCAACCATTTAGAGAATGAATGCGTTAGATGTAATAAGTACTAACCAAATGAAAGAGAAAGATGACTGAATGAACAGTTTATTGTGTTCGATATGGGCATATATATTTCATAATAATGTTTGTGAAACATGCTGTACCAGAGCAACAAAAAAAAATAGTAAAAGAACTACGTAAGACCGTATATCCTACCCTTGGTAGTCCGTCTTACCTGGGTAGCTCAGGTTGGATAGATTGATCAATTTAGAGTTTTAATTTTTCTAATGTTCACCTTTTGAATGTACAGGGTGTATCAAATTCGTAGGAATTTCGGAAACTACAAGAGATAGGAGGTTGCGGTTTTCACAACACTGGAATAATTTTCTGAAAAACTTAAAATGTCGGAGCCAGAATTTTTGTACACTGATAAAAATGATTGTAAATTTACACGTTGTTCACATCGTGCAGTAATGTAAAAAATACCAAATCCATTCTGTATTACAAGAATCTTCATGTGAATACTGTACATTTACAACACATAATAATGTAAAATTACATTTCATATGTACAAAAACACGGTTTTACTATAAAAAAGTGTATATTCATAAGTAGTAATTTTCCATTACAGTTGTAACATTACATTATTGACCTATGCAATAAATAACCTACAATCCATCTTGTAATATCGCTAATAATTTGTATCAGTGTAGGCCTTTTTGTTTTTAAGGGTTTTAAGGTACAGGATAAAATTTAAAAAACTACTTTTAAGGGATTTTTCATATCTCAGGGAATAGTTGAGAAATCGGAATGGTAAAAAGTGCTTCTGATAAACTTTTATATGTAGATTTCAGTGACGCAAATTTTCTTTCTTAGGGTGTCTTTTAAAAAATAAGTCCCAAGCTAAGAAATAACGCCCCGCATATTTTTATGCAATTCAATTGCATTATTTTCTTCCTTCATAATATTGTCAGAAATCTTTAAATTGATAAAACATGTTGCGAGGTGCATAGTTGGCCATACATTTTTATATAATTATACAAAATTGGTTCATGTAGTTTCCCTGCAGTTACAACAAAATTAAGATACCCTATGTATATCTAGTTTTTAACTAAAGTAATACCAAATAGTTTATTATGTCTAGTTTTTATACATTTTTATTTATTTACATAAAGAAGGTATTTTATGTTTAGTAAAAGGTGATCCATCTCTCCTCGCTTTACCCTAAGCTATTTAATATTTTAAAATATATACTAATTGTTGGACAGCCAATAACCATGTATTTTTTATATATAACTGTCCATTGCAAAATTGTTTCCATGCACATATGTTAGATTGTTTTTGGGAATTAAATGTTGAACTTTTTTTACAAAAATTGTTTAGTTATCAAAACGAAACATTTTAAAGCCCTTCAAGAACAACAAATCTAACTGAAGTTCGCATCGATTCAACAACTAATGTCGATGTGACAACAATAACAAATCAGCGCGACTTCAAAACTTCGAAACAAAATTTCTTACTAGCTATACTTGCTAAATTATTCTGAAAATTGTTTCATTGATCACGAATGTTTTGAAAGAATTATTCGCAATATCCAAAAATATTTCTGAAAATAATTTAAGCACTAGTGAAATTATTAGGGAAAATATATTTGCTGTACGTGTTTCTTGAAATTAAAACATCTGCAGAGATTTCTAAGTAGAATTTTTTTGTTACTACCCGAATTCAAATTTTAGGTACGGTTAATTAACAATAGTACCCCGTATAGATACATTGTAACTGACATGAATTGCTTAAATGGTTATTTCTGAGTTTTAGTTCTTAATGAAATCCGTTTTATCTGCCAATTTTGACTAGTGGTTTCGATGCACCTTTGCCTCAAAAAAAGTAACAAAGAATATTAACGATATTTTCTTCCAGATTCCTCCGCTAGCTATGAAGGAAGAATCTTCTTCCAGTTTTCATGAAGAAATGCCATCAACTTCCAAACAGTACCCATAATGAACTGTTTTACATATTGAATGAACTGAAAAAAATGTTTTTTATTATTGGCCTATTATAAGTGAAGCAGTGTTAAGTGTGTCATTGTATTTTCTAGATTTAAAACATGAAACACAAATTATGTGCATTAAATGTTATTTATAAATTTTTTTAAATCATTTAAGAAATGTTATAACACATATTTATGTATAGAAGTTAAAAAATAAAATAGGTTAATAAAATGCTGTTATATAAACCGCCATATTTGTGGAATATTTTATTGCATCTTACCTCAAATTCATCAAGACAATAAACATTCCAACTCGATTTTTAGAAATCTACGAAAAAAGCAAAGTTTTTTTTCTTATCTAGTAAATTATCCAATATGATATAATGTTGTAAATTTTTTATTGTCAATTTTTCGAAAACGTGTTATTCTTAAAAGTAAATATGAAACATTTTAAAAAGAAAAATAACTATTTTTTGTGTTATTAAAAATTTTGTATACCAAAATTGTTCGAAAACTCAACAAACGCTTTAAAACGGAGTTTAGTCAAGAATGAATAAATTTCGCAAATAATAATTTTCCTTTATTTAAGCAAATTTTATTAAATCAATTCCGCTCTTATTTTAAATTTAATTAAATAATACAAATTTTGTAATTCTGGAATTATGGGGGGGGGGGTAGCAGAAAGACTACAGCAATCCACCTAAGCCGCCTACCAATCTAATAAGGAGAAAAAAGTGCTAACGTTGCTCAGAGCGATCTCTCTAATGTAGGCCATAGATGGCCATCGTTTTCTCAACAGGATTCTCGTATTGAGATGGCAGTGCACTCGCAGAGTGCATGGAGTATTGTCTCATCTTCCTATTCGCAACCCCTACAAAGAGGTGTTTCACACTTCCTCCTAATAGAGGTGCTTTCTTAGACAACAATGTCCAGTTTAAATACCTGTCATCAGGAGAAGATTTGTCCTAGCCATAACCAGGTACTTTTTGGCTGTATCCTTGCAGGGGTACTCTAGGAACTCTTTAGCAAATTGGCAGTCATTTGTTTCATCCCAACGTTTCCTAAACTCTTTGTGGGTGCCCTCTTTGATAATTTCAACAAATGCTGACAACAGAAGCGTACTGGAGGGACCAATCCCAAAAATATTGAGACCAGATGCACTCCTAGCCAGCTTGTCAGCTATTTTATTGCCATTGCTCCGGTCGCATCCCTTTACCCAGCATACAGATACGCTGTTGGTGGTTGAGGCCATACCAGTGCCTGACTCCATTCCCATGCTGATCTAGTTGTTATTTTATGATTACGTAAGATCAACAGTGATTGTCTGATATTTGTGTAGAGTCTAATGGTTTTGCCCGTTATATGTCTACGGGCAATTACTTTAGCGGTTATGGATATACCTGCTAATTCTTTGTATTACGGAAAAAATCCCACATCCTGTACTTTCCTTTGTTTTTGAACCGTCTGAGAAGATGTTGATTACATTTACACTGCTAGTATCCTCATTTCTGATAAGTACCGTGTAGGGTTTGTCAAATACAAACTTGGGTAAATACTGTCAGTGTCTGTCTGCAAAAGGGGCTTTCTGATGACTTTATTCCACAGACGACTCCTAACTTCTCCACATCCTACATCAGGTATAATACCAGCATTTTTAAGGCGAACCATAGTTGTCGCAGCTACTTCTTTCAAATAAATATCCAAAGGTGGCACCTCCAGTTATGCTTAGGCAAGTAATCCTTTGTACCTGGCTGGGTTTTTGTTTATTTGTCGTCTGTTGGACTTTCGGCCACCAGACAACAGCTTCATAAGCTAACATTGGTCTCATAAGGGCAGTGTATATGCACATGACCACCTTTGGTTTCATTCCCCAAGTTTTACCAAGGGTCCTGCACTGTTCATAGTATATGTTCACCTTGTTTAGTCTTCTCTCCAAATGAATATTCCATGTTAGCTTCGAATCAAGTGTGACTTCAAGGTATTTCACATCCGATTTCAAGCTTAACGTAGTGCTTAGGAGAGTTGGTGCCTTTATGAGCCCCATTTTCTTCCTCGTGAAGAGAACCATTTCTGTCTTCTTGGAGCATAGTTCTCAGCATAGCAAGATCATCGGCATAAGCGATTTTATCAAATGTCCCCTCCATATCTATGAATACTCCCAGGGTAGACTCTTTATTGCATGATTTTTCGATGCTGCCTACTTGGTGGAGGGTAATATCGGTGGATCGCTCTGAATTGTATGCATTTTCATTAGGGTGTGACTGTATAGCCGTCAGCACGTTGTCCCTTATGTATCATTCACACATCTCCATTGTTTTCTGCAAAAACGAAGTCAGGCTGACCTTTCTTTGCTTTGCTCCAACGGGTACATGTATTTTCTTGAATGCTATCGAAATTTGTGGCTATAGTAACCACTTGATTATCTTTCCAGCGTATCAAGAGAACATTTTTGTCGATGTTAGTAAAATAATCGTAACTACCTCTTTCTGATTTTTTCATAATTTTTCTATCTTTTAGCACACCATTTTAGGTTCTATTTTCTCTTATTTTGCCCGTACCGCAAAATACTTCTTGAGTAAGATGACACATCAGCTCCACAGATGTAATGTAATTGTCGAAAACCAATTTGTCCTTTATTGGGGGGTACTGCAGCTTGTTTTATCAACTTGATGACAATGTCACCACCCAGATCATATTCATACTCAGCTGTGCCTTTTCCAGTATAAATATCAAACGCTAACATATAGCCACTGCTTACACATAACGCCCAATTCTTGTAACCAAACCAGTCAACCGAAAAATCATCATCTTCTTCAAGGCATTGCAGAAGTTCATGCAAAGATAATCTCAAAGTTTCATAAAAAGCATTATTAGATATATGTGTTTTTATGTACTCTATGTACAATGTCCCTTTAAAGAGACGTCAACAAAAAACTGGTGTAAACAACACAATTGACAAAAAATGAATATATTATAGTACAGTAGTAAAAAGTGGTTCATACTGAAATAACAATTCTAGTATAAATCTTTACTTTTATATTATTATCTAAAATATACTTACCCGCCGTGCCTAGTTGAATATTGCGAGCTATCCATCACAAACAATATCGTTGACTGATTTAATGTAAAGATATATTCTTAACTTATTTTACTACTACACCTTATGTAAGTCAACAAACAACAATATAAAATAGTGAAGTTAAGTTTATATCAGTGAGAATACTTAAAATAGCTGTTTTTCACGTGGTCCCTTTATAGGGACGCTGTACACTAATGGATTAATAAGCCCAAAAATTTATCATGATTCATCATTGTTGTTTAAATTAGAGAGTGCATTGAAAATGTAGATGCTACAAAATTTCTAGGGTTGTATATCGATAAAAAACTATCATGGAATATTCATATCGATAAGATATTACTAAAGCTTGCTTCGACAGGCATAATTAAAAGTATATCAATAGACACAGTGTCTATTGATATTGTAAAACTTTTGTATTTTGGTGTTTTCCAATCAATTTTAACGTATGGGCTGATTTACTGGGGTCATCTGCGTCAGTGAGTCGATTTTTTTATATACTTATTCACTTTTTTATTTTTGGGAGAAGTAATGTCACACATATCCAGTAATATAATACACGTTTCGGAATACTTTGCAATTATCTTTTTCCAAACTGTCAGTAGGTCAACAGGGCCCTGGATACATAGGAATAAAGGTATATAATCATGCAATGCTACAGCATAAATGCTTTGAAGAGGGAGACAGTATGATAACATTTAAGAAAGATATGAAAGTTGTTTTTATTATGATATTATTTTTATTTATTATTTTTTTATTATGATATTATTATTATTATGATGCTATTTTTATTATGTTTTTACAGAGTGGACGAATTTTTCTCTATGTTCTAAGACAAAATAAATCTATCTATCTATCTATCCAAATCATGGTCTTTCTCTTTTGCAAGGACTCTTCATAACCTAGCAGCCTACGAGTAATCTTCAATTTTCTCGCAGTAGGCTCTCCATGCATTCCTTTGTTTTTCCCCAACCAGTTTTTTGAAAAATCTGAAGTGAGTTTTGCACAGTTGTCAGTCTTAGACTTGTCTAGTCATTTTTGCCTTATTGAATGATATCCTGGCCTTTTTCCTTAGTTGTCTAAGCTCCCGGTTCCACCAGCTAATGGTTGCACCAGACTGCTAGGCTAGTCTGAGGAGGCAGGATGTTATAAAGGATTTCTTTATGACAGATTGTACGACATTCACGAATAGCTCAATTTCTTCATTATTTTTAGATCCTGATCTTGTACCGTTACCAGGTTCTCCCGAAGGTGGCATAGATATCTGTCCTTGTCAGTTTAAATGGAGTCTTAATGAGATTAATCTCAAAATTTATCCAGCAATGATCTGACATGGAGGCAGTATCTGCCACAGTTCTGGATTTCCTTAGATACACGCCGTAATTAATGTAATGTCGATTCTGACTTCTAGAGTTAACAAATGTCGGTACACAGCCTTTATTACTTATAGAAATGTTGTTAGCGCGTTAATGTAATCATATATACTTACTTCTTGTGTTGTCTTCTACTACCCCAGGCTACATAGTGTGAATTAGTGTCACATGCCATGATAAGTTACCATTTCTGGGCGCGGCCTTATGCTACTAGTTCCTCCATCTCCTCTGTTCGTGATGAGGGGGCCAAATCCTCTGAGAGGTAGACTGATGCCATGACAACTATAGTCTGTTTACCCTTGATTACACAGTCCACTTTCACGGCAGGCAGATCAGATGTTGAAAGGTGTTGTAGTGGTTGGGTTTGGATGTGGCGGCCTGTATGTGTTGGGTGTGCTGAAAATACACCCAGTTAGTTTAGTTAAACTTGAAATCCTGAATTTGAATATCCAGGGTTCCTGTATTAGTGCAAGTGTATCCTGCTCCAATTCAAGACGGCGACATAACGCAGTCGTGGGCACTCGACTGTGTTGCAGGTTACAACAGTTACCTTGATATCACCAACCATTTTGGAGCTAATTATGGTGACTGTCCTTATCCTCTCGAACCTTCTAGGAGGAAGGGAGGATTTCTTCTGCTTCCTGCGGTAGCTGGCGCTCCATGTGGGTGTCTTTCTTTCTTAAGAAGTGGCAAAGGTAAATGTAAGATAAAAATAACAAATTTTAAATGAAATTAACAAAATTTTTATTGCATATCGATACGATATGAAAGTAAGTACAATTCAACGTGTAGACTTCCAGGTAACACACATGTTTCTAACCTTTTTCTAAATTTTATGTAAGTCAATGTTATTGGCAAAATCATTTGTATATACTTTTTGTTTTAAATATGCTCATAATAATCTAATGGGGATAAATCAGGTGTTCGTGTAGGTCGATGTTGGTCTACAGCATACAATCCACTTGTTATGGAAATAAACATCAAGCCATATTCTGACAAGAATTATACAATAATAATAATATATAGTTTATTTTACCCATATATAAAAACACATTACAGTTACAAAATACTTAAGAATGGTAAATAAACAGAATAGACCTTATCCGCCACACAGAAACAATGAAAAATTTTAAAACGTGACGAATAAGACCCAAAACCCACAAAGGCGAACTTTGTGCGTGGGTGACTTTAAAATTAAAATACAAAAAGTTACAAATTACAAAATTAAATTACAACTATAAATTACATTCCACAATATAATATATGTACAGTATACATTATACATCATTCTAAATACCAGCAGTTGCACTTGTTAAGCAGTGTAATAAATACAAACATATACCTATATATGTGGAATGTGGAATGCAATTGAAGGTATTAATTTATTTAAAAAAAAGACAATTAATCACGGAATTACATTTTTTTGTTTTACTTTAGATAGAAGGTAAATTTAATAATACATATTTTTTCTGTCACTTATTTGGTGTATTTTATTTCTAGGCGTTTGTTGTATCCATTGTTGTAGTCGCTTTCTAAATATATTAATAGTGTTTTTTACAGTAACAGGTATTTCAGCGTAGACTACAGGACTGAGGTAAGTAAAACATCTTTGACTGTTTTTTTTTTCTATTTTTGGAATGCCGGTAGTTTTTCCTTTAAATCTTGTGTCATGTTTGTGTTTTATACAGCGTTTTTATATTTAAAATGCCTTGCAGCCATACTTTGTGGGAAAAGTTGCCTTAGATCTAATATTTTGGACTCCTTGAATAAAGCTTCAGTTGCGTAAGTATAGTGTTTATTAAAAATTATTTTTCATTTCTGAGTTACTAGCGTTTTTAGGTAGTTATTGTGAACTCCTCCCCAAATTAGTAGACCATAAGTTAGAAGAGTTTGTACTAAGGCGTAGTATAATACTCGCAAATACTCTAGTTCAAATATATTCTTATATAGCTTAATTGTAGAACATATCTTAAATTTTCATTATCTAGTTCTGTTAAAACAAAATTTTCTTCCAAAAAGTAAAAAACAATTATTTCATGATACATTATGCCACACCAGACATTTACCTCTTTAAATTTTTTACTATTAGTTAGCAATCGAATACGTGAATTCTCTTTAGCCCAGTACCACTCCATTAGCTGAGAGTATTGATTCATCAATGAATAAACTATTTTAGTAAAATAATCCATTTTCAGTCATTTTCTCATCCATTATTATTAACCAAACGACAACCATCATCTTCTACTATTTGTTGAACATTGGTTGAAGTGGACGGATTTTGCTGTACAGGGTGTCGATTATACATCAAAATCTTATTTGGCAGTGACCTATTAAAATACCTACACAGGATGGGCTTGGTTTAGCAGTACGGCTTGTACCTTGAATGGGCAGAACATATATTATGTCACTTTCCTGCAGGTGAGCGGACCAGATTCTCCCTATTTGGCAAGGTGCGGCTGCTACCAGATGCTAATTATGTTAATTTATTTTTATAACATTTCGTATTTTCGCTATGAATTAGCCGACGTGCATCTGATATATTGTCGTGCTAATAAGAATGTCGAAAAAGTGCTACGTCTTCATATTAACAGTCATCCCAACTACTCGATTTCATCGTTATTTGTGTCAAGGTCGGTGTCCACTCCTCAGTCAGAAAAAACAATTTTGGCACGAACAAAGAAGGATTTGAAAGTGAAATTTACAAGAATATTAGAAAAGATATAGGAATTACTACCTCTCTTGGTTGGAGAATTCCCCACAAACTCGTATGATCAAGCACGTTTGTTTTCCTTGCTGGTGGTTACTACGTTATGATGAGGATTCCAATGTTGTTGGCAATATTATTTCTACTAATGAGGCCAGATTCAGGCAAAATGGAATTTTTAATTTCAAAGTGCCGTGGGCCGACAAAATGTGCATGCTACTATGGGTTCCAGACATCAGGCGGGTACGTTTTAACATTTGGATGGATATTTTGGCCATAGGTTAAGGTATGGTAATTTCACTGAACCTTACGGGCGCTGCTTACCAGAACTTTCTGCAGAACACACTGAGTGATCTTTTAGACACAGCGAGATATTGTTAACAAATTCAGGTCATCTCAAAAATATTTTGCACTTGTTAAATATGGCGAATGCGCTGGTGATAAATAAATAAATTTTTGCAACTCCGTGAAACTAACCTCATCTTTGAAGACCAGTTTTGAATCACTTTATAAACGAGTGGTAAATTATCTCATAGTATTTACAAGGCATAGAGTTTCAAAACATCAGAAAAAGAAGGATGTGATTCTTGGGCTTATTCTAAGAAAACAAATTCTTATTAACATGAGTCCGCAATCGCGCGGTTTTCGAGATATAGGGTGTCAACAAATATATATTTTTTTCAGTTTTTTTAACGACATCTAAGAAACCGTAGAATTTTTCACAACTGTTACTTATTTGCTTAATTTTAAAATATTTTTTTTATCATGTTGCGCTTTCTTTCATGTTTTCCGTCATTAAACACCATTTATCTTGAAAACGGTTCGCGTTAGAGCTTTTGATAGTACCATTTTTGATTAGAACATATTGATTCTTTAAAATTTTCAAACACAACAACGAAAAAAAACAAAATTTCTACAAAAAATGTGTACAAAATTTCTGTTCTGTATCTTAAACCATTCCTGAGGAATTGTCAAAAAACTAGATCTTTTGTCGCTTTCATCTGTTCACTTAATTTTGTCTAATCTTCACTTATTAGCAAATTCAATACCAGTGTCCGGTTTTCTAAATTTTAAATAACTTCCTTTCTACTTCTGGTTAGTATTACCACATGATCGACAAATGCTATGCACTGGTTTCGTTTATAGTATAATCAACCAGATTTGTTCAAATTTGCCTTCCTTATTACGCACTTAACAGATAGCTAAATCTCTAGGACCTCCTCGCCTTAGTCCTTTCTTTACTTTAAAATTATCGCTTGTTTGATCTCTAAACCTCACTCTATTGCTAGTTTCTTTGAATTTCAGTTGAATGATTTTATTTTTTACGAACTTATCATCCACTCCCAGGTCTTTCAGTACCATAAACTGTTGATGTTTTCTTTCTATTTGATCATAAAATCTGCTTAAAATCTATAAATGCTGTCTGCTTGGATCTCACTAAGTGTAAATATTTGGTTTACTACTGATCTTCTCTACTTTCAATATGGCTATTCCACAATAAGAACTGCTTTGCATTTTATCACCTTTCTTTGTATAGTGCCGCGAGTATGGCATCATTTCAGTTCTTTGGCATTTTCTCTTTTTTCCCAAACTTTTGCAATGATTTATAAATCTTATCCACCATATTTAAACCAATCCGCTGCTATTTTATCTTCTACCATACTGTTATTGTTTTTCAATTTCTCTATTATTATTATTTTTTTTTTCACTTACAAATTTTGGGATATCTCCTCTTTGTTCTGCCTACAATTCTCAATTTAATTCCTCATTATATTCTTATTTTCGTCCCCATTTAACAATTTTTTAAAATAAACTTTCCATTGTTCTACTACGGTATCCTTATCTCCTACTAACTCCCCTTTATTGTCTTCCAGTTTTACTTGGAATCTCTCTCATTCGTTTTTATTATATTTTTTATTCCATGATTAGTATTCTTTGGATTTTCTCTAGCAGACCCATAGTACGTTCTTACATTTAATCCTTTGCTCCCTGTAAACTTCTTTTGGTTCGTTTGTTTTATTTCCTAAACATCTGCAACCAATTTTTCACTTTGCTCGTTTCTCCAATTGGTATTTTCTTTCACAGGTTATTTCATTTCCTTTCTTAAAGTTTGCCATATAATATATATATATAATCAGAATCTGCTACCTTATTAAAATATGTACACACTTACCTTCTAGAAAGAAACCTTCCTTTCTCCTGCTGATTCTAATCTGTAAACCTTTCTATTTAGTCTACCTTTGTTCCTGTTGTTTTTAGCCATTGGAATTTCTTGCTTTATTCTATTTCCCACCAAAATGGTCTAAATCAGCATCTATACTCCTGTAACTTCTTATATCCTTTATATATTTCTCTTCCTCCCTCTGAATCAGTACATAGTCGATTTAGTTTATGTAAGACCCATACGTTACGTATGTTCTGATATACTATTCCAAATTTTTTTAAATATATTTATTTCTTTATTTATTTACCTAGTTGTTATATAAATAATTTAGATGTCAAAGGATTAGTAATACTTTTTAATTAATAAAGATTCAAGAACATAAGACGAAACACGATCTGAAGATCAGTTTAAATTGGATTAAATTAAAAGTTTTAACTTTCTTCAATTAGATATTAACAGTCAATAAAACGTCTCATTTCTTATTCTTAGCAATCAAACTCGATTTGTTTAAATTGTAGTTAAAATTCATTTGTTAAAAAAGCCGTCGGTCAGCCAAAATTGTTGTGTTTATTGATTAGGTACTGATAAATAACTGTTATATTTAAAGGTACAAATCATATTATGCTTTTAGTAAATGAGATACAAAATCGTACCAGAATTTGACGAAAGGTTGAAATTGCGTGTTGAAACGAATAATTTTTTAGATTTTTTTCATTAAAATTATTAATATGAAAGTCTAGCATCACATTTAGTCTATTATTTATTACAAACAACTCTTTAATAGGTATATGACACTTTTGTAAAATTAAAAACAGAGCCTCCTTGGCTGTTTCACATTTTCCTGTAATTTTTATGCACCCTGTATATGAAAATATGATTTGATCTGTAGTAATTCGATTATTTTGACAATCAAATAGGTATTTTTACAAAAAAATAAAAAAAAATAAAATATAATAATTTTTCTCTCTAAGCGATAATTCGTGGACGCACTGTATACTTGCATACCTAATATATGAAAAAAAGTATATTTATACAACATATCTTTATAAAAAAAATTCTAACTGAGAAAAACCATGAAGAAAAAAAAATTTTCGATGTTGATAAAGTTGCGATCTGTATTATCGACATCTGGAGTATATAAACTCCAAGCAGAATTTCCAGAATTTATTATTGTGGTGTGATATACCTAGGAACCTAGATATCCATTTGAAGCTGTTCATCTATCTGTTCATAATGGTAAGTATGCATTTATATTTATTGACTATACAGTATGTTCATGGTTAGAGTGAAAAAGGAAAATTATATTTATTTTTCATTTTACGGAAAAAAGGCATTCTTTATTAAAATTTTTGCTTGTGTTTAAAATGTGGTTGGCATTTAGAATTTTAATGTAGCATGTATAGGGTGATCAGAAAATCGGTAAATATAAAAATCGTTGCATAATGAACTGCCTTTGTCTTTAACAGTACAAAAATTATTAAATGTTATTATGGAAAGTTGCTTAGAATTGAAATTTATATTATAATTTTAATTTGTGCACTTATGCATAAACATTTTTGTTTTTCATTTTACGGGAAAAAGGCATTTTTGATTAAAATACCTATTTGCTTTTCTTTAAAATACGGTTAGCATGGATGACATTCATGTTGTATGTAGAAAGTGCTCAGAAAATCGGCAAATATAAAAATCGTTCACCAATAAACTGCTTTTGTTTGTAACAATACCAAAATATGTTATTAAGGAAAATTGTTTAGAATTTACATTTATGTTATAATTTCAATTTGTGTATACCTATATCGGAATACTTTGGTAAAAGCGAACAGTAAAATATATTTATTTCCCTTACGAAACAAAAACTTTTGAGTAATACTGAAAGTTATTCTGAACATGCTTACGTTGCAGCAAAAAATTAGGTAATGTTCTGGCAAAAGAGAAACTTGTTGCCGTCAAATTATTGAAGATTTTCATAAAAAAATTCCCAATGTCGATATTTAAATATCGACTTAAATTATAAAATAAATTTTAATTCTAAGTAACTTTTCTTAAACATATTTTTATATTGTTAAAGACAAAGGTAGTTTATTCTTGAACGATTTTTATATTTACCAATTTTCTGATCACCCTGTTGCATGTGCAACATGAAAGTTCTCCATGCCAACCGCATTTTAAAGACAAGCAAACATTTTAATCAAGAATGCCTTTTTTGTAAAATGAAAAATAATATTTACATAGGAGATACATACATCAATGTATTAGTCTATGAATATTTAATTAAGTTTTTTTCTTCCATTAAGTAAATAATTTCTCGGTAAAATAGAATTTACTTCATTATAATAATAATATTAATATTATTTTATTACTACAGTACCTATATCACTCGTATTATGCTCATATCGTGCAAGTCATGTATCTTAATATCTATATTTAATTGTATTGTTAATAATCTTATATTAATAATCATATTTATTTAATTACACATTTTTTATTATCAATTTTAACTTTATTTTAGAGGTATTAAAGTAACCCAAAATAAATTGTATACATTTTCCGAAAATCGTCATCAAATTAAACTGCGTACTAGCTAGGCAGCTATCTTGATACCAAACATGTACTAACTAAAACATATACCTACCTAACATCTTTTACAAGAAACTTTTTACCTATCTGGGAATATCCTGTCTATTTTTTAAATTTTGGTCACCTATTTGAATCTATCCTAAATTCAATTCAAAGTAATTCTTGAAAATTTAATTTCTAATCTAAAATTTGTTACCCGAGTAGTCATTTCAGCTCTATCATTGAAAAAAAAACTTTTAAATCTGGCAATAAATAAAACTTTTAGGGGCACCGCTCTCTTCCAAATGGGAAGAGGGCGGTGTGTATTTTATTTTATTTTTAATAGGTTTAATATATATATAATTAAGTAGTACTTAAAAAGTAGAAATGGTTTAGCTAAATAATGATATTTTTGCTTTTTTCTGATATTCAAATTTAGCCATGAATATATGTAAATAATCAATATAATACCTACATGACTAATATGATACAAATTTAACGGGAAGCCAGGAATAATCTTAAAAAGTAATAAATTTAAGATATTGTCTAAATCTATTTATTTGTGACATAATTTTAGTTTTTTTTAGTTTGATTGGGTGTTTGCCACACTTCTGAAAAAAGTAAAGATTAATTAAATAAGCCCTTGCTCCAAACGGATCAGTCAAGTGTTATTTTTGAAACTAAGTTTGCCTAACCAAAAAATCTCACACTGAAAAAAGCAGATAATAAAAAATAACAAAAATCACTATTGCAATGCAACAAAAAGAAAATTAAAAGAGACCGCGATTATTTTGTTGAACGGAGATAAGTGTGTGTCAAACTATTCAGTAAAAAATAAATAAACATTAATCATTGTTGGTTACAGTTGTAATCAAGAAGAAGTAAGTACTTAACAATAAAATAAAAATCATTTAACATCTCTACGGAAACAGATAAACAAATTTTAAACTGTCAAACATGACATACTTTTAATACATTTACTATTTTGAGAACGAAAACTGAGTATTTTCCGAAACGTCAAAAATACGGAAGTGCGCAATATTGATGTGATTTTTGTTATTTTTTAACTTATCTGCTTTTTCCAGTGTGAGATTTTTGATTAGGCAAACTTAGTTTCAAAAATAACCCTTGACTGATCCGTTTGACGCAAGGGCTTATTTAATTAATCCTTATTTTTTCAGAAGTGTGGCAAAGACCCAATCGAAGTAATGAAAAAATAATAAATTTAATTCTAACAAAATCGATATCAGAGAAAAATAATAGTACAACAGCAAAAATCTAAAGAAAAATAACCCCTACAAAATGTATATCAGAAAAAAGCATTTAATTTTACACAACTTGAAGCAAATACAGAGTGTTGAAATAAGAAAGTTTTAATCTATTGACATTGGTAGAATGTAACCGGAAAAGTGAAACACTTGGTGTAGTATTTTAGAAATGCGATTACACATTAAAGGTACAACATCTAAATATTTCATGGTATACCTATTACAAATTAGATGCCTATGTAAAAAAGTTTTATATAGAAATTCTTAACCTCGCCCACTGTCATTTTTTTAATATCTAATAAATCCAAAACGGCTGGGTTTTGATATACAGGGTTAACTATGACTAAGTACAAAAATGTTAACCATGTGCTCAGGAAGGCCTAAAAGACAATAAAAACATATCCCCTCTTAAAATATTTGTATTTAGTCAATTTAACCCTGTATATATTTTCCACTCAAAATTTTATGCCATTTCCAAAAATGCAATGATATATATATGTAAGCAAGTTGATGGCAAGCTCCGGTGCTATAAGAATGGCAGTATCTACAAGTATTTAAAGAGAGCATCTCCTCCAATTTATTCTTGTATATTTTACAGGGGGACCTATTGGCAACCTTCTTAGACCTCCACAATTTTATAGTAATTCAACAAAATGGACAAAGGATAATTTGCCCAAAAGGTTCAGAGAATAGTCCAACGAACCATGAAATATTTTTATGTAAGTTCTTGCAGTCTTGTATAGTCCAAATTGAGTCATTTTTATTTAAGTAATTATTTATTTATTTTTATTTAACTGAATATTTTTTAACACTGCAAATTAAATCATTTCAAACATTTAAATAAACAACTCTTTAGACTAGTATCAAATTTGTAATGTATTACAGTGTTTTAATGAAATCACACAATAATTATCTATTTTCTAAAATAAATTTTTGGTTAAAAAAATTAAACTGCAAAACCAACCCATTAACTGTTAATTTTGGCGGGAGTCATTTGTTTAAAGGTATATTCAACGTTTTAAGTAATTTAATTTGTAGATATTTCTTTTGAATATTGCAAATTGCAAAATCCCAAATTATAAAATAAGTAGGTAGGTAGATAAGTCTTTGCAATCTTAATTGTTAAAATATTTGTACAGGGAGTTCCGAAAATAAGTGCAAAAATTTAGAAGGTGAATCTAAAATAATCATACGAGTTGCAAATACTTTTCAATAAAGTATCACAGTGTACAATTATTTGCAAGTAAAATTATCTTCTACTTTTTTGCACTTATTTCAGGAGTACCCCTATACAAGGTGATTCAGAACTTATCTAAAAAAAATATGAATATACAGGGGACTCCTACAAATATGATTTTGTAAAAAAAAGTCAAAAAAGGCAGTGCAGGTATGATTTAAACATACACTTCCGCATGCCACTGGAAGCGGCAAAGCATGCATGCAATCAGCAACAGGACAAAAATTGGAAAGAAATTCCCAAAGAAAGAAACAAATAACATTTTATAACACCTATTTTATACAGCAAATTGACCTGCTGTTGCCGCTATTGTTATTAATTATTAATAGAATTAATTGTGGTTTTAATTAATAAAATAATTTGACATACCTGACGTTACAACAAAAATTTAGGCCCTTTTGACTCAGTTTCTTACAAACTAACACAAATGTTTCTGCTTTTTGTTCGTTTTAAACTCGTAAGTCATTGGCAACTATGATACGTTTGTATAAATCATCAAAAGCTTGGGCACGCTGTACATGATATGAATATAATTTAACCTCGTGTATGATACACCACACTGCTTCAATACGCAATGCACGTTCTGGACCTCCATATCTTCCACGATTTGATTTCAAATATTCATCGCGTTGCTCTGCACTTGCGCTCACTGCATACCGCGGTAAAAGTAGCTGCATTTGGCACATGTTTACCGGGAAATCGTTCTGCTAAGGCATTTTCACATCGCCATAAATTAACACGACATCCACCAACTCCGAGTTGCTATACACGTGAGCCATTTTGAACACTTGAAAACTAATGAAAAGACTAGCAATATTCGGAATCGCCTGGTTTGAGACTATAGTAGTCTAGCGATGTAAAGATTGAAAACACTACATCTACAATAATTTTTTACTCGGAAACTATAAGGATTTTACAAACATTTTTTTTACGCTATTGACTCCATTTTTCATGACACATCTATTTCCAAATTTTTTTAGATAAGTTCTGAATCAACCTGTATATGGAATGTACATGTATCCTAGCTGAGACACTAGCGACATTTCTTTTGTATATAACAACACAGAATATTTCAAATTGTTGAAGTAACTTGTAGATGCATGTTTTTTTATCAGATATGAAAACAAATTAATTACAACGATAACTTTTTCTACGATATTTTTAAGTAGTTTTTAATTTTGATCCATCAAAAGTGATTTTATATATTTTTTAAATGTTGTTTAGAAAACAAATGCACTGAAAAATTTTTCTGCCGACGCCCGTGACGTGACGTTTTCTATAAACAAGAAATGATTATGATTGATTTAAGTTGTATACATCTGAAACTACGAAATTCTTGTTAAATTTTTCACGTGTTATCTAAATGTTTCTGTTTTTCAAACGTCATAGTTTTATAAACCTATTCCAGCTCAACTTCCGAAAGAATTTGATGAAAGACACATTATCCCATATTTGTTACAATTTGGAGACATATGTAAAATTAGAACAATGCTGAACTTCAGCGGTGATTGTAGAGGATTTTGCTACATAGACTTCGAAAAGAGGCTATCTTCAATAAGAGCATGCACTTTACTGGATAAAATTCAAGTTTGCAATAGGCTGATACGTTGCACCATCAGTGATGAAGACTGCAGAGTAATATTCGTAGGTAAGATTTTTCTTGAAATCATCTTGTGAAAATAATTTTTGTTTTAACTAATTTCAACTCAGATTTTTTTATAATTAATTCAACTTGCAGCTTTCAACTGGAGAATAATTCGTGTCTTGGATATGATATGGGAAGTACTACAAGAAATTAACGATATAACTAATGGAAAAACAGGAATTGAAAAAATAACTGTGCATGATCATAATTCTCATGGACATGTCCACTGTTTCATCAAATTTAATGAGCATGGAAAAGCAGCTTTTGTTAGGAAGCATTTGAGAAATATGAATAAGATATTTTTCTATAACGCCTATTTTGACTGGAAGAAGAGATGTTATATCTACAGTCAGTTGCCGGGGGTAAGTAAATAAAAACTCACCTGCTGTTATAAAATACATGTTCCCTAGATAAATTGAATTTAAACTGTATGTTTAAGCATGGAAAATTTAATTTAATGTTGGTGCCACCACAATTAATGAAATCTAACATTTATATTAATACATAGGATGTTTCTGAAACAATTACATTCCTTCGAAAGGGTAATAAGGGACATGATAATAAGCAACCTCTGTGGTCTAAAATGTCATATTTTCAAAAATATAAAAATTGTCAAATCAAAGAAGCAGAAAATTTTGAGATCTGTTGTGTCGTATAGTATACGTGGTAAAGGCAGTCGCTTAGCAACGTTGTTTAGAATTCAAAATATTTACTTTCGTCAGTCTTTTAGGCACACATGCTTAAAACATTTTTTTTACGTACATGTACGTAAAAGTAAAATAAAATAACTGAATTTTATATTATTTTTTATAAATATTAATAAACAATCTTTCAAATGAGATAATTGGATATTGAACATATATATTTTCTTCAATTCGTATAACTTGAATATTGGAGGAAGATAACACCTGCATCCCGGTGCTGCTGGTGAATTGTTTGGAATGAAAGTGATATTTCCTTTCTCCCCGAGAATTTTCCTTGCTGTCGCCTGCTTTTTTGTATGTTCTGCCATAGAAGTCGAACGCCAACCTCCGTGTCTCTTGAGTATCAATATGTTGACTCCTGCATCTGCAAGAAAGTTTGCAAAACATCGTCCCAATGCCAGAGCAATGCCCAATATACTCAGTGACATTGATTAATCTAAGAAATTTGGAATCTTTTTAGGAATTGAACCTATGTTAAGCTTCATTCACATAAGATTAGTGCGGTTGCATTGGTACTGCAGAAAATTTATTAAAAAGAGCGCCATATTCTTGAAATAGTGGTTGAATTTATCGTGTTCCCACTGCCAAGTTAGATTTTTATAGAGTGAGTAAATTAGATTATTTTCTTTAGATAATTATTGAATAGAGCTTTGTCTGTGGAATTGTTCATTAGCATACCTAGATGTTTGGTATCAGAGAACATACATATGACTTCATTGATAGGAATTGTAGGAGATTTGATTTATATTAGCTTAAAATACCTTTCTAAAACAGTAAAAAAATGTTACAAAAGCTAATAATAAGGAATATATGGGTAGATATTGTGGGTGTAATTCAACGCAGGTTGGGGCTTTTGTCCACTGAGTAGTTAGTTTCACACGCAGGTTGGGGCTTTTGTCCACTGAGTAGTTAGTTTCACACAATATTATTAATACCTAAAAATATATAAAAATACAAAATACAAATTAGGATTTAGCAAATAATAGGAATGTTAACTCATCCCACCTGCCACTTTTGTAACGTTCAGATAAACTTAACAGTAACGCCTTTGTACTGCAGTTGTATGGCAGAAACTAACAGCATTTTAGCTTTTACCAATCCTTTTCCAACAATCATACAAGGGCCAATCAGAAAACTGCTTTTTTGACAGTAAATAGAAGATTCACATTTTTGCAGGTTAAGTTTTTAAATTAGATTCTAATTTAGATATTTAGTTTAGAATTGATTTGTTTCTAAAAAAAATGGATGAAGAGGACTGTTTGGTTTAGAAACAGTTACTTTTGCTGTTCTTATTCGCAGCGACGTCAATATGTATAAAAACTATACATGCAAAAAAAAATGAAAAGAAGAACTCTGAGATGGTGGGTGCGACCTATTAACCGCAGATAGCACATGCAAGGTGATTTCTATAATTTATATAAAGAAATGCGAAATGAAAATGCCAATTATTTTTTCATTTCACCCGAATGACAGTGGCAGTGTTTGATGACTTGCTGAAATTAGTGGGGCTTCATTTAACCCACAGTATACCTACTAGTATACTGTGATTCAACCAAACATTCAAATAGACCATCTATTCCTGCAGATTGTAGGCTTATATTTTATCTAGGGTAGGTTTTTAATTACTATTCGGCAAATGATAAAAACCAACAATTTCCGTAGATAGGGACGTAGTTGACAAAACATAAACATAACCTCTCAGAAGGTCAAGAATGAGTTGAGTTTTTGCAGTCGCCAACTTACAGCGGAAAAATTCCCCAACTTCTTAAGTCTACAGTAATTTTATGTAAACAGAGTAAATAATATTTAACACCATACAATTACAATACAACAGTACAACTGCAGTGCCATTGCACTAACGTTTATCTGAACGTTACTTTATTTATACACGCTGCTTGTGTAGTACATTTTGAATTCATGTAGTGATAAAAATCTTTTGTGATCATTGACTCTTTCTATATCTCCCTCTGGCACTGTAAATAATCCAGGAACATTAGTTATGGTCACTCTCAGCATCTTCAATGTTCTCTGTACATAAATAAGTTAATTATTCTCTCCTACAGGCTCCAAATATACCAACAATCAAGACAACTCTTTGGAATATGTACTTTGCATTATCTGCCTCTTTGATAAACATTTTAACCTGTTCTTTGGAAAATATTCTGGATTTTCTGGATCTATAACCACTTGATTTCCTATTGAGGAAAGCAATAACATTGGTATTTTAAATAATATCATTATTTTTATTCAAATAAATTGTAGTTCGCAGCATGGAATAATTACTCCATAATATGCGCATTTTATTGATATACTCGCGTCAAGAATTCAGACGTCTTACGTCACGGCTGACGTTACACATTTGTTTATATTGTCAACGTAATTTTCGATATTTGGTCGCATTAAAAACAATCATTTTTTGCAATGTAGTGCAAAATATAATGCAAACTTTTAGTGTAGTATATAGTTTTATTACTATCAGTTGCAGTTTCTTAAATATTTTGATGAAAATATAATGAATTATTCATTTGTTCGTGTGACGTAAGTCGTCTGAATTCGTCGCGAGTATAACTGGGACAAGTACGATAGATTAACTTTCTTCAAAATATTGCATGCTTTTTTTTCGACACACCAAATATCAAATTTTGCATTGGTTTTTTGGTACAATTTATTCGATTTCTGAAAAATCAATGTACATAAGGCAGCTTCCGCCTCATTTTCTATTTCAGTATCACTATAGAATCTGCGTCACACATACTGAAGTTTTATGAAGAATTAATACCGAATTTAATTATTGGAATTTATTGTTCATAAACGTTCATAGATTTCAGAATTTTTTTAACTGTTTGTATAGTTTGTAAACATCGTATCATAGCCACAACCTTATAGGCAACTTAGTTAAAGTTGTTTAAATAAAATAGTCTAGCGATTATATTAGCAAATGCATTCGAGGATTATGTCGAAACTATTTTGAATATTTGACGATTTTACACTTTACACTTAAGATCGCATGACTAAAACATCAATTATTTTTTATGTTCATGTATAAATTGACATTTTGTTGACATTTTAATGGTCTATAAGTAAACTAAAATAAACAAAAAGAGTAACTTATTATATTCTATATATAATTATTTCAATACAAAGTTTAATTGTCGTAAGTAACACTCGTTTCTACCTTCACATTAATAGATAACTTGAAATTTTCACTTATAATATTCTTAATCCTTAAGTTTACTTATTCTGTATAAAATCAGCTATCAAGAGTGATAAAATAATCCAAATAAAATATTGCACTACGACATTTAGAGAAGGTATCCATGGATGTACGTCTAAAAAATGGGAGGGCCATGGTACCCTCTTCCCCGCAGTTTCTACGTTTGTGTTTTAGACGTCGTTTATCAATAATACCTTTGATGATTTCGTTAACCACAAGGAGTCTCTTTATTAAATTTCACACTTGTATGTGAAAAAACAGTAAGTTATTACGGTATTATTTATTGTATTCTACATCTAATATTTTCAATTATCGTCTAAATTTCGCTCGTGATCGCCATTTTATACCTTCAAATTAATTGTTAGTTTAATGTGAAATTTTCTTACCGCATATACCACGAGCTTAAATTAATAATCGGAAATTGTACCTCGTTCATGAATATCTATTTTAACAAAAATTACGAACCCAAAAAAATTTCAAATAAAAGTTTCATTTCTAATTTATTGGACGATACAATACAATATTGAGACATATTTATTATTGAATGAAAAGTAGCAACCACTGTAGAACCTCAAAGATGCATTGTTTATCCTTCTTTTACAAATGCATATGTATATAAACAGGGCCGTAACTAACGAGAGGAAATTCCGTGATTTTCACCTCTAACGAGAGGCGCCAAATTCAGGTTCATTTTCCTATTTTTTCATAAAATTATAATATAGAGTGTGAGTATTCAGAGCCCATCATTCTTACTGCTTTGTGAGTTAGTTATCCGTAGCTACAGATACAAGACGAAATTAAATAAAAATAGTCAAGAACATACCTTTCCTACTGTAAAGTTTGGAAAGGTACGTACTCTGATTCTAATTTCTAAGCATAACATAACCTATACTCTCGCGCTCGACCGAGGTCTGCTTCTGATATGTCATTAGCTGAAACGTAGTGTTATTTATTATTACGAGTTAGTGTAGCAGTTGGTAGTGCGTATGTTATGTAATACACACACTTAAAATTTAAATTTTGGTTAATTGAAGTAAGTACATAGTTCCCATATCTTTTTATTCAGTCTTTCGTTGCATATCATAATTCGTATATTACAAAAATGCACTTGAAGCTGTATTTATTACTTGAGTTGCATATTTTAAAATTAGTTACAACTACCGTAGGAGGGGTTCAACTTAATACGATATTTAGCATTCTTATTTTAAACATAATTTAGTATGCACACATTTTTAAAATACTATAAATATACAAACTTACGTAGATTACAAAATAATTGTATTGTCATCATTCCTTGACTACTGTGCAAATTTTTAAGCTGATCAGACTCCTTGAAATTGGTGAAAATTACGCTAAAAGATTCCGTATTCCGTTACATGCATACATAGGTCAAGCTAATAAAAGCGTGTTAAAAAGATCTTACTCCAGTCTGTTGTTTTCAAGAAATTTGATTTTTTGTAACAAAAATGACAGTTTCAAGGATCTGCAAAATCAGAAACGTTAATTTTAATAACCTTTCAAATATGATATGATTCACTTTTGGGTTGGTGGAGTGAAAGAGCATAAAGTGTTTCATGTTTTGCATTTAAAATAAATTAATAAACTCGATTAGTTGAGATGAAATATCATTGATTGTAGAAAGTATAACTATTATAAAAAGACGCATTCAAACACATCCGTTGCATCATCAAATATATTTACGGTATAGAACTGGTTTAAAATAAATATTTTTTTATATAGAGAATCGGATCTACGATCCAAATTAAACTGATTTTTTAAAGCCAATTATTTGAAAAAGTCTTAAAAATAAAAATGTCGGAAATATCTCAAAAACTGTAACATTAAATGTTTGTTCGCGAAAACAGACAATACAGATTTGTGTAGTTTGACGTATAAAAATACAGGATGATTTATATCTTACTTTACAGCACGGTGTATATACACCTTTCTTTACACTTTCTATTCCTAGATGTACCGTAAAGGTACAGTATGGTATAAATATATATACCGGGTGTAAACAAATAAACGCGAAAACCTTAAGGGATGATTCTTCATTTAAAATTAAAATAAGATCTTTCATATAAAAAAAGTGTCTCTGCCCTTCACGGATTTGCGGCCCGAAAAAGGAACATGCTCTGCACATACTCTGCAAAAACACTGATTCTGCGCACTTTAGTAATAAAAAAATTACTATAGAGAAATAATATTTGATACGCTTTTGCTACTATCGAAAAAGTATATTTATTGGATAATTTATTGATTATTATTGAGCGGAAGGAGTAAAAGTGCACTCCTTTACTGGTAATTGTAGCCTTGACGCCCAAAGGAGGCAAGTGCCAAAATCATGTATCAGAGATATTGATAAAAAACTTAATAAAATTTTTGTGTTAATAAATTTAAGCACTTTAACATGTTGGCCACTTTAATGAGTGTAAGTAATCATAAATCTAACTGCAATTAGAGTTCTTTGCTATAAGGGTTTTTATGAAAAGAGATAAGTGCCCAGAATTATTGTTTTTATAAAAGGGATAAGTACCCGGAATCGATGTTTTTAGAAAAGGGGTAGGGGCCCATAATATTATTGTTATTTATTTATTTATTTTGTATTATTATTTATTTATTTTTTAATGTGATAAATAAAAACTCAGTTGTTACAAATATTTTAATTAAACTCTTTAATAAAATTTAACTTTTTTCATTCTTTTTTCAGAAAGTAAACTAAACTACTATACTCGCGTCAAGAATTCAGACGACTTACGTCATGCGAACAAATGAATAATTCATTATATTTTCATCAAAATATTTAAGAAACTGCAACTGATAGTAATAAAACTATATACTACACTAAAAGTTTGCGTTATATATTGCACTGAATTGCAAAAAATGATTACTTTTAACGCGACCAAATATCGAAAATTACATTGACAATAAAAATAAATGCGTAACGTCAGCCGTGACGTAAGACGTCTGAATTCTTGACGCGAGTATAGCAGTTAGGTAATTTAATATAAATACATTTTTTTATTTTGCAAGTAAATCTTCATAAAATTTCTTGGATTCAGCATTATCCTGTAAAAACGGGATCATACTGCAAAGATTTTCTTTTTTCTCAGCTGATATTGAATTTAAACTATAAATGGCTTTCAACTCAGATTTCCTTACATCTTCCAATATTTTCCTTTTTTTAAAACATTAATGCATTTCCAGGCCTCCATTTCATTAAAAATGTCTCTTATTTGCACTACTGCTGGGTTACTAGACTCTACTTTTATCCATGAAGCTTTTTTGATATTTAATTTTGTTGTATTAATAAGTGCATCACAAGCGGACTGTATGTTTAAAAAGTTTTCTGGCTTCATAGAAACAACATTAAATTTGTTATCGTGCCTAGCCTCACGTATTATTTTGCATAAGCCATCAAGTACCAATGCTCTTGTTGCTTTCCTCCTCATTTCAATGTGAGCAAAATTGCGATCGCAGAAAAGGTTGTTATGACCACATCTGAGAAATTTGTGCTCCACACTTTCAAATAATCCAACAAATACCATGAAGACTAAAAGAAAAATCATCATTCGATTTTTATTTTGGCCTGTGCAGTTGTCAGACCAAAGACCAGGTTTTTCCTGTGTATTTGGTTTGTATTGCCTGAATTAATAAACATGAAATTATTTAATTTCCTCCTCTGCTGGCAATACCCTCATGCCAGATGCACATATAAGCACTACTACTTGTGTCTCCCACATGTACCCCAAAATTGTAACAGGACAGTTGCCTCATGTAGATCATATCACTGTGGGTTAAAGTAGGCAAAAATAATATCTGTTGTAGATCAATAAAAATTGTGCAAGTTTTTCAGTTCACCTGCTGAGATGTGGTATGATCATCTTTCATGTAAGACAAGGCACTCTCTACTTTTCTGTGATGAAGTTCCAACTTTATCTTTGCTCCATTTTCACCTGATTTTACTTTGCAATTTAATAAATCACAAGTCTTACTGAAATGTTTGTATTTGTATTAACTACCACAGTTATTATATACAACAATATAATAAAACGCAAGTAAACGACGTAAACATAAATGCTCAGATCACATAGGCCAAGCAAATGACAAACAACTATTGACTGTGGTAACTCGATTCTGTTGGCACTTACCACATCTTCAAGGAAAATTACCCTGGAGGTACACCCAGCAGCATATTTTAAGTTTATTAAACATTACTAGAATAAACGCATGGCACTTGCCCCCTTTACAGGAACACGGCGATGGTAATTACAACCTATTGATGTACAAATATGTTTTTTCCAAATTTTGGCACTTGCCTCCTTTGGAACGGCAACGCTACAATTGTTAGATTGTATCGCCATTATGGCCATAAAATATATTTTGAATATCTTGATTTATTTAAAATACTTGTAAATAAAATAAATAATTTCGAATAAAAAACCAACGTAGGATATCTCGTACGATACATAACCCGATTTGCATGCATATATTTCAAAATGAAAATATTTCAAGTAGGTGATTATTAGATAGTTAACAATACATAATTGTTAAATTATTCAACTAACAACTACTTACTTTAAATATTTTTTTGTGTAATTTTATATTCTTTTCGGGAATCGTAACACTCAATTTCTTCGCACTTTTAGTTGTTTACACTCTTTATGTATTTTTACTATAGACTATTGTGGAAAATGGTTCATGGGAAAATTTATTACAATAAAATTTAATAATTATTTTAATGAAAAAGTTGTGTTACTTTTTTATTTGTGGGAAGTGCTGAATAGGGGCGACATTTAGATTATCGCACGCAGGCGCGAAATACTCTAACTACGGCCTTATAGCTACAATTTACATTTCAGTACTCTGGCGTCGTTGTAGAATGTACAGTAGCTTTTTCTTAACCACAGACTTTCGGTAGTGTAGGTATTAATTTATATAAACAAGCGTTTTGATGGTTTTTAGATATTAATTAATGAATCAATGCTAATGACACTTTATTCAAACAAAAAGTTTTCATCCATTTATTCACCATCTGCCAACTGCGTAACCTGTAGTGCGTATTTTCAAAATATATCACTTAAGCCTTGTTCTCATGGATGCGAAATTCGCGAAAATTATTGAAGTTGACACTTTTCCCGCCATTAAATAATTCCCACACATTTTTGCGAATTTCGCGTCCATGAGGACAAGCTTTTAAGGTACGGATTCGCTGGTGCGACTGCGGCTGCGACTGCGACTGCGACTCGTTGCCGGCCAATAGGCAGTCTAAATGCTGGAGTTGATGAGAACATTCAGACTGTCTATTGGTCGGCGACTAGTCGCAGTCGCAGCCGCAGTCGCACCAGCGAATCCGTACCTTTACGCTTCTGACTAAGAATGGAATCCCAAACGTTCAACCAACTCCAGGAGATCAGGAGTTGGAGATCATCCAACCTTTTATAATATATAGATGAACTGTAATTCATTATTCTCTTAAACATGGACTATTTTCAGTTTTCACTTATTCAGAAATAATTTTAGACATATTAGAATTTTCAATATACGAAAAAAAATTGCAGAAAAACATAGACGTACACTCGGAACAGGAATTTTTTTTTTTTCGTTTAATTTTGAGAATATTCTAGAAATATTGTATAAAAAAGTTACCTGTTTTCTAAATATAAGTAAAAAAAACCTTTACATTTCTAAATTTATGTTACAGTACATTATTCAACCACTAAAATGATATATACTACAAACAAAATATGTATTTACATTTTATTAATTTTATTTTTGTTTTAGGAAATACTTGAAATCTATCCTGACACAGAGGACATCTACAATATTCCAGAAATTAAATTATTAGATGTTCAGAAATGTATAGATTACTGTGATTTAAATGTTATGTTAATATGAATTTATAATAATTATTATTTTTTTATATTTATTTACTTGTTACATTTTTAGTTGTATTTTATATTTACGTTAATTTTAATTATATTGTAGGAAATATTCAATATTTTGTACTAATTGGTCTACTTTTAATATAAATATAGTATTTTTTAAAGTCACAGGTATTGTTCTTTCACTTCAGTAACGACAGCTACAATATTAATGTGAAATGTTCACAGAATTGTAAGTAGGTATACTCGCCTCAAGAATTCAGACGTCTTACGTCACGGCTGACGTTACACATTTGTTTTTATTGTCAACGTAATTTTCGATATTTGGTCGCGTTAAAAACAATCATTTTTTGCAATTTAGTGTAATATATAATGCAAACTTTTAGTGTAGTATATATTTTTATTACTATCAGTTGCAGCTTCTTAAATATTTTGATGAAAATATACTGAATTATTCATTTGTTCGTATGACGTAAGTCGTCTGAATTCTTGTCGCCAGTTTTTTATATCTAGTGGGTTATGGAAGAATTTGCTGTTTCTGATATACTTCTATCACACTATCGTCAAAATTAGTTGTAAAATACTAGTAATATTTTTATTATATAAATATAATTTATTCAGTGTTTATTTATTTGTGTTGTAAATAATATATTTATTATGGCTGCACTTACAAACAAGCAAATGGTACAAATGCATTTGTTGCATTGATCGCCGAACAGAAATTCATGCCTTGCGGCTAAAATTCAGATGACTTACGTCACAGCTGACGTCACGCAATTGTTTTATTGTAAACATAATTTTTGATAGTTTGTCGCCTTAAAACTAATATTTCTTTGTAATTTAGTGTAATACTTATATAGTGCAAACATTTAGTGCAGTAGGTAATATAGTTTTATTATTTTCAGTTGCCATATTTTAAATATTTTTTTCTACAAACATGTTAAAAATGCAATTATTAACACTCCCTTGTAGCATTGAAAATATTGCTTTTAGGCACCAGTGCCTCAAAATGATTATCTTTAAAGCACTAGTGCCTTAAAGTAAATATCAAATTGTGACAGTAAATTTGCAATACATTTAATTTGTATATTCTTTATTAACGTGAATACTTATATTACAATTCACATAATTTGAAAAATTAAATCCTTCCTCAATTCTACCACTATCAACTGAAACGACCGCATTCTTAGTTGACGTTTGAGCAGAATCCGTTGAGATTGATGGCACGAAAAGCAGTTTTCGGGCAATCGAATTCTTTCTTCGATGTATCCCTCGGCGACTTTTGAAAATTTCCATCCCCCATGCCGCTTAATTGTCGTTAAATTTGCCCCACTATCCGCTAGTAAACTTGCCGACGAACGCTGAAAACACGAACGTGAAACGGTTAGAATTTGAAAGTTGTAGAAATTTAGCAATAGCAGCAGGAAATTTTCCAAACGTATTTGTTCCGACAGAGTTTTTCGTACACTTGCCTTTCACATAGGAAAAACCTTCGATGTCCCACATTTGCTCGACGCAGAGCCATATATCTCCGGTAAAAATCCAAATAAAATTCTTCAACGATAGTGAAATTTCGTGGAACCTTGGTTTTGGTATCTGATATCTTAACCAATATTGAACTGGAAGTGCTCACAATTTCCAAGTTGTCGAGAGTCAACTGGCAAAGCTCCTCTCTACGGCAGGCACCAAATATTAGTTACTTTCATCATAAGATACTCGTCATCCGGTGCGCACAAAAACTGTTCAATTTGGTATCTGGTCAAGAACTCAGAAATGCAGTGAGCTTAAAATGCTTGCTGGTATTCGTAACATAGCTTTAATCATAGAATAATTAGACCATAGAGATAAAGATTTCCAAACTTTCGATTTCTGCTCAAAATAAGCTAAGAATACATTTTCAGTATATTTTACAGGAACGCCTTTTTCTTCACACCACTTTACAAACTTATTGTACGCAATTTCATGTTGAATCCGGGATTTTCTTGGTAATAAGTCCAAAGTAGCTCGGTTGGCCACATCATCTATTTTTTTAAATGGATTGTTCTTTACCATATTTTCTTTATACTTTTTAAGGGCAAAACGACACAATGCTTAAACGTGACAAATCCAAAGCTTTCAAACTTTTCGTAAATGATGAATAGAACAATTGTTGCCACTATGGTTACTATATCATTGGCAAGTGCCTACTTCGAAAATTTGATATAGTGCCTACGATGCTATTCAAAACTTAACTTATTTCTTCCCGGGTTAATTCTTTTTAATGTTGTTTTTAATATTGTATGATATTTGTGTTAAGTGTGTTAAGGCACTGATGTAAATAAAACTTTTACATGCGTGCCTCAGAAATGCACTTTTAACACTCACATCATAACTATTATGAAAATATATTGAATTATTCTTTTGTCCCTATGACATGAAGCCTGCTAAAGTTGGAAATTTTGAACTTCACTCAACTTCAATAACGAATACAATTAATTTGATTGGCTGAAAGTCACGTGACTTACGGTGGTATTCATTGTCTGTCTCCGGTCGCCGAAATTATATCAATCTCGATTGAAATTCACATAATTTCGGAGTGACTATGAATGACAGTGTACTACAACAGTGGTATCCAATATCTTCTTCCCAAAATTATGCGATTCTCATAATGAAATTCATATAATCTAGGGAAGGAGACTGCTCTGCGCCGACCGGAGACGGACTATGAATACCACTGTTAGTGTTGGTAGTAACACTACGTTATTTTCTTAAGCAGGCTTAAGTCGTCTGAATGTTTGCTTACATTTTTATGCAGCAGCTACAGCTACACTTAAAAAAGTAAAGTTATGTATTTAGTATCGTGTGAAATTAACAAGACTAAAAAAATAGCTATTTCATTTATTAATATGGTAAGGTAGATAAGTAATTAGACATTATATTTTTAAATACTTCAGACTATAGTCTTTATGCATCGGACGAATGTGACACAGAATGTAGAAAATCAATTTAATTATTTGCAAAATTCCTTAAGTTAAAATAGAAGATCGAAGCCATGCGCTATAAATAACTCATTACATTCAGTTTACTAGGACACATATTCATAGTTCATCTTCGGTCGCCAGAGAGCGGTCCGTACCGAAATTAAGCGAATTTCATAATGAAATTCACATAATTTCGAGAAGATGATATAAGATACCACTGTTACAGTTCACTGTATTCATTGCCTGCCTGAAATTATTTGAATTTCATTACAAAATTCGCAAAATTTTGGGACGGGGATCGCTCTCCGGCGACCGGAGACAGACTATGAATACCACCGTAAGTCACGTGACTTTCAGCCAATCAAATTAATTGTATTCGTTGTTGAAGTTGAGTGAAGTTCAAAATTTCCAACTTTAGCAGGCTTCATGTCATAGGGACAAAAGAATAATTCAATATATTTTCATAATAGTATTTGTAGTATAACAGGGCGACAGCACTTGGCAATTAGCACAGATGGGCCCCTCTTATCCACTATCCCATCACCTCACGATTATCTGCCTTTGGCTCTCCTCGAACCTACTCGGCACGCTCGGCACCCTGTTGAACGCCAGGATCTTAGTCCATGATAAGCCCCTAATCTCTTTCCTTTACAGCTCCTCGGCGCCAAAGATCTTACAGTGGTATTCATAGTCCGTCTCCGGTCGCCAGAGACCAGTCTCCATACCGATATTATGCGCATTTGATAATGAAATTCACATAATTTCGAGAAGGTATAAGATACCACTGTTACAGTACACTGTATTCATTTTCCGTCCGAAATTATTTGAATTTCATTATAAAATTCGCATAATTTCGGGACGGAGAACGCTCTCCGGCGACTGGAGACAGACTATATGAATACCACTGTAAGACTAACAGTGGTATTCATAGTCTCAGACAATGAATACAGTGTAATGTAACAGTGGTATCTTATATCTCCTTCTCGAAAACGTGTAAATTTCACTATGAAATTCACATAATTTCGGAATGCAAACCACTCTCTGGTGACCGAAGATCGACGGACTATGAATACCACACACTGTTACTCTTTCAAAAGTCGCATAGTGCATGGAAGTGTCCTCCTCTTCTCCACATTCCGGGCATAAACGATCCTGCTCTATCCCTATCAAAACTTAGATGCCCTTTGAGTCTGCAATGACCCCCACCATTTAGTTCAGGAACCTTCCTAGATTCAAGCTCTACAGCATCCTATCATAATCGTAAAGCCCTAATCTAACAACTCATCACTAGCTTATAAACTTGCGCAACGGGCCAAGCGTGCGAGGAGCTACAATTTATTGGCGTACTAAATTTGAAGCCGATCAGATATAAAGAATATACGAAAATAATTGTGTAATAACATTCATTATTTTTAGTAGAAACAGTGATATAACAGTTTTAGCCAATTTCAAGGGGTTGGATACTAAAAATGAGTTATTTCCAAATTTGTTTGTCCTAGTTTTTATCTTGTATCAATTACCCACGGTCACAAGTAATTAAGAGAGTAATTCATTCACAGCACAGATATGAATACAGGAGATGTTATGATTGCAAGGGACATGATTACCTAACCGTGCCACTTGAGAAGGGTTCAAAACACTCAAAAATAAGTTGACGTAGAGTGTTTTAATTATTTATGGTGAGAAAATCTCAACTTTGACAAATTTTGCAAAAGTAAAACAGTACAAATATATTATTGCTACTTTTATTCATGTATCCATGTTTTATCAAAATTTAATATATTCTTCAATTCAGATTCCGACCTTTTAATATTTATTTTAAATAGTTTCTTCACCATATCACTATTTCGTCTTTTTCTATCAGTATACTCTTTTCGATTTCATTTTATACTTCTATATATCTAGATAAAGTTGTGAAATACAGGAATCCAAATTTTTTTATTGTCAGAAACTCATTTTTAAAATACCATCTTCCTTCCCCAAGTTTTCACTATTTTCCATTTCGCAATTGTACTTCTTTGCCACTTTTTATTGCACTATACACTACTCATGGACATTTTTGTTAATGAATAATTATTTATAAGTATATAGGTAAATTAGAAAAAGCGAATACATGACTATTTATTACTCATTACTTTCAAATGAGGCAGTGTTTCGCCTGCCTCATCGTACTGGCCGCCACGTTTACTTATTTTTATATTGTTACCTATTTTCAAATATGCATGTTTCTTATTTACAAAATAAATAGTGTAAAATGTTCCATTAATGGTTATCGCTGTTCTTTGTGGGCATTTGAGGCGGCATACTGTTTTGCCTAGGGCGCCAAAACAACTCGAGTGGCCCCCGTCTGTGCTTTGTAGTATTAAATATAACGTTCTTGTGTAGTGAAATTAGATGCACATATTTAAAACTAATGTAAGTATATTTTGTGACTAATATTTATCTACAATTCCAAGACAATTTAATTTCATTGTACGATTGTACTTAATGCCTGCTTGAAAAGTATTTCCTTAATGCAATAGATTTTGTTGTACAAAAAAACAATGAGAAGACATTTTGATTTTGTTTTATTTTTTTAATGAGTTCTCTTGCTAGATGAGCTCCTAATAAAAATCTAAGCCCAAGTTCAGCCTAAGCTTGTATGGCAGTAGCCTCAGCTGTTCATATTATACAGATCTTTTTAAATTTTGTTATTTAGATAATAATATACATATTTATATTAAATTCTTTTCAGGTTTTTGATTTAAAAAGTTTTATGTTTGTAGTAGATAATATAAACACCCAGTATACAATAGTTTCCTTTTTAACATCAGTAAAAAGTACAAAAATTAAAACTTACTAAATTTAAAAAAAAGTAGATTTTTTACAGTGACATTTGTTATAATTTTCTTATTATTAAAACATTTTGCAGCTAAATCACATCTTAAATCAAAACATGTCAAGAGAAGTACCTGTTTTATATAATCAATAAATGGAGATTTAAAAATTTGCATAGTACAGAGAACGAGTGGCATACACATTCTTTTCATGAAAATACTGAAATGGCATGCACAACTCTGATAATGCTGAAAGAAAATTTTACATCCAAAAATGGATTACATCACAATGTATATTTCAAAAGTTTTTATTCGGTTTACTCCAGAAATTTCACAAAATAAAAGTCTAAGAAAAAAAACTTCTCTGCATCAAAAACTAAGCCACTTGAGAAAAAACTTTTACCTTTTTTTTCATGAAATGACTTGAGGTAGTATTATCTAGTTTTTCATATACGATATACATATATTACTTTGAGATCTCAAGATTTGTTTTTTGCAAAGAAAATAAAAAATGTTACATGACCCCTTGAATATTTTTTTATTTAAAAATAGTAAATAAAGCATAATGTTTATTACTTAATATATTGTAATTACACTGATCTAATGTAATACAAAAAAGTTAACTTAATTAGTAAATTTATTATAATGTAATTAATCTTTTTCAGCAATGGCAGTTAAATGTCTGTCAATCTCTTGTTCTGTTAATTTCCTAAATTTTGGTTCATCCTTTGATACAACCCCAACCTCTATTTCTGAAGGTTTGAAGTCGACCGATAAGACACTAGACAAACAACTGATAGCTAATTGAATAACATCATCATATTGTAATTCCTGCTTTTTCTTCAATTTTTTTTCCAAATAACTATTGGCTTCCGTCTGTTTAGCACCCACACTTACAGCTCGATATCCACAATAATACCCTGCTGGATCTGCTTTGTAGACACACGGTCCTATTTCATTATCATAACCGATTAGCACCATAGAACAACCTAAAAGAATATCAGTGATTAGATAAGTACTCGCTTAAGTATGAAAAATAATTGCTCAAATTACTTTAACATCTAATAGCTACAATATATAAAATACAAAGATGCTTAGCAATTGTTACAGTAATAATTTGTGTACAGAATATTACACTGTAGAACTGATACGAAATTGTTCAGCTATGGATGTACAGTGGCCGTAACCGTTGAGTGAGAAATTATAGATAGAGCCGCAACCTTAATGGCGAAATGCGTATACGATCTACAAGTTTAACACCCTGTATCTTGAAAACAAAGGCCCTAATAGAAAATATCTATAGGGCAAAATGTTTTTTAAAGTCGGACATGAAATAGAGGCCTTCATATTTGACGTTCCGTTATGTTACACCATGTTTTACAGTAGGGGTTTTTTGGGCCCGAGATTTGTCCTTCTGTCGAGAACTGTTGTTAACGACAGTCAGTTTTGAGTGTTATGTGTGATTCAATGGTTTAACAAGCAAAGAAAACCTCCGTGGACAATAAGTTGTCGATAAAATGACGAATCTTGGAACCAAAGAGCTGCTATTACCTAATACTATCTCGGGCCCAAAAGTGTATACACATTTTGCCATAAGGTTGCGCCTCTATTTATTTCAACGCCGTAACATAAAGGTTTCCAACCTTACACTATTACAACTCTTAAAGGGCAATTACTAGGAATTTTAGAAGGTATCAATGATTAGGTCATGTCAATTGTTTCTGTTCTATATATGTATTGGACAAGAAATTAAGCCGTCATAATTTAAACCAAATATACTGATTTGAGCTGGATACCTTTATATTGGGGCGTGTGTTCCTACCCACTTAAATCAAAATCATAGATATAATTAATTTACAATTCATTAAATGCTTTAATAAAATTGCAAACAATTTGACTTTTTAAAATTTATTTTGTACTTTACCGAAGTGCTAAATTTTGTGTGTTAATACCTATATAATAGTATCTCACCTAAAGGCCTCATTTCAGCATTTTGTGTGTATACCTGGGAAATATCTGCTACTCTTCTGCACAAAGCATCTAGTGGCATTTCATAATTAAATTTATATTTAAATTGAGCTGCCTCATACCTAGCTCTCTGTACCTGAGACTTGCTATCGGCAATCATACCAGTCATAACACATCCAATAGAATCCGTAAGTTGAAATAAATGGGTAATGGTGTTGGCATCAACCAATTTATCAGGAATTTTTCTCTGGGTTACACAAACCGCTGTATCCACTCCTTTTACTGCTACAGAAGTTAGACCGGCTTGATTAATTGCTTTAAAAGCATATTCTACTTGATACAATCGGCCCTCGGGTGAAAATATAGTTATATGGCGATCAAATCCTGCACTGCTTCCTCTAGACATCTTAAACAATTTTCACTAAACTAAAAAGTATTTAAAGCACAACTCTTTCCAAACAATAAATGATGATATTTGTAAATTGTGTATTTTTGACGTGATAAAATCGCAATGTCATATAATATTTTTCTATGGCCATAGACATACATAGACACCAAAGACAGTAGTAGACCCACAGATAACTAACTACCAATACTTTGGAGTCCTTGCTAGTTTCCAAAATCTATTGTCATAGCTAAAGAACACAGCAGAGATTTCTCACTATTATCACTAGAGATGGGCTTAGCAGTTCATTTTAATGATTCAGTTCTCCAGAACTGAATCACTAAAAAGAACTGATTCTTAAAATGAGCTCTTTAAGAACTGGTTTTACGTCAAACACTGCACAGATATACGCTTCTCTCCGAATCCCGCATCTCCGTCAATCGCAACGGTTGGTTTCTTCCGCGTTTTACGATTACGACCCGTTTAGACTTTAGAATAAGAATTCTTAAACAAAATATTTGAAGCCTCTTTTTTCCAAAATATCTCGAATCATTTAGATACTGATTTTTATTTATTTTTTATTACAGATTTTAATTTATATTTTTGTAAAGTTGTTGTATTTTACTTGTTAATAAAATTCAGTTCTTAATTCTTATACATCATATAATTATAATTAATGGCACATACCTATATCGTTTTTATTAATGTAACAATTTGATACGGACGCCTATGTGCGCTGGTATGCAGATCTTGGATATTATATTTAACTAAGAATGATATTAACGCTCCGCAATCGGATCACCAATCAGTTATTCAGAATTCAGATCGCCGGTATGATTTAGAAGCTCACATATGCTGTAAACACTCGTTCACTATTCACTGAACAGTTCCTTCTGATGTCTAAACTTGAAAACATCTCTCGCACTCTACATCAATCGTCGATACAAATCAGTTCGCAAAGAACTGATTTGTCAACTTCTCGAGAACTGATTCTCGCAGTTCAGTGTCGAAACCCGTTCTTTTAAACCAGTTCACTCGGGAACTGCCCATCTCTAATTATCACTGCCTCGCTGTGCTCTCTGCTAGAATTTGCAGCGTCAACAACAGTTATTAGCTGTTGTTTCGTTGATTCTTATTTTAGGATTTTTTGGGAGTAACCGTTGAAGTACCGGTAACTGTTTTTTAGTAACCGTACCGTTTTTGTGTGAAAGAGGTTAGTGAGGGGAAGAGACACGACGTTAATGTTGACGTTACAACAATAACACCAGTTATTGAAATGATTGAAATCAGTAACATATTCAGCGAGGTAGGTAAGCCAAAAGCTGTTACGAATACTACGAAAATTGTGAGATTATAAATTTTTCTGCACTCTGCAGAGAACATTTCATACAATACGTCTTAATAAAATGATTGATTGTAGAAGTAGTTAAAAATAACATTGTTTTAAAGGAACTTTTCCTTTTTTTTTGTACTACATTTATAATTTTCCATAATAAAGTTAATCAACTTATAAAATGTTACTTTTTCCATTTGTAACAGTTGATAGAATACAATGCGGTTATATTTTTCTAGCCATTCAAATGTTGATTTGCCTCACTCTGGTGGAACAAAGTAAGGTTTTATAATTAAAGTTAAAGTGTAATAAACAATATATATTAAAAATAAATTCAACAAGCACACAAAAAACAAACACTTCTATGCTACTGTTGCTTGTTTACAAAAGTTTGCGGTATGATTATTTATTAATTTATAACAATCACAGATTCAAGAAGAACCATAACCGGTGTATTTTAGCGAGCCTGCATTACCTGAACTTAATCTAGGAGTGGTGGTCTCATGTAAGAGATACCGCTAACCGTTATTCTGACAACGGTTACTCGCAGAAAAAATCCTATTTATTTCACTCATAGACTTCTAAACTGGTTTATAAGGTCACTAATATATCTATGATAAGGTCTATAATAGCTTTGTTCGTAAACCATGCAGTGGTGCACTAGTGTAATAATACGTTGTTCGGTTATTACAGTGTATACAAGTGCAAGTATAATCCAGGCGTTCGAAAATTTCAGTGTAGTGCAATAGTGCAGACACTACTACACTAAGTAACAACATGATGTAAAAGTGTAGTGTAGTATAATTGTGGCGCGAAAATGAAACTTTTATCACAAAACTCACTTTTTGGTAGATATTTTTAAACATCATAACCCCGAAAGTACCTAATGGGTTTTCTGTTTTGTCACAGAAATGGTTAATTGCGAAATATGCAAAGAGGCATATTTACAATATAATAACGGACAACCTTGTCTGGAATTGCAGGGATAGAAATTTGTTTTTGGTAGTAATTATCGATGATATCTACATTAATTTAACTTTAAGATTATGTACAAATAAGTTATTATGTATGACTTTATTCGGTATAGATGATCCTGAAAAAGATTTTCGTGCTTCAGTCAGAAATTGAGACTATTAAGAAAAACAAAACAGGATTGGAAATTAGGTTATGCCAGTTTACATAACTTGAATTTACGAACAGCCAAATTTTTTTATCTGAAAGTGGTGTAAAATTATTATTTGAGTGCAACACTGAATTCCAATACACTACACTACACACATTGTATAGGGTATATTTTGTGGAGTAGGGTCTACGAACACGAACAAAGAACAAAGCTTTTTCACTTCACATTTTTTAGGTTACGGTCGGACTGAGATTAGAAACAGGGTATAGGTTTTAAATAATTAAATAAATATTATAAAGTTTATAAAAGATGTGTAGAAAAAATATTTTACAACATAGTATTTAAAGAAATTCTACTATTATATTAGAAACTTGTTCTTTAAACTATTTTAAGCATTTTTCATTAATGCATAAAAATTTTATCTAAAACTATGACCGTTTTAAAAGGTTGGAAATATGCAGTGTTTTTAGGTGGTGTTGTAGGGGCTATAGGTGTAGCTATATACCCCATAATAATTGATCCAATGCTTAATCCGGATAAATACAGTAAGTACAAGGCGGTATGTAATTCTCTATTAAACTAAATTTATTACAGAAAAAATTCAAGCCGTAACTCGAGCAAATATTAGACAGGAGGACATCCAACCTGGAAGTAAGTCAGCATATTATATATTCTATTAAAATCCCATTATATTTTATTATATAACCAGAATTTTATTTTTTTTTACATCTGCATATGCGATTTGGTTATTTCAAAAATTACTATATTTTTTAAGATAAGTTGTCAAGTCCAAGTCTAATAATGTCATCAGTAACTAGGTAATTATGAAAATTATAACAAAAAATTGTAAGCACAATTGTATTTGGTCTCTATGAGTAAGATGAGAGCATCATTTTAAACCATATATTGGTACAAACTAACCAAAAAGAACATAATGTATGTATAAGAACTGTTTTACACTCGAGATTTCTTCTGAAAATTATGGGCAAATTTTTGCGAAGAATTTTGTTTAAAGTTTGTATATATATTTCAGCTTTTTTTTACTGTTTAAGAAAGGTATTTTAAGCTAATATATATGACATCTCCTACGCAGTTCCTATCAATGAAGTCATATGTATGTTCTCTGATACCAAATATCTAGGTATGCTAATGAACAATTCCACAGACAAAGCTCTATTCAATAATTATTTAAAAAAATTTATTTATCTAAATTTACTAACCTGATTTAATGGAAATACTCTATAGATATTAACCTCTGACAGTGGAAACTCGAAATTCAACCACAATAGATGAGATCCGACCTATTTCTGCATTTTTAGGATTGCTTCATCAGGTGGCCTCCTTTAAGTTGAGTCAAATATCTAACTATAAAAATTATTATACCAATAAATTAAAATTGGAAATTTGCGGAAATTCTGCCGCACTTTCTCAAAAAATATAAAACATGTTCTATATTTTTACGAATAAAAATTTCCATTAAATTATTGTTATAATTCTCGTATGTATAAAACAGCTAAAAAGTTTCACGAAAATTTTTAGCAAAATTATGAGATAAATTTTTGCTATAATTCTTGTGTGTGTAAAACGGTTCTTAAGCAATAAACAAAACAAGCAATATAAATCAGTCCCATTTGTATTGGCAAATGAATTATTGCCAAAGACAGAAATTATCAAATTGAATTATTATATTTTTTATTTTTAGATATGAAAGTTTGGACAGACCCCTTTGATAGAAAGAAGGAAAATTAATTTTATGTTGAAATTAAGTTGTACATAATTATTATTAATAGTTTATAGATAATTTTGTAAATATTTGCAGAATTTGAAAGTATGTAAGTAAATAAAAAATATACAATTTTATAATTTTTAATTAGTTATATGCTGAGGAATCCTGATATATAATGAAATTTTAACCATAATTTTATTACTTAAAAAAATTTTTTGTAATGAGATGTTCGCTCTATTACTTTCTGAATAGAGACAAAAATTGTAGGTATATGAAAAAAGGTGTACTCTATAGATTTCACTTAATAAGGAGCATCATTTTCACAAGTAGTCAATCTGTAGATTAAGCAGTAGTTTCTTTTTTTAACCACTGAAATGCGAAACATGGTATGCCCAAGAAAATTGTTATTATTGAAATTCAGTCTTCGTATCTCAAGACTAATTTTCCTAATTCCCATCGAATCTTAAAAACTTAAATTGTATATATCTCGAAAGTTCTATTTAGTATTGAAGATAGTTCAATAGTTTTGTGGTAAAATATAAAAAGCCATCAGCTACTCTGGAAATAGAGATCCATATACTACTGGAGATAGAGATCAAGTGGGCATTTTACAGATTAAAAGAAACAGCTATAAGCATGCTGAAGGCTAATATAAGACAACAAAGCACAACAGATTGATGGAGGACATCATCACCTAATGATGGTCTCGAATGTTGTTTATGAAAATCAACTATAAACTACCTTATCAAATTCTCCTACCTTGGAGGAAGGAATGGGAATGGAACATAACCAACTTTCTAAAGATAGGCAATTGTTGATACACAGATGGCTCTGGAACTGCGGAAGAGGTTAGGGCTGGAGTGTAGAGTTGTATTCTGAGTACTAGGCTGTCGGTAAGCCTTAGTAACTATGCAACTATCTTCCAGGTAAAAATTTATGCCACTGAATTGTGTGTACATGAAAGTTGGAAACACTAAAACGTACAAGCAATTCAATAAAAATGTATTTCGATAGCAAGCAGCCCTAAAAGCTCTAAAACAGTTGGAAATTAGTAACAGAGTTACTTTGGTTTGGATATGGCGCTGCTTCGAACATCATTGATCCAGAATCAGCTCTTGGCATAACCTCGGCTACTGCTAGAACAGCCCTCCCTACTTGGAATGAAAGTGTCTAAATAGTGGCAAGCTAGTACCATCTATTTACATATGTTGGACTTAGTTGAAGAATCGGCAGAACACGTATCGTGTCACGAGCAGATTTTCTTTATTTTGCAATGGGTATCTCTTGCCAGTAAACTTGAACAAAACCTCACTCAGCAAAGTTATCGTCTTCACAAAGAGGTTAAACCTATTGGGTGAATAATTTTGAGTGTACCACAATTGGTCATATGCAGTTGAGGGCTGGTTAAAGGGCGCACTCACTTTAAACAACAATAACCATACTTATTTAAAATGTAGCTAAAAATTTAAATATTTTTTCAACTTTAACGCCTTGTAAAAAGGTAAAAGAGCAGCAATTGAATAAGGCATGTTCAGCACAACATTGTATTTTGACATTAACAATCTGCTCTTAAGCTACTTACCTTTATTAATGACTCACCCTGTATATACTTCATTACACTCCACTGATACATCAGTTAGTTGCAATATATTTGGGCACTCTAATATGAAATGAAAAAAATGTATAAAGAAGTAATATAATTTATTTAAATTTATAAAAAAGCAACATTGTAATATATACACTAGAATAAAAAAAAAACTAAGATGCACTTAAAACTACAAGGATTATATCAACAACACATCAAAGCTTATGTTTACTATGGCAATGATAAAAGGGCCGTAGACCACTGTAAATATTTTTCATCATCACAAACATTTACATAAACATCAAAACCTTCCCTATTGCAGATTCCATCAGATGTAAATACATACTTATGAAATGTTCCATCTAAACAAACGGCTGAAAACAAGTACGTGTAGTTAGAAAGTTCGTGTCAATGCAGGAGTATATCATACCGATAACGGAACTATTAGGTCCAAATGCACAAATGCATGCACACTCCGGTGGAACTGTGAAATTTGCTAAAGCCCATTGAGATTCTCCATACTTTCCTAACATTCCTCCACTAGGTAATCTAAAAATGTAAAAATTGTAACTGTTGTAAGTTCCAAGATCTCGAGTGATTCATAGATAATATAAAAGCACCATTATTATTAGCAGGTAAACGAATTTTTATAAGAGTTTAAACATTATTTATCTCAGTATTAATACTGTGTCACTCTGACACACACTCTATACACAGCAGTACGATACCACAGCTTACTTATACCAGATGCAAAAGCTTTGCGCGGTGCTTTGATGTCTGTGATAAACGTGTTAGACATAGGCTCAGTAGATTATGGGTCAGGGTGCATGCTCTTTGCACAATAAGAGTTTAATATTTATTTTTGTAGATACGTGTCAGTTGCACCACTTGACTGATGTTTACAAATTGTATAAGTTTTCTATTTGCTTTGTCAGTTTTTTTATGTTTTTAAGTCATAGTTTGTATATTTTATACTGTCTTATAAATAGCATACACTTGGAAAATTTATACAAGGATTTTTCTTCAAAATGTTTCCCACATATCCTGTAATTCTTAAAGTTTGTTTTATCTAGTAAGTCCTCTCTTTTAGCGGTTTTCAGCCACGCTTCACGTCTACAAAAAATATTTTTAAATTCTTTTAATATAAGACTGAATAATTGTACACGAATTGTTACTCTGAAAACTAATCCTTGCTCTCACGTGTTACATTGTGTGTGGATACAAATTGTGGAATATTGCTTATATTTCTTAAAATATTCGTCATATTAAAAACATGTTTTAATAAAAGAGTTAGAGGAAATTATCTCCCGTTTAGTGATATCAAACAATATTTCATATAAAAAAAATGTGGTTGCCAAGGTAACTGACTTAATTTAATAATTATTTTGATAAACAGTGTCAAAAGCATAATAGACTGAATTTTTTTTATTTTTTTCTTATGTGACCCCATTAAAATTGTATTGTATCATATTGAGAAAGGTCCAATGTAATAATTTTCACCAAAAAAAGTATATAGCGCCGTTTAAAAAAATTAAGTTGGTTAACTTGGCAACCACATTTTTTGTGCTAGGAAAGATTGCTTGATATCACTAAACGGGAAATAATTTCCCCTAACACTTAATTATTAAAACATATTTTTAATATAACGAATATTTTAAGAAATATAAGCAATATTTCACAATTTGTATCCACACTGTATAGGTAGGTACTTATTGTTTACAAAAATTGTATAAAATGAAGCTTAGTAATACATACCTTGATGGATCTGTTGGTAGCGAGAAAAATGTTATGTCATTATTAGATGTATAATATTTGCTTATGCACTTGTACCTTGGCATATTCAAACTGAAGTGGAGTTGCCGTGTAGGAAAAAATAAAAGTTTACTATTTAAAATTTAACAATATTTACATTTAAACTGAAAGTAATACTTAAGAAAAGTAGGGCAAAACTCTACAAAACAAAACGCAAATACCTACATAGTTACAGAAACAAATTCATATCCACATACTACTAAGCTAAAATTATATACCGAACGCTCGGACTAACAATATATCACTGTAAACTTTGCCACACGCTGTAATGATAATGCTTTCATACTAAACCCTCCATATTTTGCGGATGGAAGTAGTGGGAAGCGTTGGACAGACCACCAGGCTTACTTTCATATCTGGTATGGGTAATCTGTGACGATACTCTCTATGTGAAGTAATATGATAAAGGCTTAATCAAACTGAAGTCTCATGTATTATCTATATCTCTCTATTACATTAGAAAAATGCTTTTTTATTGTGTAAACCTTGCAAGTTAGTACTCGATTCTGTTGACTTTAGAAACATCAATAGAATAGACGTACGCAAGGGGAGCTATATTTATATTAAAAAATAAATTAATACAACTGTAAAGTTTTAATACATGGTAACAATTAAAAATAAATCAAAATGCAGGTTCTACTAAATTGTCTGTTGATAAACGACCTATCCTAAGTCATGGATAATTGCTAATAGATAATAAAAAACATGTACGAAGAAATTCGGGCGCAAAACTTTAATACAAGTGTAAGTGAAGCTGTTGATGTGTGGTTTGTTCACATAACTGCCAGATTCTATTGTATATCATGCTATAAAAAAATTGTAGAAGTAAATCCAAAGAAAAATGTGGAAACACGAAGGAACAACACTGAAGTCGACAATGATGTAAAATGCTCCACTAAGGAAAATTCATGGATTCTTCTTCAGAAATGAAACAGACAAAAACAATTCAAGCCGCAATAGCTGAAAATGAGGACATGCCTAAATTATCTGGTATAATTCTTAGAAGCACAACGCATGTATTTAAAACGAAATCGTAAAGGCAATGCTTTGAAAAAGAGGAGATTATATAGCAAAGGGAATAGTTATATAAAGTTTGTACATCGTGAAACATGGCAGGATGGTAACTACTGGAATAAAAGAAAAGCATTTTTGGATGGATTTTTTACAAGAGTAAACACATCTTATCGAAAAGGATGAAGATTAACCCATATTGGAAGCGATACAGGATTTTCATAAAATGATTTTATGTGTTTGAATCACTTAGGGCAGGAGATTATTGTGAAGATATGATGTATTTGAAAAATAGTTTAAATCTATTTTATCACATATAGAACCATTAAGTTTATTATAGATGGCATAGCTTATATAATCAATGGCAGAACAGGAGCAGTTGTTAATCATAACACTACCGAAATATCGCGTAAGCTATGTTATTTTATCTCGAAAATGGCAAAAACTTTTATATCATGAAATCATTGAAAATAATAGGTGTTATGTAATACAATTATTTTGATTGCCTTTTTTGTAAATTTTTTATATATGAGCTAAACTGGACTGTTGCTCTTAAGAAGGAAGCACTATGGGGCCGCGATCTAGGTGCACTGTGGACCATGCCAGTCTCTTTTGGTCGTGTCGTGGTCTCATGAAAAACTTTTTGGAGAATTTCGACCAGTCGTGTCAAATAAGAGCTAATAAAAATACATTTTCTACATATTTTGACACCTAAATAGTACAGTAGAACAAATCGGAAGAGCATAGAGAACATGTGCAACTGATTTTGTAAATGTTCGTGATCAGCTCAGCACAGAGAGGTCCACAATGCGCCTAGACAGGGACCACATAGTCTAGTTCATAATTCTCTCCTTTGGAATGCCTCGCCCATCGTGATAGTCTAGAGGCTAATGAAGAGTCAATCTAGTTTTTCGAAGATTGGGTATGGTAAGCTTATTTTAGACGAAAAAATAAATGTTAGTTTAAAATTATACATACCCGCCAATTAAGAATCAGACCAGCAGAAATTACATATTTATTACGGGTAAGCCCAATTCAGAGAAAATATCAAATAAAAGTCAATATAATGGTAATAAGATAGAAAAATGTGACACATATAAGATACAATTTAGAACTAAAATGAAATAAGGGTTATAGGGTTTTTCTCCCAATATCTCCACCAGATTTCATTAATTTCTGATTCTCTCTTTTATGACATTGAATTAATTTACATCAAACATATTTGCAGATATTTGCCTAAATCTAATATTTTTCAAAAATGTTAACACCCTAAATCCCAAAAATAACTCACTCATATTATCGTAAAGTATTTAAGGACTAACTCGTATATTATTATAATCAGATAGAAAATTCCTTTTGTATTAGAAAATACTTACGTCATCCTTTTATTCAAATTTGTATTCTTTATAGCAAATATATGTACAGTTCCTTTATCACTAGAGCAACAGAGATAATCAGAATCTCTGCTGAAGTTAATGCTAAAAAAAATGTTTTCAAATATTTGTTTTTTTATGAGACAAAAATTCAAACCAGTATACAGTGGCTGGATCTGTACCACGTCTTAACTCAACAAGTAAATTTTTTGTGGCGGTATCCCAAACCCTTATTAGCGTTCCTTTAATTGATGCTGTAGCTGCTCTGGTTCCTTGCTGATTCAATGCAAGACACCCTATTTCAGCTTTATGAGCCGCAATCCAAACGGGCGCACTTGATATACTAATTTCTGTACAACAGAGGTCCTAAAAACACATATCTTAATTAATCAAAAAAGTTTCCTATGTTCGATTGATGCATTATTTTTCTAATAAAAAACTATAACAGAAATATATATATATATATATATATATATATACATATACAGTAAAAGTCATTTATAACGCCGTCGCTTATAACGAAAAGTTGCTTATAGCAGCGAAATTTTTCGATATTGGTTGAACTTACATATATTTTAGGACTGCATTTAGCGTCGCCGGTTATAACATCGGAGTCGCAAATAGCGGCGATTTTTTATTGCATTTTTTAGCCCTAAAGTCGGCTATAGCGTCATACGGGTCCTATGGAAGGAGCCGATACGACAATGACAAGTCAGTTCGTATCTGTCTGTGGCATGTTACGGTCTATTTGTAAATAGGCTTGAAGCTTTGAACATACGAAATGGCTGCAAATAAACGGAAGGTACTTTCAGTAGAAGAAAAAGGTGCAATTATTGCCCGATTAGAAAATGGTGAATCTAATGCCACTATTTCGGCCGAATTTAATATGTCACATTCATCAGTAACTACAATTTGGAAAAATCGAGAGAAAATTAAAACTGCATTTAATTGTAATTTGCTGAACAAGAAAAAAATGCGTCAGTCGATTTATATGGATATAGAAAGACCGTTGCTTGAATGGTTCAAGGAAAAGCGAAGTAGAGGAATACCGATAAGTGGGCCACTATTGCAAGAAAAGGCTGAAGAGTTCGGAAGACTTTTAGGCAAAGAAAATTATAAATGTTCAGAAAGTTGGATTAAACGTTTTAGAAATCGTAATAATATTGTGCCAGGAAAAATTTCTGGTGAATGTGAAAGTGTAAATACAGAAGTCACTGATCAATGGATACAAACTGTATGGCCTAACATTAGAAAAAACTATAAAGACGAACAAATTTTTAATGCTGATGAAACGGGCCTGTTTTTTAAGTTAACCCCTCAAACCACCTTAAAGTTCAAAGGTGAAAAATGTTCTGGCGGTAAAATGTCCAAAGAAAGAGTTACCGTGCTAGTCGCAGCAAATATGTCTGGAACAAAAAAAATAAAATTGCTTGTAATAGGTAAATCAAAGAATCCTCGTTGTTTCAAGAATGTCAGACAACTTCCTGTCACCTATGAATCCAACAAGAAAGCGTGGATGACTTCTGACATTTTTACAAAGTTTCTTCAAAATTGGGATAGGGAACTGACAAAGACGAGGGAGAAAATTCTTCTTGTAATTGATAACTACGCAGCACATCCTAATGTACAGAATCTGATTTCTATACAGTTATATTTTTTACCTCCAAACACAACTTCTGTGCTTCAGCCGTTAGACCAGGGAATCATTAAGGCATTAAAAACTTATTTTCGAAAATTTCTAGTGATGAAAATGATTGAAAATGACAATAGAAATTTCGAAATAAACATTAATTAGCTAGATGCTATAAACATGGTGTCAAAAGCGTGGAACAGGATACCTGCTGCAACAATTAGGAACTGTTTTAGGCATGCCGGTTTTACGAAACAAAATGCCAACGATTCTATGGAAACTGAAGTATTTGATGAAGAAGATGACTTGCCCCTAATCGAATGGTTACGGAACGTCGAAAATACTGAAAATATTATTTCTCGAGAAGAATTTCTTGATTTTGTAAGAATTGACGACAATGTAGAGACATGCGGCGAGTTAACAGATGATGATATACTCGACATTGTGCAAAATGTACCAGAAGAAGAAATTGAAGAAAATGGCAGTGATACAGAATTTACACCCCCTAACATTTCACAAGCAATGCAGGCACTATCTACAATTAGAAACTTCATTACTTTTAATAATACAGTAAGCGAGGATTTGCTGCCTAATGTTGTGAAACTTGAAATAGAATTCGAGAAAGAATTCTTTAAAACTAAAAAACAATCTAAAATAACTGATTATTTTAAAAATACATAACTATTTTTAAAACATCTACCTATGCATATGCATAGTATGCACATATGTAGTATGTATGTATGTAAATGTGACTTTTTTTTGTTTTTCTCTGAATACGTATGTGATTGTTTAACTTGTGTTACTTACAAATAAATATCTTGTTTCGTTTTTATATAAATGTTGATTTACTTTAAATAAATATATATTGGTATACAAAATTGTCTCGTTTTCTTGATTTTAAATTCTACTTTTATTGCCGTCGGATTTAACATCTGACCGGATATAACGTCCACATTTTACCTGTCCCTTCTCAGACGTTATATCCGACTTTCACTGTATATATATATATATTGTTGCGTATTGTTTCACTTCTTTGCGTAAAGGCATTCATGCACGATGGCAAAGGTATCCATACTCAGTTATTTTCCGTTATAGTCAACGGTCGAAATTGTGGACAGTGACTAATCGCTAACTTGTAGACAAGCACGACGGGCGAAGTGTACGGGGAACAACATTTCATAGGCGTACTAAATTTGAATGCAGTCAGATATAAAAAATATACAAAAATAATTGCATTACATAATATCCAGTATTTTTAGAGTAGAAACAGTGATATAACGGTTTTTACCAATTTCGAGGTGTTAAATAATAATAAGAATATTTCAAAATTTAAAGTTTTTATCTTGTACATTGGTATACTTAAATTAATTTAGAAACTTTATCAAGACAAACTAAAAAGATTCTTACCAACATTGTAAATATATCCTATAAAACAATGTCCTCTCGGGCATCGATGACCCACCACCACCCGTTATAGATTTCATATAGGTAATTGTTTTACACGAATATTATCATTATCACTAAATTAGTATGCATTACGTCAGAATCATAACAAACTGCCCTATCACTGTATGTTCACTATTTATTAAAATAACCACAGGTTCACTTCGGTGTCACATCCACTTCACTATAACACTTTTATTTCATTATCACACTTTCACAACACTGCCACATATTCACTTCACTATCACAATTTAATCTTCACTGTAACACTTTTGCTTTACTGCCAATATGTAACAAAGTTTTCACTGTCACTTGAATCATCTAGCCCTAAATTGATAATGAGTGGGTCTATCAAAACATTTACTGTTGTATCTAGATCCCACAGACGTTGCTCCTCCTTCTGCACATGTCCAATACACTTATGCCATGTGTCAGCAGTGACATGATGATAATGGCCTCTTGTAGTAATAACTTCACATCACTTAATTTAAAGGTGGTATTATTTCATGCTACTTCGGTTTTTATTTGTGCCCAAACTAACTCTATTGGATTTAATTCACAATGGTATGGCGGTAAACGGAGTATATGAATTCCTCACGCTTTGGCCATCTTATCTACTACATACTTAATATATCGACCTTTTTCTCTTTGGACAATTTTTAATAATTGTGGTTTGAGCATGGTGTCCGTATATTCAATATTCTTTGATTTTAACCATTTAATAATATCTGCTTTTCTTGATGCTGCTGTCGGTAACTTTTTGACTCTTCTGCTATGATAAAATAGATTCAAACCATTTTTTAAATACTTCACTGTTCATATCCTCATGGTAATCTTCCGTCCTACGTGATTCAAAAACATGCAAACCATTTTCTAAAAATCCCGAATCGCTTCCAATATGTGTTATTATTAACCTAAGTCCTTTTCCAGAAGGCGCCTTTATTCCTGTAGAAAATCCATTTAAAAATGCTTCTCTTTTGATACCGTATAACCTTCGTTTACCCATGTTTCATCCATGTAATATATCTTTTTCCCCGATGCACGAAATTCTCGAATTCTCCCACGAGTTTTTCTAAATATTCTCTTCGCCATACTACAATTTCATCTTTTTCAACGAGCATACTTTTACAATTTCGTTTTAAAAACCGAAAATTCATATCATGTATTGTTCTTCTAAGAACTTTGTCAGATATTTGAGGCATGTCCTCATCTTCAGCTATCGTAGCTTGAATTTTTTTTATCATCGGTATTTCATTTTTGAAGAAAAATCCATGAATTTTCCTGCAAATGGTGTATTTTACATCATCATCGACTTCTGTTTTTTTACTTCCTCGTGTTTATATTTTTTCTTCTTTGGATTTACTTCCACACTCTTTTTTATAGCACGATATACACTAGAAACTGACACTTGTGTTAACAAACTACACATATCAACAGCTTCACTAACACTTATGTGCGTTGCCTTTACGATTTTGTTTTAAATATATGCGTTGAAGAATCCATGAATTTTCCTCAGTGAAGCATTTTATATCATTGTCGGCTTCAGTGTTGTTCCTTCACGTTTCCACTTTTTTCTTTGGATTTACTTCTACAATTTTTTTTATAGCATGATATACACTAGAATCTGGCAGTTATGTGAACAACCCACACAGCAACAGCTTCACTTACACTTGTATTAAAGTTTCGCGCTCGAATTCCTTCGTATACGTTTTTTATTATTATCAATAATCTGTTACATAGGTTATGTCAATTACTAACAGACCTTTAACTAGAACTGGGACTTTGATCCATTTTTAACTGTTATTTGTTAACCTCACGGTTGCAATAATTTATTTTTATAATTTAATAGAACTACAGAAATAACACCCCGCGAATAGCAGCAAATCCCTCAACGTACGCGTATTCTAATGGCGTTCTAACCTCGACAAAGCCATGTACTAACACTCACGGTTTACACACACCAAAATATTGTTTTCCACACTGCAATAAACAGAGATAGAGAATATCGGGCTTCAGTTTGACTGAGTCTTTATCATGGAGCCATAAATGTGAGTATAGTATCGTTATACATAGAAAGCGGCACAGTAATAATGAAGTAAATAATGTGTAATCTCTTATAAAAATATTATACGCTTAATAGTAATAGCGTTTTTATATTATCTATTAGTCACTATCCACAACTTCGACCGCTGACTATAGTGTTCTTCGTAATTAGTAGCAAAAATAATATACCTACAAAATTAAATTACTTGTATAATGATTTTTAATCGGTGCACAGAACCTTTTCTCTCCACTACTCTTCTTCAACAAGGTTTTGTGAGCTTGACTTCACTAGAAGAGAGACGAATCATTTATCTTTTTTTTTAATTTTGTTATATACCTAAATATTTTCATTTTTATATATATATATATTTAATGAATGCATGTCTGCTGTCGTATTTATGAAGATCAAATACTGTTTTATATCACTATCAACCGAAGACAGGTTACACGAACGCTAAATAAAGGTATATAAAATAAAAATAAAGTAATAATTATTATAAAGACAATTAAAATTAAAAATTACTTATACAGACACATAAAATTTAGGAAAACAAATGGGGATAAGAAACTTATGATAGATCATACTTCTGCAAAAATATTTCAACCAAAAGACAACAGTTTATGGGATAATCCTGTTGATATTCTATTCTAATGTTTGGAAATCGATTTCTATACGATCATTTTGGTACATAATCAGAAGTAAAAATCATTTGACACTAACTTGCACAGTTAAATAAACCCTATGATATGAGACAATTACAAATCGAACAATATTATGTTCCAACTACTTTAGTTTTTTGTATCTGCAGTAGGGCAAGGCAATTATTGTCTGCGCATAAAACCAATCTAAACTTATAAGTGGCCCACTCGGTGTAAGCACATGCTGCTGCTGTACAAAATCCCTGACACCTAGTACCGACAACTATTTCACAATTGACAATAATTGATCTCAGTTTTGGATTGTAACTACACAAGACTTGTTTGACGAATTTATCAAAATGAAAAAATTATACAAAACTTTAGAAGTTGTTTTTAAAGAAAAGAGAGAGAGAAGAAAGGGTACGTTGAATTTTGCACAAGAGTGCCTGAACAATATAAGACTAAATTCTACTTACGTTGTTTGCATTTATATATGTTTGTGAATTCCAAAATGAAATAGAAATATGCAAAATAATAAAAACCTAGTCAGACTTATATAAAATTGTTAAAAAATATTCCCAATATCATTCTTCTCACTAAAACTAAATAAATAATTAAACTGTAATATGTTTTTCATTAATACGTAAATAAGTTGCAGCTTGCGTGACAGCTATAAATGTGTAAGTGGCTCAAGAAAAAAAAGTTTCGTATGGCTGTTCTAAATTATTTCAGCACGATACAAAAATTGGATGGAACAAACCTGATATACTCGCGACAAGAATTCAGACGACTTACGTCATACGAACAAATGAATAATTCATCATATTTTCATCAAAATATTTAAGAAACTGCAACTGACAGCAAAAAAACTATATACTACACTAAAAGTTTGCATTATATATTACACTAAATTGCAAAAAAATATTGTTCTTAACGCGACCAAATATGGAAAATTACGTTGACAATAAAAACAAATGTGTAACGTCAGCTGTGACGTAAGACGTCTGAATTCTTGACGCGAGTATATAAAAGCTTCAATGTTTTTTGCACACAGAAAACAGTAGGACATAGAAGTAATTCGACAGATCGTTGATATGATTGTATTTACAAACAGTTAGTCTTTATGAACTATAAATAAAAAAAATTGTGCATGGGAAAATAAAATTATATTATTTTAGTAATAAGTATGTAATTAGTCTCGATGTTCTGCACATACTTAAAAAACACCCTGTATTTTTCAATAAAGTATAAACATATGTATACCTTAATCTTATTTTAGAAAAATCATATTTCTTGGGAAACAATTATTTGAATGAAGTATTTAATAATTCAGTACTGCAAAATTCTGGCTTTTGCTACAGATTTAAGATTTTGCAGACAGATTTTTAGGCTTCACTATGATTTAATATGGAATTCTTTATTTAGTAAATATTTGAGTAAAAGTTAACAAAAGGGCAAAATCTTACCACTAACTGAAGACTTCCAAGTTTGTGTCCTGGAAAGATTAAAATCTGCTTTTCTGCAGATACTAATGGACTCACTTCACACAATCCTTTGTAATTCTCCCTAGTTTCTAAAGTAAATAGACGTTGGGTTGGAGTTGGGAATGAAAAAACATGTATTTGATTCAATAAAGCAACAACAATTCTGCAAGGGAAAAATATATTAGAAGAAAATAAATAGCTAGAAAAAATATATCTGCTATAAGAAATAATTATAAGTAACATATTTAAATGAAAAAATTTAATAGATTAATATTAATAAATTAAGCAAAATATGGTATTAAAATTAATGTATATTACAATGTATATCGTCACCATTGTATTAAATCATTTATACATTTAATGTCATAAACCCAACTGTTACTGTGAAACAGGGTGTTGAAAGTATTTTTTTTTTTTCACTTAAATAATGTAACAAAATAGTTAAAGCAGATGTTGGACATGCCCTCCTTCCATTGCAGAGTAGTCATGGCGTTTCTGCCGCAAGGACGTGCAGACCCTTTGAAGAACTCCAACGTTGGTTTGGATTTAGTTGGATCCCAGTATTATCCATTGCAGCAGCTCCTCAATGGTATCTACTAGAACATCATAGACTAATTCCTTCAAATATCCTCAAAGGTGTTCAAATATGCCCTACATTTCACGTTACAGGTCACATTTGCCCAAATATTGCGTTGAAATGTGGGGGAAATGTAAAAAAGGTGGAGTTCCACCATGTTGGAACCACATTCATTGCCTTTCAATTAAAGGTACATCATCTACAAGATCGGCTAGTGTGAGTTGTAAAACAAAGCAACTGTTACAAAAATGTAATGCTTCATTACGAATGTAGTCACTTTGTAAATTGGAAATTATAGCAATACCGCTCATCCAATGTAAAATTTTCAATATTAGAAGAGATAAATCAGAATTTTTAAAACAGGCACACTAACAAAAAAAAGCAACTATTAGATCAAGTTTACTTCAGATAACTTCGGATAATCTATTTATAAGTGAAAAAATTAAAACATTCACACCATGTATCTAGGTAACCATTGGGTTTAGGACATATTTATTAAGACTTTTCTGCTTATTTTGAGCCATTCCTTCAGTTTTGTGATACGAATTTTTTAAATATGTATAGGTATTCTTTACAAAACTGTAATTGTTTGTAAAATACCTACTTGAAAATTCTTAAATTATTCAATTTTTTGTTTTTAATTAAGGTTTTTTAAGTTAAGGTAAACATGAATGCTAAAAGATATATAAAAATTCATTAAAACACACAATGTTATATCACTGCTATGAAATTTTGTCAAATTTTCTCGTTTCTATTGCTTACTTTTCCCTCCTTAGTCGAACTGCTCGAATAGATGATGGAAATAAGATATGTAACAGCTTCTTTTTTGCAGAAACATCATAGATTGACAGGATATTATCAGTAAATTTGGGTGGAGCTCCTCCAGATACCACCGCTATGAGATTAGTTCGAAATAACATTTCACATTTTGACACACTTCCTACTATATCAATATCTAAAATATGAAAAATAATATAAATTAACATACCTATTTAAATGATTCTATCAACTTTTCTCACCATAATGTAACTTTTCGACCAAAGGTTCTATGTTATAAATACTGACACCACTCTCCATACAGCATGTAAAACAGCCTATAAACTAATATTTTAATAAATGCTCGTATAAATAAACATATTTCAAACCTTGGTCTTGATTGAACCTAACACTTTTAACTTTATTGTCACGAATCATCGTAGAATGAAAATATACAAAATTTGTTACAGAAATAATGTTTGACTTCACTATTTATAGAAAATACTTGTTGATTTTACTAAATGCAACAAAAAAAAAACATGACAAATTTTTGTGACACAAACACGACATAAACTGCTCCTTGTTGCGTATTTTGTATTTATTTATTTATTTATATTATGCTGTGATCAAAAGTATCACAGATTATAGGATGATTAATAAGTATCCTTGCGTATAGTATCTATAACGTCTAACCTTCGATTTGAACCAATTCTCATTGACAGAGCCCATTCTCGCCGACTGTATTGCTTTCGATAAAATAATAATTTAAAATAATAATTATAGATAAACACAATAATCCCTGAATCTAAGGATTTTTTTTAACTTTGGTTCTTGGTTCTGTCCGATCCGATAGCAAATCGTTCTAGAGTAAATAGTTTTTTCGGCCAATCATGACCAATGTTCAGTGGTAAATAGATATCACAAAATAAGGATTTTTTTGATCAAGTTACCGGTGCATATAAATTAATAAATAGTCATCACATATAGTCATAACGCAAAATTTTGTAAACAAGCAACAGCAACATGAAAGTGTTTGTTTTTTGTGTGCTTTTTGAATTTATTTTTAATATATATTGTTTATTACACTTTAATTTTAATAGTAAAACCTTACTTTGTTCCACCAGAGTGAGACAAGTCAACATTTGAATGGCTAGAAAAATATAACCGCATTGTATTCTATCAACTGTTACAAATGGAGAAAGTAACATGTTATAAGTTGATTAACTTTATTACGGAAAATTATAAATGTAGTACAAAAAAGGAAAAGTACCTTTAAAACAATGTTATTTTTAACTTAATTCTACAATCAATCATTTTATTAAGACGTTATTGTATGAAATGTTCTCTGCAGAGTGCAGAAGAATTTATGTTACAATCTCACATTTTGTGTAATATTCGTAACCGTTTTTGGTTTACCTACCTCGCTGAATATGTTACTGATTTCAATAACCGGTGTTATTGTTATGACGTCAACAGATACGTCATGTCTCTTTCCCTCACTAACCGCTTTCACACTAAAACGGTACGGTTACTAAAAAGAGTTAGCGGCACTTCAACGGTTACTCGCAAAAAAATCCTGTATATATATATATATATACCTCGCTGAATATGTTACTGATTTCAATAACCGGTGTTATTGTTATGACGTCAACAGATACGTCATGTCTCTTTCCCTCACTAACCGCTTTCACACTAAAACGGTACGGTTACGAAAAAGAGTTAGCGGCACTTCAACGGTTACTCGCAAAAAAATCCTATATATATATATATAAGTAAAAAAGTAAGATTATAGACATTTTCTAAAATAATAGTTCAGTAATTTTGTGAATCAAACATGCGTGTATCATGCATTTTCTATTTCTGTTTTCAACAGTTTGTCAAGTTTCTATCTTTATACGAAATAAGTGGAAAAAACATGTTCTTGGTATATATCTATCCTATCAATTGTGCATGGTGATGGTGTAAATGCTGTAAATTTTGTATAAAAGATATTGCTATGCTTTATATTATTCTCTATTTTCACAGAGCTATCGGAAAAGTCTTCAAAGAGTAAAAAAAAAACATTTTTCTGAAAAGTTCGAGAATAAACATAAACCTAACTTGAAAATGAAAATTAATAAAAAAAACAAGGAGGGAATGAACCGCTAGTATTATGACGGTCATGAACGGGAACTCGGGAAAAATTCCTATATATTTTGTTTTTATTTACAGGAATCTCACCTGGCTCTGATGGCCCCGACTATATATAATAAACCGTGACCCGTGATAGGTATAGTCTGTGGCATGGTTGTGCAAATAGCTTAAGCAAATACGCAACAGAGTAACAGAGTAGGGACAGAGCGCTCGGCCAGGCACCTGAGAAAAGACGCAAGGAAAAGGAAATAAATTTCAATTATAGTTTTTCCCATCCGTTTTTTCCTCACTGCAAAATCTAGTGTCTTTAAATTTATCACTAATTTAGTAATATTTCCACACTGTCTCTGTTTACGTTTAGCTGACTTGATTTTTTGTTTTTTCGGACTAAGAATGTAAAAATCAAAAATACAGATAAAAAAGGTAAGTAGTTAAGAGTACAAGATTTCTAAATAAATGTAGGTATTAATCGTAACTGTGATTTTGAATGAAATATAAAAATTATAAATCTTGTCAAAACAAGACACAAGACTTATCAGCCATAAACTTAAAAAAATATAGACAGCGTCGGTTCATGATATAGGTCACGTGACAGGTCCCGCGTTGCCTAGGGTATTACGGTCCAGAAAATGGATATTTTTTTGCTTTATGTTGGCGGTTGTGCAAATATGGTGGCTGCATTGCAATATGAAATTATATAACTTGCTGTCATTTCAAATGTCATTAAAGAATGTGACCAATCACAGTAAACAAATGAGCTACACGCTACAATACAACCAACGTAAATTGGCATAAAAACCAAGTTTTAGCGATTCCGGACCTTTTAGGGCAGTCATGAATTAGCGGTCGCCATCGCCAGATAGAATCAAATTGAAACAATTACATAAGCTACCGGTCTGCGATTTTGGATATAAGTATACAAAGAACAGGCTGTGATCGTTGTCATTTCTAAGATTTTCAATGAAATATAATAATAGGACACTTATAAATCATGTCAAATATCATTATAGCATCATCTGTTCATTGGTTATATGAATATATAATCTCGATCTGTTATCGGTAAGTTAACAGCCGTATTCACCATTCTTGCATTAACTGACCATAGAAATCATAAAAATTCCAAAAGAGGTATCGAAAATAGTCACCTATGGAGAAAACGCGAGTCTAGTAATATTGCAGTAACTTAGCTTCCATGAGTTGGTTTTTATCATAGTTCATTATTTTTTGTTTATTTTTCAGTGGAAAAATAATAAAACCAAATTATTAAATTAGGTTATGTAGAACCTTTAAGTATCGTTAAAAGAGATAAGCCTAGAATTTCGAGGGCTTATATTTAAGAAGGTTTAAGACATTTTATGTCGGGTTTAGTAAACGGTGGAAGACAAATTGTATTTTTAAGGTTCCTTAAAGCGTAAGCGTGGCTTAAAACAAACGGTGGAAATGGCCATTTATTGATTGGTTGAATGGGTTGAATTAGGGATGGGCGATATTTTTTAAAGTATCGATACTGAATATCGATACGTATTGTTTAAAATATATCGATTCGAAAAAATATTGATAAAAAAGTATTGATATTTACAATATCGATACTATAGAAGCAAGTCACGTTGGCCATTTTTTCCAAATTAACTATTCTATAAAATGTAAAATACATATAGGTATGTGTTTTCTTCAATAACAATAAGTCCATTATTCACTAATATAATACTGAAACCATTATTCACTGCTTTCAAAGAATGTAGGGATTGGGGAATAAACTAGCAAAACACAAATGTTATGGTGTCGGCTATTAAAGCTGAACCTCCATCTGAATGCCAAATGCTACCCAATATACCAGTTGCAGCAATATTAACATTTTTACAAATGATGGTAGAAGTTTACCATTATAGTTTTGTTTTTTTTTTTTTTTATCAAGTGAACGACAAATGTGAAATTGAATGTAAGGTGTATGACATTTCTTAATTTTATGTTATTCTTCTTCTTCTTCTTCTTCTTCTTCTTTTTATGGCCTTCGTCCAGGGGACATTTAGCCAGCCTCTAATTTTATAATTGTTTGTCCAAGGGAATGCACCGTGAAGTGCGTCTGAGATTAAATACTCATATTCCCTTGTGTGATTTTCAGATTGTTGAACGAGCGTGAGCCGTGAATATAGGGGGTTAGTAGACAACACGACACAGGATCAACTTTTCTTGCTCGGGGCAACAGCCGAGCTTATCCACACCCAGGGTTTATGAAAGATAGGGAGGTTTCGTTTTCTTGAAATGAATAACCATGTCAAATTTACAAATTGATACAGTTAAAACTTAGAAACTTTAGCAAGACTGAAATCGTTTGCTGATTTAGTTTTTTTATCATAATGGTAATCGAAAAGGGATTTTGCATGCCTGCTTTTGATAATTCTTGATATAGATCAAAATTTGGACCGTTGTTCAATGGGCATTCCAGTAAAATGTGGTTTAAGTCACCCACCTGACCACATTCACAGTATGGGTGTTGCAAAATTCCTATCCTGTGAAGATGCTTATTAGTTAAGCAGTGACCTGTTCTCATTCTAATTATCGTGGTTAGATGTCTTCTGTCTTTATATGGGTAAAGTGAGAACCATGGGAAACATGGAAAATCATTTGTTATTTGCGCATAGCCGGAGCCTCGTGATAATGTGCTTGATTTCCATTCTTGTTTCCATTTAGTATTTATCTGATGCTTAATTATTGGAAGAATATCGTTTTTGTCTAATTCAACGTCTAATAGATTTTCCGAGTTCCTTCCTATGTTTGCCAGTGTATCTGCAACTTCATTTCCATGAATATTGGAGTGTCCTGGAATCCACGCGAGTTTAATTTCACAGCCGTTTTCTGCTGCTTCTAGTAATAGTCTTTTTGTTTTCAAGGAAATGTGGTCTTTGTCTTTATTAGTTTCAATGCTAATAAGTTTTTGTAGCGCCGACTTTGAGTCTGAAAATATTAAAGACTTATCCAGGTTTTTCTCTAGACATATGCAAATGGCTTTATAGACTGCTATAACTTCTGCCGTACAAATTTGTGTATACTCGGGTAGTCTAGCGGAGAATTTGTGGTTTATGGTTGGTATGTATACTCCTACACCCACATTTTTTTGGTTTTTGTCCAGCGAACCATCGGTAAAAATCCAGATATAATGTTCGTACTGTTCACCAAAGATTTCTAGAAATTCTTCGTTGTTTTTTATGTAAGCCCTATTGTTATTGATATTAGCTATTGTAATTGGTGTTATCTGATATATGTGCTCGATTTCAAAGCATGGTAAGATTTTTCCAGCATGTATGTTGTGCGAATATTGGTCTACCACTTCTAGAGCTTGTATAATGTATGGCAACTCCCTACATCTCCAGTATCCTAATTTAGATTGACAGTAACTGTCCAGTTCCAGTAATATTACTGATAATGGATGTTCTTGTTCTGCAATGATTTTTAGAACAAATTTACATGCTAGCCACTTCCTCCTGTACTCCAGTGCCATTTCAGCGCACTCCGCTAATAACACATTGGTTGATGTGGACTTCATGCAACCTGTTACGATCCTCAGTGCTTGATGTTGTATTTTGTCCAATTTAGCAAGAATTTGTTTCGAACAGGGTTTCATCAACTGTGAACCATAATCAAGGTGAGAGCGGACAATTCCTTTATATATGAGTAGCAGTGTCGATGGATCTGCTCCCCACCTTGTACTGCAGAGTGATTTCATTATGTTGATTCCTTTTATAGCTTTCTTTTTGACATGTTCAACTTGTTCATTCCAATTTAGAGACTGTGTCAATATGATTCCTAAATATTTTATTGAATTCTTCCACGGGATTGGGAGATTATTTATGGATATTGTGGGATAAGTGCACCTGGATTTTTTTTTTCTGAACATAATAGCTGCAGATTTTATGTTGGACAATGTCAAGTTGTGTCTTTCTAGCCACTCATTTACGACTGATAAAACAAGATTCATGTCATTTATTAGTTTTAGTATTGAAGTACCTTTGCTCATGATTACTATGTCATCTGCATACTGTACCAAACGAAAATCTTCAGGGACGTGGTTGACTAGGTCCGCCATATATATATTAAAAAGTAGTGGACTTAAAGGGGACCCTTGGCCTAATCCTCTGTTATTTGTTCCGGGGCCATGTATGTGTCCTTCATTGTCTTTGAGGTGAATTTGTTTGTTCTCCATTATTTGAAATATCAAATTGGTTAGTTGATGGGAGACACCCAAGACTAACAGTTTATCATACATTTTATAAATGTTTACATTATCATAGGCAGCATGAATGTCTAGAAATACTGCTAGTGTAATCTCGTCTCTACTGAATCCTATTTGCACAAACGATGTTAAGTATGCCACGCACTCTGTACATCCTTTGCGTTTTCTAAAGCCGAATTGTAACGGGGGAAGTAATGCCTTGTTTTCAATGTACCATTCCAATCTCGTTTTTATCATACCTTCTAAAATTTTGCCTATACACGAGCTTAAAGCTATGGGGCGAAAATTTTCTGGCTGATTCGAGGTTTTTCCGACCTTGAGTAGGGGGTTTATTAAAATGCGCTTCCATTGATGTGGTAATGGACCTCCTAGTAAAGCCTCATTATATAATTTTAGTAGGAATTTATGTGCTAAGGTCGGTAAATTTGTTATCATTGAGTATGAGATCTGGTCTAAACCTGGAGCCGAATTTTTGTTCTTGTTTCGTATAGATGCCATTAGTTCAGCATAAAGAAATGGGGGTTCATTGATTCCTTGTTTGACTATGAACTCTGGATTAATGTCAACTGTACTCATTGATTCGAGTATTTGAATGGCAATGTTTCGTGTTGGTAATTGATTGGGATTCTTCGGGGATTGTACTTTTGAAAATTTTCTGACTGTTTGCCAGATTTTTTTCGTTGGAGTGTTTCTATTTAGGGTCGAACAGAAATTCCTAAAACTAGTTCTTTTTTTTTGTTTGAATATCTTTCTGGAATTCGCAATTGATTTTTTTACCGTTAGATAGTTGTCGAGACTCGGCCATGTTTGATAATTTTTGAGGCTTTTTTTCCTATTTTCTAAGGCCTGCGCACATTCCGCATCCCACCAGGGAGCTAGAGGACGATCTGATTTTTTATTAGCCTTTGACCAAGGGATGCTGATGTTTGCAGCTTCATTGATTATTTCTTCAAAAGCTTCATAATTTGCGCAATTTGAGCTACCAAGTGTTACCTCGATATTGTTGTGAAATTGTGTCCAGTTTGCTTTTTTCAGAAGTCTTCTTCTGGAGGCTATTTTACACGTTTTATTGACCCCTTGATTGATCCAGCATATAATTGGAAAATGATCGCTCATTCCACAATCATTTATTACTTCCCAGGAGCATTTTAGGGCTACGTCTGAAGTTATTAACGTTATATCTACTGCTGACTTTTTTTGGTTCGGAGTCGTTAATCGTGTCGGTGAGCCGTCATTTAAAACTGTCAGCTGTAATCTATCTAATGAGTTTGCAATCGTTTTACCATTGAAGTTCTGATCTTCACTACCCCAAATTGGATGATGCCCATTTAGGTCTCCCAAAATGATTCGTGGACTAGACACTGAATTTAGTAATTTTTCCCAAGCAATGGGATGTATCTTAGCGTGAGGTGGATTGTATATGTTTATGAGTGAGATTTTGCTTTCCGGAATGAGAATCCCTTGTACCTGGGTGTCTCCTGGTAGATGAGTCGAGTCTATATCGATAATGCTAAATTTAATATGATTTTTAATCAAAATTGCGATTCCCCCGAATCCATCTTGTCTATCCTGTCTGAGGACAGTGTATTGTGGGAAATATATGTTGAATCCCGGCTTTAGCCAAGTTTCATTCAACGCTATTATATCTGGATCAAATTGCTTTAAGATTAATAATAAGTTATTACGGTTGTTACATATGCTATGAATATTCCATTGTACTATTGACAATGGACTTGCGTTAACTGTATTTACTACTGAAGGGTTTAACATTGCCTGGGCTATTGTTTGTTATTGTTGTTAAGAACTTGAGAACTACGTCCCTATTTTGCCTTGTTATTTCGTTTAATAGGTCTATGATTTCCTGCTCTGACTGGGGTTTAACTGAATCCAAATCTCTAGATGTGGATGGAGTGTCTGGGATAAAGTAAGTACTCGTGCACCTCCCGTTAGGTGAGTTTAGACATTCATTGTGTAGGTTTCTGTCATAGGTTGTAGGCTGTATTTTTCTCTTCTTGTTCTGTTCTGTTAAATTTTTGTTGTTGAAGGTTGGGGTGGGAGTGTAGGAATATTTTTGAGTTTCTCCGTAGCTCGGTTTATTCTTTGTTGGTGTGTCTAACCTGGATGAAGTCTGAAGAGGTGGAAATTCTGTTAATAAATATGAATATGTTGGTTTTCTGTTATCGTTGGATTTTGGGATTCTTTGCTGAGCGTCAAAATAAGATATATTGTCGAGGGCCATGATTTCTTTAATTTGTTTCTGTCTAGAAAATTCGAGGCAAGTTTTACTGGTCGAGATATGTTCAGTACTGTTACAATGTACACATTTTATTGGGAGCAAGCAGTCACCTTCCTCCTCATGTCCTCTTCCACATCTATTACATCTACTTTTACCTTTACATTGCGCTCTGGTATGACCATACCTTAGACAATTGAAACACTGAATTACCGGACTTATATATGGCTCAGTTTTCATATTCAAATTGTATATAGCTACCTCTTTGGGTAGATTTTTCCCCGAAAATGTGAAACAGACTGACCCTGTAGGAATGTATTTTATCACATTATTCTCTATTTGTTTTCTGTTCAGCCTCTTCGCGTTTAGGATTTTAATATTAAGGTTTTTGCATTTACTATAAGCTATTAGTTCCTCATCTGTAATGCTCTTATCCACATATCTAACTACTCCCCTGCATGCAATATTGTTTACTGGGATGAACAATTCATACCCTTTATTAATTAGTATTTCATTATTAAGAAAATTGTTTGCATTATTAAAATTTTTGAATTCTACACTGATTCTGTTTTTCCCTTTTTTGTTAATTTTGCATACATCATCTAATTTCAAGTTAAAAACCTCTTTCGCTATTGCTAGGTGATTATAATTTCCCACATTATACCCATTTTTATGCTGAATATGTACCTCGTATGGTCTCGCATCTGTGTATGAATAACTATATTTTTTCCTTTCTTCGGTTTGAGCATTTGCTGAGATTTTCGTTATATTCCTATTTTCCGTGTTTTGGTCCGCTTGATCATGAATCATTTCATACCAATCAGGGGGCTTTTCACCCCCCTCAAGGACGTCCATTTTACGCGGAACTCCTGTTTATGTGTTTTTTTGGCTTACCTATTTACTTGAGGATACGATAGGATAGATAACAAAGGATGTGTTAGTACTGGAGATTTTGCACCTCCTCTTACACTTTTCTGGATAATTGCCGATAACTTTTCACTTTTCTACGTTTAGGTTTTTGAATGACGTTTTTCAACTTCCCGATTCATCAAAGTCTATTTGAGGTTATTCAATTTTATGTTATGTTATGCTCATGTTATGAGTGCCAAATATGGAGTAGTTTTCAAAATGTTTGCTAAAATATTGTTAACAGTCATGGACATAGTATTTTACTTGCATATAATAGCTGAAATACACTCGGATAATTAACTTTCACTCTCCTAAATTACAGCCATCATTATATGCTCGTTGAATAATGTATTATTCACTTTTAAGTTGCATTTAATAAATCTTATAAAACACATAAGGTCAGCACTTCTTTCACATTTCATATAAACCAAATACTCTTTTTCTATTCTCTCTTCATAACATAATTAATCTATCTCTATATTTTTGTTTCAATTTACTAATAAAATAGAATTCTTTGATTGCATAGAAAACTACAAAATATGTGTCTGTAGAAAAATTTATATTTATTTTGACCAAGTCAAGATGGCGCTGTCAATATTTTGGAGAACAACTAAACGATACAATATCTATATAAAAATATCGATACTCTGAAATACTTTTAAGTCTAGTATCGATACAAAATATCGAATATCGAAATCTCAAGTATCGATACTTCAATATATCGATACGTATAGCCCATCCCTAGGTTGAATTAATTGTAGCGTGTAGTATACCACTGTGGCCGCATCTGGCTTAAAAGTTGTTCTGTGGCGTAAACAAAATCAAAATACCAAAACTTAACCTCAATATATTTAAATTAAATAAGAAATATAAGTTTTTCTCTGAATGTCTATATAATATGATATTTACAACAACTTTCTTGACATCATGTGTAAAATTATTATTAATTCCAGCATAGTATGTATTAATTATTTCAAGAATTTTCGGATAAGTAACACATTTTTATTTTAGTCGATCTACAGACTTCGAGGTCCACAGAAATTGGCTAGCAATCACACACAGTTTACCTATAAATAAATGGTATTTTGAAAATACATCAAAATGGACATTGGATTACCCTCCTCTTTTTGCATGGTTCGAATATATTTTGTCATTTCCTGCACAGCTTTTTGATGAAAAAATGTTAAATGTAAATCACATAAACTACAGTTCAGACCAAACTGTTTTATATCAAAGATTATCTGTTATTTTGACTGATTTAGTCTATGCATTTGGAGTATATAAGTAAGTAATAAAAAATATACGTAAGATATCAAATCTGAAGGAGACAGTAATAATAAATTACTACTTACCCGTTAATTCAGGCCTGAAATTAATTATCGATCAGATAATTATTATAGTTAATCAAGCCACTGCAGCGCTGAATTGCGTAATCATCATTAGGATTAAGTAACTCGGTGCCTTAAATATTTGGGTAAAATTGACAGTAATTTTAAATCTATTTGATACTTATTGATAAAGTTTATACTTCGTGATAGGTAATATTACATTACTTTTGATATACTTGTACCTTTGTATGTAATGTGCACTGAGGATAGTGTTATCTTTCATTATTCAAGTTAATAGTACAGGATGAAGATAGTGTGCACCAAGTGCAAATACTAGCAAGTAAGTCTAAAATACTTCTAATTTTGATTATATGGATGGGGGGACCATTTTTTATAAATGCTACAGATATAGTGAATTATTTATAAATACAAAGCATTAGTGCTATATACCATAAAATTATTTTAATGTTGTGAAATGTAACTTAATAATTTAAAACCCAAAGTCCATTTTTTTACACGATACGTCAAATTTGCGGACATATAATGATCTGGATAATATTTAAGCATTAAACCTGTATGACACTGTAAAAATTCTATACAAAATTTTTACTTGAGTGAAGTTAGCCATTAAAGTTATCCATAAAAAATAAAATTCTTCGGAACCATCCTCTTGCACCTACACAACATTTAATTAGTTGAAAGTAACAAAATATACATCACCTTAGCTGCTAATGTATATATTTAACAAAAAAAAAATAAAACTGAGCGTGCGCTGTTACCAGATCTGAGCAAGACTGAAATGACAAAATTTTTACCACTGCTATTGTCCCCGGGTAAGCATAGGATGATAGAAGACACTTTATTTTATACCCCTGAACAAAAAAAAATCCAAAAAATTGCAAGGTGGGTCATCTACAGGCTTAGTCATAACATTGCGGTCTAGAGTGCAGCAATAATACAATTTCTGCGGGCACTATCGTACCCCTTCTATCATCCTATATCCGAGGGGTAAACCACTTGGGAAGTAGGTGTACACAACAAGGGAAGTAAAGGAAGTACAGGGAAAGTAAAGGAAATATGGAAAAGTACGGAGGAAGTATGGTGAAGTACAAAGGGAAGTATGGGGAAGTCAGGATGAAATTTGAGAAAGTAACGAATAAAGGTGATTTTGCACGATGATGTCCCGAATAATGCAGTTGTTTATACATAAACTTATAGCCATTTTTGTACTTATTTTTTCTTTTCTACGGTGAATAAAAATTATTATAAGAACGAATAATTGATCTAGGTGCTCTAGTTCCGGAGTTATCGAATTTAATTAACAAGAGCATTTTCTCAAAAATGTTGAAAGTTCTGGCAGAAATAAAAACTATTTGTACTATTCCATTAAAATGACATCAATCTAGATACTCTTAATTTCTGAGATCTATGTCAAATATAATTAATATGTTTGTTATGCAAAATTCAATTTTTTCCCCGTTTTTAAATATGTTATTTTTTTATCAAATGTAAGCCGTGCAAAGTTCTTATCATGGAAAAAAGAGATTTATTTTGCATCATTTTGAGATCCCATGACACACAAAATATTAGATGCCTAAATGTAATACAAAATAAGATATAGAAGTTCTTACAAACGACTGGGTTTATGCATAGGTATGTTACATAATTTAGTTAGAAATTCCATACCCTTTCCAATATTAAAATAATTATTCCATTTAAATAAGTTGACACCTACTTTCCGTATTTTGGAAATACATATTCATTAAATTCGATATTTCTGGAACTAGATCACCTAGATCGATGCGATTTGCATGTAATTGTAGAACTATTGGTGCACAATGCAGAACTGGTCTTATATTCACCTGAACTCTTTTTTCCAAAATCTTTGAAAAATCTATATATTAATTAAATTTGATAACTCCGGAACTAGAGCACCTACATCGATGCGATTTGCATGGAATAGTAGAACTATTGGTACACAATGCAGAGCTGCTCTTATTTTCGCCAGAACTCCTTTTCAAAATTTTTCAAAAATCTTTATATTAATTAAATTCTATAACTCCGGAACTAGAGCACCTAGATCGATGCGGTTTGCATGGAATAGTAGAACTATTGTTGCACAATGCAGAGCTGCTCTTATTTTCGCCAGAACTCCCTTTTTCAAATTAAAAAAAAAATCTTTATATTAATTAAATTCGATAACTCCGGAACTAGAGCACCTAGTTCCATGCGGTTTGCATGGAATAGTAGAACTATTGGTGCACAATGCAGAACTGTTCTTATTTTCACCAGAACTCTCTTTTTCAAAATTATTTAAAAATTCTTATATTAGTTAAATTCAATATTTCCGAAATTAAAGCACCTAGATTGATGCGATTTGCATGGAATAGTGGGATTATTGGAATACAATACAATATCGCGCTATTTTCACAAGAGCACGTATTTTGGAAATTATTTTACTTAATAACTACATGTTGATTTTTAAACCTGTAATGGTACAGAACTATTGCTAAAAATTACATAGAACTATTGAAATACATCCCAAAAGGAGCAACAAATATGACAAAACTCATAAATGGGGCTGCGTAAAGTTGACCCCCCATATTTTAAAAAAAATTTGCACTAAACGCCATAGAACTATTGTTTAAATTTATAGAGCACTTCAGAACTATTCATATACAATCCAGCACTATAAAAATTTTAACAAAAATCGAACAATGGGGGGCTAACTTCACACGCACAAAATTATTCTATTTGATGAGTCAACAGACGTAACAAGAATATTGTAATATCTCGGGTTGTATTAGTCTGATTCGGTCGATATTTTCGTTGTTCAGTGGATAAACATGTCTAAAAAGTATGTCTTATTAGCCATTTCGCATGTTTAGTCTGTTGTCACTTGTCATAAAGGTTACATGTGTTTAGGTATTTTTTTAAATACGAACCAGAAAATTTACATTTACATTTTGCTACAAGAACGGAATAAAGTCCCACAATATTTTAGAAATGTTAAATATTGCTTTTGATGAGTTTGCTATAAGCAAAACAAGAGTTTACGAGTGTTACCTACAAACATTTCCAAAAAGGCTTTGGGTACGAAACAAGTGGCAATTAAATTTGTTAAAAAATTGTTAAATTTGAAACACAAACAATGGTGAATGGAGTCGGTAAATGAAATCAAAAATGATGCAGAACTACGGAAACGTGTTTTAAGGATGCATAACGTGTCATAACAGTTTATTCCATTCTTATTTAAGTTGCTAAAAGTACCAAAACACATATGTTACCTTTGTGACAGGTGACAACAGACTAAACACAGGATTTTTTTTTTTCAGGGGTATAAAATAAAGTGTTTTGCCTTGCCTTGCCTGGTCTGGGGACAATATCGGCGGTAACTATTTTGTCATTTCAGTCTTGCTCCAGATCTGGTAACAACACACGCTCAGTTTTTTTTTTTTTTTTGTTAAATATATACATTAGTAGCTAAGGTAAAGTACATTTTTTACTTTCAACTAATTAAATGTTGTGTAGATGCAAGACGGTGGTTTCGAAGAATTTATATTCTACGCTATTTTTGTAGTTGCATACAGAAAACAAATCAAAGAATTTTGTCCATAAAGATTTAATACATTAGTACATTTAGTATACTAAATTTTTATGAAAATTTGCAAATTGAACTAATTCTTATAGTTATTCTATGCTGTGCTGTGTTCTAATATTTTGATATAATTATCAAATTTTCATTAATATTTTGATATAATAATTTGTCATTTAACAATTATAGGTCCCTTCCCTTCAATATTTCACAAAATGTATAACCTTCAGTGGATGGTGTCACATAAACCCATTTAATATGCATGCCCCTCAAAATAATTTTACTATGAATTTTATACTTTTTATATATAATAGCATTTATAAATGAACTAAAATTCACATTTTTGTAACGAAAATTTCCAACAAAATTTTATAAATAATTTTTCCGAAAATTTGTTGTAATGTCATACAGCTTTTAATTTTCTAGGAATAGAGGGTCCGTCTAATTGTTGATATTGCACATAATTTCTTTCTAGCCAGAAAAAGAGGTAATTTGTAACTTATACTATTTGAATAGGGTGTCGATCTCAATGACCTCTGCATTTGGACGCCCTGGTAACTTGTCTTTAGCGGTTCCCTAGCTATCCAGTAAAAAAATATACAATAATTGTCTTGTTTATGGATTTTGTGAAATTAAACACATTTTTCTAATCAGCTGTCACTATTAAAGTGTAATATCAATCTTTAAATGTAATGAAAAATTTACCTAATAATGGTTATCTATAATAATATTTTCTATAGAAATGATTTATAAACCATTAAGTATATAATATTTTAAGTATTGTTTTATGCAGGTTGTTTTCTGGGCCCATGTTATAACTTTATAAGGTTGTTCCTTGGGCCATTTTAAAACAAAAAGCTGAATGAACCGAGAGTCACAGTCACTGTTGAGGTTTAAGAAAATGTCACGTTTAATTTATATATCGTCATATACTGAGCAGCAGGAAATAACGGGGAATTTTAGTGCTACTAAGTATTTTGAAAATTACTTAAATATATGCATATTATTAATACATGTGTTCAAGAACGATTTTTTTGTATAAAGTTATTGGTTGAAAAACAGTTGGTAATTTTAATTATTTTATTTTTTTGTTTTATTTATTGATTTCATGGGCAAGGCCCATTTTAGAAACAATGACTTACAGAAATATCAATTTAGATATTGTCACGGAATTTGCCCCACTCACACCTAAATCAACGACTTTGGTACCGCGAATTACTAAGATTGCCCCGATCGCCCCTACACGATTCTGTTAAACAAACAAAATGCCGTGGATCGAGACGGGACTAGAAAATTAGAGAAACGACGAGAAACGTTCGAGAGATGCTAGAAAATAGATCTAGAGATGCTAGAATATACCTGGAATATTCGTTGGGTCTATAAAAGTAAAATAAACGGCCGATTAAGTTAGTCTTGTATAAGTCTTGTATTACAGTCTGAATTGAAGTGTTTAGTTGGAGATATCAAAGTGATTTAGATAGCGATTAATTAAATAAGTGTTTAGTGTTCAGTAGTGTACTGAGTATAGTTAATAAAGAAGTAGTTAATTAACGGATTGTTTTTCTGGCAATAGTAAAAATTCGGATTAGGAAATCCGTGACAATTTGGTGTCGGAAGTGGATTTAACTGGAAGTTTTAAAGAGCTTTCTGGAACCCTGTCCACAAAGTAGGATTTAACTGAAAGTTTGAGGAGCTTTCTGGAACCCTGTGCGTGGGTGGAATAAAGACCCAAGTGTGACATATCACCGTACTCGTTGTGACTTTAGGAAGTGAACGGTGGTATTCGCGAAGGACAATCTCGAACATTCTAGAACTTTGTACGCGAGTGAGACAAAGACCCAAGTGTGACATATCACCGCACTCGTCGTGACTTAAGGAAGTGAACGGTGCTATTTGCGAAGGACATTCTCGAACATTCTAGAACTTTGTACGCGAGTAAGACAAAGACCCAAGTGTGACATATCACCGCACTCGTCGTGACTTAAGGAAGTGAACGGTGCTATTTGCGAAGGACATTCTCGAACATTCTAGAACTTTGTACGCGAGTGAGACAAAGACCCAAGTGTGACATATCACCGCACTCGTCGTGACTTAAGGAAGTGAACGGTGTTATTTTCGAAGGACATTCTCGAACATTCTAGAACTTTGTACGCGAGTGAGACAAAGACCCAAGTGTGACATATCACCGCACTCGCTCGTGAATTAAGGAAGTGAACGGTACTATTTGCGAAGGACATTCTCGAACATTCTAGAACTTTGTACGCGAGTGAGACAAAGACTCAAGTGTGACATATCACCGCACTCGTCGTGACTTAAGAAAGTGAACGGTGCTATTTGCGAAGGACATTCTCGAACATTCTAGAACTTTATACCGAAGTGAGACAAAGACCCAAGTGTGGCATATCACTGCACTCGTTTCATTGTAAGGAAGTCAACGGTGACATTTACAAACACATTCCTGGACATTCTAGAATATTCCAAAGAAAATAGAGTGAATGCCTGTAACTAGAAGTCAAGTCAACATGGATGCACAACTGGCGAAACTATTGGAAATGATGCAAACGATGCAGGAGAAATTAGAAAAGAAATTAGAAGAACAGGGACAGGCGATGCAAGAAAAATTTGAAGAACAAGGGCATAAAATGGAAGATCAGTCCCAGACGATGCAGGAGAAATTAGAAGAACAAGGGCATAAAATTGAAGATCAGTCCCAAATGATGCAGCAGAAATTAGAAGAACAAGGGTATAAAATGAAAGATCAGATACAGGCAATACAACAAGAAATGAGGGATCAGACAAAAGAAATGCAGACAAAATTAGAAAAATTGGAGAATTCACTAGAAGAAAAACTAGAGGAGCAGTCATATAAAGTGGAAAAACAAGTAGAAGAAAAACTGTTAGAACAAAGAAAAGAAATGAACGAAGAACTGTTGGTACACAAAAAGGAAATAGACGAAGAAATAAACCAGGTTAGAGAAGAACTTAGACATAAATTAGACAAGATAACAAAGGAAGGCGTAATCAAATCAGAAGGACCTGTTATCCGAACTCAGAAAACGAAACCCCCTGAATTCGACGGCAAGGTCTCCTGGAATGTCTATCTGCGTCAGTTTGAAGCAGCAGCTGCAGCAAACGAATGGTCTGATTATGAGAAAGCTACTGCTCTGATAGTTGCTCTACGAGGGGAAGCTCTTGACGTCCTGCAAGGAGTTCCTGCTGGGCAGCAGAATAACTACGACATTCTAAAACAGCATATGGAAATGAGATATGGGGATAAGCACCTGCAGCAAGTTTACCAAGCACAATTGAAAAATCGTCACCAACAGAATGGAGAGAATTTACAGCATTTTGAGACCGATGTTGCCTGACTGGTTCGATTGGCTTATCCAACAGCCCCGTCCGAATTCTTAGACCAGCTGTCCATCCAAGTTTTTACCGATGGCCTAAGAGATTGCGAAACCCAGCAGGCATTACGACTCGCCAGACCTAAAACGTTGAACGACGCTCTTTCGCATGCACTGGAATTCGAGGCAGCAAAGATGGCATCTGGTAGGCATGTTAAAGTTCGGGCCATCAATGATAACAGCGATAGTATGGCAAATGGAGACCTAATAAAGAAGCTAAAGGAGATTATTGATAAATTCAGTCCATCTACTAGGACAAAGAAGGAACAATCTGATAGTCGAAGGGATCGCCTTCTCAAATGCTGGAACTGTGGACAGACAAGACATCTAAAGAGACAGTGTAGGGCCCCAGTCACGGATCAGCAAAAGCGCGACTCCCAGGCGACAGCTACACAGGAAAACTAGGTTCAGCCGGCTTGACGGGGCAAAAGCCGGCTGCGTCCTCCTACCATGCCCCACGAGAAGAAATTACGTTGTCACGTCTCCAGGACTCTGACTCCTTGCTAGTAGAAGGCAGTATTTTTGGTCGTACTTTCTCTATGGTAATCGATACTGGAGCAGCAAGAACTATTGTACGACCGAATATTATTGGTGCTTGGCGTATTAAGAACCCTGTCAAACGTTATGTCCTCACAACAGCCAATGGACAACAATTGCCAGTCAAGGGGGAATGCGAGCTTGAAATAGAATTAGGAGACATCAAATTCAAACACAGAGCCCTGGTAGCAGATATATCGGATATCATACTCGGACTAGACTTATTACGAGCAAAGGGGGTGAACTTAGATTTAAATGCTGGCACGCTACGGATAATGGGTGAGGAAGTAGTGCTAACGAACTCCACTGAGAATAACACTGTACGGAGACTCGTTGTTAAAGAAGATGTGGTACTACCTGCTCAGACCGAAACCTTGGTTGCCACTGTAATGGATGGGGAAATGCCTTGCAGTGTAGGAGTGGTGGAACCCAGTAATCCGGATTTGTTTAATAAATCTATAGTCACCGGCCGCACCTTGATTAAATCGGAGAAGACGACAATAGTACGGGTAGTTAACCTGAAAACCTTTCCACAGAAAATTGCAAAGGGAACTGAAGTAGGAGTCTGTGAACCTGTTACCATGGTCAGAACACTCAATGAAATCCATGAAATGGAGAATAAAACAAATAAGACCAGTCTACCAGAATGTTTAAGGAACATCGTGGATAGGGCCAAGGAAAGATTAACAGAGGTGGAGGTGGAACAACTCGAAGAGCTGCTAAGTGAAAATGAAGATGTGTTTGCACTTAAACCAGGCGACTTTGGGAGAACCAATGTAGTGAAGCATCGAATCGATACTGGTTCATCGTCTCCTATAAAGCAGCCACCACGAGGACTTCCACTAGCCAAGCGAGAAGAAGTTAACAAGATGTTAATTGAAATGCAAAACGAGGGCACCATAGAGCCATCTCAAAGTCCTTGGGCTTCTCCTGTAGTCCTGGTCAAGAAGAAAGACGGCTCCACCCGATTTTGTGTGGACTACAGAAAATTAAATGACGTCACCAAGAAAGACAGTTACCCACTACCAAGAATTGACGATACTCTGGACACCTTGGCTGGTGCGCAATGGTTTTCCACTTTGGATTTAAAGAGTGGATATTGGCAAGTCGAGGTCAGCCCAGAAGACAAGGAAAAGACAGCGTTCACTACCGGAAATGGATTGTGGCAGTTCAATGTAATGCCATTTGGTCTATGTAATGCCACTGCCACCTTTGAGCGACTGATGGAAACTGTACTTCATGGCCTGCATTGGGAGACCTGCTTGATTTACTTGGACGACGTGGTGGTGCTGGGACGCTCTTTCCAGGAGCACCTGAAGAACGTGTCCGAAGTGTTCAAGAAGTTGAAAGCAGCGAACCTGAAGTTGAACCCGAAGAAGTGCAGTCTGTTCCAAAAGGAGGTTAGGTACCTAGGCCACATTATTACTCCAAACGGTGTGAAAACAGATCCGGAGAAGACAGAGTGCATAAAGAATTGGCCGGTTCCTAAAGACAAACATCAAGTTCGAAGTTTCCTCGGACTATGCACATACTATCGACGATTCGTGCAAGGATTCTCGGACATTGCCAAGCCTCTTCATAAACTCACTGAAGACAACATCCCGTTCGAATGGACTCCGAGATGCCAGCAAGCCTTTGAGACGCTGAAAGAGGCTCTCTGCACTACCCCGATTTTGACATACCCAATACCTGGACAACCATTTATAGTGGACACGGACGCAAGCAACATTGGAATTGGCGGAGTTCTTTCTCAAGTACAAGATGGCCAAGAGCGAGTAGTGGGCTACTTCAGCAAAGTCCTATCAAAAGCCGAAAAGAACTATTGTGTGACTCGGAAAGAATTACTTGCCATCGTCAAGAGCCTAGAACACTTTCATAAATATCTGTATGGCCAAGAATTTCTCCTAAGAACGGATCACGCTTCCCTTAAATGGCTGCTACAGTTTAAAAACCCTGAAGGACAGATGGCAAGATGGCTGGAACGGCTGCAAGAATATCACTTTGTTGTTGAACATCGAGCCGGCAGGAAACATGGAAATGCAGATGCCCTTTCTAGGAGACCCTGTCCTGTCAACTGCAAACACTGCAGTAGTCTTGAAAGGAAAGAGAACATCTCATCAGTTTCTTGCAAGGTAGTAGCAGCCCAACCTGAAGACCGATGGAGTTCAGCAGCGATTCGGGAAGACCAGCAAGCTGACTGTGACATCAAGCCTTTACTAGACTGGAAAGAAGCCAACAACCGACCGTCTTGGGCTGAAGTCAGTAGTAAAAGCCCAGCATTAAAGAGCTATTGGGCTCAATGGAATTCCCTGGTGTTGGAAGACGGTGTCCTAAAAAGAGCATGGGAGAACAATGACGGAACGGAGGTCAAGAAACAAGTACTACTCCCAAGGTCCCGGGTCAAGGAAGTGCTGCAGGAAGTACATGGAGGTACTGGGGGTGGACATTTCGGTATCAATAGGACTCTACAGAAGATTAGGGAGCGTTTCTACTGGTTGAGTTGTAGGACGGATGTAGAAGATTGGTGCCGAAAATGTGACACATGTGCAGCCAGCAAGGGACCAAGGACCCGTTCCAGGGGCAAAATGCGCCAGTACATCGTAGGAGCACCGTTCGAGAGGATTGCCATTGATATCGCTGGCCCATTTCCGAAAACTCAAAGTGGGAACCGATATCTGCTAGTAGCCATGGATTACTTCAGCAAATGGCCGGAAGTATACCCACTTCCCAATCAAGAGACCACAACCGTAGCAGAAGCGCTAGTCAACAACCTGTTCTGCAGATTTGGTGTACCCATGGAACTACATTCAGATCAGGGCAGAAATTTCGAATCAGGTGTGTTCCGAAAGGTCTGCGAGCTTATGGGAATCCGAAAAACCAGGACCACCCCACTGCATCCCCAGTCAGATGGTATGGTGGAACGCTTCAACGCCACACTAGAAACCAATCTGAGGATGTTTGTGAACGAGAACCAGACAGACTGGGACAAGCTCATTCCATTCTTCCTGTTAGCTTACCGCTCAGCTGTCCATGAAACTACTGGGAAGACTCCCGCAAGGATCATCTTTGGAAGAGAGCTTCGCCTTCCAGCAGACTTGGTATTTGGTCGTCCTGCGGAACAGCCCACAGATCCAGACACGTATATCCATGACCTAGAACAAAGACTAGCAGCCGTACACGACCAAGTCAGATCTCGAATGCGACTAGAGAGCGATCGCATGAAGACTCGATACGATATCCGGGCCAATACAGTCGGATTCCAACAAGGTGACCTGGTGTGGCTGTACAACCCCACACGGAAGAAAGGAAAATCGCCTAAGCTACAGAACCGTTGGGAGGGCCCCTACACCGTCATTAAAAGAATCAATGATGTCGTCTACCGGATACAGAGGACTCCTAGGAGTAAGATGAAGGTCGTCCATCTGGAGCGTCTGTCCCCGTATAAAGGTGTATCCGATCGGGACGATCGGTCCTAAGGAGGGGGCAGTGTCACGGAATTTGCCCCACTCACACCTAAATCAACGACTTTGGTACCGCGAATTACTAAGATTGCCCCGATCGCCCCTACACGATTCTGTTAAACAAACAAAATGCCGTGGATCGAGACGGGACTAGAAAATTAGAGAAACGACGAGAAACGTTCGAGAGATGCTAGAAAATAGATCTAGAGATGCTAGAATATACCTGGAATATTCGTTGGGTCTATAAAAGTAAAATAAACGGCCGATTAAGTTAGTCTTGTATAAGTCTTGTATTACAGTCTGAATTGAAGTGTTTAGTTGGAGATATCAAAGTGATTTAGATAGCGATTAATTAAATAAGTGTTTAGTGTTCAGTAGTGTACTGAGTATAGTTAATAAAGAAGTAGTTAATTAACGGATTGTTTTTCTGGCAATAGTAAAAATTCGTATTAGGAAATCCGTGACAATATTATAGTACAAGTAATAATATTGAAATAATAATAACAAATATGTACCAACATAAACAATATACAATAGTACAATAGTATAAACATAAGTACAAATAGCCACATACAACTTAACTATAAAATAAAAATACAGTGATCACCTTATCACCAACAGACAACTCTAGGTAAACGTACTCTACGCACAAAAACAGCTTCAATAGATTCTAATTACTATAGTTCGCAGTTACCAAGCGGTCTAAGAAATTGTGATTTACTACTGAAAAAGTCCAGATTTGTATAGTCGTTTGCAAGCCTACATACTCTAGTAATAAAATTGTTCCTACCATAAGTAGTCCTATGAAATGGAATAAAGAATGTATTGCGGAACGAGTGTGCCTGTAATGAACTTGTAATTTAACGTGACTTAATAGTGGGGAACAGGAGACATAAGAATTAATAATATTATAGAGCAGAAGTAAATCTTTTCTTTTACGCCTGAGACAGTGGTTTTATATTTAACTTTGCTTCCAACTGGGAATAGTTATAGGGTGGTAAAATATTGGATTTGGAAGCAATTTATCTAAGAAAAATGTGTTGAACACTCAATTTTGTTAATATGCATATTGAAACAAGGTGCCCATAAGCTTGAGGCATACTCCAAATGTGGTCTCACAAGAGCACAATAAAATATCTTTATAGCACAACATTTTGAGTACATCTTGTGATAAAACCTAACATCTGCATAGATTTAGATATTGCCGCTGTTATATGAGGTACAAATGACAGTGAGGTGTCCATTGTCACCCCAAGGTCTTTTATGGTATAAGATGAATCAAGCAAATTCCCCTGAAGTTGATAAGCATATTTATCTGATGTTCTGCCTCGTGAAAATATCATTGTATGACATTTAGAAGCATTAAGTTCCATACCATTAAGTGTACACCAGCTAAGTAGCCTATCAAGATCCGCCTGAATCTCGAGACAGTTATCCTGACAGCGAATTTTCTGAAATAACTTCAAGTCATCAGCAAATAGAAGACACCTACTAAAGTGAAAACATTTATGTATATCGTTAATAAAAATATTAAATAGAAGTGGACCCAGGTGAGATCCCTGGGGAACACCCGACGTGACCTTAATTGCTGCCGACTTAAAATTACATACCCAATTTAGCAATACACCAGTTACTCCCACGTGTGCCATCTTATGCAACAAGACTTTGTGATTCACCCTGTCGAACACTTTGGAGAAGTCAATGTACACAGAGTGCACTAGAAACTCCTCCTCCAATGCATCCGACAGGAAATGAGAATAGAATATGTTAAGAGACCAAGCTCAGTAGACCTACCGGACATAAATCCAAACTGCTCATCAATGAGGACACTCCTAAACCCAAGTGTCAAAAAAACACATACAATATTTTCAATGATTTTAGGAATCGTACTTAAAATGCTTATGAGTCTGTAGTTCTTCACCTGACTCCTGGAGCCAGTTTTTGAATAGGAGTAATGTAACTTACTTTCCAAAAATCAGGAAAAGAACCTTCTGACAATGACTCATTGAAAATTTGACGAAGAGGTCTTGCTAAAATACCACTACAAAATTTTAAAATGGATGGAGCAATCTCATCTTGGCCCGGATTCTTACTAGTATCCGAATTAAACAACTTGGTATAAACATCTGATAAAGAGACCAGATAAGAGTTTAAATTGATGTTGTTATCAGGTATCACAATATTAGCTGTATCACAGTCACTATCACAATAAACGGAAGCAAAATAATCAGCAAATAAGCCAGCCATCTCTTCACCATCAGTACTTTTAATTCCATTGTATTCAATTTCAACCGGAATACCCGTACTTTTGCGTTTAAAGTTAACAAAATTCCAAAAAATTTTCAAGTTTAGATGTTTCCCTACTATGTACACAGTTTTTATAACAGCTAGTTTTAAGATTTTTGCATTCTGTCCTCAAGTTAGCAAATTCACGAAAATCAAAAGGTGAGCCAGACAGCTTATATTTTAAGTGCACTTTCTTTTTTGCGATAATTAAGCATTTAAATTCAGGCGAAAACCATCTGGGAAACTTTCTATTACTGGATTTTCTTAAACGAACAAATAATTCAATGACCTGATATAATATACTATAGAAAATATTAACCATGTCTTCAAGGGATTTACCTGATAATATTAAATCCCAGTTGAACTGAACTAGAAAGTCAGAGATGCCTAGCATATTTGCAGATTTGAAATCCCGAAAATAACCTGCTGGAATAAGTTCACCAATGATATTGTAGTTGTCCATAATAAGCTTAAAATGAAGAGGAGGATAAGATATACATATCTGGCGGGTCAATAATAGTTTCTTCTAAGATTAGTACTACAGTATCAGGATTCCGAACAAAAACCAGATCAAACAGAGAACCAACCTCATTGATGATGGTGTTAATTTGAAAAAGGTTGAACAGGGAAGACTGATGTGTAACGATATTCAAGCATTCCACTTCGTTTGGAGAGAGATTTGGCAAGGGGTAACTGTAGATGCGTAGGGGCCAGCTTCCCACTTTCCGTGAAGATTAAAGTTGCCCAGTAGACATAGATTGGCTGTAGGAAAGGTATCACATAATTTGTCTACACTTTCGTAAAAAGTCTGATATGATGTAACTGGAGACCTGGGGGGAAAATATGAGGTACCAATTATGTACTGATTGAGCCCACTTTCCACGATAACAAACAGTTGTTCAATGTCATCTGCAGCTTGTAGTAGCTTACTAGTTATGTTTCTTCGCAAAAGCTATGAGTACTCCTCCACCACAAGAATGAACGCTAGTCAATGTAGAGTCATCCTTTCTATACACGTAATCATACATGTGAAGTTCCGAATCATAAAAATTTGAATTAAGATTAGTTTCATTAAAGACAATAATGTCAAACGAAGAGTACGAAGCATTTTCAAGAATTTCTTGGCACAATTTTAAGGGTACCATGAAAGTATCTAATTAATTAGATCCTTTTCGCCATTCTTAAATCTATCCTCCAATTCGGCTTTCACAGATTTGTAAGAGTCTTGTTGTTTGTGTGTTAAATCAAAGTTGATGTAGATTTTGTTTTGTTTGACTACATCTTTACGGTTTTGAATGATAGTATGGACGTCATTCAGGGGCGTGCAGAAAGGGCCTGCAGGGCCCGCAATGCGGGGGGGCCCCGGGAATCCAGAGGGCCCCTGCTCAGCCTCGACCTCCTCGACTACCTCCAGCAAGCTTTTTACATATTAATAAAATAAGTATTAATATTGTAGCGGCGGAATATGTCTATACCTCATAATTTTCCAAAATCAAATTAAATATATTTTGCCTTATCAGTACCTATTTTATGGTAAAATTCGACAACACGACAACGTAGAATCCAAAACGACAAAAATAAGTGGCAACGTTACAGTGACGCGACGCGTAATAGTCGCGTATCTATGAAGATCAAATTATGTCTGGGAATAGAATTCTTATTCTTCAAAAAGTCGAAAGAAAAAAAAAATCAAAATATAAAGGTGAGGTCACACCAAATTTTTTCTATCTATAAACCGATTTGAAATACCACCGCAGACAGTAGTTTCGTTGTCACCCAGTATAGGCAGTATATTAATTTTTTTGATGTAGAGGGGGCCCCCGAAGACCTTGGCACGCCGCTGATGTCATTTGAGTTAGATAGGGCGGCTTTTAGTGGAAGGTTACCATTCTTATTGCGCCTGCCAACACGATTTAATTTAATAATATTTATTGTACTATTACCACCAACTATCTAACACCTGCTTGACATGATCACCATCCGGTTTTTCATTGGAATCAGTGAGGTTGTAGATCATTACGTTATTAGATCTTTTCTGGTGTTCATGGAGTTCATATAATAAGTCTTCAGATGTTAGATCAGCATTAGAGCCACTGTGTTTAAGGATATCTACTTCATTTCTAAGCAAAACAATGTTTTTCTTCAAATTGTCAACGTCACTAGTAATATTTTGCAATTCCGTGTTCAAGGCAGTGATCTTATTTATCTCTTCTTCCAAAGAATCAATTCTTTCTTCAAATTTCCTTATAAGTTTTTGGTTTTCACTACTAAGACCATCTAAATGATTTTGGAGTTTAGTATCTAAATATTCCTGAAGTTTATACAGAAGAGTGTTTGCAGAGGTATCGTTGATGTAAGGGCCACTCGGATGTGATAAATGCTGGGGAGCAAGGGCCTGCGGACTGGGTGAACGACATGAAGCGCAGATAAATTTCTTTCCATTAGGGTCCTTAAGATCTCTAGAAAAGCGATTAATCTCATCTATAGTCAGGTTCACACAATCTCTGTGGAGCCAACCGGCACATTTGCAATATTTAATGCTGTATGAATTAGATTTAATAACCGCACTACAACTTGCACAATTCACAGGAGGCATGCTGATAGTAAAAGAAATTTTTATCGGTACACCACTAGTGATTTATTATATTTATCTTGCCTTCTTTTTTACTCACGGAGAAATAAAAAGTAGTGTTTTATTATTCAAAATATTACAGGATTCTCAATTTAATATAACCAATTAAAAAAATAGACATTTTTAATTCTTTTGGGAATTGTTTTATTTCTCATATTATGCAAAACATTTTCAGTAATGATGGATTTTTAATGGTATTTAGAACCATATTTTAAACAGATATGTATTTAATGGTACTTTAATTTAACAAATCATTGATAAATGATTCAAATACAGTTAGATACATTCTATCTTTCAAATAACGTAACAATAATATAATTAATCAATTTGCAAAAGACTTAGTAATGCCAAAATATATACAGGACGAGTCATTAATAATGGTACCTAGCTTCAGAGTAGATTGTTAACGTCAAAATAAAGTGATTGAGCCCAACATGCCTTATTCAATTGTTGCTCCTTTTCATTCTACAGGGTGTTAAAGTTGAAAAAATGTTTTTGATTTTTTGCTATATTTTACGAACGTATGGACCAATTGTTTTGAAAATTTGTAGTCTTATGTTTTTTTAAGTGGTATTAATTATGAATATGCAAATAGTGTTGAGGTCACGACTAGGATCCTGTTTTACCTAATCTGTCGTACAATCTCTTAAATAGTCTATGATCGGGTTGTTTAATATCTCAATATAATTCCAATTACCTCGCTGCTGCACAGTGACCATAAAAATTTTCTTGGGGATATACACATATCATGTTTCTCATTTCAATGTTCGAAAAAATTATTATGACGGGGCATTTTAATTATAAAAAATAGCAATAATAAATACTACTGCCTAATATATGAATTGAGTGGCATTGACAGAAACAATTTGGTATTGTAGTGACAGCTGTCTACATATTATTTCCATGCCTACTACTTTGGAAAAAATATTTTTTTTATTTAATTCCCGCCAAATCTCAAAAACCTAAATCGTCTGTTTCTCGAAAATGGTTGAGTTTATCCATTTGTAACCTTTTTTATTAGAATTGAAGGTAGTTCAATAATTTCTTATTAAAAAATTAAAAAGTGTATAAAGTACAAAAAGTTTAAACATATTTTTACATCGACAGTACAGTATTACTAGTGCCCCCTAATCGTGACCTCGACACTGTTTGCATATTTGTAATTGGCACCTCAAAAAAACATAAAACTACAAATGTTCAAAACAATCGGTCCATACATTCTTAAAAAATAGCAAAAAGCCGAAAACATTTTTTCAACTTTAACACCCTGTAGTATGAAAAGGAGCAACAATTGAATAAGGCATGAAGGGTTTAATCGCTTTATTTTAACATTAACAATCTGACCTTAAGCTATGTACCATTATTAATGACTCGCTCTGTATATCAGTTTAGAGTAGAGAATTTTTGCATTTACTTAGATAAATTAGGTACCTCAACTTTCATCAAAGTATACCAAACATCTTTAGACATATTTAGATAAATGTAATTTTTTTTCATTTCAACATTCTGTTTCTCGAAATTTGGTGATTTTAGATTCTTACAGTGGTATTCATAGTCCGTCTCCGGTCGCCAGAGAGCAGTCCTCGTACCGAAATCTCCAGAAGAAGATATGAGAGACCACTATTACAGTACACTGTATTACACATAATTTCGGGACGGAGACCGCTCTCCGGCGACCGGAGACAGACTATGAATACCACCGTTAGTTTGTTAAGGTTTTCTAGAGTCTTAAAATAGCACAAGGAATAACATCCCCTTGTATACTTTAATTTTATTCATTATAGATGTATATTCAGTATATCTAAACATATACAATGTGTTTACTATTGATTTTTAATAACTACAAATTTATTTAAGATGTTGTTCATCATTGCAAAAGGGTTGGCGGAAAGATGTTGTATTGCCGATATTATTAATAACAAATTGTGGACTGATAATGGTGGATCATATTCATTTCCAATATAATGGTATTATGTATGGAATTTTATTGATATCAATTGCATATATGTTACAGGTAATATAAACAATTTGTAATTATGTTTACTTTATTACATGTATCATATTTTTTTAGGGTAAACATCTTGTATCGGCCTTTTGGTTCACTGTGTTACTCAATATGAAACACATTTATATTTATTTGGGACCACCGTATTTTATTTACTTATTAAGGCATTATTGTTTGAAAGGACCTCTTACTGTAAAGAACGTAATTTCAAGAGAAACTTTCAAACATTTTTTCTATTTAGGGTCTCTGGTTATAAGTGTATTTGTAATAACATTTTTGCCCTTTAGTGATCACATTCCACAAGTAAGTAATATATATATATATATATATATATATATATATATATATATATATATATATATATATATATATATATATATATATATATATATAAGTTTTGCAATATACACACTATCTTAATTATTTTAATAAAGTTCCAACAAAATTAATTCAATAATTCACATTTCACAGTTACATAAGCACTTATTTTATAAAAATTAATACACTCGTCTGTGGTTAAAAAATATATCTATAAATAGCCTACTCTAACGGTAATGTACCGAAATGTCAAACGTGCCTTGCTACCATAACAGAATAACATATGATCATATTCATAATTATCGTAGAAAGGGGTATATTGCTATAATTTTGAGTTTCAGTGTCAGTACTTTTTGACAATTAATTTGCCTAGATTATTACGTCTCCTAAATTGAAGAGCTATCAATAGAGAAGGTTATATAAAAGATGTTTAAAATTGTACGAGGAATACAAAAATTGAAAAATATACAGAGTGTTTTATTTCAAATGTACATTTTTAGGTACTTTCAAGACTGTTTCCATTTAAACGTGGGTTATGCCATGCATACTGGGCTCCAAACTTTTGGGCAATATATAATACAATAGATAAAATCTTATTTGCAGTTGGTGAGTTAATTTTATTAACCTTAAGTAAAAAAATAATTATATATATTTATTTTTAGCTAAAGTATCGGGTGTGCAAATTGGAAATTCGTCTACAGCCTCAATGACTGGAGGTTTGGTGCAAGAGTTTTCTCATTCAGTTCTGCCTAACATTCCACCATTAGTAACCATAATTTTAACTGCACTATTTATGATTCCTGCAATGATAAAATTATTTGTTCTCAATAAACAAACAACGAATTTTATAAGATGTATGGTGGTATGTGGTTTGACTTCATATTTGTTTGGTTGGCATGTTCATGAAAAAGCAATATTAATGGCAATAATTCCTTTAAGGTAAATAATCAAACATTTAAAGTGTATATCATCGAATCTGCTCAACTAAAATTGATACAAACTTAGGTATATTACAGTTGTGTATTTTCATGCCAGTTAAAATTTTGAAAAAGAATGAAAAAAAACATGAATTGTTTCTTCAGCTTCTTTTTCTTACGGACAATAGAGAAATTTGGTATGTGGAGATAAATTGAATGCTCTGTCAGTAGGAAGTAAACATTTTCATGGCAACTTTGATTGAATTAAATAAGTAATGAAGTTGGCATTGAAAGTTACCTGTAAGGCTTTCACAGCCTGTGTTATTAGTCTAGGAGATTCTTCTATGGTGAAATGTGACCACCTTCTGTATTCATTCTATTTGATTAATGAATTTTGTAATCACAGGATTTTTATTATTATTTATAATATTTTTAAGACATGTTATTTTTATCATGAACAAAATTAAGGTTAGTCATTTTTATTAAAAAAAAAGAACAATGACAAAATGCAACAATTATTTTTTTAACATCTCCATCTTTAATCTAATTGTAAAATAATTTCAAAAGAAATGGGACATTCTGTATAATAGAGAATATTTTTTAAAAATTTTTGCTGTAATTTACCATATCTTAAAATTTCTCTAACTGTTATTTATTAATAATTGTTTATAATAATTACATTTTATTCTACAGAACAAGTATGTTGCAAGGAACCCTTATATCCTTATTAGAAAAATGTTACACTATTTGATTACAATTTATGTAAGAAACAATCATTATTTTTTAATAATTTATGAAAAGGTACTGAATCACCTTGTATGTTTTTAATTATGATGTGGTAATACCTGCTCTAATATATAAAGGCCGAGTTGTAATATTTAAACTTTTTGTTTTAGTATTTTGTCTATAATGGAGTCAGCTGATGCTAGGACATTTCTAATTCTGTCAACAGTGGGACATTATTCTTTATTTCCATTGCTGTACCCTTCTTCTTTACTCTGTGTGAAGGTTTTACTACTATTACTGTATTCATTTTACGCTTTTCATAGTTTTTATAAAATATATCCACTATCAATTTGCAGCTATTCATTGCCATTATTGAATCCACTAGAAAGTGTGTACTTATTAGGACTAGGCGTTGTGTTTTTATATGAAAATGTGATACATAATTTATTAAGTTTTAAAGATCAATTACCGTTTTTACCACTAATGTTCACATCTGCATATTGTTCAGTTGGTATTATATATTCATGGATTAGTTATTATATTTATTTTTTGAAATACAATGGTGTCCATATACGTCCAAAAGTGAATAAAAACAAAATTGAATAAAGAATATGGATTTTTTTTACCTACTTTGAAAAACAAATACATTAAATGTATTTTACATATTTTTATTTTGGAAATATTTCCTACATTTTATACAGGGTGTATACTAATTTTGAAAATTAGAAAACCTGAAATTATGTTGGGAATTTCAGAAATGGATGTGTCACGAAAAATGTTGAGAATTTCTCTAATATTTTGAGATATTTTTAAAATTCTAATTATGTTTGATGATTATTTATATGGTGCTGCCACTGAATGGTAACTTTCAGTGGTAGCTGTTACTGCTAAAGTTATTTTTTATATAGCCAAAATTAAAAGCATATTAGATTTTTTTGAAAAAATGGGTATTCTTACAACTCAGTTGTATTTTTTCTATCATTCAGAAAATGTTAATTTTGAGTAGTGTGAAAAAAATTGTTATTCTCGTAAAATTTTTCTAAAGGCAACTTTTTATTGTAACAAATTTAATATTTTTTCAGTAGACAAAAAAAAACACTTTTTCTTTGTTCATGTACTTATGGAATAAAAAATCCATAATTATAATTATGTTGAATGCTAAATACAGAATATATTCGCTTTTTCATTTGTTTGCAAATGATAGAAAGAACATTTTTCTCTATGACACTCCCTTTTCCATTTTTTTTTGTTGATGTGTGATCATCATAATAATAGTAAAATATTAAAATTTTGACGTAAATAACTTTTTTAGTCGATAGTAAAAAGTATGTGTTCATTTTTAGAGTCCCTGGTGCTTAAATTTTTTCTGGAAATTTTTTAGAGAACATAAATATTATGAAAATTATCCCAAGCCACAGGCCACAAAAGAGGATGAAAAATTTTCATAAATTTTTTAATTACCACGATAACGGAACAAAATACAAGCTTATAACTGGTTAGAAAACGTTGGTGTAAAATGTTCAGTATAAATATATAATTTTTTTTTATCTAGAGTGTCCTTGAAATACCTATACCAGCGAGCCACCTTACATTTTCAAAGTACGACAATTTATGCTAATTTACCTATACGCAAAAATGCACCATTAAGAGGTGCCAAAGTTTTTGAAAAAATATCATTCGGTTATAAAACAGTATTAAAATGAAATTTGATATATGATAATATATTGGCAAAAGGCTTTTCTTGATGCAATTAATGTTACTGACTTGCACAAATGACTTAAACTGGATATCGAGTTAAAAATATATTCATATTTTTTGTGTATTAAGTATATGTATTTTTGCATTATGTAAATTAGCATAAATCATCTTATTTTGATCTTAAGAGTCTAGAGTGGCTTGCTGGTACATGGATTTCAGGGAACCTGTATTTTCTGAAAAAAATTATTCTTAATAAAATTTACTAATCTTTCTTTTTCAGATATTTTTACTTTTTCTAATTAGAGTAATCCTGAAAATTTTAAAAAAATTACAATCAATAATTTACATTGTTTTTTTAACAAGCATTTTTTCCAAATTAGCACCTTTTTATTATTTATTATAGGCTCTTCAAATATGACAGGTTTTTTCTATTTTACATTGATGTTGCATATACTTTCTCCTTTAAAAAACCTCAAAATACTAATGAATTGAGGTCAGGTATGATCGCACAGGCTAAGCCACTGGACCATTTTGATCAATCTATCTTTTTCTGAAGATCATATTTTGCAAACTTGACATCCTTAATGATCAAGGCACCCATTAATTGTACCCATGCATGTTTTGTTTCATTTATTAGTATTTTTTCCTCGAATAATTACTAATTGGGAATTTTATATTGGTTTGTTATGTATTACAGGGTAACCTTTCAAATACTGAAAGGTCAGAACATGTGTTTGCCGGTAATAATCACATAATAATTAAAATATTAATATTAATTAATTGCCATGGAATGTAAACAAAACTATGTGGCCAAAAACTCCATATAATTAGTGTGATATCACACCAAAGACACAGGTGCAGTGTTACGGTATTGATGATGTAAAGGGGCATTTGTTTCTTGTGTTTTTGCATTTTTGTGGCACTTTGGATCATAGATAATGCAAATACTGTTTATTATTATTAATTTGCCACAAGTGAATTCATTTAATTTTATTCTTAAAAACTTCATTGGTCCGAATCACAACTTTATTAGTGCAGCTAATACGGGGAATCAAAGCAAGTGGGTGTCTATTTTCCATTTTTAACATTACCATAATTATTAGTGGTGATGTGACAACTTATGGTATTGTTAAACGTAACTTATTTCTTTGTTTACAGTATAGATTCGCTTGTGAAAATTACGGCAATAATGCTGTTGATTACGTCCAGATAGAGGGATTTACTTAAGGTATTTATAAAATTATGCCGTCTGAGTACACATTAAACAACTTGTTTTAATTTGAAAAATAATTAATAAAAGTAATGAATAGTATATTTAATATATATTTATTATTTTTTATTCCTATTTACTACTGGTTTCATTTCTCCTTAAACATTTTTAAAAATCCTTATTTATCACTTTTATTTATTATATTTTCAGAATAAAACAGGTATTTTAGTGAAGTCAAATAACATTCTACATCTCGTGCTTAAATGGTAGGAGCAAATATAGAACATGTTATTTGGAATCGGAATGAAGCTCCAGAGTACAATAAATGAAAAAAAAAATGTAAGTTTGCTTTACCATTGTTTTTCTAAACGCCCTGTATACATTATGGTAGTGTAATAGATTTCTTTACAACTTTACATTTTATTTTTTTCGATAAACTTAATCCTACCTTTATGTATTTTCAATTAAACATACACTAAAATAGTATTCAGAAACAAACAATGTTGCAATGCCTTTCGTCGCATTTCTTTGCCCTACTATTTTTTATTAGGCGCTGTATGCTGTATTTGTACATAATGCAATATACCTCTGCCATGGCCCCGTGAGATGCACTTTCTGTACTCATTTTATGAGTTTATTTTGCAACTTTTTACAATACCAATGTCTATTTAACACAACAATATCACAAATGACAAATTAACTGTTCTAAACGTGTATATAGTGTGTTATCCCAAACCTGAATTCACAGACTTCACAGGTCCTTGCTGTGGCGGCCACCGTTTTTTTGGAAGCCTGGTCAAACTAAAATTTTAAATGCGGTTTTTACACTTATTTTGCCACAAAATTGTTTAGGACAAAGACAATTTCGATTAAAATAATACATTCTATTTCTTCTGAACATATTTGGAAAATCATGCAATTTCCTCAGTTTCTAAAATTTCTTAAAATGTAGTGACATTAAGTCTGGTAAAATGTAATTAAATAATGTAATTGTCTTGTCTACGAGCTTGTAATGTAATAAATAATGACATGGTATTGTTACATTTAAGAAAATGGATCAATTGTATGAATGGATCATGGTCAATTGGCAGCCAAATGTTACATTTACTTTTAATATTTTCCGAAATGCAAGTTCAATAATTGATTTAGCTTTCTAATACATTCCTCAATTTTATTATTTTAATAATTTTTGTAGCAATTAGATATTATTAATTCACTATAAGTATTTCTCTAGGAAGCTCTTCCTGTCATATATACTCTATCTGAATAATTAAAAATAATAGAAAAATGTCATTCTTTATTTTACACTTTCACATTGTTATACAATTGATATTCAGTTACAATTTGGGCAATATTAGTCAAAAGAGTTATAAAGAGATAATTTTCACAATGAGCCGTCTAAGATCTGATGTTATATGAAAACAAATGTCGCATGGCTTTAACGATCATCAAATAGTATACACCTTCCTAACTATAAGTTAGATCTCTTGAACAATTCGAAAAATATATGGCTAATCCCAGTTATTGTACCTATCTTTTTATTTATTTGTAATTCAGTAATTATGTTGTGGTAAGTATAGCAAAAAAATAGGATAAAATTTTTTATTGCAACATCGATTTAATATATGTATGTTTCATTTAATAAATAATTATTACAGAGGAGCTAATTCTATATGGCCACTTATATGAACAATATACTAGCTACAAAAAAATAAATTACATGATTATGATATGTTATATCTATATTTAATGTAACATGGCTGATAATATAGAAAAAAAATTTATTTCTGTGAGATATAAAACATTAACATTAGTAAATACCGCAGTACTTCATACAGGATATATGATTAGTTTGATAAATATTTGTTGTATTCTGTACAAAGGTCTTATGTAGAAGCAAATTCATTTTTATTATACAGTGTATTTTGAAATAGCTGAGGAATATGAAACAGTGGATTCTTCAACCGATTTTAGAGGGGATGTTTTCTATAAAATCAATTTCATTCTAGCCTCACCTAAGAAGTTAATCTTTTTAAAAATGGGTGTGTTACAATGAAGCTTTCATGGTTATTTCAAAGCCACGTCAAATTAAAAAAAATTGCATGGATGCAAAATTAAATGAACTGATAAATAACGGATGGCAATGATAATTTTGTTTAAAATATTCTTCGGAGAATTATAATAAGGTCAAGACTATAAATTTTATTTTATTTGTACGAAAACTAAAAGGTATTTCAGAATTTAATCTTATTTTGAAAAGGGCTAGTTATTAAAAAAAAAAAAAATTTTTCAAAATTTTTAAATACGTGAAAATTCTGATAATAAATGTACAAAGGGAACATTATTTCATCCCCTTACTGTGAAGTGACAACGAATAGAATAGGCCAGGAAAGTGATATTTTACCACATCTAAAATTTGGAGTTTTTAATTTGAACGAATTTTAAAATAGCCCTGGAAATTTTATTCTAACACCCACTTTTACAAATCTGTAACTTCTTAGGGGAGACTGTATAGAATTAAATTTTTTATATAAAATACAAATCGTCTGAAGAATCTACTGTTTCATGTTCGTCAACTATTTTCGGAACACCCGGTATAATATGCATTTCATAAGCATAAATTTGACATATATGACGTAATATTAGTATTTTGAAATTTATTGTTATTGACTTGAGTTCAAGTCTCAGCTGCAAGTAAATACTTTTTATTTAAAATATTATATTTGAGAAATAAGTTATAAATACAGTTTGGTTACTAAAAAATGTATAACAAATATAAAAATGTAACGGGAGCTTGTAACATAGAATAGTGAAAAATATCATACAATTATTTTAACCCCTATGCAGTGTGGTATCAAATTCATTTAATTATTAATGAATTGGAGAGTTTTATGAAAATAATTTCTCACACTCAGTGGTACAGTTTAAGTTACACATAAGGCCTTAGTAATATTATTTATTGCTTTGAAAGAAAAATACATACCCTGAAGGTAAGATTAAATAGTAACTCCGGTATCTTACTGAAAATATTTTATATCATAGTCATTTGCTAGAAATTCATGTTTATTAAATGTAAGAGGTATATCGTTTATTAGTAGGACAATATTCAGCATATTCTTCCCATGTACATCCTGACGATTTACAACATTCATTTGTAATAGATGATCCTGATCTGCGGTTGACATTCCTTCTAAAGCGGAGTAGTCGTTTTGCTTTGTTTGGAACAAGCCAGGGAAAATCCACTAAAAAATAATTATACAATATTTGCAATATGTATAATGAAGATTAAAAAAGTACATTCAATATCATTGTAGTATTTATAGCTGGGGTCACTTCTTCGAGTCAGTCGATATATATCCTTTTCACAAGCCCAGTATAGATGTCTTATTAATGTTTCACGGCATCTAGAGTATTTTTCTTTATGCCAAGCATTTTTCCAGTCGGAATCAGTCCTAAAAAATCAGGATACAAAATAGTTATAAAAATGTGTATTGTTAATATATAACAATTCTAGAATATAGGAATATACAAAATAATAAAAGGGCATAAAAATATACAGTGTGAACTTTTCTCAATCATCACAGTGTGTTTATTTAACAGATACAGAAAGAATTTTAATGAAAGTCAGATATCGGGATAGCATTCAATAGTTATTGTTTTTTTTTTTCTGTTATTACTTATGCCATGTTGCCTTTACATGGAAATAGGGTTGCCACTCGCCCTTATTTCGGACGGACACTCTATGTCTTTCCGTCCTTATTTTTACTAGGAATGTCCTTGGTGTATAAGTAAAATACATATTAAATTTAATCATCAGAACACAAAGAGACAAAATATGTAAAAATGGCATAATAATTCAATAAAAAATTCGTTATGACTGCAAATGTTCTGAGTTGATTTGGAAAATAATAAATGAGATATTAATGGTGATTGCCAATTTTTGTACACGAATATCTGTTCAGGAATGCAACTTTTTTTTATTTACACAGGGTGTTTTTAAAATAAGTAGCACAAATAGTATTGGTTAATCTACAACTCAAAACACACATTGACATAAAAATTATCTTAGTAAAATGTCCATCCCTTAGAGCTGCTGTATCTCAACTCTTCAAAGTTTCCAAAAAAATAAAGAGTATATAAGAGGTATAATAGTCAAATTTTACACAAATTTTCTACTAATGCATGTGCTTAATAATTTTTCGAAAATTGCTGCCTCTTGGAAGAGGTTGAAATAAGCACCCCCTAAGTTATTTTTTGCTACTTCTTTGTTCCTATAATTGAGAAAATACAATTTGATAACAATTTTCTATATTTAAAAATATTTTTTTACTGTTACTGTAAAAAATTAGAAACCAATCTGAATTTCTTCATGTCAAAATAATCAGATATATTACATATTGATCTATAAATATTAATATCGTCGGCACATATACAAATTTTTTACTCAAAACGAAAAGACGATCCCTCTTGTACGCCCTTGCTCTAAAAAGTTATCAAGTATATGGAAAATATACAGGGTGTTCGGTAAAGAACTTAACCATACTGAGATCTAACTTCTTTTGACGAAATGAATAAGAAGGAAATCAACTTGCCTTAGTACAATTTTGCTTCCTTAAGAAGTTGTAGGCATGAGAGAGAAGTATTTTTCTTATTTCATTTTTTACTCTAATTTCCTTAGTAGTTGGGTAAGTCTACGCAAAATATCTTTTTTTGAAATAAACAGAAATATCTCATTAATTTTTGAGTTAAATGTACAGGGCGTTCTGGGCACGTGATTTTTGAAAAATTATTAGTTATTTTGAAACAGTCCTCGATTAATTTTCAAAAAGATATATTTATTGCATGTCGCTAACATGCACTAGTTTAGAGAAAACTGCATGTAATCTATTTGTTAAGCTAGGAAAACAGTACATAAATTCTGACATATGATTTATTCAAAAAGTTATTTACAGTTAGTAATGTTGTTCTTTTAAAACAGCACGAAATATGGCAACATGAAAGAGACGTTTAAAAAAATTATAAAATAAAAAAATAACCACTTAAACCTAAACGCAATTAATAGTTTTAAAAAAATTGTTTATTTTAAATTTATTTTTGAAATATCCACCAGACAGCTACTTACTACGTAGATATAACTTTTTGAATTATGTATGGTTTCCAAGCTTACGCTAACGCAGTTTTTTCTAAAATGGTGCATTTTGGTAGCATGCAACAAGTATAACTTTTTTAAAACTAATCAAAGGCTGTTTCAGCCTGAATAATATTTTGATAGATAAAATATTTAGCAGCAACGTAAACACTCGCGATTTTTATTGTGAATATTTTAATTCCTATGTATACATAATACATGGAAATATCTATAAAAAAATGGTAAATATGTAAAACCTCAGGGGGGCACCGCCCTCCTCTACGCACGCCCATTGAAAAATATATGGTTAACTTAATTATCGCGTTCTAGTTATTTGATTGGAAACTGAATGCTTTTATAACCATGTAGGTATTTGGATTACAGAATGTCGGGATCTCCACTGTAAATGGTTCACCACAACTTCTTTTAACCTAAAGTAGGGTGCTACCTACAATTTCCTGTGATTTTGTTTTTGTACCCGAATCCATCCCTTCTTAAAATTTTAAATAGGTCTTTTCCCTTATTTATATCCTAGCTCAACTGAAAATAGATACCTACGTCATTGCTAGAGGAAAATTTAATCGAAAAAAAAAAGAAGAAATCGATATGACTTTTGAATATTGTACCGAATTTTCTACGAATTTTTGAAAAATTCGTATTTCCTGAAAAGAAAAATTAAAATTGTAATTATTTTAAAACATAGAGGTAGGTACCTATACTTTGTCAATAAGTAAGTAAATTAGTATACTATTCTCTTGTATTTATACAGGGCGGCCAAATGAAAACGAAACAAAGCCATTTTTAGGAATTGCGTCAAGATTGTAGAAAAACGCTCAGACCCGTCGATTTTAGATCAAAGGGGAAAATTCCTTGCTGGTATTTTTTACTTCGCCACTCACCCCCAAGCAAGGGTAAGCATTACTCCAAAATATTTAAAAATGGTATTGGGGTTGAGTAATATTTATTTTAAAAGCTTTTACGATTCTCTTTACAACAGACTTTAAATTTTATAATTCCGCCCAACAGTAACTATTTTGTACCCTAGTGTGATATTTTGATCAATAATTTTTATTCTTTGATGATTTTTCTAAAAAGGTACACATGGTAGATGTCTTTTTAAACAATTTTAGCTTGAGATATCTAGATTATAAGGTTTTATTACATAAACCCATTGTCTTACTTCACACTTTATTCAATTACTATACAATTTTGGACTAAGTTAAATTAGGTTAGAGTCTAACCGTTAGACCATCATATCTTGGCCGCAGAAATATTTGGCAGCATTTTGTCTAGATCTTTTAGACACACCCTGTACTGGATAGTGGATGTACAGAAAGTGTTTAGATGAACAGGGTGTCTCTAAAAGATCTGAAGAATATCACATGTTCCTGGTGCCAAGATATGATGATCTAACCCAATTTGCCTTTGTTCAAAATTTGCCACTAATTGAATAAAGTTTGAAGCATAGGCGAAGTTAGGTCATCAAATCTGAGGGGGCTGTGTATTAATTTCTATTCTGAATGTGTGTGAAATGTTTATAAATATTTTTGGGAAACGCTAATTCAATTATTGCCCCCCAAGCCATATCCTAATTTCGCCCATGGTTTGAAGGAAGACAGTGGGTTCATGACACAAAACCTTAAAATCCAGATATCCAAAAAACGGTTGTTCTAAACGATATTTACCAAGCCTAGCTTTTTTAATAAAAAGGCGTCAAAGAGTAAGATTTATTAATTAAAAATAGTACTGTACAATTTACAGCAAATTCAAGGCCACATTTCAATTTCTCTTTATTTAGAGATATAATTTAGTTAAAATATTATTAATAAAAATACAGGGTGTCCGGAAATGATGGGTCAGTATTCGAGGGGTGATTCTACACGACAAATTAATGCCACAAAGCCCTATAACATTTTTTGGAAAACTTAAATTTAGCGAAGTTACAGGACGTAAAAAAATTTTTTCTAATAACTTTTTTGAGAGTCCGTCAAAAAATCTTTAAACAAGTCTTTTTCATAAAAACGACTTTAAACATTCACGTACGCTAAGTGAATAACCGCTCTCTGGTCATGTTCAAAATGAACAAAATTGCGCCTTGAAAAGAAGAATGTAGATAAACAGTAGTAGTAACAAGTGTACAAAATTAGAAAAAAATCGATAAACCCACAAAAAGTTATTAGAAGATATTCCAATGAGTTTTAGAAAAAATATTATAGGACTTTGTGGCATTTATTGTTGTTAGAATCATAAATCCAGAGTATTAACGGACACTGTATTATGAGCGGTTGATCATGTAATGCACGTGTTTGTTTAATATTGTTTTTCTCGAAAACGGCTAATTTTAATGTGATATAATAAGAAACCAATTTTAACGATTTTTACGATTTTTAATTATGTTCTATCCGAATTTATAAAAAAGTCATTATTTGAAAACCAAGCACAGTTTAGGCTATTTGACGTTGGAGGATATGCGTTAAATTAAGATGGATACAAAGCAACATTAGTGAAAAATTGTTATAGACCGCCTGTACATTGTACATGTTTGCTTCTGCTGTTACAAAACATCAACTATTTACCTACATAATTCAAAAAATCATGTTTACTTGATGTCCATGAATACTGTCTGAAGAATGCCTTTTTTGAGAAATAACAACTTTTATACAAATTTTTGCTTGTCAAAATTATCTCACAGATAAATTTAAGGTTTAATATACAGGGAGTTCTATAGTAAGTAAATGTGAAATATTGAAGGCAATATTTTTGATTTTACAGAAAAATATATTAAAAAGTTGTTTGTCATTAAAATTAAATCATAATAGGTAACTAATAATTTTATTTTCATATATAAAAAAATATATTTAGACGACATTGCTCGGCATCTATACACAGTTTGAACTTTTTTCCAAATTCTCATCTAGTGTAATATTACTATTATTGTCCTTAACTTTATATTTCAATAATACGGAAGTATTCCTAGATCAGCGATAAGTGGTTAAATCCATATCTATTTGTTTATCAAAAATTAATGTTTAAGTGATCGATGTCTCCATTCATCATAATACTGGATATAAATCTTGGCTTAGAATATCTACCTATATTCTGTTGTGAGCTCTTTCAGAAGTAATATTAATTTGAGTATTGAATAACTAAATTAGATATACGATTCTCAACATTACACTAAATGAAATAAAAAGACTGTTCCAGAAAATTTGAAAAACCCGTGTAGATTAGGTAGGAAGATGGTTCGAATATATTTTTTTCAATAAATTATTAAAGAAATTTAAATATAGCAGTTATTTGTAATGTTCTTGAATTACTTATCTTTGTGGATTACGAAATTCAATCGATATTTTGTTATTCGTATTTTGAAAAATATTTACGAGCATTACTGGTATGTTCGGTTAAATGGACAATATCAGCCATATAAGCTTAAAACTTTTTTGATATACTTATTATTTATTAGAAATAATATAACAATCATTATTGTTGGTACCTTAAATATTTACTAAAAATATTATTTCACCTAATTAACTTGACACAGTCCATACATACTTCGATGAATACTTGGAGAAAGTATACTTACTTGTACAATTTATTTGGTCCAAGTTGGTTTCCACTTATGTTGTAATATTTGTGGAGCATTAGTGTTGGGTTTAAATTTTTGCTAATATAAACCTGAAAACATTAGTGTCCATTTTCATTTTAAAACCGCAACAAGTTCAATTTTAATCCAAGTAAGTTGGCCGCCATCCTAGCATTGGATATATAGCTACGCTATCTCCTAGCGAAAGCAAAGCTTATAAAACCAATGATGTGATCTGATTGTCCAAGTGTACTTGAATTAACTGCTGAACACTATCCAAGTGTAGCCAAAATGATATGCGCGAAACATCTAAATGTACTTAATCCAAGTATACATGAATCATGCCAATCAGTCTATAGAGAAGATTTTTTTTCGAAATAGCCTCGGAAGACCTCCATTATCCGAGAAACGGTTCCGACCGTAAGCAATGGTAATACCAACAATTGGGTCGGTCAGTAGTCGCGCGGTTTAAGGCGTCAGTACTTGAATCGAGGTGACTAGATCGGTGTTGGTTCGAGCCCAGCTGCCGGTAGACTGTATATAAGCTACATTCGTGGAGAGGTTTGGCGCCCTCTCTGCGGGTATGGTAGGGTGGAAGAATGTTGGCTTGGGTCAATGTGAGAGATTGATGCCGGTTGATATTTGACAACCCCCCTAATTAATGAGGTTTTCCAGGTTTCCCTCATTCCTGCACTGAATAGTGGTTAGGGCCTACCAACGTAAGTCGTTCCTGGGCGCAAATGCGGCCTGCTTAATAATAATATGCCGCCCCCTCTCCCGCACAAGTTTCCGACTTCTGGGCTAATCCCTGTGATTAGAATGAGGGGTAGAGATATTATTATTATTATTATTATTATAGGAACCGAAATCAATATATGGACGGGCCCAGAGACACCGCGGGTCTGTCACCACAGAGCCTAGCCCGAGAACAACCAGGGCAGGTAAAAGAATCCCGGTTAATGCTAGGGATGTGCATTTTAACTTTGTTTCTGGCCGCTACCAGTTACCGAGGTCACGGCACTACAACCCGGAAAATCACTATGTATCAAATAATTTTTTCCTGTTATTTGCTAAGCTCTATATTATTTAGTTATTAAAAGTCTAAAATTATTTGTATTTGTATAAAACCCTATTTCAAGATTACGGCACCCTTAAAGAAAGGAAAATAACAATACAATATTGCTACTGAAACGACGTTTTGGATTGAGTTGAATATATAATTTTAAATAAAAACATGTTTTCTACTTAAAATAGAACTCTTTTCATTCATTCAATAGTCTCCTTACGAAAAAAAAACAGTTGTTTCCATTTGTTGCTGCAAAATCTTTACGTTTATTTGATTATTATAAGCTGTACCTACTTCGATTTCTTAACGAAACAGTCAAAGACAGGGTTACACACAATTACCATTACCATAAGAAAATATTTTGAAGATATTATCCTTTACCTACCAACGGTTACATTCGGTTACGCCGGAAATTTATTTCAAATTAATTCATGTAACTTTTGAATTCTACATAAAATTATGAATGTATTTTATTCTCCTTTATTTTGAAATAATAATAAATAAATAAATAGAAATATTTTATACAAACCGTTAGTTAAATTTGATATTTGAAGTAAAAAATGAATCTTCAAAAGGAAATAGAATATGTATTTTCATGAAAATTCACACGATTGTGATAGAAATAAAGACAGCTACAATTTGTGACAAATTTTCGTACAATAATGTTTTAATTTAGAAAGTGTACATCAGGAACTACAAATTGTAAACGTCGAATTTTCATACAGCTTAACTACAAATATGTGAATGTTCATCATGAAAATGTTTTTTGTACAATATACAGATTCTGAAGTAAACAAAATAATATACAAGGCAGTCCTTCTTAAATGAACAAACTTCGAGGTACAAGATGTTGAAATTTTCCAAAAAAATATAAGTTTTGTTGAATAGTTGCCAAAATCGCAGAAATATATTGGGAAATATTTGGCATATAGTGCGTAACTAGTTAAGGTCTCGTAATATGTGTGGCAGAAGTATGGTCACTTACTAGGTACCATTAATTTAGAAAAAAAGAAACAAACATATGTACCGCCCAGCATAATATTAAAATCGATGGCAGAAACGTAGAATTTAATTTCAAAACCTACTCCCTATTTTCATTCCTGTTGACATTTTCCAGTTATTTCACTGTTCCCCCAAATATAATTTATTATTATCATTGATTATATTTATGGTAAATAACAGTCAAAAGGGGAAAGGTATGTCTACAGTAAAATTATAAACAAATATCCATTATGTTACTTATCTTTCTTAATTGTTTTTTTTTTTTTCGAAATGTATAATTCATAATTCAATTTATTTTTATGATTAGTTCCTTAACCTGAGAGAAAAGTAATTTTATCACATATATACACTTTCCTTTGGCTATCAATCAAAAATAGTAATTATTACCTATTAAAACTGTTTTTTGGCAGCAACATTGAAATAAATGGAAAGCATAACGTATACGATGGGTAGGTACGTAAATATGACAAAATACAGTATTTTTTAAAAACTAAATTATGTATTTAAAAATCTCATCACTTTTAATATTATACAAGGGGGTACAACTTTTTTTCAAAGTTAATGGCACTAAGGGCCCATATCTTCATTATTGGTTGTTGAAAATGCTTGATAGTAACACATTTTATGACATCTTAATACCAAATATGGCTTAATTATCTCTTACTTTGGCAGCTATCCAAAATGTCCAAATTTTTTAGGAAACCAACACCCTGCTTCTCCCTTATAGAGTCCAAATAAAATATACAGGATGCTCTGAAAAACACTAACAAAAATTCAGAGCCTGAGAGATTTTCAAAAAATATTACAATTTGCTCTTATGAACCATGAGCGTATCTTTTTCCATTTTCAAGATACAGGGCGTTGAAAATAATTTTTTAGAATCTAATTTCGGTACTATATCTTCCACAAAATTCGACCGAATGAAATTTTGTTACGTGAGGTTTCTGGGGATGCTAAATGCTCTGAAGTTATTCATTTCACTTGCTATTATGGCAAATTTAATTCTAAACTAAAAAGGTGCTCTTGTAAGAAGTGCTAAAATTTGCCCCTTTTCGAGAAAAATCAGGCACAGTGCACCGAAGTCAAGCAGCTAATACCCCAAATTGTTGTATTCGTGAAAACGGAGGACATTTCGAACACTTATTCTTATTTTATTTTCCTAAAATTTTAATTTTCTGTTAATAATAATTAGTAATTTGTGTTGTTTTTCATTTTTCAATTGCGTTCAGTGTGTGTTATACTTTTCCAAAAATAAACTAACCATTACTTTTTATAATTACCATTAAAAGAATAACTATGCCCTGTTTTTGTGGAAAACGGGCAAATTTTAGCAGTCATTACAAGAGCACTTTTCTTGTTTAGAATAAAATTTGCCATAGCAGCAAGTGACAAAAGGGTCAAATAGACTAACCTCAAAAAAATTAGGACCTAAAATGTTCCCACGGAGTATTGCAGTGAACGCCGTGTATGATATATCCAAAAATTTATCTCCAGAGCATTTAACATCCCCAGAAACCCCGTGTAACAAAATTTCAGTTAATTCCGTCAAATTTTATGAAAGGACCGAAACTAGATTCTAAAAAATTATATTCAACGCCCTGTATCTTTAAAACGAAAAAAGATGCGCCCATGGTTCATAGGAACAAATTATAATCTTTTTTAAAAATCTATCAGGCCCTGAATTTATACTAGTGTTTTTCAGAACAACTTGTATATCTATACCTATACGGGTGGCCCACTTTTTTGTAGTAGGACTTTAACAGGCAATAGATAAACGTATTTTAAGAAGAAAAGTTTATATCAATATAAGTTCGCAAAAGCTTCGATACGGACCTACAGGATGATCAAAAGTGAAGAATTTTTTAATTTTTTCTTTCTAGTGCCTACAGTTTTTGAGATATTTTGTTCAAATTTTGTAGTTTAGTTATTTATTGCGGATTACTTGGATAGGTATGCCAAATCATTGTGAAAGTCTACCGCTTGATCATTTTTTCAAGGTCACGGTCCCTTTTCCACCCCCAATTTTATTTGTGGTGCGCCACTGACCATATCCGTGAAAGGAAATCGTTTCCCAGTTCTGTTTAGAACTTTTTTTTCTCTTGTATTTTTTTCGTATTTCACCCATTGTTAACGAAAAAATTGAAAAACTAATATCTGTAATAGGTCAATTTAATGAGACTTTCTAAAATGCTACAGGCTAAAAGCGTTAAATACATCAACAGGTAATTTTAGCTAATAAGCTAACTATGACTAATGCTGAGTTCATTCATAAAGGGAGGTAATAACTAAAAATGGATAATTTAAGAATTCTAAAAAAGAAGAGAAATTGAAATTTATCAAATTGTGCAAATGATGAAACTCCTGACGTTGAATTTAATGGACAGATTTTCTAAATCTAATTTTTAATATTTTTTTATCTACTAAGCGTAAAAATTTAAAGTAATTGTTCGAAATGTGTTCCACGCACAATTCGCACCTTCGCCTGATGGATTGTTGTGCTGCGACAATAAAATTACCGTTTCTCATTTCATCGCAGGCATTTTGGATCCGGTCAATAAACTCTTCTCTTGTATGAACAGAAACCGTATAAACTTTATCTTTTACATAATCCCAGACGAAAAAATCCAATGGGGTTAGATCGGGGGAACTTGACGGTTGTCCCGCCCACTTTCATCGAAATGTAAGGGGGTGGTTGGATTATAAGTTTCCACAAAGGTGGATAGGACGTGGAGTTCCGATTTTTTGGCCTCCACGTTCCCCCGATCTAACCCCAATGGATTTTTTCGTCTGGGGTTATGTAAAAGATAACGTTTATACGGTTCCTGTGCATACAAGAGAAGAGCTTACTGATCGGATCCAAAATGCCTGCGATGAAATGAGAAACGGTAATTTTATTGCCGCAGCACAATAATCTATCATGTGAAGGTGCGAATTGTGCGTCGAACAAAATGGTTCACATTTCGAACAGTTGCTTTAAATTATTACGCTGAGTTGGTAAAAAAGTACTAAAAATTAGATTTCTTTCCTTTAAACTCAACGTCAGGAGTTTCATCATTTGCACAATTTGCTAAATTTCAATTTCTCTTCTTTTTTAGAATTCTTAAATTATCCATTTTTAGTTATTACGTCCTTTTATGAATGTACTCAGCATTAGTCATAGTTAGTTTATTAGCTAAAATTATCCGTTGATGTATTTAACGCTTTTATCCTGTAGCATTTTAGAATAATCTCATTAAATTGACCTATTACAGATTTTAGTTTTTCAATTTTTTCTTTAACAATGGATGCACATACGAAAAAAATACAAGGGATAAAAAAGTTTCGAAACAGAACTAGGAAATGATTTCCTTTAACGGACACGGTCAGTGGCGCACCACAAATAAAATTGGGGGTGGTAAAAGGGCCGCGACTTTAAAAAATTGATCACGTGGTAGACTTTCACAATGATTTAGCATACCTATCCAAGTAAACCCCAATAAATAACTAAACCCCAAAATTTGAACAAAATATCCCAAAAACTGTAAGTGCTAGAAAGAAAAAATTAAAAAAATCTTCCCTTTTGAACACCCTGTAGGTCCGTATCGAAGCTTTTGCGGATTTATATTGATATAAACTTTTCTTCTTATAATACGATTCTCTATCGCCTGTTAAAGCCTTACTACAAAAAAGTGGGCCACCCTGTATAACAAACTGGTAATATTTTTCGAAGTTCTACAAACCCCCGAAATTTGTGTTAAAACTAAATCACCCTGTATAGTTGTTAATAAATACCTTTCTTTAAATACAAGTTCCAAGTCGTTGTTTGAATTTGAAGTCTCACAGGCATCGAAGAGCACGCAAATAGCCGCTATTGTTGAAACTGGAAGCCACATCTACGGAAGATCTGAATCTCAGTAATAGTTTCACTAAATTATGGTTTTACACTGACTTGTTTAAGGGTAACATAAAAATGAGGTGTAAAATAATGTTCCAATTAGAGTGATGTTACTAGACTGATGAGGACGATTCTCCCGCCGCATCCACCTTTTTCTATAAGAAGTCAGCGCAGCCGCCACACGGCTACAATGTTTCTTGCTTATAAGACTTACTTCTTATAAATTGAATAGTAAACAGTGTTTTCAATTGATGCAATAAATTTTCCGGAGAGGTCCATTTTACGGTTTCGAAGAACCCCTCCTACACGATCTTTTCCCGATTGTTGACAAATGTAATTTGTTAATTTATCGTCGTTTTATCGACCATTATTACATCCAACGCCCTTGTCCCTGAGTTTTAATAATTTTTGGTAAACACCAGCAAATTTAGTATATCATAAAATATATGTCAAAACCAAAATGACGCATTTTGTCTGCATAATATCATTGACTGAAAAGCTATTTTTTTACTCAATGATAAAATGTCTTAAGTACCTATTGCAATTTATTACATACATATTATCTAGTTATAATATCTACTTAATAAAGTTATTGAGTAGGTGCATGCTTTTGCAATAACAATGACCCTCCCTCAAAACAGTTTTTGAACTTCTGGATGTACTGAGTTGACATTTCATTAAATTTCTGGTGAGTGAAACAACTAAGAACTAATGTTAAAAATTGAAAGTAGATTTCATTACGAATACATCACCAGTTCAAAATAAATCATAAAACTCATTTTAAATAGTGTTATTATTTTTATTGCAAACGATTGTACGTATTTAAATTAATTAGTAATAATAAAAAATGAAAAAAACTATAAAGTATGTTATTCTATTTAAATTGGATTGATACACAATTACAAATGTTAGGTATGTAAAATAATCTGAGGTACATTTGCCATTCATACTCCTTCATCAATGTTGAAAGCTTAGATTTGCAAAGCTAACTCGTCCTTTCAAAATACTTGTGTATTTTATATTTCATAGGAGGAGTATAAAGTTTCATCAAACTGTATAATCCGTTAATATGTAAATTTGTCATGATGATGTGTTGACTGTTAGTTGTCCATACATAACAAGGAACTCTATCTCATCCGATTAAAGATATCTTTCTGTAGAGATCTAATGGAGTAGATTTAGTCTACATGTATGTACCCATCTTCCTGCGTTTTAAAAGTTTCGGGCATATTTGGTCGTGGATAGGTACTAGCATCTAACAACTATGTTAGTTTTCGTTACCCTAACAAAATCTAAGTTTGAATAATTCTAAAACCTTCAAATTTTACAACATACTAGAAGAAAACATATGTTCTAAAAAGCTTGTGCTATATTATGGTATCTAAATGTTTCGTAACATTTTTTTTCTACGAGCGTGCTTAAAAATATAAACGTATATTTTTCCATACGCATGTTAACGTCAATAGTTGCATTTTAAAATTTTTCCGCACTAATGCAAAAAAGTAATTATATTTTCATTTAAATTTTTGGGAAAATTATAATTACATTTCGAGAACATGTAACGTAATGTGCTAACATTTTTATAAAATATTTAGTTTTATAAAAGTTTAGTGAAAAGAAAGCAATTTTTATTTACATTTGAAAAAACCTTTATTACTTTAAAGTCAACCATTCATAATATGTAGCCCACAACTATCAAACAATTTACCTTTTCCATTAATCATACACCCAAGACTGTCTGATTTTGAAGATTCTCAGTCACATAACAAACTAAAGCCTAGTTTTTTTTAATTGTGTAATTTGCCATATTTTGTTATATCTGGATCTTATTTTCAAGCGACAAGCCAAATTAAAACTTATTTACTTTTTTTTTAATTTTTATTAATCCTTGTTTTGCATAGAAAAATACGTAAATAATAATATAATAATAATAAACAAAATATAAGACAAATGACAAAAAATAGCTTTTAAAACACAATAATATAAATCAGTCTAACTAGAAAGTAACAATGTAACAAATATAAAATAAAAAATAAAGTAACGTATAAACAAATACTGAACCAAAAAACTTATTAGTTTGCTGAATAAATACATTTTGAAACCAGCAGCGTTAGACACAAAATAAATTAATAAACCAAAAAACAAGCATTTAAAAAAATCATTAAAATATAAACAAATAAATATACTAAAATATTGTCTTTCTTGCCTTCTTCCAAGCAAAATCATAAATTATATCTTTGTAATCTATTTTTGTGCTTGTATCTTGCTCAACTACAATTGTTGCAAGACCACTTAACCTCCTCTGCGACATAATCGTGCCCAAATAGTTTTGTTATTAACTTCAACCTGTAAAAACTACGCCTTCCCGATGCAACGTTTAGAGATAAAGGTAAAAACAATCTTATAATAACTGCAACATAAGAAAATAAAGAAAGTAAATTATTTTTCATAAGTGTAATTTAAAATTTCTGACGGACACTTTCTTTGTCAAAAGCCTGAAATGTTTCCGAAAGGCGCCACCATTATGGTGATCCTGGTATGGCGCTTTCGTGTGGGGCACGAATTAGACGACAGCTAGACACGGCTCCGGATCTTCTTATATGACCATAAAACTTAATAAATCAAAATCTAAAATCCCTGTCTTAAAGGCCCAGGAAACGTTAAATTTTGGTGGGGCTCTAAAAAATGTTGCTTCCTTGTACATGACTACGGACTATTACATAAACAAACTATAATAAAAATATAAAGAAACAAATTATAAATAAGAAAATAATAAAAATAATGTGTTACATTTTTAATAAACTTCCACTAAAATTAAATATAATATGTAAATATGCATAATTTCATAACACGAGTTTTCTCCAACAAAGAAAACGCATCCGGAGAAATGATATATTAACCCGAAGCCCAAAGATGTACCATGAAAATCCGAAAACACTGCCTCATAGCAACCGCCGTAAATAACGTTGATGAGGATTTCGGCTGATGCTGATTTCGCCACACTTCTTGCTTATGCATTATACGAAATTGGTAGCCGCACTCAGTGAATGCAATGAAGGCGTTTTATAATACTAATTTTTGTTTTTTGTATCTACTGATTTTAATAAATTATGCAACAACATAAACCATGCATTTTTATGTAAAAATAAATAGAAAACATTATAAATATCGTAATGATAAATTATATTAGATTAAAAGCAACCACAACCGGTAATTTCAGGTGAAGCGATGCGTCACCTATGTTACCTGGGGAGCTGCCACTGAGTGTTTGGTTCAGAAGACATTACTATCTAGTACAACAGTTGATATTTACGACTGGAATATATTCAGCGAATCTTATTTTTGGTTATGAATTTCTACCCGTGTCATTTATTTCTATGAAAATATAGGTAGTGTTGGCGGTCCAGTTTGTGTCTCTGGGGAGGAATCTGTTACAGTCGCGACATCGGAAACAACCAAGTTCTCCGATATTGGAATAATTTGATCAGATTTCTCCGCCAACAGGATTTTGTAAAAATAAGCTTTCACGTTTATTACGCCAAAACACAAATGTATTTTTAATTTTTGATTAAATGTATTTAAATGTGAATTATTTTGCGTCATATTTCGGTAACAATATCTTACAATTTCTTTTAATTAAGCATTAAGTAGTCTGTATACCACGTTCCCTAAATATTGAGGGAGGTGATTTTTGAGGTTATTTTAAAGAAAAATGCGATATATTAAACCGATTAGAATTAGTTTCATCGTGTATCTAGTAAGCAGATTGATTTCTTTTCCCCAATTTTTTTCACGAAAATTACACAAATCAAATTTGTCCACAACTATCCTATAAAATGTTCATTTTACATATGTTTCTTAAATAATAATATCCATTATTCATTGGTTTCATAGAATCGGGAATGAACTAACAAAACAAAAATTCTCCAGTGTCAGCAATTGAACCCGAACCTCTTGTGTGAAAGGCAAACGCTACCTACTATACCAGTTACGACAATATTAACTTTTTTCTGAATGATGAAAGTTTACTAATTAAAGCTTTATTTGCTTTTTTAAATTTATCAAGTGAACGACAAATGTCAAACTTGAAAGCAAGGTGTTTTGACAGTTTTGAATTGTATATTGTCATGTTCATGTTATGAGTGACAAAATATTGTGTAATGTTTTCAGTAAAATATTTGCTAAAATATTGTTAATAGTAGTGAACAAAGTATAGTATTCTATTTGCATATAATGGCCCCTAATCTTCAGCCTCCTGAATTACAGCCATCATTATACAGAGTGTCCGGAAAGTAATGGGACCCAGCTTAAGCTTAGCTTCCTGTGATCAAATATAACCGATTTAGACAAACTTAGCTTAGTCCAAAAGTGCCTCAATTAGAAGCTACAGGGCTTCAAAAAAAAATTGTTTCCTTGTTATGAGCATAATTAAGAAACGAATCGTCCAATCAAGTTCAAATTTGATACAGTTATGTTTTAGATAAGTACAAGCATTGTGAAGTAGTAAGTAGTGCCGCATATCGTAGGGGCGCTCTTGGCAGCTTTTTTGTAACTCATTTTTATCGTATATTTTTTGTTGGTCCTATTCTGATACGCATAACTGTACCTTCTTTCTGCAGCTCCTCCATTAAATTGATTTTGACAATAAGCGATCATATCTGCCGTTTCTGAGTTGCAAAACTGATTATCTCGAGGTATGTTTTCAAAATTTTACAAAATACTACTAATAATTTGAAATTATTTACACATTACATTTACACTACACCACTACACTCACAACAACAATTAATATCAATCAGGATTTTGATCAAATTTTTATCTAATTTAAGCGTATCAACGTCAATTTGACAAGTGGTAACTTGATCGAATAATTAGAAAATGTGTTTCTATTTTAATGTGCCGAAATTTTCAAACGCGTTTTTACCGAAAGCGGTGCATTTTATCGACATGGAACAAGGATAGTTTTTCTACGCAAAATGAATTAATTGAATTAAGTAATATTGAATTAATTACAACACATCTTAAATTTAACAACTACCCAGACAGACTTATTAAAAAAAATATTAATAAAACAATGCGAGAAAAAGTACCTAATAATAATATTGGTCAAAATACAAAATATTTTACCATTCCATACTTTCATATGTGAGTTCATTATCGGAAAAATTGTCACGAGCGATGGGTGCAGAAAATACTATTAAACAATACTAATAATGCTATACTTATATGAAATCACAAACACCTAAGCATCTTAGATCTAATATAGTTTATCAATTGACTTGCTCTGGGGTTGACTGTAATGGGGTATATATTGGACAAACAAAAAGATATTTTAAAGATAGATTAAAGGAACATGAGTATGACGTAAGAACACTAAATATTAATAAAAAAAAACAAACCATACTGCTTTGGTGGAACATATAATACAGAACCTAGATCATTTTTTCGATTTTGATAATTGTAGAAATTTGGGTGCAGAAAATAATTTGAAAAAGCGACTATTTTTAGAAATAATTGAGATTAAAAGAAATAAAAATAGTGTTAATATAAGAACGGACATGGATGATTTAAATCCTATTTATTTTAACATTTTATTGAAATGACATAATCTTGGTAAGGTAGTGTAGATGGGTAATTTTTCAGAGTGCACGCAATTACGTGCGTGTGTGCCTGTATACAGGGTGAGTCAGTCATAATGTCATTAATTTTAAGAGGAGATAGAGAATAATGAATATAATGCGAATACGCGATTAAAAAAAATGTAAATGCATATTTACGCTGAAAAAAAATATTTTCAAATCATTATTTAAACCCCCTTTTCAGACTGTCACTGACCGCTGACAGCCTTGGTCGTTTACAGCTCACAGTTCAACTCGATGTCGACCTGATGCAATGTTGTCAAGTTGTAATATTTTTCTATAGAGTACCTACCTACCTAGGTTTTAGACATCACAAATAAACGGTTGTACTGACTATTATAGAATATAATTTTTTCTTGCTAAGTTCAACTTAAGCCAATAATAATTTAAAATGTTAATATCCAATAAACTCAAATAACAATAATTCTATTAAAAATTGTAAGTAACGCGGCCCACTCAGGTTTTCCGGTAGAAAATACGGCCCAATCAAACGATAGTAACGATATCCGTACACTCGCGTGTCGATTTTTCTCTGAGCAAATGTAGCTGTTATGACTGCAACAAAACTCCAACATGTCTAATAATAAACCAAGTAATAAACCATTTACGTACATTACATAAAGAACCTATACCCAATGGGTAAATTATTAAGAGAAGCTGAAAAGTATTTCGTGTTTAAATACTAAGTAATAAAAAACCATCGTGTTGTCGACAGAAAACTGTCCAAGACGGAAATGGCACGCCGCTAATCTAAGTTATCTTGACCTACCGTATTATTAGGTCAATAACCTAGTTACCTAGTTTTTGTACTGTTATTTAACGACAAGGAGTAAAACTATTTTTTTAAATCTAGATATATGAATGAATTTTCCTTAAATATTGATTTATTTGTTAATAAAAACAAATGTATGTAATAAATAAATGTTTTCGAATGTTAGGTTATTACAGTTTAATAATTTTGATATTACGTTTTCACTACGTTTTACAATTTTTAGTATTACTCGTAAGTACAATTAATTATTCAGTTTGTAGTTACGTACATCTAGCCTAGACATTTATTGTTTTTTAAAAAGTATGGTACTAACCTGTTTACAGCTCACAGTTCACGTAATTTTTTTTTTCGATTTTCTGCCTTTATTAGGCCTCCCGAATACGAGGTTAAAATTAATGACATTATGACTGACTCACCCTGTATAAATATTGATTCTTAATATTTTTCTTGTGGTCTTTTTGGTTTTTGTAGGAGTATGATAAAAAAATACATATAAATTATTTTCTGTTTTATCGCGGATTGGAACTTTCCTCATAGTGTTTTAAAAATCATTACTACAGTAAATTTTAATGGGTAAACACCTTTTTGTTAAATATTGTCCTGTTATGATGATTAGTTAATGTTTGAACTTGTACTGTAATGTTCTTGAGGGACACCCTACCTATGTTTATACTTATAGAAAAGGATGGTTATTGCTAAGGAGCGGTGCAAATTGGACAAAAGAACAATATGAATGTAAGTTTGATAACAATGGTAAAAATAAAAAAGGGAAAATGACTTGTACTTTGTATTTTTGTTGGTTACTAAATTTTTTTTTTCCAATTTGTTTTAGTATTGCTCTAGAAGATGAAAACATATTTTTTTCGAAACATTAGCTTGAAATTCAACATTGTTGTTTTATTATTCTTGACCTAAAAATCTACTAGAGGAACCAACTCTTTGCAAATAAAAATATATACTACACTAAATGTTTGCACTATACCGGGTGGCCCATTTAACTTGAGAAAGCTGTATATTTCGAAAACGACGCGTTCTATGAAAAAATGTGTCAAATAAAAGTTAGTCAGTGTCGGGGGGCAAATAAAATAGCGTTGTAATTTTTTGCCCTTGACTATTTTTTCCAAGTCATAGCTAGGTTAACTTTGGAATTTCAAATTGGAAGCTATACTTTTTTCCCCCTAAACCTAATAAGGAGTAGTAATAAATTGAAATGCCAAGAGAGGGAAGAAATGAACCAGAATTCTTTTAAATGTGTTTGGGGATAATCCCGCAGGGTATAAGGACTAGATGTCAGAAGTTACTATTAAAGCTTTGCTTGTTTTAGTTTTAACACATTATATTATAGATATTCCGTATATTATTGTTGTCCATGTTCCTGCACCTATTGGAATTACTAATAGTCGGCGCCTATGCTAGCCGGGTGATTGGAGTCAATAGATAATAATGGCTCGCAAGACTTCCGTACCGAATAAGGGATGATACTAAAAACAAGGTCCAAAGTTTTTTCTTTTAGGATATTTCAAATTTATACTAATATAATAAATTTCTAAAAAAATCAAAGTTTAAAGAATATATTACTGTTGATGTAAGCATATCACTAGGCCACATAGTGTTCAAGAAAAACTAGTATCACCGCGGGCATATGTTTAGAGGATCCTTTCTATTTATTTGTAGAGTAGAACCGCTATTAAAGTTTAGCCAAGGATGTTGGCTATTATATTCGTTTAAGCATTTTAGAAGATAACTCAAATAATTTGAGCTACATATAAATGTAATAAAAATATTGCAATTTTCAGCTTATCTGTACTTCCCAAAACTGTTATATTCTTATATTTGTTCCAAAGAAACCTAAATGAAAAGATACTGAAAGAATTATTACTAGGTTAAACTAAAATTTTCTCTTATATTTACTTCATAAAGTCCACCCTTTAAAGCACATTCACAAGAAAACTGTAATCTTGCATTTTAATACAATAAAACTATAGAAATAGTTTTCCATTCACATTGTAAGAAAATACACCACATTTTTTTTCCAATTAGGGTGCAAGATTTACTAAGGGAAAGTTTTCAACTGGAAATCTTCGAGCATCACCGGATATATAAAACGAAATTTATGTCTTCGTCAGTGCTCCGAATAAGATTCATTAGGTAAAAGGTAAAGGAGAGCGATCCGCTACAATTTTCCTCCACGTTTAGAATAAATTTGTTAGTACATTTAAGATATACAGGATAATTCTTAACCTATGTCCATAAACTTGGGAAATTATACTCGTAGCTGAGGAAAAATAATGACGAATAGTGAAAAAAAATGTTTTTCAGTTACGAAGATACCAATTAATTTCAATTAAGTTCTCACACACACGGCTCAAACCAGACTGCAGTCGAATTGCCTCAGCAGCAGCATGCGATTTTGCAACTCTTGTTTAGTTTTAACTTCGGTAACATAGACCATAGTTTTTATGTAAAAATAAAAGTCAAGCAGATTTAGCTCAAGCGATCGAGGGGACCACCCAATTGGACCACCTCGGCCTATCCGTCGATCAGGAAACACATGATTCAAATATTGTTGCACTTCGCACTAGTCGCGCAAAATGTAGAGGAACACCATCGTGAAGAAACAACATATGCTGTCTAACGTTGAGATTAACTTCTTCGTGGAGCCGCGGCGAAACTTTTGCGGAGTCACCACTGAAGATGCCGACAGTGAAGAACGGCGGATTGTTTGGAAGCATGGGATGCGACCAATTACCTATGCTGCTACGGGACGCCTCAGAAGATCACCATTATCCGAAGAACGGTTCCGACCGTACAGTCGTGATACCAACAATAAGAGCCGAAATCACTAGGTATATGAGCAGGCCCAGAGATACCGATAGCCTGAGAACAACCAGAGCATGTAAAATGATCCCGGCAAATGCTAGGGATGTGCACTTTAATTCTGTTTCTGGCAGCGACGAGTTACCGACGTCAAGGCATAACAGCGCTAGAACGCTTCTTGTCTGTGGTTTTTCAGTACGGCATGGAGTAGCGAATGGCCGCTAAAGATAGCTCTGCTACACGCGTTACTCCCTATTGTCAAGTTAGACAGAGTTAAAACAGCTAAAGTTGTTCGTCGGCCACCTTACCTATGGCACACTGATGAGAACTAATAAGATTGAAACCGGTATATGCCTAGTAGGTCACCAACGAAAACTGTAGCTGTTGCTAAGGTTTTCCAGGTGTAATTCAATGCTGGTCGGGGCATTAGCCCGCAGAGTAGTTGTTTCCTGGAATTCCGTGTTTGTAAAAATGTTTTATTGCATTTTTTGTCACTAATCGTCATAATTTATCCACAGTTACAATTTAAGTTTATGGATATAGGTTAAGAATCACCCTGCATACTGAGACAGTTTCAACACGTGACACACCAATCTGTAATTAGGCTAAGGTCATTTTGAAGTTATATGCAATCATTTGCTGTAAATATAGATTTGTAGATTTTTAAATCATTACCAAATACAAGCAATTCACATTGAAGCACACTACACAAATCATTTATCAATAATAGAAACAATGAGGGTCCGAGATTGGTTTCCTGCGGAACTCCCGACGATGCTGCATATGCTACTGACCTATGACCATTGTAAGATACAAACTGTTGTATATTTGTTAAATATGATCTGAAAAATTGTAACATAAATTTGCTAAAGTCAAAGTTAGATAATTTCACTAATAATAAGCTATGATCTATACGATCAAAAGCTTTAGTAAATTCAGTATAAAGAGTATCCACCTGTCCCTGACCACCTAATACATGCAAAACTTATTGAGTGAATATAGCCAAATTAGTAATAGCTGATTTATTAGGCCTCAACCCATGTTAATTTGATGAAAGCAATAATTTTATATTGTCATAGATTTTATTATACAATAAAATAATCTCAAGCATCTTAGCAAAACTAAAATTAGCAGTGAAATTTGTCTATAATTTGTTATATCTGATGTATTTCTTGATTTAAAATAACGGCAACGACAATGCACCGATTCAATCTTTAACTATAAAGGATGCAGGGGCGCGCGGTGATATTTTAAGTAAGGGAAGCAATTTTTAAAAACTTACCTATTTGTAATATAATTAAGATAATTTTTAAATATTTAGGAGTCAAAGCCGCATTTGTTATGGGCTTGATAATTAAGATATTTTTTAGCGTTTTTTATATAACTAAATTAATTGTTTCCTATTTCAAAAATTACATTTTAGATGCTTTGTATTTTTTTGTAAGGGAAGCTCTGCTTCTCTTGCTTCCATGGACTGCACGCTCCTGAAAGTATGATATAAGATCAGGACCAGAAGTCATTCTGTTATTAAGTTTCTTAGCAGCAAGTTCAATATCCGATATTGTAATAGCTTTAACATTAAATATATCACAGTTATTATCAGGGAATGTTTCGCAAAAATCAGCATCAGAATTAATGTAAACTGATCTAAAATAATTGGCAAACGCATTTATAATATTTAGAGGTTTATTACGTTCGCCCACTAAGTAATTTATCACACTAGGTAACCGTGGTTGTTGCTGCTTAGAGTGAATCAAGTTTCAGAAATTTCGTCTGTAGAAATTGAGCATTGAGCATTTTTCATACCTAATTCTTGTATGCTACCTCTGCTTTTGTTTTCTCAATGCTTTAAGTCGTTTGTATTGAATAAAATGAATAAGATTTTTTATAATTGCTAAAATTAAATTCTTTTTGCTTTATGTTATTTATGATTTCTCTGTTGTACTACTTCGGATACTGCCTCTTGTAAAATATCAATTTCGGTACAAGTTCCTGAAGTTATATGACTAGATTGTCAATTGTACAAAAATTCAATGTTTTTGTGGGAATACGAATGAATATTATCAAAGCGGGATGATAGTCATCTTTTTTTAATAGAGGTGCAGTGTCGTGTACAATTTCGCATTTCAAATCAGAAAAACAAGTTCAACCAAACGGTTATGCTGATCGATATTAAAAAAAAAAATTGATTTGTCAGCATCTTAAGATTTTATTTAAATTTATGTGGGTGATTAAGTCAGAGAATAACAAATGCCCAATAAACTTTTTTGCAATGGCTTTTACAAGACCTTAATTGGCAGGCGACTAGACTATGCTTATGATCCTTCTAGAAAGAGACCATCAGGTCATACTTAAAATCCTTCCAAGAAACGATCAACATCTGGCGACATACATCCGAACTATCAGGAGGTACAGGGGCGGAGGGCGGAACAGAGGCATATTAGTTGTACTTTTTAACGAATATTTCTTGACTAATCTTCAGGGACGCCTCGTACTTAGTGAAACTTGTTCCTGTTGGTACAGTCACATAACACAAAAATAACTCCATATATACTGTTAAAAAAATTATTGTAAATTTGCACATACATTATAATGTAAAAAATACTAAATCCATTCTGTAGTACAAGAATCTGTATGTGAATACCGTACATTTTCATCTTTCATGTAAAATATTTTTTTCATTTAAAGTACATTTAATGTGTACAAATACACGATTTTACTAAGAAAAAATACATCAATAAGTAGTAATTTTCCATTACAGTTGTAAGATTACATTCTAATGTGTTATTTCACACTATTGGCCTAGGCAATAAATAACCAATAATCCGTATCGTGTAATATCGCAAATAATTTTTATCATTGTACCTATGCCAAACCTTCTTACATATCTCAATTCGGGATAAAAAGAGGTAGCAGCCACAAAGTAAAAAATATGTATGTTGTTTAAATTGTTTTCTGTTTAACTATATACACCAAACCGACTTATTAGTCTTCATTAGGGACGAAACCACTAATAATTATTTTCTCAGTGTGACTAATTTATCATATTAGTGTCAATTTGAAATACCCTAAAAGAAAAAACTTGGGATCTTGCTTTTATTATTGTCTTCTGCTCGGTACGGGAGCTATTATTACCTGCTGACCCCCATCCCCCATACCATAACCCGGGTGGCTTTATAGACCCTATATGTCTGGTTCATCCCCTGATGCCACAGTTATATTTAAACTGTGCTGATGTTTTTCCTATTCTAGTTTCCCCATTTTTCAATTTAAAAAAAGACAAAGGCAGATTTTTTATAGAGGATATAGTACTATCTACTGGTCACTCTCAACTGACGTGTTCGTTAATGATTTCATTTTACACTTTTATGACAAAATAATGTCTTTATGAAACATATTTTTCTGAAAACGCCTGCACGTAAATGTTTTTGACCGTGGTTTAATGTAGAAATAATAAATCTACTAAAAAAAAAGAATCAAACTTGAAAAGTTTACAAAAAGTCAAAACTGTATGTTGATTACGATCATTTAAGAAAATTCTATAAAAAAATGATTTTAAACAATTCTACAAGATCGACTGTTGAAAATATTTGAGATAAGTATCCTCAGTAGAAGGAGAATTACGAATTCTGTAATATTCTTATTCAAATTGATTGTATTATGCTTAAATCAGTTATTACCAGATTTAATATTATATATTTTTTCCCCTACTCTTGTACTAATATTTTACAGTCGTTGCCCTTCCATCAAATGTGTATTAGATATTGCAACATTGAAGACCGACTGGACCTATTTTGCTATACATTTGCTCTTTTCAATAGCTTTTAAAAAATAATAAATTTCCTCCATTTTTAATGCCTTCCTATATTATCAGGGTTACGAAACAATTCAGTAAATAATAAAAATATTTCAGACAAATTTAGAGATTTATTAAAATGGATTATATTTTTCAGTAGCATATAAAATGTCAAGAGCTTTCATGAACGCTCTGTAATCAACTTCATTTCTCATTCCTCTTTCGAAACTAAAACATTTGCAGATCATATCGAATTCTTGACTTGATATTAAGTTATTCATTCCCCTCAACGTTAGAGCCTGTAGGAAATTTGTTGCAGAAACTGTACCACAGTTTGTCTTGTCAAAGTCCTGGAAAGGATTGTGGGTTAAACATACAAGAGTCAATTAAATGTTTATGGTTTGAGTACAAATGCATTATAAATATATTCACATATATATAACGAGGCATAATGTAGGTGTTTTGTGAGCTTTATTTTGTTTTCCTTCAGGTCGTAACTTTTAATAAGGTGGAAGTTGTTAAATTATCTTCAAGCTGTTTACACCTACGGCTATAAAAGTGGAAACTTTCAACAATGCCTATTTTTAGGGTATAACATTTATGTTTTATTATTTATAAATCTGGTTTGTTAAATTTTATTATACACGAATTTCAGGCAGAAGAAAACAATAGATAACTTCCACAGTTATTTGAAAAGCCTTTGTCCTAAATAAGTTTCTGGATTCATGTAGAGGTTGATAAAATCACAAACCTGTAACACCGAGGAAAGGTTCATTTGGAGATCTGGTTTTTTAGCTAATTTTTGCAAAGCAATTGATAGAATTTGGCGTTCATCGAAATTAAGGAAGTTCTTTTCGCAATCTCTAGTTGGCACATGTTGAAGAGGTACTATTAGAGGTGCTCTCTCAAGACATTTCTGTACAAATGCTTCTTCAACAACATCCGAAAACCTCTTGTAGTTCACACACTCTCTTCTCAGTGGAGAGGCAAATCTAAAAAAATATTAAATTGCATAATAAACAAATTTCAGGTGGTACTTTGTTGCTCGTATATGTTCACAGTATTTCGTTCTGACAACTTTTCAATTGAATAATATTTTATACGGGGAATATACATTATATTAAAGATCTCCGGCTAGATATCTGCTGTAAATTTACGAGGAAATATCATTACTTAATAGAAATTATTAAATAACGCTATAACCATAAAAGGCGTTTTTATTCAAATGTGCATTATCTGGATTACTGTTTTCACATGTAAATTTCCTGCTCCAAAAATGTTTATAAGGCATATTATCAAATTATTTCAATCTCCGATGTTATAGTTGCAGCAAGAATTGAGACGTCATGCGAACATTATATTTTCATCAAAATATATAAGAAAGTGCAACTGAGAATAATAAAACTATTTATACACTAAATGTTCGCACTATACAGGATGGTCAGATGAAAACGAAACAGAGCCATTTTCAGGAACTGCGTCAAGATTGTAGAAAAACGCTCAGACCCGTCGATTTTAGATTAAAGGGGGACATTCTCTGCTGGCATTTTTGACTCCGCTACTTTCACCCACAAGCAAGGGTAAGCATCACCCCAAAATATTTAAATGACATTGGGGGTTGAGTAATATTTATTTTGAAAGCTCTTACAGTTCCTTTTACAACAGACTTACTAAATTTTATTATTCTTCTATTGGCCCAATACTTAATAAGAATTTTGATATTAAAGTGAAACTTATGTACAAACAATTAGTAACGGTGAAAATGTCACTCATTCGAGTTAAGTACGCCAATGGTATAAATTTAGTATTTCTTGCGTTACATTGGTTTTTGGCGATTTGTTATCACTTTCGTAAAAAAATACAATTGTAAAAAACAGAAATGATTACTATACACACAACGAACGTAAAATTAGTGGATTCCAAATTTATTTTCTAGTATTATTTGGAAGCGTTGGTTGGTAGTTTATTTAATTGTGTTTTTGAAAATTAAACACTATTTCCATTGCGGAAAGGGTAGATATCATTTTGCTTTACTTTATGACCAATAAATGTGTTAACAGAACAGCTCAGCTATTTAATGAACAACATCAAGATCGACATGTCAGGAGGAAGTATGTTCTAGAGTTAGTAAAAAAAATTCAAGAGACAGAGAACGTAGCCAATAAAAAACGAGAAATTGAAAAACCTATGGTTAATGAAGCTAGTGAAGTTGCAGTTTTGGGACAAGTTCATCTTGATCCTACAAGAGTACGAGATATCTGGCACCTGTGTCTGGAATCAATCGAACTGACATACAAACGATTTTGAAGAAGAATAAATTCCATCCATACAAAATACATTTAGTCCAGGAACTTCATGAGGATGATTAATCATCATCATTATGATCGCCGTTTGCAATTTTGCGAAATAATGAGTGAGCGAGCAGGGAACGATCCACAGTTCCTGCAGATCTGTTTTTCTGATGAATGCAGTTTTTTCTTGAGCGGGACAGTAAATCGTCACAATTGCCGCTATTAGTCAAATTCAAACTCAAGAGTTTTTCACGAGGTGCATACACAGCAACAGGAAAAATTAAATGTATGGGCTGGAATTTTCGGTGAACGGCTGGTGGGTGCTTTTTTTCTACCTGATAATTTGACTGGCCAAATGTATTTGTAATTACTGGAAGACGCTATTGACTTGCCTTGACTGATATTATTGAAAATGTTCCAGAGTATGATGAAGATAATTTGATTTTTCAATAGGACGGTGTTCCTCCGCATTATGCGTTAATTGTCCGTTAGTATTTGGACCAACGTTTTCCACGGAATTGGATTGGGAGAAGAGGCAGCATTGAGTAGCCTCCACGATCACCAGATTTATCGCCCCTTGATTTTTTTGTGGGGAATACCTAAAAAGTAAAATCTATAAAACACAGCCAGCGTCGCTGCAAGATTTGCGTCAAAGAATCGTCTACGAATGCCGTCGTATCACTCCAGAAATGCTTCAGAATGTGCGCGAACGTTTCGAACAAAATCTTTATTCTTGTATGGAAGCGAGTGGTCATCAGTTTGAACATTTAATCAACAAAGTAGTAAGTAAGCAACTAAACATAATTTAAATTTTAAAATGTAAATTTTTTTCAAAGCATTGGGCAAAGTTATAAAATTTAAAGTTTGTTGCAAAGACATTTTTAAGATCTTTCATAATAAATATTACTCAACCCCCAATGTCATTTAAATATTTGGGGGTGATACTTACCCTTGCTTTGGGGTGAAAGTGGCGGAGTCAAAAATACCAACAAAGAATGTCCCCCTCTAATCTAAAATCGACGAGTCTGAGCGTTTTTCTATAATCTTGACGCAGTTCCTGAAAATGGCTCTGTTTCGTTTTCATTTGGCTGCCCTGTATGTTGAATTGAATTACAAAAAATGATAGTGTTTAACGCGACAAACTCGAAAATTATAACAATTGCGTAACGCCAGCCGTGACATAAGTCGTGTGCATTCTTGCCGCGACTTTATATGGTGACATTATTAGCGAACAAACTGATTCGATTAAAGCTGCTGGTAAAGAGTAGTACAGCAACAATGTACGCTCTCCAACTGCTACTTATACTCGTATAATAGATAGCTACCCATTATGAAAAAAATAACATCTGTGGAATTTGATATCGGACTTTGATATCTTTTGATATTTTAAGAACATTGGTATGTTGTGGTTTTGAAGCTTTTACGGCCGGTGTTATTGATTGATTTGATAGTGGTTTTCTTGGTTATTCTGTCTTGACTTTAGTAACAGAGGTCACTGTCGGCATCTTTAGACGTGTCTTTTCAAAAGCTTTGCCATGTACTGTGGCAAAGTGTGAAAAGGAGCAAAACGTTTGAAAGTATGGGATACGATCTGTTGTAGAGGCGGCTGCGGATCGTTCCGAAAGACCATCGTTATCCAAGGAGCGATTCCGACCATATCAGCCGTAATACCAACAACATGAACCATAAACAATATATGGACTTTAATTATGTTGCTGACAGAGACCAGTTACCTAGGTCACGGCGTAACAATCCGGAAAACAAAACCACTATACTAGTAAATTAATATTGACATGGTCAGAAATTTACAAATTTTAACAATATAGTTAAGGTAGTGGTGCATTTGAAGAAGAAAGTGAAATATCAAGACGTGTATATTAATGGCATGGCAATAATTTATTTAAGCACTGTTATAACAATGCTATTAAACATTTTCTGTTATATTTAATGATTTTGCTTCGTAATAAATCTTTGAAAAGTTTATAAAAGCTTTTTAATATGCATAAATCCCCCACAGAGAATTCGTTATAAATAGAATATTTTAGTTTTATTTTTAAACTTTCTAGAGTTATAAAAATTGAGGCATCAGTTGGGTAAAATCAGCTGCTGTGATGGGCAATATAAATCAAATTATAAAGTTAACATTATTTATTTTACACTATAATTATTTTCGTATAAAAATAATATATTTAACATATTGTTGGGCATTAGTATAATTATCATATTTCAGGTATTTTCCATAGATGTAGAATGATGTTTTCAGTACCTAACAAATTGTTATAAGTAACAAAGGATCTACCAGAAAACTAACAACACTGAAAAATGTACAATTAAAATAAATATGACTGTGGCCCTCAAATAAAACGTTTAATTAAGATTAAGATAATAATATAGCTTTCTGTTATATTATTCACGAGCGCAATTGTTCTGTATCTGCTATGTAATAATATATACAATAAATATTTATTAAATAATATCGTGTAGTGTTATAATTTAATTGTATGAATTTTTGCATATTTATGCATGAAAAGTGATTTTATTTTATATCCATGATTTCAGCATTCTTACATTATAATGTTATTAAGGAATTTTTGTAAATTTTTGAATTATGGTTATGATTAAAGTTGATTATCTATACAAAATTCAACTTACACATCCATTAAGGTTTCAATTTCATTTTCAGTAAGTTCCAGTTTACATACTGACAATCCTCTTTTAAAGTTTTCTCGACTAATAACTTGCTCGTTACATCTGTCAAAGTCTTGTAGAAATTCCAACACTCTAATTCGTTCCCTAACAACTTTTCCTTTAACTTTAGCCATCACTTGAACAATGTCCTGTTCTTGTCTAGTTGCTTTCCTCTTCACTGGTTCCTTATTGAGTTTTTTCATGTCTCTGACAAAGTTTGTGAACTAACAATAAAATATATCATAAATTGCTGTACTTAACATAAATTTTCGAAACTTACCAATGGCTCCTCATCAGGACGTGGTTCTACATCTTTTAAGAACCAAACGTAATTGAAACCCATGTCATTATTAAATCGTTCTTCTAAAGCCACAACTTCTTCGTCGGACAAAAGAATTCCATTTGAACAAAGAGCCTGTCTCATTTGGCTTCTACTGACGTGACCATTGTTATGCCTTAGGAAAATTTAGGAGTATATAAATATATATAAATATAAATCTGCATATATAAAACTATGTTAAGAAATTACAAACTAAGGTTAAGTAAAAGCGCCTGTAACGTAAATTGTTAGTAATTTGATTTTTGATTCAGTATTAATGAAGCAAACAATTGAAGTTTTCAAGAAACTCGTTGAAACTGTAGCGTACTGTAACGTTCGACAACGTTGTAGTGTCAGACTGCTGCTGATAACCTGCAAGTACTTAATATTAGTCATAATGGTGAGTATATCTCGTGTGTTTTATTGTTGTCTTTGATGTTTGTGAGTGCAAACATAAACAAAAATGAAACAATTTGTAGTGACCATAACCAGTTGCATGACATGTTAATTTACTGCAAATCTAGGCAAAACTCTCTGGCTACGAGACGTTTGTTTGGTAATCCATTTTTGCAAGCAACATAAGTCATTTTAAAGCTCTAAGAAAACCATCCATAGTAAGTACTTATGTTTAGGTGTACCTATTTATAATTATTATGTATAAATATATAACAATCCTAAGATAGTAGCTATGTGAGCGACGTTTCACATATTCAAGACCTGTTTGCTATCATAATTCTGTTACCGTTGGCCAGAGAAAAAAAATTGTTAAAAGAAATATTTCTTGTTTAGAACAAGCTATCATATGGCAATGTTAAGGCACTCACATCCCGGACAACCTATATTATAAACATTAAGGTAAGTAACCAAAATGTCTTACTTATCGAAGTCTCTAAATACTGGTTTCAGTAATATCCTTCTGTGTATTATCTTTTGCTTGACTTTGTCTACAGCTTCTTCGCATAAGGACCTCATAGAAGGATTTACGGTCTGCCAATTTTTCCCTCCTAATCTAGGCAACTCTCGTATTTCCATGGGTGGTGGATCTATTCTCAGACTTGGAGCTTTTTCTAGACCCTGACAAATTTAAATTAATTTATCGAGATGCAATATTAATATAATTTTGTAGGTTTAACAAATGTGTTTATCTGGTGTTATATACCGAGTGTCTATTTTGGCCGATTACAGTCCAATGGACTGACTTTAAATAAAATTGAGTGCAAGGTTACCAAATGGAATAAAAATAGCATATTTTAAAAATATGTTCATTAATACAGGTTCATTCTTTTGGAAACAACTCACTGCAGATGAAAATCTTATACCGAAAAATGTTTAATCCTCAATAAATTCAAATAAAAACCTCAACTTTTTATGCCATTAATGAATTCTTCGTTAAAAAATAGTAAGGAAACATGTAGGTGCAAATAGTTTGCAATTTATTTAATAACATAAATATTTTTTACAAGAACGTCTATAAACGCGTTTTAAATATTCATATTTTCACACAGTGGGCCTTGAAAGGGGAAAAGTGATGGTCAAGGACGAATTACCTAACGATTTCGATTATCTACATGAAGCTGCTCTGGATAGAATCTCCCAGCTGTCTCGAAAATTAAGAAAGATGTGGACGAGTAACAATTTTCAGTAAGGTGTCATGTAGTATTTGCCACAGAATTATTCTTTAAATTGTTTTTATTTGTTTAGAAAATGTTTCGATTACGTAGTACAAACATACAAGTAATTATTTCCCTACAGTTTTATAATAAAGAACTTATTAATGGAATACATATTTGGGGTCTCCATTTAAAAAATTTTATTTTAAATCGTTTTTATTACTAAAATTGCCAACGTATTAACAAAATAAATTAAATACAACTTTTAATTTAACTCGTTTTTATTAAGAAAATTGCTAACGCATTAACAAAAGAAACTAATATTTAATATTTATGGTAACATTTGAACATTCTTTCAAGGTTACGCTGGGAAAAGCACTATTATTGTGCACCTTGTTTTCGGTAATATAGAACATTTTTGGTGTCGTGTTTTTAGTGCAGTTTTTCAGCGTGCGGTCGTTGTTTTCTTGTTGTATTCCAGTAGACGATCGTTGTTCTGGTTCTGTGGCAGCGCAGAAGACACTAAAGACTCTATCTTTTTCGAAACTTCCATTTTATTTCTCAAACAGTCATCAAAGTATCCTTCGGCAACTGTACTGGATTTCCACCCTCCATGGCGTTTGAGGGCAAGCAGATTTGAGCCAGAATTGACTAAAATTGTGGCCGGCATAACTTGGGTGACAACATCAAACACAAATCACAATCTGGAGAGGCGTGTGCAAAGATGACATAACCGTATGCAAAATACCGTTTTCAGAGCGTATTTTCCGTGTGCAAAACCCTATTTTGCAAGGCAGTCGTATAAAAACATATTTAAATATTTTATTGCAAAGGTGACTAGTATGTTCTTTCCAAGTTAACTTTACTAAATAAACGTCTAGAAATTTCCGGGATTCTCATACTCATTCAACCTGAGAATACATAAAGATTATATAGTTTCTGTCAAATTTATAGTAAGTTTATTACTAAGAAACCAATTATTTGCTATCGACTGTGTCTGAGGCATGATATTAAGTAAAGTAGATAATTAAATACCTACTCAAAATATTGCTATCAAAAATATTGGGAAAGTCGTTAATGTAAATAAGAAACAATATAAGATCGAAGACCGATCCTTGAGGGACTCCATGTTTTATCTCCAATATAGGGGATTTAATCGTACAGTGAACTTAGTAATAATAAATTTAGTGCAAATTTACAAAATATTTCATGAGAAATTCGAATTTGTAAAAACATATGGTGTTCCATTTAAAAAATAACACCAGCTTTTGGTCCACCATTCTTTTTTGAATCGCCCTGTATTAATGAAATTATTTTTAAAATATGCTATTGTTATTCCACCTTGCACTCAGTTTCATTTAAAATCAGTCTAGAGACGGCTGTAATCGATTAATTACTCACTAAATGGACATCTAGTATATTTTTAAAGGGATCTAATAATTTACCATATATTTAAATTTTCAATTTTTTAGCCAATTAAAATAATTTCAAAGTATAGGTATTGAAATTAAATTTTTTCAAACATAATTATTTGTATTACTAGAATTATGCATCTTTTAAACTTCAGGTATATTTAGAGACAGGTAGGAACACTTATATTACCTGTTCACAGGTAGGTAGTCAGCTACTATCAGACATTTACCTGTCGAATACACTTTCAAAAATTCAATATCAAATTAAAAACAGCAGTAAATATTCAAGTTCCTGAAATAAAATGCAAGTCTTCTGAAACTTTTGGAGCTTTTTAATTCTAGATAATTTTATTTGTTAATAAGTATGTATATGTATGTATAGTCTGAAAATTCTGATCAGCGTCAATTCTAAATAAAAACTATACTAGTAACATAAATCTTGCTACATGTTTATACTTTTTATTTAAACTTTTTTAAAACTACCTAATCTTTATTTTTTTATACATTATTACTGAGTATGCATAATACTATCTGTATCAAATTTACGTACAATCGGCTTAAAATTGTAGAAAAATTTAATTGAAGTAGTTTAAATACCTTTACAATAAATTTTAAAAAAAATTTCTTGATTTGCAGTGATATAATAATAATTGAAGTGTCTACTGTTACTAAAAAAATAACAACAACAGGTTGTTTTTCTTTAAATAAATATGACCAATCTAATACCGATAATAATAATAACCTCAAATACATTTACAATAAATCAAAAAAAAAAATTCTTAATTTGCAGAGATATAATAATAATTGAAGTGTCTACTGTTACTAAAAAAATAACAACAATAGGTTGTTTTTCTTTAAATAAATATGACCAACCTAACACCGATAATGCATGTACAATAATAACCTCAAGTTGAAGATAATTTAAATTTACCTCAAAAAGAGAATAATAAAATAAATATTTGTAATAAACATGTTGTTAGATATTAAATTTTTTGATTAGTTATTTGGCTTTGATTATGCACCTTGTACTCAACGAATTGGGACAATTTGATTATCCATTATTTAACTGTACCTTTGTTGTGAACACGTGATCAACATCATCTTCAAACGTCTTCCAGCAAACTCTTGTGGGGTCGGAGGGATCCTTATATTGATTAATAACTGTTTGGACTTCCGGTAATGATATAAACAGTCTTTGTCTCCCGCTAAGAACTAATGCATCCAAACCTCTGTGGAACTGAGATATAGTAATTCTACCACAGTTCATTACATCATAGTCCTTTAAATAAATTTTCAATGTTAATATATTAAAGGTTTACCAAGGTTTAAAATATTAAGAAATGGAATAAGCAAAATACCTGTACCTATATGTAATATTTTGACCATTTAGAAAATGTGTTTAGGTATTACATTTGAATTGTATGTAGATAAACGAAAGGGTACCTATTGGAAGTATCTGAAAATTTCTACTAAGTAGAAACATCAAAGAGTTATTACCAATGCCATGTCTGAAGAAGAAAACATTTCCATTGACCTAAACTTGCCGTTTTTATATATTAGAAGTATTTGCATCAAATATATCCAAAAATTCATAAAAAAATATAAGTACTTGGTCATATAGGATCACAGGACAGAGAACAATTATTTCACTTGAAACTTGTTTTGGTTCCAATAGCAAACGGTAACTATTTAAAACTATCCTAGAACGATTCAAATGCAGAGCCTTTACATTCATAATATTAGCAAGCTTAATACTACAGCTGTACATAACGGGCTTGTTTTGGTTCAGCATTTGAATAATCATAGAATGGTTCTAAATAGTCACCCAATTGTCTTTTGGTACCTAGTTCTTATTAATGAAATGGTCAGTTATTTTGAATAGTTCTAGGACCGTACGCTATATTGGAACTAAAATAATCCTAAATTGTTATTATTTTAAAGCAGAGAACGCACTATGAGGTCGCGGTCTTTGGCACATCGAAAAACTTTTAATGGCAACAAAAAGTTAATAAGGTTTAACAGAAAAGAGCTTTATCGGAATAAGTACGAAATCAAACATACACAGTGGCGTAGCCACGGGGGGGGGCTTTGGGGGTCAGAACCCCCCATGGGTTGGGTTGGTTGGGTCATATAGGTAATGTCTCACTACAAACCTGCAATCACTCTATTCGCCAAGATTTAGCAACGCGGCCAGTGAACTAGATCTCCTACGGCAACCTTACAATAGGGTTCACCTGCAACTAAGTTCTAATTTTATTTTTGCATTTATGTAACAAATATTGTTCGTACCTGTTTATTATTTACATGTTTATGATGAGATTGTTTTTTTATTTACTTTTTATTGTTTTAATTTATTAAAAATTATTTATTTTTTTATTAAAAAAATCTAGTTTGAAACACTTTGTTCACTGAACCCCTCCATGTCAAATTTCTGGCTACGCCACTGAACATACAGGGTATGAAATGTATAAAAGTTAATAATTGGTAGTATGAAATTCATTCTAATTGACATTAAGTTTTCACCGTATAAAACGAACGTTTAGAGCATATCCTAGAAACGTTGGAACCTCTGCTACCAGGCGTGCAAATATCTTTGCTTTATCTCTCTTTTGTTAATGCATTTTATATATTTTGATATTTTAAAATCGGTAAATTTAGGAAAGTAATATCAAAAACACAACAAAAGAATTTCAGAAATGTTATTTGTAATAACTCCTTCATGTGGCTACTTAGCCTAACGGCAGTAGATACACATCATTAAGATAAACTGTAAAGGACGTACAAGTATTGTGCTATTATAATTACTACTCGATTTAACAAATGCGTTTCAATTATGGTATGAGTAGGACAACACTTCGAGTGCAATAAGCACTTTTTGTACGAGTTGCATACAATATTTTTTCTACGTTGATGCAAAAACCAAAAAATGTTTTATTTAGATAACACTAAGTCTAGGAAAAAATGACGTCGATTTGAACGTTTATGTTTGTCATGATGACAAAACTGGTAGTAGAATGAATGCAATATAGTACATTATACTATAAGGGAGAGAAATGCGTTATTTTGGCAGAGGTGCAATTTGAAGCACGAGGGCTACAATGCACCGAGGACAAAATAGCTTCTCTCCCGAATGGTATATACTATTTTTTCCTTAAACTTTACTTAAAAACACATATTTTGTCATTATGAAGTAAGCAGCACCAGAATTATTGTATTCGGATTTGAGCATTTATTTAGTAGTCGTTGAGTTATTGTCATAACTACAAAATTAATTTGCTGCCTACGAAGTCAAGATCTTTATACGATGTAGCCTACAATTGGTTCAAAAAGTGGTGCGCCGAGAAAAATGTTCAAGTATACAGCGAGAATGTTTTGTTGGCATACTTCAGTGAAAATGCAACAAGTCTTCTACATTATGGGCACAATATTCTATGGTTAAGTTATGCTTGATAATTTACGACAACATAGATATAAGCAAAGAACCGGTGACGGATATCAAGCGAAAAAATCGAAAATATTGACAAAGGGTGAAATCGACCGTTTTTTATCAAGTGCAGATGACAAAGAATTATTAATGATATATATAAGATTACTTCTGTTGTTAGATATTTCAGTTATTAAGTATTTAGATTTTTTATAGGTTGGATTAATTCTGGGGATTGCCGGACCTTGTCGAACTGATGAACTAGTCAATTTAACTGTAGATGATATTATAACCTTTCTGGTTACCGATGTGGGAAATATGCTTGAATTGTTTCGAAAATACCTGTCCTTTCATCCTCCCTACGTCAAGCATAAGCGCCTTTTTTGTACTATAAAGCAGGAAAATGTAGTTCGCAGCTAGTTGGCAAGAATACCATGGGAAAAATTCCGAGTGTAGTAGCTTAGTATTTAAAATTACCTGATGCTGCATGTTATCACTGCTTACGAAGATCTTCAGCGACATTACTGGCAGATGCTGGTGTGGTTATCACGACAATAACGCGTCATGCTGGTTGGAAATCAACGACAGTCGCTGAGGGTTGTGTCGAGAACTCCATTGAAAATAAGACCAAAATTGCTAATCAGGTTTTAGTAGGTACCACTACTAGCGCAATCACAAAAACTGTAAATGTAAGCGAAACTAATATTCCTTCTAATATTAATTTTGAAAATTGTACAAATGTAACATTTAATTTAAATGTCAATAAATAATTTCAATGTTATCTTTTTTGCATGAAAAACGTTCTCCATAATGTAAACTCCCTTGTGAGCATTATACTCCCTTGGGAATAATCGACTACTTCTGTTTTAATTTTGATGTCATAGAAACTGATTTCTACTCCCGGCCGTGGAAAAAACATTTTATTGCACTAGAGCAATAAAGAACCACTTTTTCCACTAAATATAGTTCAACAAAGTTTTGTTTTTCGCATGAACATAGAAAAAAAATGAATTAGCTATTTCCTAATAGGGTTAAAAATTGTTTATGATAAATTTAAATCAGTTGCAAAAAAATCCTTCCAATATACATATATTTGTGAGCATATTAAAACACTGCTAAGGAACATTAGTGGTTTTGTCTTCTTTATGTTGAAAGCAATCCTAACTTATGATATACTAAGAACATTTTTGATTGGGTTGCACTTTTGCACTCAATGTGAACCGAGAATAGCTTCATCCTTATTTATTAAAAAGGATAAATAAAAATGAAGTTATACTCAGTTCATATCAAGTGCAAAAGTGCAACCCAATCGAAAATGATATAATATATAACTTTGTTAAAAGCCACAAAAGAAATTATGCGTATAACAAAAATTAAAATAAATATTATCAAAACAAAATTTAAGTGATATAAAGACAAATATATTCTAAAGAACAAACACATAAATATATAATGTTCCACATCCCTGAGATTTTCAATGTTTTCACTTTCTTCTGAAGCTTGGAAATAGAAACTCAATTTTCTCATTCTACTCAAAATATTTTGTAATAAATTAATGGAAGGTAATCTTTATGCAAAAGCGCTATTCATAAAAAAAGTTTCTTGCATTATAGAAAATACATATACAGTATTTTAGATAAGTATACATATGTATCACAGTATCACAGTTTGTGACAACTTACCTAAGTAGGTACCTTTATAATTATTGGCATAAATAAATACATAATAGTACTTAAATTTCTTCTTAAAATAACGTCCTAAATGTATATAAATTTATGACTTAAAATAGGTAGGTACAATTTATTCTGTAAACCTAAGGAGCTAAATCTAATGCAATAAATATAATCTTATCAACTATCCGTATATACTTATTTTACATTATAAACAAATTACCTTGAAGAATTCATTGACCCTTAATCTGTTTTTCAGAACATGATCCTGGATAGCAACCATTGTTGTTAATATATCTTGCACCTTTTTAGGGTCATTAAGGGCCGGATGAAATATATTTTGGGTACCAAAGAGCCGGACCGCTGAAATTTTCCCTATTTCTGGTCTAGGTAATTTTGGTAATTCCGCATAAATAACCCTTCCTGGAAATAGGCTCATGATATCCTGAAAGTATATTAGAGATGAAGATAAAACAGATATTGTCATGTCGTGCACTTACCCCACTTAAATCTAAAATCCCATGTTTGTTCATATACTCTACAACTTGATCAATATGAGTTAGGAATCCTAGGTAACTGAGAGTGTAGCAATCTTTTTTATATTTCTTAACCAGGAGATTAAAATCATCAGCAGAAACAAGTATGTTTAGAAATGCCAATATTCTAGCAAAATGAGCAAAACTGATTGTTCCATTATTTTTTGCAACCTGAAAAGTGTTTATGGCCGATTTTTTTAGTCGCATACGTATGATGTTGAAATTATTAATAACATTAAATGACACTTTACCAGTTCATAATCCTGAAAATATGGTCTCAGTATTAATTTCCTTATGTTAACCAAGGATGCAATCTTTGTTATGAGAAGACTTAAACGCCTTTCTTCTGTGACGCTTAATCTGTTGGCATGCACAGGATCTTCCCATTCCAAGCCCGTTGTTAGGCTAGGATTTTTTTCAAAATCCGGTACTATGAGATTAAAGATAAAGATAGAAATGTTGTTTAAAAAACAGGATAGATAAGTAATATGTATTCAAAACCGGTTTTCAATAATTTTTATGAAAACAATAACATGCATATTGCTTTATTTTTGTAAAGTGGACAATCTATTTTGGAATAGATATATTAAAAACATTAAACAAAATTTGTAAGTATCAGATCAGATTATATACAGGGTGTTTCAGGTATTACTGGCATACTTGGAAGGGGTGATTGTACAGTCGAAATAAGTGAAATTTACCCAAATATACTTATATCTAAAGGTTTATTGTTTCCGAGATACAGGGTGTCACAGAATTTTTTATTATATTGACTTTGCGTGGGAACACGTCACGTAGACAAACAAACTTTATTGTCACTCTTGATTATACAAGAAATATCCTTCAAACAAATTTCACAACTGTCAGCGCTTTATTTTGACGTTTCCTCTATAACTCGTATTCGGCTGCTCAATATAAACTCCTGTATTATGTGACCTTCCCTAATAATATTTGTTATTTACTTGGAACCCCTTTTTAATAAAACAACAATAATTCTAGGTTGTAATGGGATATCTTAGGTCTAATAATTATTCTTTGCAATTTTTTTTAAAATGAATTGTATTCAATTAATTGTTCATTTAAAATATCTTTGCATTTCGTAGTCTGTACATATTTATATCAAAAGCTGAAGGAAACTTAAAAATCCGCTCTTAAAATTTTTGCACATGGCCATAATTTATCATTTTGAGTACCTTTTTCAAGAAACATTTTGCTGTATTTTCAGCGGAAAATGCTGACTGGTTACTCCCAACGACTTCAACAAGGTATAACTTTTTCACATAAAAAAGATAGAAGAATCGATGTTTTAATAGTCAGATGTATACACTAAGTAGTAAAAAAGTTATACCATTTCAAAGAAGCATGATGTGCCATGTGCGGCGCCCCCTACTAGTAGTGTCAAAATTAGAAACATATTTGATTTTTTCGCCCCCAAAAACCTTAGATCTCCAAATTGTATCGAAATATTTGGATTTTTAAAAAATATAATTACAAATATCGAAAATAAAATTTTTATTTTGACAATCTGTTTCTTTTTACTAAAGTAAGTTTAGCTATATCGCTTTATTTTGTCGTCAGGAATGTACTCTTACCCTATGATGCATTAATTTCGGGATATCATGTGTTACTGAATTATAATAGGTCTCACCTATGAAACGCAGAGATATTTATAAAGAACAATTACCGAAAATACGATGCATTTTAAAGAATAAATATTTGTCCAAAATAATCAAAATTTAAAGTATTATACCTTTTTTATAATTAAAACATTTTATGTTTAAAAAAGGAAAAGTACGTTTCTACGCCACTGGTGATAATGGGAATATTTAAATGTACTGAATAATTAAACTAAAGATACCTTATTACAATCTAGAACTATTGCTGTTTTATCACGAAAAGTATCCAAGTAAATAAGAAATATAATAAAAATTAGAAATGGTAAACTATTAGATATAGATATTTATATTTGGGTAAATCTCATTTATTTTGACTGTACAATCACCCCTTCGAAGGATGCCATCACTAATACCTGAAACACCTTGTATACGCCAGTGGATACGACTAGTGCGACTAGTGTATGAGGTAATTTTCAAGCGAAATGGAAATTTTATTTTGAGGATGATAAGTTCAATGACATAAGGTAACTAACACATTCAAGGTTACCATAAGCATACACTCATTCGTAAAATACTTATTACTATATTACTAGATTTTATTAAATACTATTACAATCATTCGTTTTTTTTATTTTGTTATGCATGTGCGTTGTATTATGCATTTTCTGTTTTCGATAATAGTTTTTGGCATAGTTGTTCAATGTGTCTAATTTTATTCAATAGTAATAGAAATAGCACAGAAAGCAAACACTAATAAAATTACTTTTAGTAGGTAGGTATACGCCTACTGAGTTTTAGCCACAACTTCAAATTTCTTCAAGGAGTAAATTGATTTTTGATCAAAACCTACCATTCAATCCAGTCTTGAAATTTATTTCTTATTAACTTCTATGTACCTAGTTAATATTTTGATAATTTGAATTTTTTTGTAAGTGATCAATTTTGAATAAAATTCAAATACATACATTCGAGAAAAAGGAAAATTTTGGGTTGCATTCAATTATCACAAAAAAAATAATGTAAACATAATTCTTTAATTCAGTGGTTCTTAAACTGGAGTTCGTACTTTCCTGGGGGTGCGAAAAGCATTCTCAGGGGTGCGAAAGAATTTTCAGAATTATTTATTTATTAAAACTACCGCCTTGTTCATCGTGAAAAATACGCGAACGACTTACTTTGCAGGTAAAATAATTAAATACATCAATGCGACAATTTGGAAATAATGTAAATAATAGTTAGTGAAGAATGTTAATTTATTGGAAATACCGTGTTGAAAATTGTAATTTCGAAAATTTTCCTTTGCTCGATTTGATTGCTCTGGAAAGTGAGAAATTAACAATGAATATGAAATTTGAAATTACTATATCCACAGCTGGCAAAAGCAACATTGAAGACACCAGAAATCGCTTATTATGGGAGAATTTATTTTTGTTATCAAGTATTTCCAAGGGGTGCCGAGTATTATAATATGAGAACCACTGTTTTAATTATTCACACGAAAATTAGTATGTTTAAGATCAATTTTCTAGAAAAATTCTTATAGAAACAATTAATGAATTATGTTTTAATAATTACATATTAAATGCATTATTTGTTTTTTTTTGCTTAATATAGCCAGGGCCGCGCCAAGGGTAACGCCGCTGGGGTGCGGAACCTTTGCTACCGCCCTAGCAGCAATTTAGGTTAATCAACAAATAATGAAGCAATAAAATAAATGTGGAAATATACATTAATAATAATAATAACTGTATTTTTTTTCAGCAATTAACAGAAAATAAACAATATAAAAAAACAAGAGCTAAGAATAGGAACTTAAATAGTCTTCATAAAACTAAATATATTTATAATATAAAATACATGTGTAAGAATAACAAGAACACATAAAATGATGCTCAAATATCAGTATTACTGACTTTTTTAAATAGTAGATATCTTGTCATTCAAAAAATTTTCGGGCGTTTCTTTTTGCAAATTCCTCAACCAAGACAGATATATCTAGGTTTTTGGAAATTTGACTAATTGACAGTACATGGATCAGTACGAGAGGTGAGGGTTGCAGAGAACAAGATTCTATAGGCGTACCACTTGAAAAGGGTTCAAAGCACATACAATTACCAAAAATGTCACGGATTTCCTAACCCGACTTTTTCTTTTACCAGAAGACAAACAGTTATTTAATCACTTATCTTTATTAACTACCTACTCATTACACTACTGAATACTAATTACAACTCGACTAAACACTATATCACTTTGAAACTCCAGCAAATTTGCAACTAAACACTCCAATTCAAGACTGTAATTCAAGACTTTAATTTCAAGACTGACTGACTCGGCCGTTTATTCTTCTTTTATAGACCAAAAGAATATTCCAGGTATTTTCTAGCATCTCTAGATCCATGTCTCGAACGATTTTCGTCGATTTTAATTTTTTCCAGTTGCGCCTCGATACACGGCATTATTTGTTTGTTTACCAGAATCAGGTAGGGACGATCGGGGCAATTTCGCGTTTTGCGATACCGCAGTCGTCGAATTGGGTGTGAACGGGGCAAATTCCGTGACAATAAATTGACGTCGAGTGAACCTCGCACTTTAACACGTCAACTAAGATCTTAGAAAGTACTTATTTATAGTAAGGGGATGTGATCTAGCTGGTCAAAAAGGGGAAGAAATATATTTTAACAGGGAGTGTGCAGTTTAGCTTGACTCTCGTCTGCTACTAACCAACGGTCATTTGCCGTCCCCTGGATCATGGCGCCCGAGTGCCACGCACCCCTTGCACCCCCGGGTTGGCGCGGCCCTGAATATAGCATAACCAATAATCTGTTTTATATAACCTCAATAAAAAGGCAAGAGAGTTGAGATCGAAAAATTTAAATGACCAACATGGTGGTCAAAAATCGAGGGTTCCGGAAAATGCAAATTAAGGCAGTTATGCACTTGGATAATTTAAAAAAGTATCTGATATAACTAACGCTTTGCAAATATTTCACACATCTTCATTTCACAAAAAAATATATCATTCATTCTTTTCTATTTACATTTTATCATACAATATATCATTAAATAAAAATGTAAATTTTTAAAAGGGCTATATTATAGATTATTCTATAAGTAGATAGATGTATGTGTCTATATATGTATCTATATAATTTATCTAGATACACCAATTGCATGTGAATCTACTTACCACTTTGATGGATAACATCGCATAATTGTGTATAATAAATTCTTCCATCTGGAACTCGAAAATAATCTGCCAATTCTGCAATTTCTTGGTCAGATAGTCCTATAATCGCTCCCAGCTGTCCATTTATTACCGATATGAATTGAGATTCTAAAATCAATGTTTTGTGAGATTAAAGGATAGATAGGGACCAAATTCACTTAATGCTAGGTATCGGGTGTCTCGCCAAAGTGCATGTTACCCATCTCTATAATGATCCTATAGGAACTATTATCAATAAAGTTACTAGAGTTGGTCTTATTTTTTAAATAGTCTGTTTTTTTTTCAATTCTCTGCAAAACTGCCAATTCAAGTAATAAATTAAAGAGATATTCTGAAAAATGTATCAAATTATTACAGTATTTAAGAAAAAATTGTTCATACAAAGGCTGGCTAATGATGGTTAACTGAAATTATTTAAGAAGAATGCAATATCCTTATTGATTTGGGTCCATACATTTTGACCAGATTTCACATGATAGAATGCATATGTAATAGTCATATCGTGATCTTGAATAAGCGAGTACTTAAGGTATTTTATTTTTTATTTGACGAATTTTTTTTCTGGAAAATAGATTTTCTGAAAGTTTGCAGTGAATGCGTTTTTATTTTATATGTAAAAAAATACTGACATGGAATCTTAAATGATAATTTATCAAGGTTAATAATAGTTATTTTTACATTAAGTGTGCAAAATCAGTGCTTTTTTAATGGCGCGTAAGAATGTGAATTATTTGTTGAGATCGTAGGTCAGGACATTCGAAAGCGTCATAAAACACTGATTTTATTGCGTACGACGTATAAACAATATTTTTTGTTCAACGTTAATAAATGGTTAAAAGCCTCGTCCTATCGACGCGAATTTGCGAAATTTCTCGCGAATTATTTAATGGCGAGAAAGTCTCAACTTTTAACGAATTGTGCCAACTGCAATATTTTCTATCAATTTCATCATCAAACTCTGTCATTATCTGTCATGGTAGATTATCAGAAGCTCAAGTTAAACTTACTAACCCGACATAATGATGAAAATAGTGATTATTCCTATTTTGCGAAATTCGTGAAAAGTTAACACTTTCTCGCCATTAATAATTTAAATCAAAATTTGTGAAATTTACGAGAATTTTTGAGAATTTCGCGTCTATGAGAACAAGGTGTAATTTTGCGTATCTATTGCTGTCAAAAAAGTCTTTTTGGCACTTGGACAAAAATGTACTCTACGGAATTTAAATATACAGTAAAGGAGTAGGTACAGTCTCTATATACTGTTGCCATATTTGGAATAAAATCTACTTTCAACTTTTAACATATTAGTTCTAGAACTTAGCCATTATTAGTGCAATAGATTGTAACTACTTATTTTTTAAGCTTCTACTCACATAGGCATTTAGAATTTTTTTATTAAGTAGGTATATAAACCATAGAGTTACGTTCTATATTTTGTTTTAACTGGAGTTAATCTGTAAAACTATATCTTTATCTAATGACAACTTATCTGCCTGTCACTTGAGTTACCGCATAAAATATATAATTATTATGTGTTTGAATAGTTCAGTAAACTTACCAGAAATCAAAGAAATCCTGTGAACGTCCACTTGATGAAAATAATCATAAAGATTTATTCCTAAGCGAAAAATCGCTGCTCTAATTTTATTACATGTACGCCAGACATTAACTAATTTAATTTCCTATAAATTCAAATTAATGCAACTTATGTAGTATATGGTTTTGATTTTCTACCTTGCAATGTGGCATTTTAAATATTCTCCCAAAAATTATTTACTACTTAAAAATTTATAGCTCTGACTGACAACTTTCCATAAGTACTTAAAAGCAAATTGTTTCTAAAGGAATTTTTTGACGTTTAAGTATATATACACTGACATTTTTATTCTTGAGTTTTTTAGTTTTCAATAAGTCTAATTGTCGCACATGATCTCCATTTCTAAGATAGTTTGGTGTGAAATTTTCATACCCAATCTCCTTCAAGCTTAAATTAATACCTACTTAAATTTTACTACGGAAAGTTTTCCTTGTTCCTGAATATTTTTAGTTTGCGGCTCAGGATAATTTTCACAACAACGATGACCTGGAAAAAAACCAGAAATAATTTAAGTATAAGTGAAAATTTCACACCTATGTTTTTTAACCAATTAGAAGAAAAATTGTGAAAACTGGTTGGATATTGAATTTTCGAAATAAATCTATATTTAAAACAAAGCTAATTTATTTTCACCTGCTTCTAAATACAGAGTATTGCATGACGTAGGTACTGGAAAAACTTAAGGAACAGCTCCTGAGGTCACCGAGTAAAAATATTATATACAGAGTGATTTATTAATAATTATACATACGCTAAACTGGATAATCTTGGGCTAAAAATATGAAAAATTTACACTTAATGTTTAGATAAAATATGGCTCCTTACGGAGTTACAGGATGTTTTATTTAAAAAAAAATTAATGATTTTTGTCCATTATTTTAACCCTGTTTGATACTTCCCTATGATACTTGGCATAAAGTTTACGTACTTTAGAACATATTAAAAATGCTACAAAATCGTTCATGGCTACTAGTTCTATTTATTGTTATTAAATTTATTTATTATTGATATTAAATTATTTACTGGTTTCTTCTAATGAACTCAACTGTAAAACCTAATTCAACCAATGCAATGCAATCCCGACAGAAGACAACTACTTGAATAATAATATGACAAATAAGTTAAAGTTACATAATAAATTAAAAATTATTGTGCAGTCCTATATTTAACTTTAAAAATCTCGGGAAATAATGACTTTACTGCTATGAAAGAATATAGTAGGTTAATTTCATAGAGAGTATTGCATAAATTGTATCAAAATAAAAATTTCGCCAGTGACGTAGAAGTTAGGAATGGAAAAACGACCCTGTATCCCTGTCATACGCCTCTGATAGAAGCCATGAACAAATTTGTAACATTTTTTAATATATTCTCAAGTATATAATCTTTATACTAAATATGATAAGGAAATATCAAACAGGGTTAAAGTAATGAGCAAAAATCATTTAAATAAAACACTCTGTAACTCCGTAAGGAGCCATATTTTATCTAAGCTTTATATGTCAATTCTTCATATTTTTAGTTCAGCATTATCCAGTTAGCAAATGACAATTATTAATGAATCACCCCATACATGGGGTCAATCTCCATGTCAACATGCCTGTGCTGTTTTCATTTCTTTTTGTAGGTATTTGTGTTTTGTTACCAACTTGTTATTGTTATTCCTGCTGACAATCTAACAGTAAACATTTTAAATCTGTGTAGGTAATGTAAGTACTTTTATTTCTAAACTTTAAAGGTCCATATAAGCTCGGCAATCATCCGGAAAAATTACTTCAGGAACTTATTCTTTAACTTCGTCTAGTACTTCATGCAACACCCTGTGTACATCAAGATAAAACAAATATTTATTCGTCACATTTTTATTTACATTAATGGATATTTTTGTCAATGCGATAAATTAAATTATAGATACAAAAATATAAATAAACTTCTTAACTTCTGAGGTATATTCTGCTGTAGTGTAAATGTTAATATATTTTTTAATATTCTTAATAATGTAGGTAGGTACCTATTTTTCTATTATTTTCAATGTGACAGAATAACCAATAATCAAAAATAAAAAAGCTTTATTTAATTTAAGAATATTACGATAATATTATCTTTTTTTAATATTAGTGATAGCATGCATACCTTTAAAATTTTTAAATCATACCGCTAAAATGGTAAAGCAGTTATTTCTATCATATTACTTTTAGCTTGTAAACAAGTTTCTCTCAACAAGTCTACCCGCAACATAAAATAAAGCTGTTTCAAAATGCTGTCTACTGATTGGTCTGTTGGCCGGTTATGACGTTGGAGGGGTGCGATTAACGATTTCACCTACCACTCGAAGTTCGCGTCTTCTTAAACCAGTTCTCTTCTCTTTCTGTGCTCATTCGAGTTGGACGTGTTGTGACAGTCATTTTTAGTTGTATATTAAATTAATATTTATATAGTAAATAAGTGAAATGGCTACTCAGGATTGCCCAATGGAAAATGGAGAAGATTTCTCAAAAGATGTTTCTACTGAACAAAATTTCCAAAACCAAGACAATGTACAAAACGGTTCCGGTGACGCTCCACCAGCAGATAGCGGTAGCGCAGATACCCCTGGCCGAGATGACGATAGGTAAGTTTGTAATAAAACATTTTATTTGTAAATTTGCATTTCTTATTATTTGTCGTATAAAATTGTTACTATTTAAGTTCGAAGTTCGATGTCGAATCTGATATAATTATCGTCCTTTACCTGATGCCATATCAAATCTAGGTTCATCCATGAGAACAAAGTAAATTGTATTTATTCAATAGATTTGTTGTTTTATTTAGCATCGAAGAAGTACTGATTTATATGTATTGTTGTAATTATGCTTTATGTAAAGTAATAATTTGGCAATTTTAATCAAGAATAAGATGACTCATAATTTTAGAAGAAAATGGCGGATGACGCTCAAATTGGCGCGCATTTTGAATATGCTGTGTATATTTCTATTCAAGGTATTTTGCAAGCATTGTTTTTTTTCTACTTTTCAGCAGTAAACATTTAATCGGTTTGTAATAAAATTTGATTTTCAGTGGATTTTAATAATAAAATTAGCAGTTTATACATATTTCTTGGGTTTTAATTTGATCATAAATCGGGACCGGTGTAGGATGCCAGGTTTTTAGGATACCAAGCTTATCCAATTTAAACAGTTCCTTTTCTCCAGGTGGCTGAGTCAGCTAAGTGGAAGATGGAAATGTGGGGAGGACTTGGATCACTTGGACCCATGGTATTTATCCTTGGGCACTTCTTCTGCCAACACTTAGTAAATCAACGTTAATTAGATTTGGACAGTTTACAATTATGTCCTTTTTCAAATTCAAATGTTTAACAATAACTTTTCTCAGATTTTCTCTGCTTAAATGTAAATTTCAGATTACTTGAGATTGCAGATCCATTTGATTGACTAGGATTAAATCTTTGCAGTTTCTATATTTTAACATTTTGTTGTATAGTAAAATTTAAGTAAATTAATTTTTAAGTATTATCAAAAAAACACTAGAATTTTTAGGAACCAGCGTAGGACTTCATTATTATTAACTCTTATTATTTTTATTTACAGAAAATTGTTTGTTGGTGGATTAAGTTGGGAAACGACAGACAGTGAGTATAAAAATTATATCATAATTATAGTACATTTTATATTGTAACGTTCAGTTACCTTTAAATTTAGTAATCAATCAGGTATTTACATTAGGGGAAACCTCTTTGATCTTAATTAAATTTTCTCCAAAATGAATAGGTGTTATATTGCAACTTCAACCTAATGTAATGTATACAGAGAGGTTACACTTTTGAGGGAAAAAAAATCGAAAAATAGACCCATCTGCACAAAACTTATTTTAGATTCGTGTTCAGCACCCTCGAAAATAGGGAGGTAGGAATTTTCTAATTAAGATTAGAGAGGTTTCCGCTATTCTAAATAATTACCAATATTGAAAATAAACGGCAATGCACATGTTAGTACTGTTGCATATGTGAAATATAATTCACTATTCACTGATTAGATTGTAAAAGGAAATAGGAATTTCCTGAAAGATATAATTGTAAAATTATGGTTTCTGTATAAGTACAAACTTTTTTTGTCTTAAGCTTTAACTTTATTTTAATTTTTTTAAATCTAAAATAATTTGAGATGAGATTTAGTATATGTTGCATTGCACGCAATTAAATGTCGTATTAGTCGATAAAGAAAATTACATATACAGGGTGTTAATGGTAAGTTTGACCAAATTTCAACGACATACTCTTGATGAAAATAATTGAGGTTTTGTTATATAATAATTTTTTATTAAAAGCTTGATAAAATAGCTACAGGGTGTTATATATTTTTTTCTTTATCCATAATTTAAATATAAGTAACTATTGTCGTGAAGAAGAAAAATAGTAATGTGGCTTACTTAATTTGCCTGTATTTGCAAATTTTTTAGTTTATTCAAGGCCAGTCGATTCATTGAGTGCATAGATAAGTAGTTCATGTTGAAAAAATATCACGGCTCATATATTGTCAAATATATCATATGCATTTGTTATGGATAAAAAAAGATTTCAACACACTAACTTCATTAAGCTTTGAATAAAAATTTTATACAAGCCCCCAATTATTTTCTTTGATGAAATGTCTGTCGAGTTTGGCCAAACTTGCATGCAAGTTTGTAAAAGTCCAAAGCAATCCATTGTGCAGTTTTTTAATGATGATATTTAATAGTCAGTTCTGCTACTGAGTAGTGTTGATGTCAATAATATTTCTGAGTAAAAAGAAGCATTAAATTTATATAAAAAAGGTTAAAAAAAGTACAATATTTTAAATATTTCCAAACATTTTTTCAGAGGAACTTAGGGAACACTTTGGCCAATATGGAGAAATAGAAAGTATAAACGTCAAAACAGATCCTAATACTGGCCGATCGAGAGGTTTCGCTTTTATAGTCTTCAACAATGCAGAATCTATCGACAAAGTAGTAGCAGCCGGAGAACACGTAATAAATAATAAAAAAGTTGATCCAAAGAAAGCGAAAGCGCGCCACGGTAAAATATTTGTAGGTGGTCTCACAACAGAACTTACGGACGACGACATCAAAGGTTACTTTGGGCAATATGGAACGGTAAGTGAGAGTTGAATGAAGAAAATGTTTTATCTAATTCTAATACACACATTTTTGTAGATTATTGAAGTTGAAATGCCATTTGACAAGACAAAGAATCAAAGGAAAGGATTCTGCTTCATCACGTTTGAATCTGAGCAAGTTGTAAATGAACTTCTCAAAACACCAAAGCAAACTATTAAAGACAAAGAGGTAAGTGCTTTATGCATATCTTTACTGTTATTAAAAGTTTATCATACAGTTCAAAATTTTTTGTGACTGAGTATCTACTGTGGTATGTGTAGCATGAGGGAATATTTCATTTTTGTAAGAGTAATAGACATGTTTTTATGATCTGGTGTTGTTAGAAAAGGATAGGGGAAATTAAAACGATACAGTTACTTTGTTTCACGTATGTTACCCAAATTCAGTTCAGTTGTTTTATTAATCCAAATATATTTGAACTACTTTTTCGAATTTGAGGTTTCTTAAAAAAATATATATAGATGTTAATTAGCATATTATTCCTAAGAATTCCTGTCATGTCATATATTTATGTTTTAATCTTATTCATTTATTTTGTTGAATAATTTAGTATCTGTATTCAACAAATTTGATGGATGTAAGTAACATGCTTTTGCAATTTTTTCGTTTTACATCGTATCACTTATTGTACAGGCTGGGCCAATTTTGATTTTAACTTTTATTTAGCAGATATGTTCATTTGAGGCCACAACTTTTTGTTTGAACATTATGAATTTTTGTAATGTTTTCTTTATCTTTGTATTTGGGTGTATCTGTTTTGAGGAAAGAAAAAAGAAAATATACATTTGAAACTTCAAATTTCAGAAAAAGTTGCTAGTTATAATGAATTATGGGAATTAAAAAAATCCCGTTAGTTTTTTTATTTTCCAAAGATATTGGCCATAAACTTCAGATTTGTTTTATAATACCAAGCTTGAAGTGAATTTGTTCATGTATTTTTAAAAATATGTTATGTGGCGTCTTCATCAATTGGGTCCTACATTATGTGTAACGGTGTGGTAGTACAACTGAGATACTTTTTGTGTAAAATTATGTTTCAAATGGGGAACAAATTTGAATAAAACTGGCATTATGCAAGTTTTATAATGTGATAAAAATACTTTATTAATAATGTTCAGACGGACTATTTAGAATCTCATACCATGTTAAATAAAAAAATTAGCTTATTCAAAAAATATTTGCAAAAATAATTTTTTGGCCCAATTTCAAGGGCATTAAAAAAATTTATAATTTAGTAACAAAAACAGAAAAATACAGATCAAATAATTTTTCACGATTATGTATAGTTGCGGCTGTTTTTAACACAAGCAAATATCGAAAATTATGTTGACAATAAAAATAACTGCGTAATGTCAGATAAGACGTCTAAATTCGTGCCGCAACTTTACCCGATTTTGTTATTAGCGTTTTTAAATCACCCTATGCTGAGAAACTGCAAGATATAAAAAAAATATGCTGATGTAGATTCTATGCATACTTTCTTTGAGAATTAAAAATTTAAAAATTGACCCGTCTTATGGGAGACTAAATATTAAATTGTTATTACAGGTAGATGTAAAGAAAGCTACACCCAAACCTGACCAAATGGGTATGATGGGACGTGGCGGTCGAATGGGAGGAAGGGGTGGCTCTCGAGGCAGGGGTAGAGGCAGTTATGGCGGTCCCAACTGGAACCAACCCTACGGAAGTTACGGTGGATATGGTCAGGGTTATGGATATGATGGCTATGGTAGTGGCTACGATTACTATGGAGGTGGTGGATATGGAGGCTATGGTGGATATGATTACTCCAACTATGGCAACTATGGTAAATACTCCAACAGGCATTAATTTAACACGTTAGCATTGTTGGTTGAGTATCAGTGCCTTGATGCTTTGTATACCAACCTTTAAGTTAAATCAAAGAAACAGACGATCAAGTGTGACATTCACACGTTATCGAAAAGAACATTTTATTTACATAATTATATTTACAAATAGTCAACACTTGTTTTGTTCCTATACTTTATGCATGTTGACCTTTATATGTGAAAATACATTGTGAAATATCTAGAGCTTGAATAAAGCATTTGTTGAAATTAATTTCATAATGTGTTTTCCATTTTTCACCTTCTACCCATGCACGTGAGAAGCACAATTTTTTCCATAAAGCTGCAACTGTCTTAGTTATTAGTTATCAGTTATATGTCTGGAAGTATTTCTCTTTTACATGTCTAATGATGTTCAGATTTTTATTCCAGATTACTTTCCCAACCTCGTTACATTTTATAAATTTTATTAAATTTATAATTTGCAGCAAATCTTAACTTAAAAATTATCTTTGCAATTCGTAAAAAAAAATTGATTAATAACATATTTATACTTGAATGCAGACCAGGGATATGGCTATGACGGAGGATATGGTGGTGGACGCAGTAATAACACTCGTGGAAAAGGTACTTGTGGTGGTGTTCTAAACATTAAATTCTAATAATTATACTAAATTCTTGTACTTTATGTACTTGTTTTGATGATGTCTTGATCGAGTAGCCTGGCCTAAATTTATTCCTTTTCCAAAATTTTAATAGACACCATCAAGTCAAGCTAAAATTTCATATAACTGTTGGTCTTTTAATTTTTTGTTCTATCACTATTAGAAAATTTTTAGTCTTTCTGCTTAATTCGTAACCTGCGTTTTATCACGAGATTGTGTATATTTCCACAAACTGCGTCCTGACTAAAATTAAAAATTCCGAGTTGCAGCTAATTTGTATAGATTTATAGTGATTTATTTATGTTTTAAAAATAATCATAGAAGAACATAGTGCCAAATAGACAACGCAGGTGGCGAGAATAATTTGAGTTTAATTAGTGAGTAGGATTGCTATAATATTAAAATTTTTATACTGCTTTTCCTTTTCAGGTGGATCTGGATACCAGGGGGGTAAACAAAGAGGCGGTGGTGGTGGTGCTGGCCAGAGGAACCAAAGGCACCAGCCCTATTAGATTAGCTTGTGATTAAATAAATTTCTGGTAAGATGTGATATTCTTTCTTATAAATATAAAATGCTAATAATGAATTCTGTATTCCGCAGGTGTTTTCGTATCATCTCAAAGGATTTTCCAATCATTCCATTTTCATAATGACGGCCTTTGGAAAATATCTACGTACAAAAATTTTTATGTTCAACATAAAAGAGTTGTTTTTATTTTTTGATATTAAAGTAAATCTTAACTAGTAAAGAGGATTGTCTTCAACACTAAGCAATTTATATACCTACCTTTCTGTATTATGTTAACGATTTTATTTAATAGTTTAAAACGTAGTTCTAAGTTTATGTAATTGTATGAGTGCAGGAGGCTTGTGTACTTCCATTGTATGACAAAAACTGAATAAAAGAAAAACTTTGTGTACACAATTTTTATTTTCACTCCACATTTTTTTTATTTATATTTATGTAATTAAGTTTTCTAAATTTTAGGGCTAATTAATTTACAAAATTACACTTACAGTACCATATTGAAAACTTTATTTTTATATTTAGATGCATCGGATGTAAGTTACTATAAAATAATCGAATTAATCGGCTTACATTTTTAAGGTTTTAAGTAGAATTGCCAAGTCCTCGTGCAAGATTCTGATTTGGGATTACAGACTAAATGGTTGAATGCAAGCTGAAATTAGGTGTGGAATTGAATGGAGTACAGCGGTAACTTCCATGGATGAAGATAAACCAATTCAAATTTAGTTGCCCTTACTGCATTAAAGTTACTAACCTTCAAAAAACACTAAAATGGCTAAGGTATTTAATTGAAATTTAGTATAGGACGGTTTTTGGATATATAAATCTATGTAAACTATGAAACTGGACAGTCCTATACATTTTTTGTTATTGATCAATGCATTGTTTCAGAGAATAATTGATTTAATTTTCCACTGCAATTGCAGTGGGCTGAATATTTGAACGAGCATTTGTAGTTTTTCTAATATTTTGCTGAATTTGTATTTTTATATTATGTAATTTGATCAAATCAAGGATACAGTCTAAATTGAATTTTATAATTTGTCAACTTATCTTATTTGGATGTCAACACCTTTAAATTTTGTTTTGTGCAAGTAGAGAAGGACCAAGAATGATAAACTAAGCAAAATCTTTCCCTGCAATACTGTTTTGTTATGATGTAGTCGAGATGACTCGGACCCGAAGACGATGTTATTAAGGTCGCCATATTTCTCGTCGTAAAATGACCAAATTTGTGGTGTTTTTTAGGTACTGAAACCTCGAAAAATAAAACGAACAAAAATAATATCAAAAATAAAATTATTGATGTTTATTAAACTCTCGTCAAATAATATAATAATTAAAATGCATTTGTGACACATTATTTTGCTATTCGAACCTCACATTTTAACAATGTTTACATCTCTAGTTGAATTTTAAAAAACGTATTTTGAGAGATTTCAGTACCTAAAAGTTTGTTGGATAGATCGCTTTCTGACAATATTGATTTTACTTCGGTACCTTTGAATACTCGCATGTGACATAACATTCTTGTTATTTTGCTAAACTCTATTCAGTTCTTAAATTTCCAAAATTACTTGTATTTGTAGAAGACACTATTTCAAGAATACGGCGTCCTTAAAGTGTAATATATTTAAATTTGCCGGATTAATATTTAATAACGGATTTTGCAACATATGATAAATTGGGAAGAAAATTTTGTACGAATGTGTCCGTAAAGGCTTTGTTAAAGATACAAACATTTAAATTTATTTGAAGCTACAAAAATAAAACAAAACGACTATTGTTTCAGGAGACGTACATACTTGATGAGTATGTTATTCTGTTCGATTTTAAGCAAAAAATTTTCTGAGGATAGGTCTGCAAACACTTTGTTTAGGATATACAGAGTGTTAAATTTCATAAAATTATATTTAATAACTGGACTACTACTACTACTTTGAGTTAAATTTATGAAATTTTTGTAAGCCCAGATGGGAAATTCAAATTTTATAGATGATTGGCTGTATCTCCCAGAGTGTGCCACAAACGACCATTACCCTTATTTTAAATTGCTTCAACTTTTTTATGCCATGGTGTACACCTTATTGAAGTCTCTAGGAACAGCCCTATCTGTTAAAAACTTGTCTAAAAATGATGCATGCAAATTATGTATTACAGTCAATTGAAAGTTATTGTATATTTGGGAGATACAGCCAATCGTCCATAAATTTTTAATTTCCCGTTCCAACAAACCTCTGCATACAAAATTTCATGAATTTAATTTAAAGTAGTCATGAGTTATTAAAGAGAATGTAATAATTTTTTTTAAATTTGTCATCCTGTATATCCTAAATGAAACTGTTTTCAGACCTAAGTTTACAGGAAATTTTTTGCTTTAAATTGAATGTAGAATAACATACTGAAGTATGTACATCTCCTGAAACACCCTGCTTAATATTTGCAAACCTCGCTGCGGATTATGTACTCTGACACATTTTTGGGGTGTACAGGCATATTTTTGTTCGTGCTGGCATCTTCTGCTGGAATTTAGTAAAACATTCTAGTCACTAGTCATTTGTACGTAAATATATATTTTTAATGTCGCATTGCTAAACATATATGAACTCCTGGACGAAATTAACACACCACTATTTTTTAAAAACATTCATACGATAACATTTTACTTACCTTCCGATAAAAAGGAAAATATTTCAAAAAAATGTCTGCGTATATGCTCGCGTCAAGAATTCAGACATCTTACGTCACGGCTGACGTTACACATTTATTTTTATTGTCAACGTAATTTTCGATATTTGGTCGCGTTAGAAACAATCAATTTTTGCAATTTAGTGCAATATATAATGCAAACTTTTAGTGTAGTATATAGTTTTATTACTATCAGTTGCAGTTTCTTAAATATTTTGATGAATATAATGAATTATTCGTTTGTTCATATGACACAAGTCGTCTGAATTCTTGTTGTGAGTATAGTTCATCACTTGTCAATTATTTGTAAATTTGCATTCGGAAATACGATTAACTATTTATTACACGTTTACAAAAGGAACTTAGAAAATTTACAAAATCACTAAACAGTCCACAAACACATTACAAAATAACTAAAATTGACGAAAATGTGCATTACAGTAAATGTTGACATTACTCTGAGGTGTCATCGTGACATTTCAGCCGCATGGGAACGTTGAGCTTAGAGCTCAAGCAATCCTGTCTAGTTTATCGTTTTTGGACCAGGGCTATTTGTTTGATGCTGACATTTGATTAGGCATAGGTTGGTAAATTGTACAAAAAAATAACATAACTGCTTGGTGTTCTTAGGAACTATGTATTAGGTAAAAACATCAAAATCTAGGCTCTTTGGTTACCTTAAAGATAGTGATATACCAAATTTCATTAAAATATCTTTAAAAAGCAAGTTATTGTAAAGAAAGGAAATAACAAATATTTTCCTCGAGGAAGCATTAAGCAGTAGCAAGGTAGCTTGATGTAAATGTATTTGTTTTCATCCATGGAAAATATCTTCAGCATGACCCATTCAATTCTCTACAATATAGTTACAGTCTGAAATAGTGCACTTTCACGTGGCATCATTATGGAGAAAAAAGTTTTCATTTATTTTTCTGTAATAGCATTTCAGTGCTGCTTTAGTTTTTTAAAAAATTTTGTATTGAATTTATGAGTTGTTACAAGTTTATTGAATATTCCACAATTTAGTTAATACTTAGCAAAATCACTTTTCACTTAATTAATGCCATAAAATAAACAAATTATTTGAAATAAAAAGTAAAATATATTGAAGATGTCTACTTTCAGAACAAGTTGCCGAAAAAGTAAATGTACAATCACATTTATTTGATAAATCTTACTGATATTTATATTTATGATTAATGAAATAAATTAAAATATCAGGTTTAAGTTTTACTTAAAATAAATAAAAAAAAGTGCATTGTACTGAATTAAAACAATTTTTTTTATAATTTCAGAGAGAAAGGATGATGCTCATTAACTTCCACCCACTAAGAAATCATGGAATATTTATTGCCAGTTGAAAAAATGGTGTATATAGGTATATTATGGTTCATAACATTCGCAAGAATTTTAATTTTTTTAATTGTAACAAATAAACATTAGCTACCTTTTTGAATGTAAAATATTATTTTGTGTATTTGCTTTGAATAGTCTAATATAAATTTCAATAAGTTTTGGTTTTTGTAATCAGTATATGTATACATTACTGAATGAAATAATTATACTACACTTACATTAAATGTTAAATATTTTTCTCATAATCTGGAATTTTTATGCCTGTCTTGTTTGTAAATCAATGAACCAATCTACATAAATTTAAAAAATATATCTAGTTGTTTTAACAAACATTGTTAATATATCTCTAATAATTTGAAAAGTTTAGATTTCGTTATATTAATGCTCACCTGTTATATTTGCTTTTAGAGAGAATGTCTACAATTAGTAGACAATAATGACATTTACTTATATGGTTAATTGTTATGCAGTAGAGCTCACTTATAACGACCATGTGACTCGACTGTAAGGAGCAAATTGATGTCTTACCGAATTCCTTTGTCATATTTATGCTTGGCTACCACAAGCACCGGCCTATAAGGAACGTTTATGTTTATCTTGGGTAACATTCAACTTCGTTGTGAGTTGTTGGAAAATCACTTTAAAAATTTGTTATGTAGTCTGTCTTCGACTAGATTAGATCCGTTAAATTAGAAATAATGCAAAACTAAAATGGTTGGTGGTCCACCATTTGAAAGGAAAAAGACAACACACATATAAAGAAATTCACTATAAGAGAACTCGAAATATCCTTTTGAATTCATTACACAATTATCCAGTTGACAGGATTAAAGCCTAGATTATTGTCATGAATGCGAAATTTCCGCGAATTAATGGCGGGAAAAGTCGACTGTCCTACATGATGAAAATAACAATATTACTGTTTGTGACATTAACTAAAAGCTGCCGAGGTCTAAGCTTAACAGTTTCAAAAGATATTGGAGCAGTCACGTAACATGATGATGAGTTCTGTGGAAGTTATTAAAACGTGCATTCATTTGTACAGTTTATGTATGAATTAAAAATTGGTTTCTGGTGAATAAAATTAAAAAATGTTGAATGATTGTTTATCTATAGTAAATTTTAAATGTATTTAGGCAACAACATAGCAAAAATCTAGTTATTTATTATTATAAATGTTATCAAAACTTTATTGAAAGTAGTTCGAATAATTAAAATTAAATTCCGTTTTCAAAAATTCAGAATAAACTTTGGGTGAAATACTGACCCCATAAAATTAGCCTTTATGTAAGACGTAGGCTTTATACGGTTTACATTAGTATTTAGGTACCAGACATTTACCATATTATATATGTTGAGAGAAAAATTATAGAAAAGGTCCTTTATACAGGGTGTCTCGAATTGCAGTGACCAATCTGTAGGTATCAAGTGATAGATTCTTAAAAAATAAAAAAACAAATTCATGTAAATTAAAATGTTTAATTTTTGAGATGTAGGGTAGTAGAAATAAAAGAATCTTGCCTTTGTAATGACAAAAAACTGAAAATTGGCACATACTGTTTATGCTGCTTAAAAAAAAAATGAAAAAAAAAACAAAACCTTATAATTGAGGGGGGAAGATTTCGGCCTTTTTCTCCCCCAAATATTATTCACTTTCATTTGATAGCAAATTAGATGCAAACTTTTATGTCTCTTGGCATTTTTTTTATTTATAGCTCAATTTTTTAAAATATTACATTTTCATAGTCAACACCATGTAAGTGCTTTGTGTTGATTTACGGCAGAAAATTATGTAGGAGGAATGCACTTCGAACAATTTAACTAATTATTTTCAGATTAGTTTAAATTTAACCAAATTACATGTTGAATTGTGTGAAATAATCAACCCCTTACAAAACTACTCCAGGGTTTCAAAAAGTACAGCCATATTAGTAGATAATGTTCCAATAAGTTTTTGTAGCTTTTAATATCCAGAGAGAAAAAAAAATGTTTCCCCTTTTTTGATGGGATGTAAATTTCCCGATTTTTTTTTAAATGTTACATAGGCTATTAATTTTCAGCAAAGAATTGCCCCCTTCAATGTTTTCACACTTATTTAGATACACCCTGTATATATATGAAGGATGTTGATGATAAGTTTGGCCAAACTTCGACATATCGATGAAAATAAGTGGGGTCTGTTATTCAAATCTTGATAAGGGTTAATATTTTTTTTTTTTTATTCAAAACAAAAACAGGAAATGAATTTGACAAAATCAGGGCAGTAATATTTTTCCAACATGAACTATTTATGCACTCATGAATTTAAAATATGCTCCAGTGGCGTATATTATATTATACTGGGTGGGCAGTGCATATTATTTAAGATGAAAAAGTATATGCCACTGATAATTAAAAATTTGTTTAATTATTAACAAAAAAGTATTCTTGCGAAATCCAAAAATTGACTGGTTGTAAATTAATTGAGAAATGAGCAAATATTAAGTAAGCCAGGTTATTATTTGCCATTTTGACAATTTATATAGTTAAAAGTGTTACATAATTTGTAGTTTTATTGTTTTAAATTGCTGATAACACATCCACAATTATTTCAAGATTTGTCAATGTTACGAATAGTTTACTAATGTATATTTTTTTTTATTCTTAAAAAATTATAGACTACCCACCTATAGTAACTATGCCGCTGGAATATATTTTAAATTCATGAGTACATAAATAACTAGTCCATGTTAGAAAAATAATACCGCTCATGTAAATAATATTGTCAAATCTTTTTCTGTATGAATGGATTGGAATTTGGATCCATGTTTGCAGTTTCATTTTCCATTGTTGCATATCTAAGTTTAAACTTGTATAGCAATAATTATTATGGACACTAATATTTAGAATGTCTGGCAGGGTTAAAATGTTATGAAAAGCTCTCAAGATATTGATACATAGGTATATAAATATCAAAAAGGACAATGTTACGGTTATCTTGGTAGGTATATAAGCATTATTTATACAGGGTGATTCAGAACTGCTCTAAATATATTTGGTAATAGATGTGTCATGAAAAATATCATAATAAAATGTAAAATTGTTATAGTTTTTGAGAAAAAAATATTGAAATTCTAGTAGTTTCAACCTTTACATCGCTGGGTTACTGTAATCTAGTCGGGTGATTTAAAATTATTTTTTTTATGACGCAAATATTTACATTAGTTTTTCAAATATCAAAAATGTCTTATGTACATCAGTGTGCAGTAGGTGCAAGTATAGTATCAATACACGCATGACACGGGAAATTTGCAACCAAATCATGGAAGAGATGGATGTATGGATATCATACACGAGGTTCAATTATGTCCATACCATGTACAGTGTGTCCAAGCATTAATACGAGGAGGATTAGTACCATGACCACCACGATCTCCTGAATAAATTATTTGGACTTATTTTTGTGGGGATACTTAAAAAATGAAGTATATTGCACCGAAGTGGACATTATTGATTTACGTAAATGTATCATAGCTGTTGCTAATAACTTACAAGTTCAAAACAGAGGAGAAGCAGAAACATTTGCGTTAGTTTGTAGAAAGTGGGTAAGACGGGCCCAAAATTTTGTTGTAACATCAAGTATGTCAAACTATTTTACTAATAAAACCACAAATTAATAATCGAGGCAAAAGCTTTTGAATTTGCTGCATTAATAAAATGGGTGTTGTAAAATGTAATTTCTTTAAATTTTTTGTCCGATCGCCGATTATACGCCTTATCAAGTTTTACAGTGGATCAGTTTCCAGTGCCGTGCGGAAGTGTATTTTTAAATTATTTTTGAACTGCTCTGATTTTATTTTTACAAAATTTGAAAGAGTCTCGATCCTGTATACATTCAATTTTTTTTTTTAGATAATTTCTGAATCACCCTGTATAGCTATACGTGTATAACATTTGAATATTCACTAAATAAATAACCTTTGAAGTATAACAAAAATTGTAAGCCTCGCAAACAACAATATTTGTATTGATATTAAAAAAGTTTTCTATAAGGTCATGATTATTACCTAAGTTTACTTTTAATTGAAAATTTGAATATATGAAGTCGATATACTTAAGTGTGTGTGTGTGTGTGTTCCATTCCCATGGGCGAAGAAAATTGAATATTATTTAACCATGGTGTGTCCCCAGCATGCAATACCCCCCACTAATTTTTTTGAGAAAATATTCTTGATAAAAAGTTATAGGTATATAGGAATAACACTGAGTTTACTGTTTACTATAATCACCATTGACCATGAACAGTACGTACAGTGGTCAAACTTGTGATGAAATTTACAGGAAATAAGTACCTAAAGAATTACTTTATGTTTAACTTTGGTTAAAAACTATATTTAACAGTAGGTAATAGTGGTTTTAACTTTTTTATATGAGTATTTAACAACAGAGTTTGGAATATTGTATTGAAACCACAAATTCACTTCTTAAGGCCACGTCAATCCACCAAGAAAATCTTATATTTTTATTCCTTTACTTAAGATACATTTTTTACCAGAAATTAGCAATTTTTTAACTAAAAGATATTTACCTCTATGTATATCAGCATATCTTTGATTTTTTTAATAATTTTGTTAAATTCAGTTTTATAATGAAAATAAAATAAGAATATACTAACTATGCATATACTCGGTGCAAATTTAACGTTCTATTTTATTTGAACTTCTTGTTTTATCGTAAGTTTGATTATATACTGCTTATGGTGTACCGTGCTCTTAAGGTACACCAAGTGCATTTTTTTTCTGAAAGATCAACAAGTAGGTATACATGCAAGAGTGGAGTATTTGTATTATTAAACATATGAATTAAACTATGTGTAGTTCTAGGCAGAGATAACGAAAAATACATTTTTTCTCTATCGGTATTCTTTTGCGAGATCTCTATTGAAAATTAGTTATACAGGGTGATTGGGGAAGAACCCCCAATACTTGAAAGGGGTGTTCAGGGGGCAAAAGTGAACAAAAGGATTACTGAGATAGGAATAAAAATACTTTTACCCAAGTTAATTATTATTGTAATGCATCAGTAGAGAAAAGTGTTTATACTGTAGTTATTATAAATTATAACATTTTGATTAATGAATTGCATTACGAAATTATGTGTGTACAATATACCGACTAAACGAACGCACATGTGAAATTAAATGTGACAGTATATAGTTATAAAATAAGCGTTTAAATGACAAACGTCCAAATAAATGTGACAATTAGTAAGTGTGATTATAATATAGTAATCACTAAAATGTGAATTTGGCTTAGAATGCATGATTCACTCAAAATAATAAAATACATAAGAAACAGTTTTCGTAAAAATAGCAAAATAAAAATATTTTCATGGTTCTCAAAGTTGATATTCGGCTTTTTTGTTCACTTTTGCCCCATAAATACCCCTTTCGAATATTGGGGGTTCCCCCCAGTCACCCTATATATTTGAGTAAAGAAAATTTCGTCATTCACCGGTTATATCTATTAGATAAAAATATCTACATGTTACGTATGATTAATGATTAATATCGATTATCTGTCAAAAATATTTAAATTGATAAATTTGTGACTTGTGTCTAAAGACTTTAAATTTATTCCACTGATGTTACCTGTCCTGAAAATATGTAAGTACTTGCATATTGTTACAAAAACATGGCAGCTTAAAGTGTAGCATGTGGCAAACATTCATTTAGCACAAATGAACAAAATTGGAAGACATTTTTTTGAATTGCAAATCCCAGATTTAATTTGGACTTGAAAGGTCCTATTTTTATAAATATTAATGGAAAGTTTTTTAAATGTTTACATATACGTATAAAACAAAATTTCAATATAGAGAAGTAGAAGAAATACTGCTCTTCGTACTAAAATACTAGGTACATATAAAAATATGCATTGCGAGACTATCCTTGTGTAACTGTCTTATTTAAATTTGAAAACCCCGCTGATGCTGCTGATCTTGCCGTCTTACATCATTTCCTACTGCACATGCTCAGTATAAAAAGTTATTTGGGTTCTAGATTAAAATAACGACCTTGAATAGCGCTGAGTACTTGCGGATAAAATAGAAATCAACTTCACTTGCCAGTTTATGAAGTTTACACCCCGTGTGCTTTGCTTTGCGGCGTATTCTGAAAAACATTCATAACTTGTAACTTTACGCTGCTTAATATCACTCTTCACGTTCAAATTTTTCAACTTGCTATTTCTCTGCATTCAAATAAATCTGCGAAGGTGAGTAAGCTTAACTTTATTGACGTCTTGTGATTTATTCAACGCCGGGTATTCTAAATTATTAGATATGGATAGGAGTCGCTAGTCGAAACGTGAACAGGAAAATTTTCAATTTTTCTATAAAAATATATCACATTTAGTTGAAAATTATTGTTAGTGATTAATTTGTCGTCATACAAATTTTCAGGTGTCGCTTTAGTTTAAATAAATTTTGTAATATTACCAGCATGTGTAGACTTAATGGAATCCCCTTTGTTTGTATGACCAATCTTAAACATTTATATTTTTGTGTAATAGGGAAATAATTAAACATTTGAAATTATAATAAAATAACTTTAAATATAAAAAATTGAAACTGCTTGACCTGGATGTGAGAATATATACTTAGTACTTATGTACTGTTTGATCTGCTGCTATTTTTATTTATTGTAGTTTGCAGGTTATTGACTGTTATCACACACCTATTTTTGGTTAAAGTAAATCTTTAGGAATGGTAATGGAGGCACCGCCATCTCCCCAAAGTGTAGGAAGGGAATTTGTTAGACAGTATTACACACTGTTAAACAAAGCTCCTACTCATTTACACAGGTAAGATTAATTAAATGTTGACCCTACTAGGTATTAGTAAGGAATAAAATAATATAAATCACAATGTATTTGTGTACTGGACTGAAAAATTTTGTGAATTATCCAATTACGAAACGGTTAAATGTTCATATTGAATTATATTAGGCATATTTAACTAGTTAATACAGCTTCGTTCAATGTATTACATTTATTGGAAACATTTTTGTATCGTTTATATTAATAATGGAAACTGAAATTAGGTGGATGTGAAGACTGTTCCTGATTTTGTGTGCCACTGAACAGTTGCATTACTCAATTCACATATATACTCGCGACAAGAATTCAGACGACTTGCGTCGTGAACAAATGAATAATTCATTATATTCATCAAAATATTTAAGAAACTGCAACTGATAGTAATAAAACTATATACTACACTAAAAGTTTGCATTATATATTGCACTAAATTGCAAAAAATGTTTTTAACTCTATCAAATATTGAAAATTACGTTGACAATAAAAACAAATGTGTAACGTCAGCTGTGACGTAAGACGTCTGAATTCTTGACGCAAGTATACTAATTCTTTCAATACTTTATTATTTATGATTGGGTGGACCACAAGGTAAACAACAATTTTTTAACCAGGTTGTGACTTCCTAAGGCCTCCATGTAGCTATTTTCTTATTTACAGGGTTGCTACAGATATAGAAAACTGGGAAAAGTTAGAGAATTTGCTGTCAGTCTTGTACTCCATTTACATTTAATTACATCCTTGCAATACCTTTCTTGAAATTCTGACTTATAGTTTATTTTATAATCGTCCATTTGCAATAAGGCAATCCAACGTGCTGTCAAATCACTTAAAAAATGGCGGTTGTAGGACAAACAACTTGACATATAACAACAAGCAGAAATTTCTGCTTTTGTGTAGAACTGTGAATTATGTGTTTCATTCATTGTATTTTATACCTATTTCAGAATATCAAGAAAAATTTAGACTATAATAATGATTTTGTTTTGTTGTGTTATATAAATCCGCACTGTTTGTCCTACAACCACCATTTTTTTAAGTGATTTGACAGCACGGATTGCCTTATTGCAATAGAAGTGATACCAACACATCAAACCGAATGCACTAGACAGTACAATTTATCGAAATGTAAAAAGTAACAATAGCAAACAATATAACCCATAAAATAAAGATTTCAGTTAATACATTTTAAAATCTCAACAATGAAACAATTATCAAGTCAAAGTGAAAGAAGACAGTTTGAATTTGACACTTCAGCCTATACCTAACCTCACAGAAACAAGAGTGTTACTCATCGCTAGCTTATGGACTAGCGCGATGAGCAAAGAGTGTGGAGAGTAACGTTTCATAGAAGTATTAGATTTGATACCACCCAGATAAGAAATATATACAAAAAGGCACTTGTTCATTTTTTGCACTCTATACTCACTTATTTTTGACTTGAGAAAATTTCATATTTTATTATTTTTACTATTGATTTTTAATAAATTTTAAAGGAACAGTAAATTTGATGCTACTCACTACACATCACTGTATTAAGCAAGTGCTTAGTATTGACATCACACGGAACGGACCAAACGAATTTAATTTGACAACATCGCATTCAATTTTGCGTATGCAGTTCATCCGATGCTAATATGCAATGATGTACTAATGCCATGTTGCCAAATAAAATCCGTTCCGAGCTATGTTAATAATATGCGTTTAAGATCAATTTAGAAATTTGATCAAAAACAATTCTTAACAATATTTTAAATATAAAACAGTTTCTTATAAAATGGTACCCTCTTGGACTTCGATGACTCGATCGATTTTTCTATCCATGCTCAACAACACTTACATCATGTTTCAGCAGTGACGTGATTAATTGCCTTTTATAATAATAACCTCACATTGTGTAATTTAAAGGTGGGATTATTATCATGCTACTGCATTTTCTATTTGTGCCTAAATCATCTCTATTGCATTCAGTTCATTGTGGTATGGGTAAATGGAGTATATGAATTCCTCATGCTTTGGTCATTTCATCCACTACATATTTAATGTGTTGACCTTTTTCTCTGCACAATTTTTGTGGTTTTACCATAGTCTCTGTATATTTAATATTCTGTGATTTTATACAGTTCATAATATCTGCTTTCTTCCATGCCGATGTCGGTAACGTTTCAACACTTGTGTTATGATAAGGTGTGTTATCCATCACAACAACTGATTCTACTACGATAAAATAGATTTTAATCATTTTTCAAATTTGCCACTGCTCATAATATATTCATAGTAGTCTTCCGACCTGTGATTCAAAAACATGCAAACTATTTTCTAAAAATCTAAAAATCCTTTTCCAGGAGGCATCTTTATTTTCCAGAAGGCGTTTTTAATTCTGTATAAAATCCATGTAAAAATGCTTCTCTTTTGATACAGAATATCCTTTAACCCATATTTTATCTATCTATTAAATCTTCTAAATTCTGTTAGTTTTTCTCTTTGCCATACTACAATTTCATCAATTTTGTTTCAAATATCAAAAATTAGTGACACATTGTTGTTCTAAGAACTGTCTTAGTTAGTTTAGGCATATCCTCATCTTCAGCTATCGCAGCTTGAATTTTCTTTATCGTCAGTATTTCATTTCTAAAAAAGAATTCATGAATTCTGCTAGAAACGGTGTATGTTACTTCATCATCGACTACTATTTTTTTCCTTCCTTGTGTCCACTTGTGTTAACGAACTATACTCATATCAACAGCACTTCACTTAACACTTATACCAGTTTCTCATCCGAATTCTTTCATATACTTTTTTTTTTTATCATTATTAGTCCATCACTTAGGATTCTAATCTCAAAAATTAATAAGCATTTTTTTGGTTTTTCCTAAGAAAGTGACTCATATTTACTCTTTATTACTATTACTCAATAATTACAAACAGTGTACTTAATACTTGCAACAGATAGTCATGAAAAATGTATGTATCTATATCATGTATCAAGTTTTAATTGAACACTTTTTTCTATTCAAAAATTGCATAAAAAATATTTATTTTAACACCTAGTATGTGGAAAATAGAGCCGTTGCGAACCTATGTTTATATATGAACCTTTTGCCTTAATTAAAATCAATCATTGTTGACATATGTACATATAATTTGGTGCAAACTTTTTCAAGAAACTATTATTGCACAATTTTTTCTTCAATCAATTTCAAAATATTTTTAATTTTCTCAATAATGATTGAAGACATTCTTAATTATTGTTGACCATTTGAGGTAACTTATCTTCACAATTTTAGGGTGGCTTATAGATATATAAATGAACATTTTATTAATTAATAATTACTAAAACAAAACGTTTATAGAAATTCAAATAATAAAGAATTACTGCAACAGTAACATGTGAACAAATTACACCTGAGAAAAGTTATTAATATTAAAAACACACAACTTGGAAAAAAATTGTCCACAAAAAAGTTAGGGTATATTGAATGTCCTCATCAGAGGCTCACTTTCAAAGGGCTATATCGCACATAGGAAGTTTTCTAGGACTATGTTTATTATTATTATTTTTTTTTTTTTTCTTTAAAAAGTTAGTAATTTTGTGAAAGTGAAGGTTTCTGTGTTGTCTAAGCTGTTGTGCCAGGTGTACAAATAACAATAACAAATGTTGGCTCAGGATCACTGGTGCAGAACTTTGAAAAAAATTATTAGAAGTAGCTGCAAATTAATTTTGAATGCCTTAGTTTGTCTAAGACCATTTTTATTTTTAACTCGTTAAATAGGCACAAGATGATTGATTGAAAAAATCCATTTTCTTGTCAAATTAACATATGATTTTTTTTTGAGTAAATTTCAAGCAATTTTAACTTGTCAAATAAGGCACATACCTAAATGTTATTTTTAACTTATGTGAGGTAAGACAGGAGAAGAGGGCATTATTTGAAAAAAAAAAGCTTAACTTCAGATATGTTCAATAAAAATAACAAACTTTATTATGTTAGAAAGAGAATATTTCACTGACATTCAACGTATAGTGTAGTAATTTTATACATTTAAAACACAAAAATTATTCTAAACAAATCACATCAATTAACTTTGGTTACTTATATGTGCAAATATGTCTGAGGAAATACTTTGTTCTGTTATTTTCTTTAAATTAAAAAAGCCTCATAAATACATACATTTTGAAACACAGAAAGTCACTAGGCCTGCAACAGCTTCCAGCAACTATGTTACCAATGACATTAGCGATCCAACAAACTAGACCTATATCAGTGGTACCTCATGTTGCAAAAATATTTGAGGGTATTCTGAAGATTCAAATGACAACTTTTGAACTTTTCAGTTCTCAGCAATATGGATTTTGGAACAATTTAACTATGGAACTATACTCGCGACAAGAATTCAGACGTCTTACATCATGGCTGACGTTATGCAATTATTTTTAATGTCAACGTCATTTTCGATATTTGGTCGCATTTAAAATAATCATTGTTTGCAATTTAGTGCAATATATAATGCAAACATTTAGTGTAGTATATAGCTTTATTACTCTCAGTTGCAGTTTCTTAAATATTTTGATGAAAATATAATGAATTATTCATTTGTTTGTGTGACGTAAGGCGTCTGAATTCTTGCCGCGAGTATAGCAATTGATATTTTTAATTTGTGAAGGATTTGAGAAGCTTGATCATGTGTGTTCTCAGTTCTTGGACTTAAGTAAAGCATTCGACTGTGTGCCGCATAAAATTTTGTTTAGAAAACTATATTTCTATGGTCTTTCTGATGAAAGTGTCTCCCTATTATCTTCTTATTGGATCGACAGATATCAATATGTTGTTTACAATAGTGTTAAGTCTGGAGTCTTAGAAGTGAGACATGGAGTGCCTCAGGGTTTGGTCCTGGGTCCTTTACTATTTCTAATATACGTAAATGATCTACGTGGAATTTTTGATAAGTAACACCTTATGTTTGCTTTTTGCTAATGATACCTGTGTCACTACGTCTGGCTCTGATTGGTCTTGCTTAATGACATGGCCTTGTTGCAGTCACTAGCTAATGATTGGTTTATCAGTAGTAAAATGACAGTTAACATGTCCAAGACTGAAACTGTGATTTTCAGCGTTTGTAACATAAATGATATAGATAATCCTAAAAATATTAAACTTCTTGGTGTTTATTTGGATTGCACACTGTCGTGGATTGATCATATCGACTTTGTGAAAAAATATCAAAATTCCGTTTTCGAAATACAAAGTTTCCTTGCCGACTTTAAAAACCGCTTATCATGGCCTGATTCATTCTTTTATATCATATGCGATCCTAGTCTGGGGTCATGCTCCTTCTAGTGCACATGTATTTTCTCTTCAGTGTAGGGCTATAATGTATTATATTTAAACTGGGATATAGCAGTGGCGGCTGGTGAAATTTCAGGTATGTCATATCTTAATAACCAGACGGGACACAAACCAAACTGCTATATAGAGATCTTCAGGAGAAGGAGGACGATTTTGCAATTTGCGAAAAAAGTTAAAAAAACGTGGACCTCACCTAAGATTTCCAAATTGGCTTGTCTAAATTTCAAGAAACATTTTTTTCATAAACTAGACAATTCTACCGATAGGTTTCAGATTTTATTAAGAATTTTAAATTTTTGTTAAAGTTACAGTAATTTGAAAATTAATATTGTATTTGTGATACAATATAAAAATTCAAAATGCTATAAATTCTACAAATATAGTTATTTTTTAATAAAACTGTTTCTTCAACTTTTTTTGCAAACTGTAAAATCGTTCTTCTTCTACCAAAGTTCTTTATATGGCCACAGTACATATACCCTAAAGTTTAGTTTGGGTCCCATGTCTGGTTATTGAAATGTCACCAGCCGCCACTGGGATATAGAGACGATTGCAGGGGTTGTTTTACTGACTTAAAAATTTTGACTATTCCATCCACTTCCATCGTGTTAAACGTAGTCTTAGTAACTGTTCCAGTAGAAGCCAGTTGCATTATTATGATACTAGAAGGAAAAATGATCTTTATTAGATTTTTCTAACTTCAAAAAACAAGAAAAGCAACAGACTTTTTCGGATTAAACTTTTTCAATGTATTACCTCCTTATATAAGAAGTTTAAACACAGAAATTTAAAACGTGAATTAAAAAATATTTAGTACAGTGAGCTTTTTATACTTTGGATGAATTTTTAAATTGTGATTTTAATGACTTTATAAGTGACCCTTGCATCTTCCACTACTTTTTTATGATTTTAATTTCAACTCATATTTTTGGTATTTAATTTTATTTTAATGAGTATCAAGTCTTTTGTTATTAAGTTATATCTGCATTAGTTGTACTAAATTGTTTTCTTTCTGTCTCTTGGATATATACAAACACTTTCCGTCTTTTGTCGATGACAACATATTTTGTGTGTCAGAACTTTAAAAAATAACAGAAATTGTAAAGTATACAGAGATTTGTCTTGTACATTGATACATTTCCATATACACAATGTATGAGGGACAATTAATACATTGTATCTGCACTCACAAAATGTGTGCATAAATATGAGTATTTGTATAACAATTTGTTAAATTTAAGAAAATGCTCTTCCAATATGCAAACATTTTCAGATTGTTTTATTTGAGATCAACCCAGCTTTGATTATATCTAAAAAACAATTATTTTTGTATTGCTTTAAATATGCAAGAATATTTTGAAACACTTCCGAGGTATTTATCGTTTCCTTAATTTTAAATACTAAAATAAGTTATAATTTTTTTTTTGCCATAATTGTATAAGTTGTCACAATTGATATATATCTTGGTCACTGTTAGTAATCGAATTTTGATAAAAAAAAGATTTTGGTTTGTAGTGTCACATACCACTAAAATTTTACATTTTTCCAACATTCAATTTCAGTACTGTCGTGAAACAGTCATTTCCTGAGACATGCATGCTTTGCATCATTCTAGTGTCGATATAAAAAATAACAGAATCTTCTATTTGTGATTGTTTAGTCTTATAGAGTTAATCAGTAAATAGGTATACATAAAATGAACAAAATACACACTAATCAAGTACTGAAATGTACATGAACTGATTCTCCAATTGCAAGTTTAATCAACAGGATCATCCCATAAACTGTTGTCTTTCCATTGAAACGTTTTGATGTATTGTCAGAAGTATAGTGGTATGATGAGTAGGTCTTTACAGTGTTGTAATAAATTTTTTTTATAGACACACAATAATTTTTCTTACCCTCATTCTAATCACGAGGATTAACCCACCCAGAAGTTGGGACTTGTGCGGGAGAGGAGACATAGTTTTCAAATATTAAAAAAAAAAACTAACAAAGTTATAATGTGCACGTCATTGTTTCAATTTCATTATAATAATTTAGATAGTGAAATATAGTAACACTGCACATTTATCTCTATAATCAGTATTTGATTTAGAGATACCATTTCATGACTGGCTGTTTTAAAATCAGCATTTGCTAATAAATATACACACTGTACATAAAATATTTTCGATTGAAGAGACTAAGAAACTATGGGATTTCTTTTTCAAATGGTATCTCAAGTGGGTGCCAGAAAGTTTTCCTTTTTTTTTTATTGTTCCATTATTGGAAGTTTTTTTTACATACAGTAATGTCTTCATAATCCGAATGAATTAAAACCTCAGTAATTCAGATTCTGCATAATTCCAGATCATCACAGCATTACTTTAATATACATTATACATATTGCAGCTTTGATTTCCAAGTGAAATAATGTGTTAATTTTTTCTGCTTTATTTTACATACTGTAGTTCTCCCATATTGTTGTTTCGCTCAGAAGGTAACCAGTACTGTTAATTCTATATTAATTTTATAGTTACGTGTTTTCTTGTCGGAGCCATTGCGGGGCAAGCACGGTAATCAAGTTTTATAATATGTTTATTCAATATAGATAAATTTAATAATACAACAAAATGTTTAATTTTTAATATTTCTGTCTCCAACTTGTGAGCTTATATATGGAACTATATTTGGAACAATGCAGATAAATTTTTATAAATGTAATTTGAACAAAATAAAAGTGAAAATCAATTGATCATAAATTTTTCTAAGATTAATTAAGCACTGCTTGTAACAAAATACAATTTCAGATTCTACAACCAGCAATCTTCCTTTATTCATGGAGGTCTGGATCCTCCAAACCGTGAAACTAGCCCTGTTGTTGGTCAGAAACAAATTCATCAAAAAATTCAGCATTTGAACTTCCGTGACTGTCATGCTAAAATTACTCAGGTCGACTCTCAAGCTACCCTTGGAAATGGTGTGGTGGTGCAGGTAACTGGAGAACTGTCTAATGCTGGTCAACCGATGCGTCGTTTTACCCAAACTTTTGTGTTGGCTGCTCAGTCACCGAAGAAATACTATGTCCACAATGACATTTTTCGATACCAAGATGAAATCATTTCTGATGAGGAATGCGATGACGGTGTTCATTCGGAGACTGAAGAAGATGTGACACCGGAGAGGCAGGTCTTATCCGATGTGCAACAACCCATTAATCAGCCAGCTATTCCACCATACTACAATCCTAATGCTGCTCCGATTCAAGCCAACATTCCACAGGTCCCTCTTCATCATAACCAACAACCCCCACCACATGTTTTGAACCCTCAGCCTGTACCTACTGTCAACGGAGCTGTTCATCCAGATGATATTAACGTATTACCAGGTAAATGTAGTGAGAGAAATATATGCTGATTCCAAGTATCCTGTTATTAATTTTAGTTTAATTGACATGTATTAATTACATTGAAAACTAGTATGTTATTTAGCCAAATTTTATTATATCTATTTAATAAAAATCATTCTAATTTCAGTGCAAGTACCAACCCATGTACCAGCAGCTCAAGCTCAAGGACTTGGAGCACCAATGCCAAATTTGCAGCAAGGAATAGTACAGGCACCATCAAACCCACCAGCTCCGGTTGAAGAGCAGGAGCCGCAGGTAGTTGAGGAACCAATAGAGGAGCCATTGGAAAGCAGTTACAATGAACCTCAAGAATCTGAACCCGAAGCAGAACTACCTATTGAATCAGGTAAAATTATAAAACAAAATGCAATCGAGACAAAAGTATGAATAGGGGATTGTGATGACTTGAGCTTCATTTTCAAAAAAATTAAATAACAGAAGCCACTTTATCATTTTAAGAGAGTATTTAATATTTTTTTGATGTTGAATAATTTTTTATTGGTGAGACATTTGAAAAAGTTTTTTAATGTGTCCAAACCAGTAACGTAAGTAGTATTTTTTTTATAATGAAAGCGTTATATAAAGATATAATCCAAAATTTGAATTTTAATAGGAAGGCATATAAATTATTTGATATTCCAGATATTCATGATTTTATTCCGTTATTTTGCATTGCAACACATTTCATTTTTTTTTTTTTTTTTTAATGAAAATTTGAATGTCCTAAATTTATCTAGTCTGTTCTGTTGCCCTGTTGCAGCAACAATTCATTATTTATTTTATTATTATTTTATTTTATCAATTTCAAAAAAAGCAACAAGGCGCATTTTGTCTTTGACGAGTTGCATCAGTAAACAAAATTGTTGTACAAAAACTTAATTGTTTAGTGCTTAATTTATGCTTAGGCCGTTGGTGCATAGATCTATGTTTCTTTGAAAATGCAACTGAAAATATTAAAAAGTAAATGAGAGACATGTTATTGTGGCTTACACCTATTCCTAAATCTTTCAAAATTTAGAGTGACTCATCGCTAGCCTTTGAAATAGCACGAGGAGTGCAACATGCAGAAAGCAACAGTTTACAAGCATACCAGTTTAGAAGGGCTCAAATATAAAAAATATAATAAAAATAGTTACATAACACCCGTTATTTTCAGTAGGTACAATGATAATAGTTTTTGCTAATTTCGAGACATTTGATAATAAAAATTATTCTTTCCAAGTTTAAAGCTTTAGTCACGCTACAGAAGTTTTATCAAGAAAAGTGCAAAAATATTATCATTTTAAATATAAAAGTGTTTCATATTAAATAATGCCCTTTTGGGAATCAATTTTTTTTTTTTTCTTTTTATTATATCTATATATTTGTTTTAATATATGTATTTATTATATTGGTGTAGGATATGATAATGTAATTTGCATAAATTGTATAATTATTGATTTATTCATGTTTGTTTTTTTTATAATAAATAAATTTAATTGCTACTTACCTTTTAGCTATGTAGGTCACAACAAGTTTATGTTTAAACTTAAGTTGAGTCACTATGTTTATTGGTTGTCTATTGTCGCATGATTTATATATTTCAAATGCTAATACCAAATAAACAAATAAACATTATTAATTACCCGATCAACCTTTCTGAGCATGCTCATTACATGTATGCCATGATGTTTCAGCAGTAACATTATGAATAGCTTTCTGTAATAATACGTCACTGTTCATTTTTCATGATAATCTTCTTTCCTTCATGATTACAAAAACAGGCAAACCAATTTCTAAAAATCCTGTATCACTTCCAATATGTGTTACTATTAATCTTCATCTTTTTCCAGAAGGTGCCTATAATCCTGTAAAGATTTAGCTAAAAATGCTTTTTTCTTACTGTAAATGTTACAATCATGCCAATTTTTTGATTCAGTATGGCTTTTGGTTACCCATGTTTTATTCATGTAATATATCTTTTTGCCACACAATTTCATATTTTTTAAAAATCATGCTTTTACAATTTCATTTCAAATAATCAGATAATTTAGGTATATCGTCATCTTCACCTATTGCAATATGAATTTTCTTTACCATCGGTACTTCATTTCTGAAGAAGAATCCATGTATTTTCCTATGAATGACATTAACTTCTATTTTTTCCTTTCTTGTGGTTCCATTTTTTTCTTCGGATTTACTGCATACAACATTTTTTTTTATAGCATGATATACGTTAGAAACTGACACTTGTCAATGAACTGCTCATATCGAGAGCCAGAATTTTTCAGGATCCGAGTCATTGTATCTTCTCTTTAAATTTATGTAAGATTATATAACGGCATTAAAATAATAATAACAATTTAGTAAATTTCAAAATTATAACTATGTTAAAAAATTTGGAAGTGCAAAACTATACTTGAGCTTGCTCGGCCATGGGCACGCAAAATTTTAAGTCCCAGACCCTCTTGTTGAGTCAATCAACAGTTTACACTTGTACTAGAGTTTTGCGCTTGAATTCCTTCATGTACGTTTTTTTTATTAGTATCAGTTTCTATCACTTAAGTTAGGTCATTTACCAAAATGCTGTTTACTAGAACCGGCATTTTGATCTATTTTAATTGTTATCCTGTACCAAAACTTTATAGTTGTTTTAGTTTATTTTTTAATTTAATGTAGTTATAGAAAGTATTTTACGAAAGAGATAGGGAATGCAGTGAACTTCATTTTGATTGAACCTCATATCCACAGTCATATCGCTTTGCATAGGGAGCGACACCTTAATACTGACAAATAATATTTAAATTCTTATTAAAAATCAGTTTATATTTGATACATTTTATAGTAATAGTAGTTTTATATTGTATCTGTAACTCTTTAGATTTTTGAAGATTAGATATAGATTTATATTTTGCCCAATAGGCTTAGCTATAATGAACATTACCATAACATAATAATACGAGCTTTTATGGTATCGAGTGGATGATAGCGACCTGCCTTACTATTTGGGAAACAATTTATTGCAACAAAAAAAACCAAGTTGTAAAATTCAGACATCCCATCATCAGAAAGGTGTTGTGATTTAACGTGAATAAACAAAATCGTCCCATAACATTTAAATAAAAACAATATAATTTAAAAGTAATCTGCCATGGAAAGGGGTATAAAATTATATATTTGATATTATTATTCATTTTGCAGCATCTAATGAACCTAAAACATATGCCAACCTTCTGAAGTCAGGTAGTACAATTCCGTACAATGCTCCTACTCAAGTCACTTCTATGCCTGTGGCCCAACCAATTAGGTCTGCATCACCACCTCCCGCTGCTAACATGAATCAGGGAATTGGAGTACGCAATAACAACATAAACAATCGTAGTGCTCCCAGGGTGAATCAGCAGCAACCACGTATACCAGGCAGACCTGATGCTGGAAGGGGTGCTCCTGGAAGGAATTCCATCAACGAGGAGGGTGTGTTTGGTGAGTCGACTTCATTATTAGGTGATACAAAGTTAACACAGGTATTTCAGTGAAAATAGTGCTCTTAATTCTATACAATAATCATTCGTCAATTCTTTACAAAGCTAGTAATAGAATGTACATTATTAAAATGGTTACATTTGATTAAATACTACTTATTGGGAATGTTCGAGGTAGGTGTTAAAATAGTGGTGGTTAGTAAATGAGGAGTTGGGGTGAAGAATGATAGGTACATTTTTTCTCAAGATGGAGCTAGATAGTGACATCCAGAGAGAATAGAAAAAAAGAGTAGTTATTTTTCACTATAAAGTTGGCAACAAAAAGGTAGCGCCCCGTAGAGGTTAACACATAAATACAAACAAACATAAACGATAGAAATGCAAAATAATTAACTTTATTAAAATTAATTTTTGTGAGTGCAATCTATTGCAATAGTTAGCAATACTAATGGCACTCACTCAAATCAGTTTTTGAAATACTGGAAGTTCTGAATAAAAATTTCATTAGATCTTTATTAGCGAGTAAAATTATTAAGAACTAATGTTGAAAGTAGATATCATTACGAATGCGTTAGCACTTCTAAATAAATCGCCAAATTCCTTTCAAGGAATGCCATTATTATTGCAATAGATTGTAACCCCATAGTTATATACAAGGTGAACCTTAAATAAGTACAAATATTTTAACCAGCAGTACAGTTCACTGTGTAGAACACATAATAGTTTTTTTACAAAAAAATCAGGAATAAAAAAAGTCCCGCTGCTTCGTAAGTCATGATGGATGTGCATTCCACAGCGTTGCCAGTGTTACACTAGAATTTTTAGACATGTCAAAAAATGATTCAAATATTTTTATTTATGAAAATATTAAGGGTCATCTCCTCCCTTTTGCCATTTCTATTTCTCTGCAATAAATTGAAAATATAAACCAGATTCTTTACTCACAATCATATTATCCAGAATTTGTTCATTATCCATTTTTACTACACTCCGACTGATTTATCATAATACGTTATTTTTATCACTATCACTTATTAACACTACTTACCTAACAAATATGCTTTTAACACGTCAACCTTTTCTCTGTTTGAATAATGCGCCATATTTTATTTAATCACACTGTATTTCACGAAAATTTTAATTAAATACACAAGACACTTAAGAGAAAAATACTGTTCGTGAAAATAATAAGACGATTTAAATACGTTTTATACGTTAGTGCGGCAACTCTTAAAACAGATGCATCAAGCGGTGCATTACTTAAAGAAGCTATTAGCTTAGTTCGGTTTCGGAAGATGCAAAAGTATCCCATATTAACTTTCAACTTACGTGTATTGAAATTATCAAATCCCTTTCCACAAATATTACGTGTTTTGATTGCACCTGCCTGTGCCACAGTTTATTCCTTTGTCCTGAACCATGCTAGTGCACCGGTCAACATCAACATAAACTCTATCAATCCTAGAGCCTAGAGGATGGGGCTTGTGCGGGATAATTCGCCTACTGCTCCTGACACCTACTTGTTGTCTGACCCTACATCAGTTTCTTTTTGCATGCAATTGACTTTACTTTTAAATATTTTACTTTGTCTTCTCTTGATATTGAACACATACATCAAGCTAGTTATTTTGTTATTTCATGTTTTGTGTTTATTTTTAAAATCTATTTCACCCACTACGAAACTACGAGGTACGAAATGGTTAGCACTGACACGTTGTTTGAGGTTATGGGGTGGAAATTAACTCTAAAATGTTGTGTGAAAATTATTATTTTTTTGTTATTCTTCATAAAATAATTTAAGGGGATAATTTGTAATAAGCTTTCTAACAGTGTACAATGATATTAACTGAAATATGTATAATTGTTTAAATAGTTGGTTTTTCAGTAAGTATGTGAGCTTTTATGCACGTTTATGGATATTTTTTTGAAATAATTTAAGTAACTTCTTAAACTCTTTAACTGACAGTATCGAACTTGAGAAAATTCATATTTTAATTGTTTATGATAATTTTACTTTACTTATTGCTAAAAACCAGTGTTTTTAAACTAGAAACAATGGTAAAAATTGAATTTATTTATTTATCTTACAGAAGAATCATATGGTTTATTTTATTAGGTTAAGTCAGTGGTCTATCTGGCCAGCGGTATTATAGCGTCAATGCGTAGCGTTCTGTAGTTTTTAGTCACAAGTGATATTTTTGTAATATATTGGATATAATATATTATAATTATCGCTCACCATCTGTAACCAGCTTAAATAATGCAGATTACTCACAAAATTGAATTTATTCTTCCTGAAACCTTAATTCTTTAAATGTGAGTACCTAAAATACAATAATATATTAAACATAAACTTTAACATGAATTATTATTTTTATTTTACATTTACTCCGATCAGAGATAAAAAATCAAAAATAAACTTTATGCCTGCGGTACGAATTATTGTTTTGTTGTTGTTATCGCTTGTACAATTAGTAATTTGATATTTGACGTTAAATGCCTATAGGCACAACACCAGATGTGCAGGGAGACACTGCTATTTTAATGTTGCCAATGTTGGCATGCTTTCAAAGAGTCTTTTTTTAATTTGTCTATGGTGACATCTATAGATTTATGGTAAACATTTGCGGTCACAACGATGACGGGTCTCCGAATATATAGTTAAAAATTGTTTTGGTGTTTGCGGGAAGAATTATGAATATGCCTTGCATTTGATGGACCAATCAAAGAAGTCAGTATAATGCTTGATAAATAAAGTTTCCTGGAGAATAGAGATATATTTTTTAGACTTTATTCCAATGTGACGGAAGATTGCGATAATGTATAAATATTTTTTCTATTACTGACAACAATAAAATTTTGTTAGAATGCTTCTTCCATTTTCCATCAATTTTTGTATTTTCTAAGTAGTTAGGGGCAGAAACTTTTTGTATTATTATAGTTGACTTCCAAAATTGTAGAGTGACTCATGTTATAAACCTGCTCACAATTTATAGCAGTCAACACAAAGAAATATACATGCAGCCCGTATATTTTTCCTACAAAATCGTGTTCCTCATATCTCTGAGAGCATACCCGATTACACAGCTTCTGCTACGCACGCGCTGCTGCTTTTGATTGGCTGCGACGAATTGTCGGATCCAACTGTTTCCTTTCCAGCGGTGTCATGGGCGGCTATATCGTTCGGGCGGGCAAAATTTGAGTATACCTTTTCGCTAATTTAATTATGAATGAAGTTAATTTTATTAGTTATTTGATTGCAGTGAGGAATATCGGATGATGACATGTATAAAGAGTTTAGAGCTCGAAATCAAAATATTAGTAAGTGATGTTGAAATATGTATTTCATTAACAAAATTGTACGTGAATAGCATATGTGTGCAAATAAAAAAGTGGTAAAGAAGTACAATTGTGAAACGGAAAGTGATGGAAACTCACGGAAGGAAGATTGTATTTTTAAAATGAGTTTTCAACAAAAAAAAAAAATAGGATTGCTATATCTTACAAGATGAAACTTAGTCTGCATAAATGAAATCGAAAAGAGTATACTTATAGAAAGGACGAAATAGTAATATGGCGAAGAAACTATTTAAAAAGTTTTTTGTCCTTGTGAATGCGGGATTCGCAAATATTTGCGCGATTTATTTAATGATGGAAAAATCTCTATTTGTAACAAATTTTGTCAACTACCTATAACATTTTCTATCATTTTCATCATGAAACTGCCATGGCAGATTATCAGAAGTTCAAAACAAATTTATTTACACCACATAATAATGAAAGGGGCAATAATATTTGTAGTGTTTGACAGTTTTGCAAATTGCAATTGTCAAAAGTTGAGATTTTCCTGCCATAAATAATTAAAACAGAAGTTGAAAAATTTGTGCAAAAATCCGTGAATTTTGCGTCCCATGAGGACAAGGCTTAAGTGTGATATCCTGCGGAGTGCGCATCAGGTAGGTGTAAGTGGGTGGTGATGGGCAACTGCCGTCCAAAAGGACGGCATTCTAATTTGTAGAGAGGATGACACAGGTGGCACATTTAAAGTAAATTGTTAATGTGCTAGGTTCAGCCGACGTCAACTTATTTTTGATAATTTTGTCTGTTTTAACTCTTCTCAAGTGGCACACTTAGGTAATCATACCACCCGTATCTTCCGTACTCATCTCTGTGTTGTGAATTAGTCACTGTCTAGTATTTTCCACCTTGGGTAATTGATAATACAAGATAAAAACTTTAAATTTTGAAATATTCTTTTTTTTTATTATCTAACATCTCGAAATTGGTAAAAACTGGTATATCACTGTTTTTGCTTTAAAAACAATGGATGTTATGTAATGTAATTATTTTTGTCATTTTTGTACATTTTTTATATCGCATTCAAATTTAGTACACCTATGAAATGTTGCTCCTCGCACGCTTCACCCGTCGCGGTTGTCTACAAACTAGCGATTAGTCACTCTCTACAATTTTGGCCGCCGACTATAGGATATTTTAAAGTCGATACACATTCAGCAATCTTCTCACCAACAGTGAGCAACAATAATAAACGGAGTAAATTCTTTAACTTTGTACTACGGGTCCTCCCACTAAACTCTTACGCATTTGAATGAAGCTATAGTTTAAGTATCTCTCTTGGGGAGAAAATCGTCAATTTTCAGTGAAAAGAATTATTACTTTTGACTTACCATGGTAACCTACAGCGTTTTATATATGTTGATATTATATATCTCATGTTGTAAATTTAATTTTTCTAAAAACAAAAATTATGTTTTCGGTCAACTATGTGGTAAGGGTTGAATTCAAATAGTTCATTTAAACTATATCCGAGTTTCAAAATAGTAGAGAATGACTAATTTACAGCACTTAGATGAATATGGGAGGTGAGGGTTGCAGGGGACAAAATTCTATAGGTGTACCACTTGAGAAGGGTTCGAAGAACAAAATTACTAAATATCAGTTGACGTGGAGTGAACCCTTTAATAGCTTGTTTCAGAAGTTTATAAACTTGTGTCATATTCTCCACAATAATTCTAGAATGTCATCTTTTTGAACGTTGATGGCCCACCACTACCCACTTAACATTTATATGATGCACACTTTGCAGCTGTACAACCTTAAGTATGGCCCTCAGTTATGTTTCATCAATAATATATTCTTTGATTTAGATTTCCACCTTCTAATATTTGTCTTAAAGTTTCTTCGCCATATCAATACTTCATTTCTTTTTGTTCGCATACTCTTTCAATTTTATTTTATAAAACAGAAATTCTTGTCACGCATAATTTGCAAAAGCACTTTCCTAGATGTTCTAGGCAAAGTGTCATGCTGTGAGATAGCAACCTGTTTTTTTTTATTATCAAACGCTCATTTTTTTAATACTATATTCTTTGAATCGCATATTTTGTGTCGTCATCAACCTTTATCTTCTTGCTTTCACGAGTTTTCACAATTTTCCATTTCGCACTTGTATGTCCTTTGCAACTTTTTATTGCATGATATACATTTCAGCCACATTACTTACACTCATATTCTGGTTTTGCACCCAAATCCCTTCATACACTTTTTTTTATCATTCGATATTTCCTACTTATGGGAGAACGGCATTTACAATTTTGAAAATATGCTGTAAAGTTTGAATAAACCCACCTCAGGGAACAATGTAGTGTTACATGCAACACACCCATCATCAGTTTAATTTCTATGAAGCAGAGATTTTATAACATCGATTTTGTTTTTCTTGTTTATATTATGTACAACTGTTGTTTTGCTGGATGGTTGAAGTTGGAAATTTTGTACTTCAACAGTGAAAAGAGAGGAATATGATTAATCTCATTGACTGCAAATCATGTCCGATTATAGCCCTTTCAGGTACAGGGTGTTCAGTTATTAATCTTACAAATGTCGCCAATAGATTTTATGATGAATATTTAAGAGAGGTAATTAAAATAAAATTTTGTCAAGAAATGCTTTGTTAAATTTGAATAAAATTAAAATTTAAAAAAAAATGGTGTTATGCTAACTTAGGTCATGGTGTTGTTTTTTGAAAAATAAATGTTTACTACAATTATGTATATTGGAAATAATGACACATATAAAATATATACTTATTGTTGCTAAAATGTTACTGCCATAGAAAATTAAAATCCAAATTTCTCTGGCATTTGAATGAGTGACCCATGTGATTATTTCTGCTTCATACAGTCAGTTTACTTTAGTGTTCTACATATTAAATAGAATATAATTAATAAAAAATTTCGAGGTATGTCTGAAAATAGTTTCATCTGAATAATCAATATTTTGTTTACAAAATTTTGTTTAAATTAGCCCTCTTAGTAACTGAACACACTATATTTTATTCTGTCTAAACAATTTTTTTCTCAGTTTGTTATCTGTCTATTTATTTCCAAGGTTGATAGGCTAGTCAATGAATGGCCAAAAAGAGGGTGTAGCGTGCATTGAGGGGGGGGGGGAACTTTCCAGTGCAGGAATGTGTTGGGGCTAGTTAGGACGTAAACATATTAAAAGTCCCCACTCCTAGCCCCTCCACTTCAGGGGGGGAGAGGGCATAGAAACAATTTTTTACATAAAAATGAGATACTTTAAAATTTTCTATAAGATTAGTTTCATACATTTTTTCACTACAATGTATGATATCACCTCTCAGAAATAGGTTATTCAAAAAAAGAAAAAAATTACACGTATTTTGTTATAATTCTCCTGGTAACTCCTCGACCGTAGGTTTTACACAAAAGTTCCGTAAGAGAATGTTATAGAGCAACAAATTTTATTCAAAAATATATACAAATATGCTAATTTATCTCCAATGGAGCAGAAGTTACAGCAAATTATTAGATTATGACAATGTGAAAGATATGTCGATATATTTGTTTCTGTCTATACAGGGTGTCCGGAAAGTAATGGGAGCTTAAACATAGCTTCCTGTGATCAAATAGAACTGATTTAGACAAACTTAGCTAAGTCAAAAAGTGCCTCGTTTAGAAGTTACAGGGCTTCAACTAAAAAAAAATTGTTTTCTTGTTATGGGCATAATTAAGAAACGAAACATCCAATCATGTTGAAATTTGGTACAGTTATGTTTTAGATAAATACAAGTATTCCGAAGGAGTAAGTAGTGCCGCATATCGTAGGGGGCGCTCTTGGCAGTTTGTCATTTTTATCATATCTTTTTTGTTGGTTCTATTCTAATACGTTTGACGGAAAATTATAATGGAGAAATTAATAGCGTAGAAAAGCTATACCTATTACATGTTGATACAACGCACCGTTTTCAATAAAAACTGTATCTTCTTGCTGCAGCCCCTTCATCAAATTGATTTTGACAATAAACAACGATCATATCTGCCGTTCCTGAGTTGGAAAACTGATTATGTGAAATTATTTATACATTACATTTACACATCACAACAACTACACAATCAATGATCAAATTGGAAAATTTATTTCTATTTTAATGTGCGGAAATTTTCTAATGCATATTTATGGAAAACTGTGCTTTATATCAACATGGAAGATAGCTTTTCAACGCAAAATTAATTTCTCCATCATAATTTTCAGTTAAGCGTATGAGAATAGAACCAACAAAAAAGATACGATAAAATGAATTATAAAAAAACAGCCAAGAGCGCCCTCTACGATTTGTGGCACTACTTACTTCTTCTCAATGCTTGTATGCATCTAAAACATAACTGTACCAAATTTCAACATGATTGGACTTTTTCTTTCTTAATTATTCCACAACAAGAAGACAATTTCTTTTCTTTGAAGCCCCGTAACTTCTAAACGAGGCACTTTTGGACTAAGCTAAGTTTATTTAAATCGGTTCTATTTGATCACAGGTAGCTGTGTTTATGCTGGGTTCGATTACTTTCCGTATACCCTGTATACATCCTAAAATAATGTTGTATTGTGTTTTCCATAGTGTTAGCGTATGTACCCATTTTCTTAAAAATTAAAAATACTTGTGAGTCGAATTATTTTGTGTGAAGCGAGAAAGGTGTTGTATATTTTAGTCTTAAATACTAGATAAAAATACATAACTTTTTTTATAAATCAAATTAAATGAATACTATTTATTAGATGGTAAACTATTGCAGTGTCAGTATCAAATGTCCAATTTTTACATTTGTAATCCACACGTTCTCAAATAGTAATACGGAAGTCGCGACACTTCTATATTGAAATTCAGCTGGCAGATAAGTATTATTTATTAGGCGACACCATTTAGCAGACCATGGTTTTATAAAATATTTACACCAACCATGTCGGGTGTTTCTATAATAATAACAGAAACACCTAAATACACTTACCTTAAATGGTTCTATTAGAGCTTTTCTGACGACAGAATAAATTTTGAGATAAGTGTTCTAAATCACTGCCGTTGTTTGCAGAAACTGTTCACTGTTAATAGATTGTGCAACTTATGATTACTAAATGTTTTATTTCTGTTTATGTATGCTCACAAGTATCAAGCAAACATTAGGTACAAACAATTGAAACACAGTAGTCACAATGCAAAGTATGTACAATGCACAATTATTTTGATCTAGATTTTAGGTTAACAGTAGTTAATGGATTGCAATGTTGTTACATGTTACAGTAAGTTTGAAGGATTGTTTGGAATCCTATTTATTACTTCATTAGTGGTCAGTGGTCGCGCGGTTTAAGGCGTCAGTACTTGAATCGAGGTGACTAGATCGCTGTGTGGTTCGACCCCCGCAGCCGGTAGACCGTATATAAGCTATATTCGTGGAGAGATTGGCACCCTCTCTGCGGGTATGGTAGGGTGGAAGAATGTTGGCTTGGGTCAATGTGAGAGATTGATACCGGTTGACATTTGACTACCCCCCTAATTAATGAGGTTTTCCAGGTTTCCCTCATTCCTGCACTGAATGGTGGTTAGGGCTTACCAACCTGGGCGCAAATGCGGCCTGCTTAATAATAATATGCCGCCCCCTCTCCCGCATAAGTCTTCGACTTCTGGGCTAATCCTTGTGATTAGAATGAGGGGTAGAGATATTATTATTATTATTATTAACACTGACATAAAGAACAAATTACATTAAAAGGGTTTCCACTTAACCTTAATTGTACTTTGTGTTTTATGGTAGTTGTATTTTTATTTTTGAAATATATTTGTACGAGACATTTTTAATATATATATTTTTTTTTTGTCAGACATACAAACCCTTTCAGTTTTAGCACTTATATTCCGGATACTCTGTATTTATCACATGTAAAAACTGTTTTCTTAACATTGCAATCTTATTTTACTTAGTAAAATAAATTTACAAAATTAGTATGTAATCGAGGCAATTAGAAAAATATGTTTCTATTAAGGGACAAAGTAAGTGTTGTTTTGCAAAGAGATATGTTAAATAATTGATTCATTTTTTTTATTTAGAATTACTAATTTTTCATTTTTTACACCTTAGAAGACAGAAGGCGTTCGCAAAGCATGAGCTTCAATGATGTAAACCAACTGTTTCTGGGCAACTTACCTCATACGGCCACCGAGGACGAACTTCGTGAGATATTTAGCGAATTTGGACCTATCGTAGACCTGAGAGTACACAGCAAACCAGCTAATAAAGTGGGAGGTCTGCCAGGTGCACGTGCCCCACCAAATTATGGATTCATTACATATGAAACACAGATAGGAGTACAGGCATGCCTGCAAGCCAAGGTTAGATTATTCTACATTTTTTGCGTTTACACGTTTGATATAATACAAGATTTCTATTTTGTTTGGTTTTTCTATCAAACTTTAGGGGCAGGTAGATTGTCAAAAATAGTTATAGTTTACAAAATATACTTTTAGAAATGTGGTTTAAAATCCCACATATAAAAATTAATTAAACTACAAATGGTACAAAAAGTTATAATTTTTAAAAAGTGTTCTGTTTTATATTATTGATGGATGACTTATTGAGATTAAGCTTCTAGGGAACTTGTTTATTTCTTTTTATTTACGCTTTTAATGTATTTGTGTCAAAAAGATATGATTGATTATTTTACAGCTGGTTTGGTTCATCTTCATGTGAACAAAAAAATTTTTATTTTTATAAAGTGATTCATTGCTAGTTTGATGACAAGCGCGACAGGCGAAGCGTGTGAGGAGCAACATTTCAGAGGGGTATTAAATTGGAAGACAAAAATAATTACATTACATAACATCCATTATTTTTAGTAGAAACAGTGATATAACGGTTTTTGCTAATTTGAGGCTTTAGATAATAAAAATGATAGTTAGTTCCAAATTTAAAGTTTTTATCGTGTATTATCGATTACTCAAGGTCAAAAATAATAGAGACTGACTAATTCACAGCACAGAGATGAGTATGGAAGGTTAAGGTTGCATGATTATCTAAGCGTGCCACTTGAGAAGTGTTAAAGCACACAAAATTATCAAAAATAAGTTGGCGTTGGCTGAACATAACACATTTAACAATTTACTTTAAATGTGCCACCTTGAGAAGGGTTCAAGCATATGAAATTATCAAAAATAAGTTGAGGACGATTGAATCTAGCACATTAACAGTTTACTTTAAATGTCTCCCGTGTCATCCTCTCCACAAACCTTTTGGACTGCGATGGCCCATCACTATCCACTTACACCGCACTCCGCGGAGTTTTGCACGTTTTTTGCAACTTTTGTTTTAATTATTTATAGCGGGAGAATCTCAATTTTTGACAAATTTTGCAAAACAGTAAAAGTACAAATATTGCTACAAGTACCAAACGTTTTAGAATACATTGCACTATAATGGTCATACAATAACACTTATATCATATTGTAGCGTCTTCCGTATGACCTTCATGTATCCATTTTTTGTCAAAATTTAATATATTTTTCGATCCATATTCCAACCTTTTAATATTTATTTTAAATAGTTTCTATGCCAGACCATTATTTTGTCTTTTTCTATCAGTATACTTTTTTCGATTTCATTTATAAGGAAATTTACATACCATCATTCATATATCCACGCATAATTTGCAATAGTACCATTGTGCAAAGGAACGTTTCATCTTGTAAGATATAGCAACCCATTTTTTTTTCAAAAACTCATTTTTAAAATATAATCTTTCTTCCGCAAGTTTCTACTATTTTCCGTTTCGCAGTTGTTCTTTACCACTCTTTTTTTGCACTATACATATATGCTACTCACATACATTCTTGTTAATGAACTACATATTTCAACATCACTTACACATATTTTAACCTCGCGCCCTAATCCCTTTATACAGGGTGAGTCAGTCATAATGTTATTAATTTTAACCACATATTCGGGAGGCCTAATAAAGGCAGAAAATCGAAAAAAAAAATTTCACTCGACCTTTAAAGAAATAAACAGATCACCCTATAAAAATCGGTAACACGACACTCCTGGTGCGCTACGAACTTTCTGGTGACACACCCATACGACAATCGAATGCCGGATTAAATATCGTTGCCACATAATGTTTACATACATAATATCGTCTTAACACTTCAGGGTGTTATTCAAATTTACCCATTTAGCACTTCCTGCATTTCCCGCATTTCTTTCCCCCCAAATTTATAGATCACGCCACGTAAATTGTCGTAAATTCACAATGCATAATTTTACAAATTCCGAATATGCGGAAATGGTAGTGTTATACGGAGAATGTGCGCAAACTTTGTGTAAGTGCTTTTGCGATACGGGTTCTGTGAAACTGCGTCGGATGCTCCTAATTTTATTAATAAAGTGCTATGGACGGATGAGTGCAGTCTTACTGGAACTGGCATTTTAAACAGGTTAGTACCATACTACTTAAAAAACAATAAATTTCTGGGCCAGATGTACGTAACTACAAACTGAATAATTAATTGTACTTACGAGTAATACTAAAAATTCATATTTATTTGTAAAACGTAGTGAAAACTTAATATCAAAATTATTAAACTGTAATAACTTAACATTCGAAAACATTTATTTATTATCTACATTTGTTTTTATTAACAAATAAATCTATATTTAAGGAAAATTCATTCATGTATCTAGATTTAAAAAAATAGTTTTACTCCTTGTCGTTAAATAATAGTACAAAAACTAGGTAACTAGGTTATTGACCTAATAATATGGTAGGTCAAGATTCACTCTCGATAACTTATGAGCAGATCAGAGGCGTGCCATTTCGGTCTTGGACAGTTTTCTGTCTACAACACTATGGTTTTTATTACTTAGTATTTAAACATGAAACACTTTTCAGCTTCTCTTAATAACTTACTCATTGGGAATAGGTTTTTAATGTAATGTATGTAAATGGTTTATTATTAGACACCTTGGAGTTTTGTGATTTCAATGTAACTAAGCTAATCTCGGTCATAACAGCTACATTTGCTGAGAGGAAAATCCACACGATACTTGTTGGTATGGGCAGGAGTGTACGGGTATTGTTTGATTGGACCGTATTTTCTACTGGAAAACCTGAGTGGACCGCTTTACTTGCAATTTTTAATAGATTTGATTATTATTATTTGATTTCATTGGATATTAACATTTTAAATTATTATTGGCTGAAGTTGAACTGAGCAAGAAAAAATGATATTTTAAAATAGCACAACCATTTATTTGTGATACCTAAGTAGGTAGGTACTAGAAAAATATTTCAACTTGGCAACATTGCATCAGGTCGAGTTGAACTGTGAGCTGTAAACGACCAAGGCTGTCAGCGGTCAGTGACAGTCTGATTTTAAAATATTTTTTTTGGCATAAATATACATTTAGATTTTTTTTAATCGCGTATTCGCATTATACTCATTATTCCCTATCTCCTCTTAAAATTAATGACATGACTGGCTCACCGTTTATCATCCGATATTCCTCACTTGTTAAATTACGGTGTTTACGATTATGAGAATACCTTATAGAGTTAATACTAATAAATTAATTATATTTATAATTAAATTAGTGGAAAGATATACCTGAAATTTTACCTGCCTGAAAGATATACCCGCCCATCATAGCACTGGAAATGGAACGGATGGATTTATCAATTTGTCACAACCAATAGAAGGCTAACTTTTCGATCGGGCGCATGCGTATTTGCTGCAGCAGAATCTGTGTAATCAGATATGCGGCACACAGTTTTATAGGAAAAATATACGGATTGCATGTATATTTCTTTGTATCGACTGCTATAAATTGTGAGCAGGTTTATGAGTCACTCTCTAGATTTTTGGCAGTTGGATATACTGTAAATAACAATAATTATTTTTCGACAATTTACCTGTTCTACAAAAATTTGTAATTACTGATTAAAAATAATATTTTATATTATGTTCTATGTAACTTCATTTCAGCCGATTTATTACCCAAAGGATGACAAAAATGGCACTCTTCTAAACGTCGAAGAGAAGAAGACAAAAGATCGTCCGACTTACGGAGGGGGTCGTCCAAGTACAGACAATAATAGAGGTAGAGGTGACAACAGTGGCCAGAGGCGGGGTATGGGTGGCCCCGGAGGACCAAATAGAACCAGTACAGGAGGGCCAGGTGGGGTGGGTGGCCCGAACAACAGAAACATCACTTACAACAACCGAAGCAACGGGCCACCTAACCGTGGCCCAAGCACATACAACCGTCGCTAACCTCTTATCCATAATGTCTGACTGAGTAACAGACACTTAATGTTGCTCTAGTTCTGTGTGTAAGAATAGTGTATGGAATGTGTACAGTGTTCTGAGTCTGAGAAGTGGAGCTGTTGTTTAAAATATTAGTGCCAATAGTGGACTGTTAGCTGCAGTGTATTTACTTCAAACCATTTTCAGAAACTCATAGATTTGCGTTGCTGTTCATTCTATCGTACGATCCACCAATCGTTAACTGTAGTTCATTTTTCGAAGTACTTATTGGCTGTGTTGTATAATTTTTAGGACTGTTCCTTCATTTCACGTAGAATGTCTGGCAACTTAATGTGACCTTGAGTGTCGAGTCCCATGACAGTGCCCCCCTTTCGATGGTTTGAAATTAAATATATTACACAGCTTGCCACCCACAGGTCATACTATGTATTACATACCTGTTATTTTATATTTTACATTAGTATTTATGTACAATTATTTAAACTGTAACTAGGCTCTGTAAAAATATTACACGCTTTGATTTTTGTTCAGTTTTTCTTTGTTTCAGTTGACCGAAATACTGTTTATTGATTCTTTCTGTGTGAAAGGGGAACAATTATAAAAAAATATTCTTTCTTCTTGCTACCGTTGGATAGACTAGCTGTAAATAACTTAGAAACTGAAACTTACATGTACAAAATGTGCTGCTAATGTGCTTTCCTTCTGAAATATTACCAGATTAAGATTGTGGTTGACAATGTTGATAATAAAGTGATCCATGTGCCCACAGTAAGTTTCTCTGAAGTTTTATTCATTAAAAATTTTTTATTTTTGCTATCGGATAAATCCGTCACAGGTATAATTTTTTCGTTATAAATTGTATATTTTCAATTACTAATTTTCTGCATTTTTTTTTTTTTTTCAATCGATATAATATGTTTTATATGTGTTGTTTTGGCATTAAATTAAAAACTGCAAATTAGACTAAAATTATTTTTTTTTATATCCATTTTTTAAAGTTCATATTTGAATTTATTTTGTTTTTTTTTTAAACAAATTAAACCAGAAATTGCAAAAAAATATATCAACTTCAGCTGATATTGAGCTGAAGGAATAAAATGTTGACCATATTCATTGCAGTAGTTTCTCCTGGTAGGTCTATATTCATTTCAAAAAGTGCATGAAACGATTACGTTGACTTGACATAATTTGCTTACTTTTCTACATTCAGGCGGGCAAATGAATTTTCCAAATATAAAATTTCTATGGTAATTATAAATAACATTTAATATAATATTTGCCGCTCAATTTGTTTTATATAAAGTATCCAGAAAGTGATGACTAATCTCTTGGATCCACATTAAAAGTTTGTACAATTTTTATTTTAGTTGAAAATCAATTTCTCATAATTTTAATAAATTTTAGGGAGACTGCGATGAATTTAATTTGGTTTATTTCATTCACCGAGAGCTAATTTAACAAGAAAAAAAATAATATAAATTATTTGGTTTGTTACTCTAAACTGAAGAAGGACAGTCATCCAGTTAATTTTTTATATTTTTTTCAATTTAATATTTTTCGGGAGTCAAAAAATCAATAAATAACTGTCGAAGAAATAATTGGTTTATACTTTGGTAAATTGATATACACTGTGTACCAGCATAGAACGACTTATAAATGTCACCCTCCATTGTTTCTTTTTTTTATTTTAGACTATCAAATATAAAAGATATTGACGTTTTCTAAATTAATATAAAAAATTCAAAACATTAATATAAATTACATTTTTTGCTTGTGCTCGTGTTGAAATTGTGATTTACAAAAATAAATTTAAATAAATATGAAACTCTTATGTCTAATCATGTCAACATTTTATTTAATGCTATTTAGTACAGCATAAACAACATTTTTCCCTCGGATAATTTTTATCTTTAGGAAAAAATTTGTATTTTTTCAACATGAAGCTTTACTACCTACGTAAAAGCTTTGTACAAAATGTACAATAAAATCTGGTTTTGTATGTCGGACTGAAATTGTTAAGAAACTTACGTTACGTTGAGAGGAAATCAAAAACAAAACTGAAGATTTTCTATTAACACTGTATTTGGCCCTGGTATGTAATATAAATATTTGATTGATATATACTTCATAAAAATTTGTTTGTAATTAAGTTTTAGTCCTTACCAATATAAATTTATAGTTGCAATTCAAAAAAAGAAAGCAATGTGGTCGCTAAAAATGATTCGTTTTAGATAAAAATAAATATTTCTTAATAGAAATATATTTAATAAAAAGATTAAACTAATACTAATTGGGTGAAACTTTTACTTAATGATTAGTCTATTCACTGTTATTTTACTAAATTCAACTGTTCATTGATTGAATAGATTTCATCATTGTAGGTGCAAAGATTCAAAGTGTGAAGTTCCAAACTATTTAAATGTACATTCAAACTGGTCGCTACAATTTGAATACACTGCAACTTTCGTCCATTTATTTTTGAAGTACACGCAAAAGCTAGGTTGCATTGTACTTTCCCCATTAAAAAAAAAAAAACATTAACCTGTTCTCATTACAGCTCTAATTTATAATTTAACAATGACAGACAAAATGTTTTTGTTTTTTTTTTAGGAATTTTAGTAATACATATATGTATACATAATGTTATGCTGAATTTATTTCAGTTGAAAATGTTAGTATGCTTTCTTGATTAACTATTAACTAGTGTTTTTTACTATCTTTTCTAACAAAATCTTATCTAACAGAAATATTCAATATATTACCCAATGTGATAACCTGAAGACAAAGGCAGGCGTTGTAACATATTTAGTGTTTTATTTATTTTTGTAGCATTATTCTTGAAAGTTACAACTTTGGCTTTGGTTCTTAAATTTGAAGTAGGTGATGCGATATATAGCACATTACTAGATATTTTAACTTTAAAAATCTATAACATTGTCGAGTGATTTTAGTTACTAATTACAATTTATTTAAATTATACTCTTAATAGGAAATAAAGGAATTTATTGAAAAACTATTTTGAATTTCATATGAAAATCATAAGTGTAAATATTTTTTGTTATAGGTCAATTTCTCCAGCTCTTTATAATTGCATAAGTGTTCATTAAATAGGAACTTTTCATTTGAAATTCAATTCAAATCAATTCAATTTCTTCATTAAATGCGACGGGGCAATATTATTGCAATTGTTGATGTCGTGTGAATCTAATTAGTTCAAGTTAAAAATATATGAAAAAAGGCTGAGTTCTTTTTTAAAATATATAGTTGTTTTCTGTGTGAGAGTGTTTTTTAATTTTTATATGATATACTATTATCTTTTTTATTTAGTGAAGAAGTGGAATATTTAAAACAGCTTAATGTCACATTTTTGCAAATTTTTTATCAGTATTTATTCTCTTCCTGTGATAATTTTCTGTTTACCGATTGCTATTATACCCTTGTACCAAAGTTCTTCCGTAAAAACTAAGACTTTTGTAAGTTCCACTAGTCACGCAATTTCACATATCCAACAATTTTTTTGAAGTATATGTTTTAGTGATTTTAATGTTAATGACATCGACTTATATTTTAGCAGAAATATTAACTTTGATAAAATATAAAACATAATACTTTTGAAAAGTGTTTATTTGGATGTGCTTTTTTTCTTTTCTTCAATTTTTTGGTCCTGTAATGTAAAGTTGTTAAATTAGGAACATTAAAGGAAGTTGTTACTGTAGTAGAGAATTTTATTTTGGATGTCCACATGGGAAGTGAATTTGTAGAATACATATGACACTGAAATTTAGAGAAAGGTAAATGTATTATTGTATAATTCTGAAATATTCTTTTTCTATATATGTTAGATACAATTGCTCTGCAATTCCTTGTAGTGAGATGGAATGAGAGTGGTTTAATTGGCTTTGGTTACCTTGTTACTTTTCTGATAATTACTCATAAGCATGTGAATAACTTGTTTTTGTAATATAGTGATAAAGCACTGATTAGAACAATTTTTTTTATCAAATCAACTTCACAATTTCCTTTTAAAATTCCTGGCCCCTTGAATGAATTATTTGTTTTATAATTAATGTTAAGATGCATTCAAAGGGTATTCTTTGTAGTATATACAGAATGTTTCGGGTATTACCGGCATCCTTGGAAGGGGTGATTGTATAGTCAAAATAAATGAGATTTACCCAAATATACCTATGTCTAAAAGTTAATCGTTTCCGAAATACAGGGTGTCAAAGATTTTGAAATTTTTATTAAATTTTTTTTATTTACTTGGAATGAACAAAAATGGTTTTAATATTTTGGCGCTTGCTAAATCTCCAAAAAAAAAAATCATACTTGAAACATAGTTGGCTTTTAAAGGAAAGAAAAGTAAACATTTTGACATTTCTAAGCATTCATCAGTAGATCCTGTCGATTTTGTTATCATAAAGGTGTTAAGTTACAAGCCATTAGCAATTGTGAGGAATAATTTTTCAAACACTGAATATACAAATATGTTGTTAACATTAGGTGAGTGTCACACTATCTAATGTTGGGATTCATGTTTGTATAGACTTTTAAGCTGTTTTTTTGCGATGAAATGTGTTCAAATTGGTTCAAAACACTATATTTTTGTGATGAAACAGTGACGTCACACAGGTTGCGTTTTAAACAGTGTTTAAAACGTCCACTAAGCCTGGTTTGAACTCATTAGATGCTTTGCTATTGGTCTATGCAGCAGTTGCCTAAAAAATAGAGATTTCAAAATCGGTGTGATTTAAATTTTTAGATTAATGTTTAATGGTTGATATTTTTATATATTTTTATTGTTTATTTAAAAAAGAGTTGGCTCTGGATTATTGTATGTACCATGTACCTGTGCAAATTAAAACGTATTCGTAGACATCCTAAATTATATTACAAAAGCATAATCCAATTACTTTTCTATCCAAATTTTATTAGCCTGTCACTCATATGAACGGGTATAGGTATTTGTTATTAGTTTGGAGTTGCTAAAATCAGTTCCTTGTTTTTGTTGCAAATTTCACACATTTTCAAAATGTATATATTGTTAATAATTTATACCACTAACAATCCTTCTGTTTTAATCCAAATCTAATGTAGCTGTTTTATAAATAATAATCAAAAAATGGGAGTGTGATGTTAAAAAGAGAGACAAATATTTGATGACGCTACGTTTTGAAACTATGCATTTTCTTGGTGCAATACATAAGTGATGTCACCATTGAGTACGTTTTGAAACAGTCGATGAATACGGTTCGTCACAAAACAGCTTTAGTCTTATTTTGAGGTCTCGAAAATGCATTTAAATTTATGGTACTACGTTTATTAGAATCACCTTGTATATTATAATATGAACAATTTCATACAGAAAGTAAGTGTCTAAGTTGCAATAGTCATTGTAATTACAAAGATGTAGCAGAAACAAATTTTGGGAAAACAAGAATATAAAAAACAATATACGATGAAACCAAGAAGTAAATAGGTATACACCGAGTTAAAGTACGGTCAAAGAATAAGATGTTAAATAGAAACAAACAAGAGGAACAAAAATATAATAAATATAATATAATGGCCTATGATGGTTAAAGTTGGAAAGATTGCAGTCCTTTACTACTAGACTTCTCCCTTTGAAAAATTCGGTTGCTTGACCTGATAGGCTTTTATTGAGGAATTTGCACTGTAACAAGTGAAAATGGAATCAACGAATTATGCTGCATCTGAGCAATAACTGGATATATGTGAGAAGGATTTTTGACCCGTTTAGATATAGCACGTTCGCCGATGGTCTATGATGAGACATATCAGTCAGTTGTCACTAATGTAAATATCTGGGAGGGACTGAAGTAGACCTGATTTTTCCACAGACTTTGGCCGTCAGAACTAATTGGTCTGCCCCAGATCAAACCTTTCAAAAATTCCTCTTGTGTGTGCTCGTGCTCATCAGTCATTAGATATTTACATTAGTTGTGGACTGAATGATCTGTCTACTTACAGACCAGGGAGTCTATTCTCGAATGTTTGCAGAGTAATACGTATGTGAATTAGATACTTTTATCCTTCTTCATAAAACGGTAATTAAGAAAGACAGAACTATGTAATTCGCATATGGATTACTCTTCCAAAGTCAAGAATAAACCCCTAGGTTGGCAGACGTGGTATAACATATCTGAATAACAGAGGGAAAAATTGGTTAAAAATCTGTCTCATATGTAGCCAGCTGTTATGCTGGAGACTTGTGTATTTTCTCATCATTTATTTTATATAATAAATATAGTAATGTTAAAATTTTTTTGTGGGAAAATTAAAATTTAAATAAAAAACATAATAGAATAACAAGATATAGACTATGTTTTTTAAATTTTTTGTTCAATATAGAAAAAATTGATATTTTAAAATTTTTAGTAATAGATCTTATAGTTTTTCTTGTCACAAAAATTCTTACCTATGAAGTAAAACTAAAATAATTGTAATAAGTTAACTTAAGGAAATGTGTTAAAGAAACTGAAGGAAAGTGATTTTTTTAATTTCCAAGAACTTCATAAAAACATGTTATATCCTACAGAATGTCTTCAGTTTTGAAATCCAGATGTTTCAAAATTATGTATTTTTTAATTTTCTTATTGTTAGTGTTTGGTTTTTAAAAAATGAAATATTTATTTATATCAATTTTTTTACTGGGAATACGAATAACTATACATATCTTCTCCTACTTGAAGTATCAAGTCTATTTATATGCCAGATTGGTTAACTTAAACGTTGGAGTGTAAGACCAGTTGAAGGCAAGATATTTAAGCGAGACATTGGGGCATTACCTAAAGAGGAGGATAGTTGATACGGTGTAACATATTTTGAATAAAAGATCACGCACATTATGCCTGCACAGATCTGCACAGCACTGACCTGCAAAGCCTGTTCATGAAGGTTTCCATGTTATTTAATGGAGCATTACACACTAGATCAGCACCTGCATGTAGCTGCAGCGACTGTTACTGCAGGTCGTATCGGTAAGTTCTTTTCCCCCCTCGCTTATCAACAATCCCTATATTTACTTACCTTAGACCAACTGTAAGTCTCACTGCTCTGTTAAATCTTGTGTTTTGGTGCTGTAGATTTTTTTTTGTGAAATTCGGATATACTGAAAATTTTTTTGTATTTTTCCAGTTCAGAAAAAATGATAAAGTTCATCATATAGCTTTCTCTTTTTATTGATAGGATGAACCCAAAAAGTTTTCATTTTCCTGACTTCTTCCCCCTCCTCTTATATTGGAGAGCCGAACTAACTCACGTCGCGAATTCTTCGAAATTTTTTTGGAGAATTTCGACCAGTCGTGTTAAATATAAGAGCTTATAAAAAACATCCTACACAGAACATATTTTGACACCTAAATAGCACAGTAGGACAAATCGGAGCCGCATAGAGAACGACATATGCAAGTGATTTTGTAAAAGTCCATGATCAGCACGGCACAGAGAGCGGTCCGCGATTCGTCTAGACCGTGACCTCGTAGTGCGTTCTCTCCTTTATAGTTTGAAACTGTCAGAAATGTTCCTTCAACTACTTCTTCAGTTATATGCACTGAAACCACATTCACAACTTAACTGGCCTAATTTATTTCTAAGAGTGAAACCAAAATCTGATTCTTGTGACAATAAACTTTAAATTTAGTTTTAGAGTAGCTCGTATGTAGAGACCTAAAAGCATTTTTCTATCAAGCTTCATCCTCATAGATAATCTCTCTGGTTACTCTGGAACTTATGGAAATTGGAAGTAGGCCATGTTGCATCTTTACTCTCGACCCTATAAAATTAAAATATACTTCTCTCGATCACAAAGTGCCCTAGACTTTACAGTGACACGCCCTGACATTACGTTTCAAATAATTTTCGCAATGTTTAGTTTTTATTGGTTATGATGGAAATAAAAAAATAATTTTCTACTTTATTTAACAAATATTAGACAACAAAATCTTACCTTTATAAATATGTATCTCTTGTAGAATTAGAATCACATTAGAATTGTTTACATAAACTTTTTTAATAAATCTTGTCATATAATACAAATACAATTATTGGCTTATAGGAAGAAGATAGTAGAAGTGTATTCTGACTAGAGACTATTTTCTTTAATTATTTGATAATATGTATAGTAATTAAAATATAAAATACCATTAAAATTTTAATTTTAATGGATTTTATTACTAATCGGCACCAGTGGCGTGCATTGATTTTACCATAGATGGATAAGGTTAGTTAAATATAAAAATGTGTTAGTAATATGATTGCAATTCTAATGCCTACAGCAATCAGTATACAGCTATTATACATGATAATTTAAGCTGACCTGTATATTCTACTGATTGAAATAAACAACCCTCAACTTAAGAATAAGTATTGCTAATAAAGAGGAAATTTTGATTATTATAGGTCCCACAAATAATACTCGGGAAATCGTTCTTCAGAAAAACATAAGCTCTCCGCATAGAGTTCTGCCAAATAGCTCTTGCAGCAATAGACAGTATACATGAAAATATTTCGTCAGTATTTTGTATATTGACGTAAAAATACAACAAAAAAAAAACGAATACGAATAATGTATTGTAATCATTATTAAATTTAATTTTTTTCTTACTTATATTTTGGAATTTTTTAAAAAGTTATATGAAGAGGTTGCATGTTTTAATGAGTGTAATAAATTTTATCTACTCCTATTAACTTATATATTAATTATTCAACTGCTTTTGAGCAATTAATAGTATCAATAAACAAATTTTTAAGCCGCTAAATACGTTCCATTGGTGTAAAATGGAAAGAAGTTTTAACAAGTGGAAAAAATGAATAATTAAAAGATTTTAAAATTATTAAATTGCTAACGCCTCTCAGTAGGCGGAACTGTCAATTATTATCATTGAGGGGACTAATGTCATTTAATATTTTAACAAAATAATTTTGACGTTTTCAAATCAATTTCTAATAATACAGTTTTGAATTATTATAGTCGTAGTTAAAGTATATAGCATTCAACTTGCGGTAATGGTCATAACTCACTTGATGAATTACAGCACTCGCCTGCGCAAATTCCATCTGCGTGAGTTATGACCTGCATTACCGCTCGTTAAATAATATACTATTATTGTCACAATTATATATACCTTTTGAACTTAAATATCACCCTGTAATCATATTTCATTTTGCCGCCTTTAAAAAAAAAATTCTCTTTAACGTTCAATGTTTGAATATTATACCTACCATGTTTTCAATTTAAAGTGAATTATTTTATGTACCCCTTATTGTTTATACGTGGCACTGCGTGGCACTAGCACATGCAATATCTATTTAAATTGAGAGCAATCAGATTGGTGTCATCAGCTGCGAGTTTAAATTAAAAAACATATATACTCGTAATAGGTCACACATATGTATGGGCATTTGGCAATTGGTGAACTTGGGCCTCCAGATTATATAAGATTGTTTACACGTTTCCAGCAGAAAGTTTTTATGTAGGCACCAATGTTCATAAGAGAGATAGAAAATATTCATCGGGAAGTTTATGTTTGCTCAGGATGTGGGCGCTGTGTGGAGCAATAATATAATAATTATTCTCTTTTGCTCGTTCTTCAAGCACAGCTTCAAGTCCAGATACATTTTCATTCCATCAGCTCTCAGAGTCAGTTGTAGTTTTGAGTTGAGTGCGGACTGCGGACTGAGTAAGAGCAAAAGCAGGCCGGACTGGTAAGTGACAAGTGTACATATAAGGTTCTTCACTGATATAGTTGCACCATGTCTAGCTAGTATAAACAAACGGTTCATTATTTATTAACGATTATGTCATTCTCAGTTGCTGCGTATGACTATAACTTTTTCTCGAAACAAGATATATAAATTAATATCTGAATTGCGCTTTATATTTCTTACTTTGCTCTATATACAATATAGAAACGATACGACATTTGAGTAGCGATATAATCGCTTCAAATTTTAGAATTACAGGGTGTCCCAAAACGGTAATTTTATATGCCTCATTAAAATACGATAAATAGTTTATGTAAACATGCCTCGTTACCAAGATATAGGGCCTTAAAAGTTATGAAAATTTTCAAAATTTTGAAATATTTCGAAGAAGACTAAAAGAAAAATTGATGGTGGTTACATTTAGTTGTGATTTAAACTTAAACAATGTTTTTTATTGAAAATGTAAAAAAGGTGTCCCGCCACTAGCTTTATATACACAACAAAAGATTGTCTTGACTTTTCGTTTTTAGTACACATAATAAAATTGGCACAAATACGAATATTTTTTTATTAGGAAATTAAAATAAAGTGGTTACATATACTCAAACTAAAATTTATAACAAAATGTGATCTAGGCGTTTGTTTATTTCTAGAGCCTTTGAAATATTTAGAATATTCGATTTTTTTAACTGAAGACCATATCGACGCACTTATTACAGATCCATGTTTATACAAACTTTTTTTCACTTTATTTTAATGGTAAAAGGATTCCGTGTCTAAGGAATAATAACAAAAAATATATAGAAGTGGTAAATTTTCAGCTAGGAACACGGGGATGCTATTATAAACAGCACAATCCTATACTATAAAGAATAGTTTGTCCTCCAAATATCTATTAGGGATAATTAAGCAAAATGTTTTTTTATAATTTCGATAAATATTTTAGTAGATAATTTTTTTTATGTAAAATCAGTTACTACATGTACAAACAAAAAACTAATTGTGTTCAAATAAAAGAAAATTACCTAATATAGTTTGCAAATGTGTACCCAAAAGTAATATGTTGTTTTTATTTGGCTATGTAAGAGTAAATAAAAAGTTTTATAATGCTATATAATTGTAAAAAATATGAAATGATGAGAACTCCGACTGTAAATAATTTTAAATAAGTAACTTATACTTGTTAGAATTGAGTGCATTTTATTTTTAACAAGATGACTCGTAAGAGAACATTGACAATCATGGTCATTAATATAACAAACATATGCTGAACGAGTATTATTAATCAACTCTAAATCAGTAGCAGCCTAGTTTATTACATCATAATTATACAGTGTGTTCAATTGCTAATCGGCTAAATATAATCACTAGATTGTACGAGAAAAATAAACCCACTTTTTGCGCAATAAAATTTTGTCGAAAACTTAAAATAACGTAATATCTCTTTTATGTTCTTAAATTATTAAAAAAAAATGGTTTTAGGAAATTTTTTTGTGATTTTAAAACAGTACTTGCAAACATTATGTCATCACTGTCCTAAGCGCAAGAGCTCCTTCAATTTCGAGACGCCATTATAATAGTTTTCGGCTTTGCGTATATATAACATAGTATGCACCACTTGCGATTCTATCACCCACCTGCACAGATAAAATATACAGGGTGATCCACTTCGATGCAAATAATTTAAAGTCAGGAGATCGTGACGGCCATGGTACCGGTTCTCCTCATCCAATCCCGGTATTAATGCTTGGACATGGTACGCATAGCCTTGTGTATGATACGCCATACTGCTGCAATACGCCGTCGACGCCTTGGACGCACATTTGATGAAAATCTAAATATACAGTGAAATTCCTCGAAAAAATTTGCTGCAAAAAAGTGTTTTCAGATTTTAAAAATTCCCCTAAATAAAAAAGTTAGACAATTTTCGAAAACGCCACATTTATTTTTTTTAAAAATAAGCAAAATCTGAAAAGCTAGAACCTGTCAAAAACTTTTCCCGTTTAACCATCTTCCTATCTTTTATAGTTTCCAAGACACCAATACATACGAGTACATCACCAAAATCGTCCACACTGTATTTTTCTATGAATTAACTACAATCTTTTGTTTTCAACATTAGGTCATTTTATTGTAAGTGTTTTAAAAACGAATTTTGCTAATATTTGCAAAATTTTTCAATATAGGTATTCAATAAAATGTACTAAGTACCTACTAACCAAGCCTATGTATACCCGATTTGTTTCTAAAATAAAAGTTATATAGAGGAGCATTTTCTATATTACAAACCCAGGAATACCTATTTTTGGTTACAGCTTTTTTGCGATAAAATATCATTTAACAATATCAAAAAATAAAGAAGAAAAAAACGTATTGGTTAGGTTCACCATATTTCAGAATAAATTTGTTTTTTTTATGAAAATGTTCTTACCACTGACTGAATTATCTTTACCTATTCATTCTCTTACGTGTTCTATAGTATTTAATGTTTTTACAATTATTATTACATATACAGGGTGTAACAAAAAAGCAGGCCATTCCGTTAACTACGCATTTTTGGTGGCAAAATATGACGATTTAACCCTACTTACCTACATACAGAAATACCTCCTTTAAAAGATACAGAGTGTTCAAGTTTTCAGTTGATCTTGACAAGTTTTCCGATGATTGGCGCAATTTCTTTCAAGCTTCAACCTTCTTTTCTTTTTTAAGATAATCTTTGTCTCTTGGGTCTTAAACATAATTTGTAGGTTTCAGGGTTCCTCAGACCAACTAAAAATATATCTATCGCATCTTCCGTTTCTAAATAAATTAAATTTCTGCAAGAGCCTGCTACAAACGTGTCCCACTAGACGCGCCAAGTCGCTTTGAAGTCCTAAAACCCTTCATTAGTGTGCAATTCTTTCTGCAATTTGCAAATCTCTTGCACGCAGGCATACGCTCTGAACAGCGTATTGCAGAAGCCTTCTTATCTGAAATACTTTTGCGCTTTCAAAGTACATATAGGTAGGCCTTGCTCGAATTTTCTTTGCAGCTTTTCTGCAATTCGGGGAATAATTTAGTGATTTATGTATGGTTACTACCATACGCAAAAATTCTTCGGCTGTACTTTCAAATTCAAATTGCCTTCATTCGCTTCTACTTGATTATTATTTGATTGTTGCGCTTGCAAAATATTCCTTTTACTTTATGTTATGGTGTTTGTTATTTTCACTTGTCAAATAATTTGAATAAACAGTTTAGTTTTTAGTGTGTATTCGGATTGAAGTGTTGGTGTCACTTCTATTACAATTGCGAATTGACGACTGTAAAACAAACTGCAAGTCAGAATTGGTATTGCAGGTGCAAGGGCTTGCTGCAATCCATTGCAAAAATAGTTGCGGACTGTAAAGCGGCTTTAACAAAAACTGACAGGACAAAAGTGACAGAAAATGGATTGCGAGGTAGACTTATAGACCTTTTAGAAGTCTATGGGTAGATTTGTGAGCCCCATATAAATGACGAACTAGACGAGACCTACTAGTAAGAGCGACTCGCGCGATGCTCGCCGTGTTTTTAAGCACTTTTTGATTTATTTATTTTAGTTTTATACTAAGTAAATGTACAAGCACAAATCAAAAAAAAAATCATAGTTTAATAAAAGTAATAAGCTATAAGTAATGACAAAATAAAATATCTTAAAATCTGAAAATGTCCTCGGTTAAAATAATATGAATTACAATAAAAAAGAATTTAGGTGTTTACCAAATTTATAAGCCATTATTACATTTGCAGCACCACTGATTCCTTTGATCCATAAATTTCTAGTTACGCCACTGTACGTTTGTAATAAGATGATGAAACATTTGTAACAAAATTTAGTGCAAAATATTTTTTCCCATAATCAATTGATCGATAACGGATTTTTTAGTTACCTCTTCTAATTTTAATTTGATACTAATATTCAAACTTTAAGAGAAAATAATTTAGTAATGAATAAAAAAACCTATACAGGTTTAGATATACATCTACACGAGATTTCAGAGAAAACCTATTTTATTTAATATTTCGCAAATTTTTGTGTGCCGAAGATGTGGGCGCCGAAATTTTCCCCTAAATTTATGGTACGACTTGCCATATTTTATTGTCAAAAATATTACCACTAATTTTCACCAGCCGCCACTTTTTAATTTAATCTTGTATATGAATTAATTTGTAGACAATATCGAAATATCGTTTAATTTTCTTCCAGACACAACGAATTTAGGAATAGGTATTCTGAGGAAATATTTTTATATCCCAAAGTCAAAACGATTGGACTATCAATTTTGTTTTAACGTGATCCTTTACTTATAATAACCTCCATATTCTTTTACACTGTATATAAAAGTTTAAGTAAACAAATCTATAAATAAATTCACTTTAAAGTTTAACTGAAACCGTTTTATTAGCATTATATCTTAATCTAAATTACCGATTTAAATATTACAGCAGAATTGGATGAAGCACATGTAAGTAAACTTATTATTAGTTTTTGTTGTTTATTTTCGATTACATATATGAAAATTCAACTTATTTATTATAACAATAAATAAGTTATACAAGAGATACAGAAAATGTTTCCATATTTAGTAAGGTACATGTTGCTTTTTCATTGTTTCAATTTAAATTTATGACTACATAATAGTAGCACTATAATAAAGATGCAGCGGGATCATATAAAATATTTTTAATTTTAATTGCATTGATAAACACTCTCAGTTTTATAAAAACGATAATTGCTAATTGTGTTCTAAATATTGTACAGGGTGAAATAAAATAGCAGGTCATGTCATTAAGATTAATTAAGAGATACACTGTATTAAAGTTGATCTTTTTAAATAATTTTTTTCGCAATAAAACGATTGCTAAAAAGCAAACGTAGAAACTGGGTGAAGGGGTTGGTTTGGTTTCCCCATTTTTTTTGACGTACGCTTTTGAAATATTTCTCCCAAATGTCCTAACTTATACAGAGTGTCGACGGTTAGCCAGATTCACTATTTTTACTTTACGCAAACAAATGTTTTTTTGCCTATGTAATTTACAGAGAAAAAATACAGATATTTAAGAGGCAGATTAGATGTTTAGGCAGGTATTGTGGATAACTTCTAGGTATAGTTTTCTATTAACAAATTTTAATTCTGCGACACTCCAAAATTTTGTAATTTTTTCGTTTTACTTGATGATTTGCCATTCTGGATTAAATGTTTGGCGTTAGGAAATATTCAAGTTTAATTTTTTTAAATCGATCGATTGGACATGAGAGAGACTCAAATCTATTCAGTGACCACCAGGTTCCTCCGATTTTAGTTTATTGTATTAGTGTTTGGGCAGTTTATGAAAGACCGATGTTTAGTTTGAACCGATTGAGAATATTGATCAACTGAAAAGGCATATAAATGCTATTGAAAACAATAGGCACAATCCATGAGGTTTTTTTTATATCCTGTAATTAAAAAAAAACAGTTTATACATTTCTGGGTTTGATTGCCATGTGGAGTAGATTAGTAAATTAAAATATTAAATTAATTAATTAAAATGATAAAATTTATATTATTAAATTAGATGCTATAATACTAAACTAATTTGTTGCAAATTTTCATAGGTAAAACCATTTGTTTGTGAAGAGATAGTAAATCTGGCGATCCATGTTCAGAAACACTATAAAATCAGTTAAGTAATTTAAAAATCGAATTTTTATCAAACAGAAGAGTTTTACGAAAAAAATTGCAAGGGTAATCAAATAGCCTAAATACAAATTTACGCCATGCAAGATTGGTTGAAACAATTGTCTATAAGTGTACGTTACAAAAAATAGGGGACACATCCCTCCTTCCCAGTTTTTGCATTGTTTTTAGTCGTCGTTTACGATAATACCCTTGAAGATTTAGTTAATTACAAGAAATATTTCTACTAAATTATAAACTGAGAAGTGAATGATACAAAATTGTTGCGAAAAAACAATGTTAAAAGTTCAACTTTAATACTCTGTAACTTTTACAGTAAGTATTTTTGTACCTATACAAGATAAACAGGGTTAAATTGTCACATATTGTCGCCAAAAATACTCAGTGAATGAGATACCCTGCTTTTTTTACACTCTGTATGTAAGCTACAGCTCCAGTAAATTTCAGCTCACAACAGTATATACATATTTATTTATTTTCTGGTTAAATATATGACATAAATAAGGAAGTAGGTGCTTATCTCACATCTAAATATTTATAGACATTTAACCATAAGTAGAACAAAACATATACTTATTGGATAAAAACTTCACCTTCTCTTCACTTTATTGTGTGTTTTGTCAATGATGTGCAAAACATCGCTTCCATCCGCTCAATGAAATTCACTTAAATCTTTGAAGAATATTTTATAACTTACTAGAATTTGTTCTCATGTTCTTCATATACCTACTAGCTTATAAGTTCTTCACTATAAATCCGGTAACACACTTGCGTTATTCTGCTACTATTGTTTCTTTTTTATATTTTGTGTGGAAAACCTAATTTCCGATCGAATTGTGCGTGTGTGCAACCGCAGGTAGCTCTGTGAATTCTCAAAAATATGATAATGTGGTTCATTTACTCAAAACTTCAATAAACTATACCTACTGTTAGGGTATATCTCCTCATAGGTACCTATATTTTCGTTTTTATTGTTAAAACTTTGTACTATTTGTTATTGTGGCAAAAATAATATTTTATGATCAGCAGCAATATTATAGCTATAAGAAAAATAAATTATAAATAAATTTTATGTTATCCTTTTGGATATATTTATACCTAGTGGTCAGTTTGTCATAAGTTATTATAACCCATTGAAGTTGATTGTGAAAAATGAAATACAATTTTGCCGCATTAATGATATCAGTAGTTTATAAACATTTTTATAATCACTACTGCGTTATCGTTTTTATTTGGGACAATTATAATGACATGGTTTAGGGGTTATCTAATTTGAACATACAAGGATAACGGTAGTCCAATTTAATTCAAGGCATGACTAAAAAGAAAAATTGTATTAACGGTTTATATAATACATGTAATATAAACATGATGTAAATATTTTTTTATTCTAAGACATGCAGGAAGCACCCGAAAAACTACGAAAAAAAAAATTAAATATTTGGAAAATATTGATGCAGTGAATATTATACATGCTACAAAAATTTAAATGCCTAAGTATAGCTTTTTGACTAGTTATAATTTTTCTTTAACATAAAATTATTACTTTAAAATAGTTCGCTTTTCTATAAATACGGAAGGGTATTTTAATAAAAATACCACTTTTTGAATTTTGCAATGGTGTCAAAATTCTGAAAGTTCTAGGAATCCTGGCGATTTTTTTCGTCAAGTTAAACCAATGATCTAATAAATTTCATCAGTTCAACATAATTCACAAATTGTGATAATTTTTTAATTTGCTCAAAATAATATACCTACGTTCTATGTGCTAGATTTTCACGTTTAAACCTGAACCATCCTGTATACACATGATTTTTAAGATAACCGATCAATCAAAGAGAGATGCAGTCTAAACTTTTTAGATTGCGACATGCAAGGGTACACATGCTAGTTAAAAATAAAGATAATATATTTACACAAAGAGATTTGTTAGTATGCAATCTATGTATAGAATTATCATTGAATATTTCCTGTGTATAATGTGTGGCAGATATGATAATAATAACCCTTCCTACACTACACACATAGTTTAAAAATTTGGCATATTGACACAAAAATAAACATACCTACCTATTAAAAGAATACCTATAAGGATTACTGTTTATTATTCTAAATTAAAAACAACAAACAACACATATTTTAACATGTCACTCAAACATATAATAAATTCAAAACTCGGGGATCATTTTACAAATCTGAATACATTTCTGAAATATTTTTATGTCATTTATTTTTGTAATTTTATTACCTAGCTTTTCTGTTGAATAAGCGCTATAAATCTGGTCATATTGAGAGTGCCTGAAATAAAGCATGATGTCATTGAGTGAAATAACAGCCCATTCTCATATGTTTATATGAACATATGCACTAACTGTTGAACTTGGCACATTGTTCCGGAAGTATTTTTATGTAGGTACTATTTCAGGTTTTTAGATGCACTATTACTTGGAAGAATTAAATAATCTCACCAACCTCCCCTGGTGCGCAAATGTAAAGGGGCTACTTTTTCAACAAACTTAAGATGCCGTAATCAAAATTTTTGTAGATCTCTTCAATTTTGAGATACTGATGTCAGAGAATAACAGCAGATATATTGGAAAGATGAACATTGCTTCGGATAGAGTTTTTTACCTAGCGTTCAGTGGCAGTTGTAATTTCTTTACAAGGTGTCTATTTTAAAATATTACAATTATTAACATACATTTTTTTAAATGGGACACCCTGATGTATTTTTATGCAATTCAATTGCATTATTTGTTTGTTAATTTAAAAAATATTTGTTACAAGATATATATAATATTAGCCGTAAATATCTTTAATTGAAGAACAAATATGTGTGACAAACAATAAACAAAGACAAACATGATTGATTAATTTTTCATTAATATCTCTTTGCAGGTAGGTAATTAACATACCAGTCAAAATGAGGTTCTTACTTCTGTCTATTGTGTTGATTCTCTTAGTCAGTGACATTTGTTCGGAGAAAGTTGTGAGTATATTTATAGTTAAATCTGTAAAATAAGAATTTAGTTATAGATAAAGTTGATAGTAAAAAAATTATGATTATTTTAACACTTTAAATGTTTTGTACATTTAAAGCATATCCTCTAGGGGTGGTATAATGCATTAAGACTTCCCTATTTCAAATAACTTTCACCACTTCCTTTCATGAGAAAACTCCAAAATCTCATCAAAATAGAAAATTCAATCAAGGTTTTGTTAAGATGTGATTAGCTAAATATCACATATCGCTTTTGCTATTCACAATAAAGTATTAGCAATTATTTTTTTTGTGTGAAAGATATCAATTTTTAAGAGATTGATTTTTAATTTTTTATTCAAAGGCAGCACATTATTTTGGAACGCATGAAATTATTAAATATTTACTATTACTGGTTTTCTGTTCTCAACTCAACCAAATTTTTTTCATTATTGTAACCAGCTTGAAACAAATAGCATATGCTCTAATAAACCTTTATAAATTGCTTCATTCTAAATATTTTTATCATATTATCTTTTTGTGGATTTGTACCTTACACTTGAGAATAATTATAAACAATTGAAATTTGTTAATAAAGCAGGAATTTACTGGGTACCTACATACAAGTTCTCTATCTATTTTGGAGTTAGCTGATTTTACTGCATGTGGGTGGTGCGGGACTGGTGGGTGCTGGGTGTATTATAACATTTTCATTACCACAGCTTGTACCACCAACCAACAGTCACTTGATCAGGTTATGCTAATTAAGCAAATTGTTTCAAAATGTGAGGTTGCAAAAATCATATATTTTGTTAACATAAACAGTGGTAATTAAAAAATATATTTGTTTTGTTTTCAAAACATGGGCATACAAAGTATGCTTATGCTATTATATATGTTTTAATATTCAAATTTTAAATATAATATATATGTACAGTTAAATTATGTCAAGATGTACCCACATATTATAATATACAGTTTACTGTTTCTGCTTCGACTACCACTTTCATAACTAATTATTAATCGATTTAAGAGGTGCAAAGCATGCTTTATCATTTCATAATTCAAAACGTTTATTGTGCAAATACTTTTTTTGGTGCATAATTTAAGAGGTATTTTCCGTTATAATAGAGACTTTTTTTGAAAAAATCAAATCAAAATATTTTAATGGTCATCTGAAAATAGTTGAAAAATATTTTTTAAAAATTACAGTTGCAGTTTTTTTTCTCAGCAGTCGATAAATATTTTGGAAAATACTGTAAATTCACCAATCTAACCCATCATTGTGTGAAAATATATCTACAGATCAAATATTTGCTGAGGCTGTTTAGAATGAAAAAAAAAAAAATGGTTTGTAGAATCCTCTGCCTCATCCTCTTGGATATATTTCAAATAACAATTTATTTAGATAAGGGAGTAAACTTTGTAGAAGTAAATATGTTCACAGACTAATTGTACGATTAGCTAAAACTGATTGTTAACTAATAAATATATTAAAAAAACCTATGAAGCGACATAAATACTTAAAAAATTCACGTATACTTAACTTGCCTAACAGAGGTCATTTCACTTATTTCCATAATCTGTAGTGAACTCTGTTTTTAATGGGCTGTATATTATTGTGCATAAATGATTGATATTTACCTAGTTTGGTTTTAAATAGGTTTGTTGTATTTTTGTTAATCTAATTTATTATTTTATTAGAGAAAACACAAAAAGTATAGGAAGAGGCCTGTGCTTGTAGAAGAGGTTGTTGAAAGTGAAGAAGTAAATGTTCCAGATACACCAGCGCAAATAGCTGATGATGTTATTGACAACAGAACTCCATTACTAGGTAATGCCTTTATTATATTCTACCCCAACTCATATTAAATATTGTCTTGTGTGTAATTATTTGATAACAATGTGTGGAGCACATGATTTTATCTATTTCTTCTAGATTGACTGGACACTATATTTTTTGCTTATCTATGCTGTTTTTATTAAAATCCTTATTAAAATCTATATAAAGATCAAATTTTTTTAATTAGCTATTTAGCGAGTTTTCCTGTTTTCTGTATTGTAAATAAATAACATTATTATTGATTCAAAAAAAAAAAAAAAAACAAAAGACATTTGCTTACATTTTACCTCTGCTTTCTCTATTAGAAGAAACATTGTTAGAAAGTTTTTATCATTTGATTATTAACATTAATTATTTTGATCAAAATTTATATGCAAAATAAAGTGTTTTAGCTTTTTTCTAGGTATCTTAGATGATAGATAACAGATAAAAAAAATTGGTTCTACTAAATTTAGTTTTATATGACGTATATTTGAGATCATTTTATGTTTAATTTTTCAGTTTGAACATATTTTTAATTTTGAACTAAAGCAATACTTTATTGTATTGAGTTTATACATTGCAATAATTTGATATAGACATGAAAGAGAATACAAGCATACATCTAAAAGATTTATTACGTTGTTAGATATTTCCCTTCCTTTTAATAATATTTTCTAGAAATTGATATGAACTTTTTGGGCATTGAAATAATATGAAAAGTTATTGTAAAAAATAAAAGAGAAAACCTGCTCGTAACTTTTTAAAGAAGCTCCTAAGCTATTAAGGTAACTTGATTTTAAATTGTTTTATTTTCACCCTTGAAGCAAGGCCCATTAATTCTTTACTTGAAACCTTGTATAGTTTTCATATGTACTGTACAGAATCAAATCTGTAGCTCTGTAATTCCTTTGTCACCTTGGCTGCTGCAATTCCAAATTAAAGCGAGCATATTCTATGCATGCCAAATAGATATAGGTATATATACCCCTTGTATGTGAAACCCTGTAGAAGTAACTACTGCATTTGGAGATTTCACCAAGTAGTTCACACAACATGGCATTATGAAAATAGTAATCATTGAGAATATCAATTTATACTTATCATTACCTACCAATTTAATAAATAGGCGGTTTGTCCAGCATGGATGGTTATAGTCTCTTGGAATGTTTGCTTAACATTATAAACCAATGTAATCTCTAACTTTTCTTATAGATCCATGTCTACAAGTTCGTTGTGGTGCTGGTCGAATTTGTGAAGTTGACAGTGAAGGGGAACCTCAATGTGTTTGCATTCCCAACTGTCCTGTTGAAACAGAATCTCGTCGAAAAGTTTGTTCCAATCACAATGAAACTTGGTCATCTGACTGTGCTATCTATCAACAACGTTGCTTGTGTGACAAAGGAGACCCACAATGCAAAGGAGAGCAATATAAACATGTTCATATTGAATATTACGGAGAATGTAGAAACATGCCTGTAAGTTGAATAAGATTTGCTTAAAAAATGTTTTCTGTTTTGTTACTAATTCTACAATGAAAGCTAATGTGAACTATTCATGAGTTTTTTTTTAATAACATATAAATATTTTATTTGACTAGCTTCTCTATCATACCTTATAAACCAGTGGATTTAGACACTCTTTGAAGCTCTTTGGATTGAAATGTAGTACAATAATAATCTTAAAAAGTTGTTACACACTCTATGTATTTGAAATTTTGTAGTAAATTTGACATTTTATTCACTAATCGTAACTATTTCAAAATCAAATTCTTAATTGTCACAAAAAATTCAATAATTGTTCAGTTAATTTTAAAAAAATCCTCACAAAATGTAGATGCACTGTGTTCCAATGTTCCAAGTCAATTTATTAAAAGCATTGACTATAAGCTTGCTATCAGATAAGTCAAAGTAGCGTTTTACTTTTGGCAACAGATTTCAGGCCATCCAGATCCAGAAGGCATTGCATTTATTATTATTATTATTTATTACATTTATTACCTTTACTACTCTATTAAAATAGTATCAGTAAGAAATTACCTCTCTTTCTGGCAAAGGTTTTGAGATCTGACGATTGCAACGCCTGACATTTCAGAAGGCCTACAAATGTCAAATGTTGTGGATATCAACAATTATATGGGTCCACTTATTCCTATATATATATATATATATATATATATATATATATATATATATATATATATATATATATATATATATATATATATATATATATCTTACTATCTATTCTGCGTCCGTACATTTTAAATTTACATATCATTCAGCGTCCACCACCTTTCTACGTCCATATACGGACGCAGAAAAAACATTCGTCTTTATTGCAATTGGCAATCATCGCTGGATGATGTGGTACAACAGAAATGATGCAGTTTCATACCTAATTTAATATCTACAGAAAAAGAATTTTGTAAGTTATTTTGTGTAGCTGTACACAATTTCTGGTCGGACGCAGAAATATTAGTAATATGTAAAATAATATACATTTTAAAGTTCAGCAGTTTAACACCAGTTGGCGTTGAATAGAGTGGCGTATATTTCCCGACCGTATAACCATTTTAATTATCTAAAACATTTTCAGATGATTGTGCGTCCACATCTTGGCAACAATGTATTTAGTTTATTTCCTGCATGTCTCCACCAAATTGAACCAGTCCTCTCTTTCCTCTTTTACCGCGGATAACTAATTTAACGCTGTTTTAACAACATTTTTTTCTGATGGATTCTGAAAATTTTTCATAAATTTTAGAGTTGAGGCCAATTCATATTTGGCTATTAATTTTATACTATTTATCACAACAAACAACGATAAATTTTGAAACATTGAGTAAATTTTTTGAAATTCATTTTCAATAGACTTTTGTCAGTTCCCTGGAGCAAATATCAATATGCTGTTGTTCTCTATATACACAGTGATTTAATTTTAAATACAGAAATTGCTGCAATAGATAAATTGCCAAAAAATAAGTGTGCTCTATAAACTTTTTTTCTGGGAGACGCGGTATTAGACATATAAGGTGTTAAAGTTTACAAAAAAATATATTTTCTGTAGTTAAAACCACGAGGTTAATATTACATTCAGTAAAAGGTAAAATTATTTGAATACGATGTAGTAAATTTCATTCAACGTCAGCGCAATATGAAGATATTACAGAAAATATATATTTTATTGTAAACTTTAACACCCTATCTCGAATACCGCTTCCCCAAGAATGAAGTTTATAGAGCAAACTCTACTTATTTTTTGGCAATTAATAAATTTCTGCTTTTTCGGTATTTAAAGTGAAATCACCCTGTATATTAAAATACCTTGCCCCTAAGGCACAAATGATGGCATCTTTTTTGCGATAGAAGATACTAGATCAGTCTCAAAATACTGTTCCTATTTCGGAATAAACGTTTCATGTTGGGAGTAAAATATTTTGTGAACTACTGAATTTTTATTTTTTGGACAGGTTTGTTTATGTTTGAACTCCATATTAATTCGCGAGAGTTAAGACCAAGACAAAATTTATATGGGACATAATTGCCTTCTAAACAGTCAACGTTAACTTTTGTACACAGATTGATATAAAATTTGTGAATTTGTTAGAAAATTCCCTTACTGATATTTCCTATGTTTTAGCAGCAAAAATATATGTTCCTTGTTTTGTTGAGCAATTGTTTTCTTAAGAAAGCTAATATTAATTTATTTCCGTCACTATTTTGTGATATTCGTATTTAAAATCCAAATTTGTATCACCACAATTAGCGTTATTAAACTCCTAACATTCAGTATACAAATAATTATATTAAGTGTCAGTTTTTACCTTACGTAATATCCGAATACCTAATTATAACAAATAATACTTGTAATGGAGTAATAGTAATAATAAGTTTGATTTTGCTCTACAGACCTCGTTTAAAATTTGCTCTGCTTGCATGTCTTCCCCTCATTTCTTCACAATCACGCAGTAGATGTTCTACCACTTCTCTCTCTTCCCAACAGGCCCTACATCTTTTCTCACTTTCATCTGTCCGCCAAGTATTATTTTTTTTCTCAACTGAATCTTACTAACATTATCCTTTCCTTCTTACTCTCCCTCTTTAATTTTGTTCTTCTTTCTTGCCTTTCTATATCTGTGTCTCTTAGCTGAAATTCTTTCCTCATCTGTCTGCCTCCAGTTCTTAAGCGTTCTATTTCTGTGATTGCATACCCATTTCGTCGGAAGTATATCTCTCTGTCTGTCCCTATATTCTCTCCTCCTTCCTTCTTTTTTTCTAACCCACACTGTTGTAGTATCTTGCAGTATTTCCTTCTCATTATCTTTTCTTTGTATTTTACTGTTAGGTTTCTTGCTTTCACCCTCATTTTATCTCTTTTGCTTTCTTCTCTGACAATGTAGCCCGTAGTTTCTCTGTCTGTTCCTAGTATCCACCTTAAATACTTCTCCTGTACTTTTTCTATTTCTTCAAATTCTATCCATCCTCACACATCGGCCCCATACAGGAGTATGTTCCCCGCTAAACTGTCGAATAATATTAGTTGTCTCTTATGTCTGAATTTTCTTTCTCTATGTCCCCCAAGCTGTCCCCATTGCTTGATTTACCTTCCTTATATTTATATGTGCTGCAAATGTATTCCAAAAATCATCAGTTTTGTGTTCTCTACATTCACTTATCTTATCATCTGTTTCATTTCGTTCTCTTCATTTGCTACTATAATGATGTCATCTGCATATTATAGAGTACCCAAACTTTTCCCACTACTGCTCCTCCTGCCTGAGCCATCCTCAATCTCTCCTCAATGTCGCCAATAAATGTTGCAAATAAGGAAGAGCTTAGTGGGCACCCCTGTCTCACTCCTTTGTTTGTATAAAATTCTGTACTTTCCATCCCGTTCACTTTCACTCTATTCAACGTTGTTTTATATAATATATATATCTTTAAGTTTTCTTATCAGGTGTTTATCCACTCCTCTGTCCTTTAGGTGTTCCTACAATTTTAGTCTTTGTACATTATCAAAAGCCGCTTTTAGATCTATGAATAACGCATACAACTTTCCATTTTTCTTCTGCGCTTCTTTGTTAATTAGATGATGCAATATGTATACATTGTCAATTGCACCCTTTCTGTACGCTGCCTGCCCGTCTGGTATAATTTCTTTTCCCTCCATTCCGCCTTTAGTTTTTTGTATAGCAGCTCTGTAACGTTTTGTTTCCTGGTTTATCCCTTTTTATAAATATGGGAGATTATTCCTTCCCTTCAGCGTTTTGGTTTACTCTTCCCTCATTGATAATTTCACAGAGACTGTTTACTACAGCGTCTGTGCCGTAAATCCTGGCCTCATTTTGTATTGTGTCCTTTCTAGCATTTTTTCCTTTCTATTTTTAATCTGTTCCACTATCTCTTCCCTATCTATTCTTTGGTTTCCATCTTCTATTTGCACACTATTTTTTTTTTCATATTCTTCGTTTCCACTTAATAATTCTACAGATAACTTTTCCATTCTTCCATTTTTATCTGCTCGCTCACTTTTTCCGCTTCTTTCTCTCTTTATTAATATACTTCCACGCTTCTGTGTCCGTTTTTATTTTCTTAATATTCTTCTCTTCTTCTTTCTCCTAACTCTGTTTCTTTTCCTTACAACTCTATAGTTGTTTTTCGCTTGCATATATTCCTCTTTTGTAGTTTTGTTCTGTCTCCATTTTCTCAGTTGTCCTCTGGCTTGTCGATTCAGTTCTCTGCATTCTTTATCCCACCAGCTTTTTCTTTTATCCCTATCCATTCTGTCAATTCCCTCATCTTCTCATTGACTACCTTTCCCTTAAAGCTCATCATCTGCGTTCTTCCTCTGTACTTTACTATTTCCTCTTTTCCCTATTTCGTTATTTGTAATTCTTCTCTTATTTTTGCTTGTCTCTCTGTTGCTTCTATCACGTTTTCCGGTCCCCTTAAAGTTATTTCCAAAGGCATATGATCCGACTCCACCCTGTCTGCTATTTTAAACTTTCCACTTCCTCCCAAGCATCTTCATAGACTATTGCATAATCAATTACCGACTCTCCTCTTGGTCCCAGATATGTCCAGTTTCCTTTCTCGTCTCCCTCCTTATTTCCATTCAGTACATCCCATCCATTATCTTTTATTATTTCCTCTATTACTCTCCCCATTTTATTATCTATTTTATCTATTCTCCCTTTTCCGACTCTTCTCTTCTTTTTGCGATTTCTCCCATTAGACCATTAAAATCTCCTGCATTTTGTCCTTGGAGCGGTCATTTACTTTTTCCTTAATTTGCGACTTCAAATCTTTCATCTACTACTACTATATACCGTTATTATTCTCCATGTATTGTTTCCTATGTTTACTCTGCTACTTATCATGCTCTTGTGTTTTTCATTTCCTTATTACTTACTATTTCCTCGCGTATCCCCATTATCAACCCACCCTTCGCTCTGCCTTTCGTCTTCACCCTTTCGGTCCCTTGGAGTTCCCATTTGAAGCATTTTGGTAATCTGTACTTAATTTTTTCCCACGATTTCTCTTCTGCTCATGTTTCCATCATTCCCACTATGTCAAACCCTTCCACGTATTCCCAGAAGTCTGCCTCCTTATTTGTTATACCTGCTACGTTCCAATACAGCGCCTTTGTTCCTGATTTCTTCTTCCCTCTGTCTACCTGTGTTTTTCCCATCTTTTTCCCTCAGTTTGTTCCTAAAATTACTTTCCTCCTTCTTATCCACGTAATGTATTAAAAAGTTAATACTTTTACACAACAAAATGCCATCTTTTTCAAATTTGAATTTAGATCAACGTGACACGTGTGCTAACAAATGATTATGCTTATACACTTTTAGAGAAACGTATTTATTATGCAATAATTAGATAATCTTTAGTTGTTTGCATTTTTCTCAAATGTGTTTCAGTAGGTGTGACTTCTATTGTTTATTTTTGCGTGGATAAGAAACTTGTTTTTTGTTTTTCTACTACACAGCGCGACGATAAATAAACAACAATTTTATAAAAAAACTATTTTTAGGTTTTAAATGTATAAATATTTTTTTAATATCACGGTTAATATAATTAAAGATTATCTAGTCTGTCCTGTATCAAATAAAATTGAAAAGTTCAATGTTACCAATAATTGGTTAGTGAGCAAATTAATTATCTCAAACATTTCTATATCGCGTCGTGTCAGACCCAGGAAAGAATATACTATATAAATATTAAAGGTCGAAGTTGTCAAGGAAGTGGCAACTATGTCGGACGCTGAAACATTGTTACTAAGTATTATAATATACTATTGGACGCAGAAAAGATACAAACATATAAACGTATATCGGACGCGGAAATAATAGTAAAATGTAAGGACGCAAAATCATTGCAAAGTAGAAATCTTCTATTATTGAAGGCAGCAAAAAGATTTCTGTTATATACTCTGTATTTTCAATTATAAAACATTTAAGACGCCACCTATGTCTAAAAATATTTCACTATACTTTAACGGACGTAGAATCGTTGTAATATGAAAAGACGCAGAAAAGATAAGAAGATGTATATATATATATATATATATATATATATATATATATATATATATATATATATATATATATATATATATATATATATATATATAATGTTAAATAGAGATGTAAAAGTGTATCAAAAAAGCAGGTCATCCCATTAAGTGCATATTTTTCACGACGAATATGACGTTTTGCGACATAATTAAGGAAAATGTTTTTTGCCACATTTAAATACTATCACTTAGAGAATTAAATGACAATTTTACATTATTTCAAATAATTTTTAACAAAGGAATAATTTTTACAAATTGATGGAGTGGATATGGAAGAAATATCACTATTGTGGCCATCACACTCCCTAATTTTACTCCATTGGATTTCAGTGCTTGTGGATTTATGTAAGACAATGTTTATTTTGAATTGATGGAGAATATTAATTAATTGAAAAGAACAAATTACAAATGCGACTGAAAAATTTTAAAAAATTAAAAAAACAAAATTTCTATAATAATTGGAAAAGCCCATTTATGCATTTATTAGGCATCTGGACATGTGGAACAATTAATAAACTAAACCACGTTCTGTATACAATCAGTTACAGCATTTAAAACCTTGGTAAATTATTTACAAATTGTTCTTTGGATGTGTCTTTGGAATTTGAGATTAAAAATTTTACTAAGTGCAACCCATCAATTCTCAGTGCCTGTCATCAACGCTCGTTTTAGCAATACTGGCGCTGTGGCCGAGATATATACAGTGTCGCTTGACATAAATGTGAATATAAGGAAACAAATAAAAGAAATTAAATAACATGTATTTTTTAAAATCACAGTTCATATAATAAAATTTAACTTTCCTTGCTTTTCTATAAGCAAACTATCTTATTAACTCAGCGAAGTCCATGTTTTTGGCAATTTCGTTTTCGATGGCCGAGTTTTTATTTTTTTCATTTTCATCTCTTCACCATCTATGCTTGGGCTGACAAAGAAACTAGTTAATTTTTATGCTACAAAATGGGAAAACATTGTTTATGGGTGTAAATCAACATAAAATTGGAGAGACAGGTATCCTGTTTCGTTTTCTTTAAAGGGTCATTTACAATAATACTTTTGGTTAATCACAAGTACTTTTTAAGGGAGTAATTTTTGTATATGTATAGAATAGAGTTAAATCATCATAATTTGTCATTGAAAACATGGAGTTAATGGGATGACCTATTTTTTGTTATATGTATATTAATTACAAAATTATGGCATTTCCCTATTTTTTATCTCTATTTTTATTACACATCTATCCATGTCCATGCTGATCTCCCTTCTACTTTTTGAAGCAAAAAGTTTGGTACTCGATTGGATTCTATTGAGACCGTATATAAAAACCACATATTAATTTCTACTCTTTCCTCTACTCTGTGGACTTCTTATTTCTGTTGTAAGCCTTCTAATACGACGCTGCAGGAAACTGAAAAAAATTGTTTCTAGCAATGTACCAAGGAAGAAATGGCTGACTTCCCTCGCAGGATGCGTGACTGGCTCTTTAACATAATGAGAGATTTAGCTGACCGTCAAGAATTAACCCCTCATTACTTAACCATGGAGCGTGAAGCTGAATCCAATATGACTCGTCGCTGGACTAATGCTGCTATTTGGAAATTCTGTGATTTGGATGGACACCCACCAGACAGGTAGGTCTAGTATATTTTACAGACCAATGTTTGCAAACATAAGAGCAGTGCAGCAGCATTTTTACATTTTTGAGCATAGTTATAATTTCCAAGTGATCGAGCAGCTAAAAAATTTATGAAAAGAAAATTACATTTTTTTATTTTTTCATTTTAGTGGACATTCTTCAACTGTATTTTTAAAACATAAAACAAAATTTTTGTTAACCAAATGTTTGTTGTAAAAATAAATAACAAATAGATAATAAATCATCTATTTGGCAAACTGTCATATGTCATAATTCAGTTAAGCCGGCTTCAGAGAACGACATATGTTGCCAGCCACACTAAGTCACGTGACTTTCAGTCAATGAAATTAATTGTATTTGTTGTTGAAGTCGAGTGAAGTTCAAAATTTCCAACTTCAACTAGCCGGAGGAGCGACATTTGTACATAACATAACCGACAAAAACAAAACCAACTTTATAAAATCTTTATTTCACTGAAATTAAACTGGTGGTGGAAATTTTGCCAGCAACACTACGTTGTTCTCTGAAGCAGGCTTTATTGCTTCAGTGTGTCATTTTCAGTTAGGGTGTTACAAATTCAGGGCTGCTACTTCAGAGGCGTATTCTACACATTCATTTAAAATAAAGTCTAAATTGTGTACTAAGGAAGATATGACCATTTAAAGATGGTACCGATAGACTAGTTTTTTGATCATAAATGCATGAACGGTATGTCACAAAGTCATGAAATTTGATAAGATAGAAAAGAACTGGATTCGGCGCAATCATGCAAAAGGGAAGTTTTGAAATAATCATTAGTGTGGACTGTGGAGGGGTAAATAAATTGTCTACACTGCACCTGTTGATGATATTAATGATCAAATCAAAAATCTCCAATAGATTGTCAGAGCAAGGAGAGGCCATACTCTACTACTACTAAATATTAGATTAGATAAAAAATTTTTTTTCGAAATATTTGACCTCACTGAAGGCCTGTAACTCCGTCTATGTGTAATAACTTTCTATATATATAGGACTGTTTGCACCTGCTCTGTGTCAGTTCATATGACGAACACCCTGTATATGTGTATCCCAGAACTACACTATGTTAAATTCTAAAAATGAATTTTACAGAAGAAATTTAAAAAAAAATTAACTTCATTAATTTCATAAATTCTCCTAGTCCAACTATAAATTTTCTACGGTAATGTGCTCATTTTGAAGAAAAAATAAATTTTTTATGAAGAATGGCCTTGGCTATTTATTTTTAAAAATCTACAGCAAATAAATTTTAAACATTTTAATGTACATATTACACTATTTTCATTTTAAATACATTTAATAATCATTTAGTTTTATGCTTCATACTACATATTTTTATGTAAATAAATTATTTTATTTTATAATTTTTAGATCTGTATCCCGACACGAACTTTTCCCCATTCGTGCACCCCTAATGTCTTTGGAGCACTGCATCGCTCCTTTCTTGAATTCTTGTGACAGTGATAACAATCACAGAATAACCCTTAAGGAATGGGCCAAATGTTTAGAATTGGAAGAGGTATTTTTTTGTATTTAAATATAAATTTACTTTTTCTACTCATATGCGAGAATAATATTTTTGTAGTACTTAGTCAATGTGAAAGTGACATTTAAGTTCCCTGAAGAGGAAAATGTCATTTTTCTCTGACAAAAATGAAAATATCAAATTGTTTTCTTTTTTAATTAAATTTATTGGAAATTACAATAAATTTAATTTATTTATTGGAAATTACAATAAATTTAATTTCAACCAAAAAAAAAAAAAATTGTTCAAACCGAAAATTAATTGAAAAATTAAGTAATATGATATACTATTTCTATGTGTGACATCGCTTTACAAAGAGAATGTGTATGTTGCCATAGAAGTTAGTAATAGCAAGAGTTATTTATGCTACATGGAAAGTAAGAAGCATTTAAAAATTCCAGTCCCAGACTGGTCAAAGGTGGTCAAAGGACACCTATGTGGTGTATAACATTTTATCTGCTTCCACAGTTCTCTATATGAAACTCAACTTAAAACGTTGACTTCTTTGTTTTAAAATCACTTTTATAAAGAGAAGTAGCTTATATACCTTCCGTTGTCAATAGTGTGTGTAACTGTGTTACTTTTCTAGTAAAATCCACTTAGCTGCTTAAAAATAATGTGATAATAGCTTCATTTTCCATTGTGGGACCAGATAAAAATGGTTTATTGTAGTTCCAATATTTTGAGTTAAATTGAACATATAAATATAATGCAAGTATGAGTAGAAAAAACATTTATAACGCAAGATGAAACACATTTTTTTATTTCTGAAAAAACTTCTTTTTTGTCTAGTGGTTTTAAGACTTTCACAGGTGCTACCATTTGATGCATAGTGATTTTCCGGGTTGTTATACCGTGACGTCGGTCGCTGCCAGAATCTTCGGAATTAAAGTGCACATCCCTAGCATTAGCCGGGATTATTTGACCTGCTCTAGTTGTTCTCGAGCTAGGCGACTCTGTGGGAACAGACTTGCTATCGGTATCTCTGGATCTACCCATATATTAATCTCGGCTCTTATTGTTGGTATTCCAACTGCTACAGTGGGAATGGTTCCTTGCATAATGGTGGTTTTCCGAGACATCCCGTAGCCACCTCTGTAACTGCCTGCATCCCATGCCAAACTCTTCACTGTCAGCATCTTTAGTGGTAATTCCGCAAAAACTTCACTGAGACTCAGCCTCAGTCATAACAACCCGGAAACTCACTATGTATCAAATACATTTTTGTATCTTCGTTATAAAATTTACAGGTGCAACATTTAAGTTGGCAAACGTTAATATCTTAAAAATTAAGCATTTGAGGGAAAAATGTTTGAGACAAAAGTATCATCGTTTTATTTATAAGCGGGGTTTAATGATTATACGTTTGGTTTAAAATTTCAAGGTTATTAGAAGGACACCTTTTAAATAGGAACCACTATTTTTTTTTAATGATTCGTATTGTTTGTACAAAAACTTAACAACTTTTGTTCCATGGTTCCACGGAGAAGTACAGAACACTTCTGAAAAGTGAACAATCATTGACTGGATACTAAAGGTAAGTGCAAACCCCCTGGAAAACTAATGTTATTTATGAGAGCAACAAAATTTTAGTGCGTAGGTACTAAGTTATTGCATTTATTTGCCAGTTATTGCCAGAAGTTAAAAGTTAACAATTTTAACAGATATTCAAAATGATGGCCTTTGACTGAAATACATACTGCAAAACTACATCGTCCCTGCTAATATATCCATCATGTTGCGGCAAGCATTTCTAATGCGTTCATGCATATTTTCTGGTGTGGTTGGTACCTCTTGGTAAACTTGTTGTTTAAGATATTCCCTCAAAAAAATCTAGGGAAGTCAAATCAGGGGATCAGATGGGCCAATGCACTTGACCACGTACCTCGTCCAATCCACCGCCCAGGAAAATCCTGGTCGAATATTGCATGTGACATCCGTGCATAATGTGATGGAATGGTACCACAGGTTCCTCGATCCTGACTTGTAGTGGTATGTTTCATATCTGATGAAGAATTAGTAGCCAAACTAATAGTCAATGGTGTTTATCGCAGAGGTAACTGCTAGTTCTACATTCTATTGCTACTGTTACGTTCAATGCGTAATTACTCGTAAATGCTGAAAGTAAATATGAAAATTGATAGAATAAAAGTTGTTAAGTTTTCTACGAATGATATGAATCAATAAAAAAAATAGGGGTTCCTTTTAAAAATTAAAGTTGCCCTTCAAATAACTGAAATTCTATACTAAATGTATAAGCATTAAATTTGGCTTATAAAACGATGATACTTTTGTCTGAAATATTTTCCTCTCAAATGCTTGATTTTCAAGATATTCACGTTGGCCAACTTAAATGGCATGCCCGGTATATTCTCTAAACTATTTTTATTTATTTATTCTTTTTAGGACGAAATTGAAGACAAATGTGAGGAAATTACTGATGAAGAATAGTAAATGTATATTAAACTGTTAGATATAGGAAATGCCAACTTAATTTTAACATACTCAGTCTTCTTTGCAGAATGAAATGGTGCTATTTAGTTTAAAAATATATTTTTTGAAAATATTTTTTTATTAATTTGAAATTATAGTTTTATATTTCTTTTGTACCTATTTTTTTTTTATTAAAATTATAACACTGCCAAATATACTTATGTATTTTTTGTATTATAATATAACTATATGTATGTAAGTATATATAACCTATTAAATAAAAATGGGAAACATTTTATTGTGTTTTACTTTTTACATCATTCTAGGTACAAAGATTATTTACTAAAAAAAAATATTAGCAGGACATAGCAGTTCTGGTTTTTAAAGCTAAAGATTCTCAGTTACAATCAATCGACATACATTCTGTTAATATTTTAATTATTTATGGAATATAGATTGAGTCAAATTCTACTGTATTTCTGGATGTATCAGAAACTATTAGCAATAGATTAAATGTATGTAGTAGCGGAAGGAATTCAATGATTTCACCTCATTCTAATATATGAACAAATAATAATAATATCTCTACCCCTCTTTCTAATCACGAGGCCCATATATCGAGACTTGTGAACATATTTATATTTTTATCAAAATATTTAAAACACACTGCAGCAGAATAAAATTAACATTATATACAGTGTCCTTAAAAATATTTTAGGTTGCTATTCTACTTCATATAAACAGGCCAACAAATGGACTCTAAGAGAGCTAGAATCTGTCCAAGGGTCGATTCTGTGAAGATATGATTTTTGTTCAATGTTATCGAACAGTTTCAGGTAAAATAATATATTTTGAATAATTCAGTTTGTTATACTGAATTTGATTTAATTGATCCAAAGTAACCTTTCATGGAAAAAGATATACGAAGCCATTACACATTAGATACATTAATTTGCAGGGCAGTTAGAACTGACAAAGGCAATGATATAGTTGCGGCAATTTCAATAAGCATTGATTTGCATATGTATTAAATACCTGGTAGGTAGGAGGTAGGTATCATAGGTCCAAGGTTCTGTAAACAAGGCTTTTATTGCTTATGCAGTAAACATAATAATTTGCTAGATCATAGGCATCACATATTAGAATTTTTCTTCTGAAAAGTTACAAATATAAAATGTACAGGTTTGTTGTTAGAAGAGTTATACAGAAATGAAACAGATAACAAAATATGATTTTAAATCATTATAAAGAAAAAGGAATAAATATAAAATTATTTAGTATTTCATTTTCCCTCCAAATTTTTAATTCTTCGAGGTCAACCAAGCCAAGCAAGCGTCATTTCACTAACCATCCAATCAATAGTCAAGTCACTTCCCGCTGCAGAGTTTGTTTCTTATTGGTTTTCTCAAGCCACGTGATTACATGCTTGCTCTTTATTGGTGGAAAATTATCATTTGGCGCGTTTACGTTCGGCAACCGTTTTATTCGTGATTTGTCGTTTGCAAGCTTTGGTAGCGTTGTATTAACATTGTTAAACAATGGTAAGTTTGTACGCAAAATTATTATTAACAATGCAATACTGTTGAAAAATATTAGGAGCAAATGATAATCAAATATTGGAACCAACTTTTGTGAGTATTGCTATAAGCCAAATATGTGTATTCTGCTGTTTTAGGCAGGCGGTAAAGCTGGTAAAGATAGCGGAAAAGCCAAAGCCAAGGCGGTATCTCGGTCGGCGCGTGCTGGATTACAGGTACGTTTATTGTAATAATAGAAAAGCACAATTTCTTAAATGCGGTATTAACGTTTCATCGTCAGTTGACGATAATATTTTGATGTGAATATTTTTATAACAAAATTTTAGGTTAGAACATTTCTAATGTTTACTCTTGTTGCAGTTTCCTGTGGGAAGAATCCATAGACACTTGAAAAATAGGACAACGAGTCACGGGAGGGTTGGGGCAACTGCAGCAGTTTATTCAGCAGCTATTTTAGAATACTTAACCGCTGAAGTATGGTTGAATAATGAGATAACTTCAACTTTTTTAAAATCATTTTTTTTTAGGTACTGGAATTAGCTGGTAACGCAAGTAAGGATTTAAAAGTAAAAAGAATAACACCACGTCATTTACAACTTGCAATAAGGGGAGATGAAGAACTTGACAGCTTGATTAAAGCCACAATTGCTGGTGGAGGAGTAATTCCGCATATTCACAAATCTTTGATTGGAAAGAAAGGAGCACATTCACAGCCAGCTTAAAGCTAATTTAACACCTAGTTACATTTTATATAAAGACTTGTACCATGTGTCGATAATGTGTTTTAATATTGTTCGACACATATTCACTGTATGCAAGGCAGTGCAGTATGTTAAATATTAAAAGAATTATTTGTCGTTTTAAAATTGACTCAACTTTACTACTGTGGGTATCGCAGATGTTTATTTGTCTTTGAAATTGTACTGATAATTTGTTTCAACGTGCCTTGTCCTTTAATATTTTTCTCAGTTGTAATTAGGTTAGATCTAATGTGTATTTTAGCATGTAGTTGTTCATTTTTACATTTAAATAAATGTAATTTGTGTTCATTTCATATAAATAAATAATTTTCTTATATTTCAAATATCAATTTTATTTTGTACAGGCTGTGATTGATTTCATATCAAAATATGGAAAATTTGTTTCTTTGTATCTTTAAATGTCTTCTGTAATGAATCAATCATAGATTATATATATATTGGAATCAATTTCAATTAAAAAATAGAATTTAACCAAATCTGGGTCATATTTTTTTAATTACGTACCGATAAAAGCGATTTCTGTGATTTATATTTGACAGCTGACATTGCTGACGCTGATGAACGACATTCGAATTTTTAAAATAAAATAACGAACTCGATATTAAGTTTATTAATGGCTGTATTTTGTGCATTCTAATGAAAAGCTAATTTTATCAGCTTCCGTAATTTATGTATATCTTTCATTTTATTTTGAACTTATTCAATTAGTAATAATTATGTGACTTCAGATAAATAATAGTAATATTTTATTGCTTTGTTAGGTTATGGACAGTACTTACATATAAAACATGGAATTTTGTAACAGAAACAGTTATAGTTATAATACCTTAAGAACTGAAACAATTGAGCCTCCAAGTTACCTAAAGGAACTTTTTGTTGATGAAGATAATATAATCTTGGTTTATGATAAGGTAAAGAATTTTAAATCACTATATGTCCTACAGTTGTGTATAAACCTTAGACACAAGTAACTTTTAAAGTTTTCGAAACATAATGTACAATTATAACTTACAGTAATATTCATGTATAACATTTAATGTGCAGAGTAACAAATTTTTAAATTTCATTAGAAAGATGCTTCTAACGAAAATGGAAATTCTCCAATTAATATTAAAAATGAAAATGATATTAATAACTCTGCAAGTGATTTAACTGGGGATCCTTTGAAAGTGGATTTGGATGGCGATGAGTCTTTTGGATCTTATGTTAATTCAGAAAAACCAAATCATTGGAGTGTTGAGGAGTGTAGCCACTTTCCGTTAAATCTTAAAACTGCCAGGTAGAATAAAATTTATTATATAGTGAATATTTGTTATTAATCATGCTCAAATAGATTTTAATTTGGTATATTCCTCGTATGACCAGGCACTACAGATTTATTTCATCGATACAGATTTATCACTGTATTATATTTTAATTTATATTGATCAAATATTTGATTTCTATTCATTTGAATTTATTTGGACATACGTCAAATTTTGTTTATTTGAAGCGCAGAGGCTGCCGCTTTTGGTTTTTTGTTCGAGCATTGACCAGTTCCTACAAAAACAACAGTATTACAAAACATCCAAAATTTTGAGAAGTTCCTTAGAAAATCTGAGCACGTTCAAAACAATATCTCTTCAATTTGCCAATTATACAAGTTTTCTCAAGAGTTAACAGATTACAGGCTGCTAAGACATTTAGCATAAGAAAAAATAATATTTTTATCTCTGTTTAAACTGAGATAAAAATATTATAATTATTTCATTACATATACTTTATATGCCAGCGGCACACAGAAAATTGTATACGGTACTATAATCACACATCACAGGATTCATATAAATAACCATTAACATTTAAATTGATAACATATTTTAAGTATCTGAGGAAATGTCATACAAATCAGTACAGTTAAGTATTTTCTAAATTATTCAGTTTGAGAAAATGTATTCTGTTATAGTTTTGGCTTTACGCTAATAGAAATCGTAGGTGCATTTTTCTTTTTTTTTTACATTAAACGCCAGCCTTAAGGGTGCCATTTTTATACACAAATTCATAGTTGTTTGTTGAGAGAATAAAGATCTGAATAAATTAGAAAGAACGTCTCTTCATTATGTCAATTATACAGATTTTCTCCAGGGTATATACTCGCGTCAAGAATTCAGACGTCTTACGTCTTACGTCATATTGTCAACATAATTTTCGATATTTGGTCTCGTTAAAAATAATATTTTTTTGCAATTTAGTGCAAAATATAATGCAAACTTTTAGTGTAGTATATAGTTTTATTACTATCAGTTGCAGTTTCTTAAATATTTTGATAAAAATATAATGAATTATTCATTTGTTCGTATGACGTAAGTCGTCTGAATTCTTGTCGCGAGTATATAACTATTTCCAGGCCGGTAAGTAAGAGAAAAAAGCATCATTTTCACCTGTTATGTTTTGTCATAAATTCTCCTGATTTTTACATGTTAACTGTACATTGAGAAAATTGTTTACAGCATTTATAAACATTGTCACACCCTGGTGAATTGTTTTACTATTAACTAAACTATTAACACTTGATATAAATTATTAAGTATTCTTTCACAGTGTATGGTACATTGTGGTAAGGTACAATTCATGCTCTTTCATGTTTTCTAGTGCATTTCTCACCCAAAAGTTAAAGGAAATGATTCAATTTCATCATTATATTTTAGATATTGTCTGTTATATTTTTTCCCAGGCCTGTTAATAAGTGAATACAAAAATGGAAAATAAGTGTAATTATTTTCTACATTTCTTTAGGTATATGTGAAACAATAATAATAAATACAAAAGAATTAGCTTCATTTTAATAATGTAGTATGCATCTTTTGAACGTCAAATGAATATTGCAAAATGCAAATTTGCATAATCTGCTCTGAACTTTAAAGTTCAAGTCGAAGAGTGAAGATTTGATATGACTGCATATGGATCCCCACTAAAAATAGCAAGATATTTAGATAGGGATTAGATGGTAAAGAGTTGCAATGTCCCAAGTATAGCCGTTATTGTCCATCATACAGATTTCTATTGACTTATTTTGTCCCTCTTACATAAAAACAATGGAAAGATGTGCACTTTCAGAAGTTGTCTATTCAGGTGTATTTTGTCAATGCAGATTCATAACTATCCTATAAATTTAAATTAATATTGATAAAATCTTTATCAGAACTATACGCAGACTATGTAGATGTATAATTTTTCGATATTTGTTGCTTCTTTAACTTTTATTTTAAACTAATATAGAAAAAATATCTTTATCTTACATTTGAAATATTTATATGTATAAACTCTTTAAGCAATCTAAATACACAAAAGCCATATAGTTTTTTTCCCAAAAAAGATATATGTCTGTATCGTTTTTCTGTACCTAACATTAAAAATAACAACTAACCAACCTTAGCATTGTGTGACATTTTGCAACTTTACAGAAAATATTATGTGTTAAACACCACATTGAAATATTATGTGTTGTATTTAATAAATATGTATATTTGCTTTTAAATATGAACTGCAAAAATATAGAATAAGCCATATAGCAATTTAAATGTACCAATGATTTATGTAGTTTCTACTTCCTCCATCGTGGTCTCGAAAACACTTATTTTGACAAGATTATGATTCTATAAACATACACCTTATTTAAGGCAACCATAATATATCTTAATATTTCGTTTTTGAGTAAGATTTAAAAAATGCATTCAATAAAATAGATTTAATAAAACCAAAACACCAAGATACCTTTGTCTCAAACAAAATAAAATACAAATACATATATTCAAAGCAATAGTAAACAAATTGATAATTCTTATAGCTCATTCTGTAAGTTTGTTTAATATAGTTGCGCCAAGAATTCAGACAACTTACGTCATACGAACAAATGAATAATTTATTATATTTTCATCACCACAGCAGTCGTACTACCAACAATAGGAGCCGAAATCAATATATGAGCGGGCCTAGAGATACCGATAGCGGGTCTGTCCCCACATAGCCTAGCCTGAGAACAACCAGGACAGGTTAAAGAATCCCAGCTGATGCTATATTCGTGTCAAGAATTCAGACGTCTTACGTCATGGTTGACATTAGGCAATTGTTTCTATTTTCAACGTAATTTTCGATATTTGGTCGCGTTAAAAACAAAAAATTTTTGCAATTTACTGTAATATATAATGCAAACATTTAGTGTAGTATGTAGTTTTATTACTCTCAGTTGCAGTTCCTTAAATATTTTGATAAAAATATAATGAATTATTCATTTGTTCGTATGACGTAAGTCGTCTGAATTCTCGACGCGAGTATAGAGATGTGCACTTTAGTTCTGTTACTGGCAGTGACCAGTTACTGAGGTCACTGCATAACAACCTGGAAAATCATTATTAAATAATAGCATGTACCGTGAAAGCCTAAAAACTGCTAGAATTATTCATTTGTTCGTGTGACGTAAATTGTCTGAATTCTTGCCACAACTATAGTTAGCTACATACTCCTTACTACAATGTAACTAAATATTTGTTGTGACTGAAATCCAACTTTACGTCATTAATACTACCATGGTAGCTGGTTGTTATTGTAGATTGTGTACATCAGTACCATATAGGTACCTAACTGATACATATACCGCATCAATCTATCTCCATATGGTAAAGTTAATCGATATCGAAATAAAGATATCTTAAAGATTCTATACATAATCTGTCTCACTTGGTCATATGGGTTGTTTTAATTACTTCAAATTGTTTAATTGTAATTTCAAGAGATAGATGATTTTTTTATATTCTAGAGCATATTTAAATCAACAAAATAATCTTAAGAAGTGCGAGGGAGAAAATCAACAGCCAATATATGTTATATGTGATGGGAAAGATATGTTACATACAGTCTTGATAGGAGCACAAAAATGTAATAAATTTATAATGACGTCTTTGGTCAGTGTTGTTGGATGCTATTCAAAAGACCATGAAATATTAGCGTTAGATGCAATGGAAATCGACCATATTAAAAATACTAGGGTTAAAAATCCCAAAGTAAGTTTTTGCATAAAAATGGATATATTGTTTCAGTTGATTTAAAAGAAGAGCAGCTTTTTAGTATCTTATACAAATATAAGATACCAAAAAGCTGCTCTTACGTCAAAACGTAAATTGTATTAGAAATTAAAATTACTTTTAAATTTCTTAAAATCTCCAAAGCATACCTAAGATGTAAACCCCATTTTGTTTGAAAAGATGTCAACTTTTAGCAAAATATATTTACTGATGAATGATTACTGCTTCTTAAGAAAATAATAGTCTAAATTTTTATATATCTTTTATATATAAATAAATTATGAAAATTGGAATATTTATGAATTATATTGAAGCAGGCAAATGACCTGAGTGAAATTGTTTTTGATGATGCCATATCAGTACATTAGAAAGAGAAATAATTTGCACTTATGTTGAAGCAATATTCTTCTGAAGTCTATATGTCACATTTAAGCGATGTTTACAAGTCGAGAGTCAAGTAACTTGCCTCCGCATTTGCACAATTTAATTCTACCTCATCGTTTCCTAAATTGCGTCACCTGCGTAATACCTGTCTGCCGAATCAGCTAAATTTCAATATAGAATTCTGTACTGTTCTGTAGTTCTGTCATCAGTTTTATTTGAAAGATATATGGGATGTTACAAAGGTGTATATAGGTAGTTAGTATTGGAGTTAATAGAGAAAATAATTTAAAAAAATATATTTAGTTATAATATTTATAATAATAATTATATATAATATAATTTAACATCTATAACGACTTTTAACAAGACTTATGAGATCATAATTCATATAGTTTCTGTACACTGTAGCTTACCTTTTAATATCACCTACTTCTAACCTAATCTAATTTGGTTTATTTAAAATGTATGTTTTTATGTCTGGAACATTAATACCATTCCTATAATTCACATAACGTGCTTCTGTCCAAATATTGTAGATTGTTAATAAAATATGTACACTATAATAGACTGCTACTTCACTTTCACCATGAAAAACACAATACTTAATTATTTTAAGTTGTATCAATTTATAAATTTAAAAATAATGCTTCAACAGAAACATACATTCAACAGATATTTGAAATTTGTCGTAATTTTTAAGAAACGTCAAATTACTAATACAAACAATTGACAACTATGACATATGCATTGTCAAGTGCTGCCACGCGCTGTGAGTCACTGCAAACAGGCAGTAGAACAGACTAGATAAAGCACAGCCGCTGCGATTTAGCAGACAATGGTACATGTAGCACTCAAATCAAGCTACTTGACCCACTTGATTTGCTTCACCACATGATGCAAGCTGATACATGACTTGACTGGAACTGGTTACATGATGCAAGAAAAATATTGGACTTGACTTTACAGCTCTACTTGACCATTTTGCTGGATCCATGTAAACCTTGCTTAAAAGAATAATTTATAAACTTTCTATAGTCACATTTGTATTGCATTGTAAAAGTACTTTTCAACACTTCCAATCAGACTCATGTGAAATAATTGTTGATAGCTGGATGTGTAAGTATATTTTCTAGGAAACAGGAACAGTAATGGAAGAAAACTCTGTCAACTTTTACTACAAGTAAATATTTCAGCAAGAAGAATAAAATAGTACGAAAAGCGGTTCATCTGTTAGTATGAAACTTACTATTTCTCATACTGTAGGCAATATCATCATCAGACTCTTATCTTGGAATACTATAATGAACCTGTATGTAATGTATTTTTTAGGTTGATTATTTAGTAAAATTCAAATATTATTTGTATGGAAGTGTGCTGCAGACTTTTAAGAATATTAACCAATCTGTGCATCATGGAAGCGTGTCAGTTGAAGTTACTTGTAATAGACGTGTATTTAATGCCCCACAAAATCCTTCTAATATGAAAATGGTAAGATAAATGATTAATAACATTAAATATTATAGCATTACATATCTTAATATAAAATGTATTTGTCAGTAAGGGTTACCTATAAATGAATCATTTAATTATTTCAAACTATCGTAGAAACGTTCTATAATTTAATTATTTTAATGATATTGATATTTTTACAATATTTTATGTAATATGCAGAACACACCACTAAATAGAAATGCAAATTCAATATTTTCTAAATATTTACCCTATAGAAACCTTCATTATTCAAAAAAATAATATTTATATTATTGTTTATCTAATAGCCCCATAAGTAGTATATATGTGTACAACTAAACAAAAAATGGTATGTTTGGGTTATTAATGTAAGCAATTTTTGAATTAAGTATCCTTCAGTTAAAACGATTACGTGTTTAAATTTTTTAATATCTCTTTTTAATTTAAAAAAGAGACATCTACTATCAACTTTAATTTTTAATTATCTATGTATTCGAAATGAATAATATTAGAAAACAAGATATTGTTCAAATATTAGGCTGTTGCAAAATGTGGTCAACTTATGTCATCATTTACATCAAGATAAACATTAAAATACATAGAAGTACAAATCCTCTCTAGCATATTTTTGCATGTATACAACAGTAGCTTGAATATGAGTCTTAACATCTTGATTGAGAGTGGGTGCTTAGTGAATTTGCTTTTTCAAATAGTTTCAGAAAAAGAAATCAATTGAATTCAGACCACATCATCTAGAAGGCCATAGCATAAGTTCACTTCTCAGGCGAATATTTACATTCAGAAAAGTTCTCAATAACATTCTATAATGTGCCGAGGCACCATCATGCCCCCACGTCTATGAGGCGTCCAGGCCTACAGCGGTGATGTGGGTAAAGAGAGATAATCCCTCTCGACCCCTCACATCCGAGGTTATTTTTCCAGCCAAGGATATTGGCGCACCATCATGTTAAAATCAACAATTTCTTTGTTGATGGAATGCACTGAACAATTATTATAGTGGTCACTTTAATTTAAAAATTGAATATACAATGCTGAGTTAAGTTGATTAGCTAAAATCTGTGGATTACATGGTGTGGATTATTTAATATACTTGCGACAAGAATTCAGATGACTTACGCCATACGAACAAATTAATAATTCATTATATTTTCATCAAAATATTTAAGAAACTGTAACTGATAGTAATAATATTATATACTACACTAAAAGTTTGCTTTATATATTACACTAAATTGCAAAAAATGATTGTTTTTACCGCGACCAAATATCGAAGTTTACGTTGACAATAAAAACAAATGTGTAACGTCAACCGTGACGTAAGACATCTGAATTCTTGACGCGAGTATAAGTGTGCCCAAATATTTACTGATGTTCATCTTTGATGAGATATTATTAGTAAATTAAATCAGAATTTTCATTCGTCCATTTGTACAGTATTATGTTACCTACCTCAATAAATGGTGAATCACTTCATCAAATGCAATAATCATCTACAAAAATTAACTAATTATATAGTGCAAAACTTAAATTAATACGGGCCATTTGTCAATATTTCTGAATTGTATGTTTTTCGCATTTGAGATGCGGTTTGTTATTCTTCTATAAAGTCATAAATTTACTCTTTTTATTTGACATGTGTGTTGACATCCTATCTGATTTTTGTGGAGTTTAAATTACTCTTTTCCAGTGTAATGTTTATTTTACCCATATATTTGAATACATTTTATGACAACATAATGTGGACAACATCTTGTTTTCTATCATCCCGAGGACAGCACATCATTAATAACTGAGTTGGAAAGGACAATGGGGAAATTTTCCACTCATCATGCTTACTTTGCTTTAACAAACTCTAAAAGTATTAGGATCAATTTTGTGACAACCTGTATACATCGAAACTGCAAACTTTCACATTTCTAATAAATGTTTTTTAGGTTTTACAAATTATAGCTGGTCATAATATTTCTTCAGTGCGCTTCTTATGGGAAGAGTTAACCTTGCTACAAACATATTTGGATATATTATCTGATTCTGATAAATGTAATGATGAATTTACAGTTATATCGAATAATCCCCTTGAAGAGCCAGATATTTATAAGAGTGTAAATAATATTATTGCTACCAATTTGCTTAAGCGGGAAGCCAAAGTGAAATTTGATTTGAAACATATTCGTCAGGAGCAAATTTTAGATAAATTATGGAATATATTAAGAAGTAAGTAATAAAATGTTTAAAAATTCTGTTAACTTTCTTACACAGGGTCTGGATCTGAAATAAAGTTATTTCTGAATCGAGTAATTTCTAAAAAATTACTCAGACAGGTCAATTTTGTTTTTCTAGGGCATAAAAATCTTTTTGTGTATTACTTTTAGGTTTGTAACCATATTAAATATTGTCTATAGTTTAGATAAACATTTTTAAACAAAATATAGGTATGCCAGACGTCCTTTAATTTAATTGAAACATTGAACTGTTATGACATGACCTTTCAAAAAATTATTTATTTTTAGATTGTGAAAACTTGTCAGTTTTGAGAGATAGTTTGCATTACTTCTTTGAAGAATTGGTAGAAGCGGAAACAAATATTAAAGTAAGTCAAATTCAGTGTAGGGCACTGAGATCTTGCTATCTAGATGTTCTTCGTTATCATTCTATTCAAGATTCTAAGAGTGAACCCTCACTTAGAGATAGAGAAATTTGGGAAATCAGGACATTCATAAAATATTTTCTTCTCATAACAAAAGTTGATGAATCTTAGGGTTTTTTTTTTTAGTTTTTGCATTACACCAGGGTAGTAAGTTTTCGGTGGCCTGCAGCTAATACTTTCTAACAGAAAAAAACTGATTAATACTTTGGGCATATTAAATGTGTTTGTATTTCAACATATTATATGTAAAAAAATTATAGCATCATATTCATTTTTCCGTTTATAAAAAGAACCGCAAGTAAATATTAAACGTGAAATTAACATTTCGTCAAAATTAATAAAATACAGGATGTTTCAGGTATTATTGGCATTCTTGGAAGGGCTGACTATAGAGTCATAATAACTGAGATTTACCCAAGTATATCTGTATCCAAAAGTGTATATTTATATCTAAAAGTTCACTGCTTCCAAGATACAGAGTGTCAAAGATTTAGTATAACAATATATAGTGCAAACATTTAGTGTAATGTACAGGGTGTCTGGATTATGAGTGCTGTAATTTTACGAACTTATACACATACCTGACCAAAAGCAATAAAAAATGTCTAAAACAAATAGTTTGTTTACAAATACGTTTCAAAAATAAAAATGCAACTGCAATAATATTGAAAAACTATGTTACGGAATTACAAATTTAGGTACAATTAAGGTTAAGTAAAAGCGCCTGTAATGTAATTTGAGTTTTGGATCAGTATCAATGAAGTAAACTGAGAAACTCATTGAATCTGTAACGTTTGAGAACATTGCAGTGTCAGGCTGCTGCTGATAACTTAAAAGTAATATTATTCATAATGGCGTTTAGCTAGCACATTTCATTTTTGTCTAGTTTTTCTTCGATGTTTGTGAGTGTACATAAACAAAAATAGAACAATTTATAGTAATCATAACCAGCTGCATGACATGTTAATTTACGGTGAATCTATGCAAAACTCTCTGGCTACGAGACGTTTGTATGGTAAACGCTTCCTGTAAGCAACAGAAGTCATTTTCATTACTTGTAACTATAGCTCTAAGAAAACCATTCACAGTAAGTACCTATGTTGTGTACCTGTTTGTAATTATTAATATAATAATAATAAAAATAATAATAATAATATTGTTAAGTAAAATATGTTTTGTTTAGTACAAGTTATCATATGACAAAAATAAGCTACTCATTTTTTGAAATAGTTTGATGATGAAATGAATTATTCATTTACAGTTAAAGTTAGTTAAATATGAAGAAGGACACTAATTAAAGTCAAAACTTAAATTGTACATCAATCCAAAATTTAAACTACCTAACTAACTAACTTTGACTGTGTACCTGAGGATGGCTTAAGGAGCTAGTACAAAAATAAATTAAAATTTATACTGACATTCAGGATTATTATAATTTCACCCCCTTTTGATGTTAGTTGCTCAGTATTTTGTTCAGAAAATAATTATTCATTTGTTTGTATGACGTAAGTCATCTGAATTCTTGCCGCAACTATAGGTCTCACCATACCCAACCTACTAGGAAATGCAGAGATATCTTAAATGAACAATTAAATACAATGCATTTTAAAGAAAATTTTAAAAAATTATTATTTAGTCAAAATAATTAAACCTTTCTTTTTATAATTAAGACAGTGGCGTAGAATTTTCATTTTAAATAGAAGAAGAGTGTCACAGGGTGGTGATAATGGGAATATCTAAACATACTGAATAATTAGACCAAAAATATTCCAACCCAAAATTATTTCCAAGTAAATAAAAAATTAATAAAAATTTCAAAATCTTTGACACCCTGTGTCTCGGAAAATGTGAACTTTTAGATATGGATATATTTGGGTAAATCTCATTTATTTTGATTACTCCTTCCAAGGATGCCAGTAATGCGTAAGACTCCCTGTATTATAATTATAACATTACTTATTAATTACCAGATAAACAAATAACTGTTTTCTATATTATATTTGTTAAGATTCCAGAAAACGACAAGTCGAATATTGCAACGCTTATAAACGGAATAGTTAATGGAAAATTAGCTGTTCCAACACTTACCTTCTCACAGGCACTGGAATGTCTATTTGAATTAGGAGCTGAAAAGTTAAAAAATGATTACCAAGCTATACTTAAAAATTTTTATTCGTCATCAGAACAAGCTATATCATTAAAATGGAGGTAAGTACATATAATTGTGGTAATTTCAGTCAGGTCATATAAGAAAATTGTTTTCATGAATTTCATCATACAGCATGAGAAACTCCCTTGTTATTCATAACACAGAAAATACAATAGTATAAAAGTTGTAGAGGATCAAGAAACATACTATAAATTGATTTCGAAAGATGCAGGGTGATGCATAAAAATAATGCCCCAGATATTTTATTTTAAATGGAACACCCTGCATATTTGTAGACAAATTTCTGAGAAAATTCTTTTATTGCAATATAGGGTATTTCTAAAAGGTCTGTACAAAACACTAGTACAATTTTCTGAGGCTAAAATATTAGGATCTACCTCAATTTACCTTAGTCCAAAAGTTGATAGTTTCCCAAATACAGGGTGTACAGTTATTATTTTTTAAAGCTTTTTTTTTTGTAAATTTTTATCTTAATAATAGTATGATTTGTACGCAATTTGGCACTTAGAGTTCTTTTAGATGAGAAATTGAGATCTGATCACATTTTTGATGTACGTATATTGAAGAGAGTGCCACCAGCAGCACTTTGTCTATATTTAAAGCATTGTTTATAAAAGTATAGTTAGTCAACCTCCTTTAGTTGTGGACCATGTCGGTTAGATGGCGAGAACTACAATGTGTGCAAAATAATTTGGACAGCCCTATACGAGCTGGACCAGCTTGAGGTTTTTGTATTGGCTTGCTTTATGAAATCTTTGTTGGAATCTTTATGTAATATTCATTCCTTTAACAAAGTACTGCACATTTTATCTAGGCGTCACTATACAAAATTTTAAAATATACGACAACAAAATTTTGTTACTACGAGACACGTGAAAAAAAAAGCTCAAGGCACGCTATTGATGTTTATGCAACATTGCAACTCTATCCATATGTAAACTGGGAAGACATGATCCAAAAAAGAAACAACGAATATAAATTTAATAAATCTACAGAATTTATATTATAGAAGTATTAAATAGGTTACAAGTTTTTGCTATCTGACAAAATACACAAATTAATCAGATCAAATTGCAGCATATACAAAGTTGTAGAGATGTTTTGGTCGAGTTTGTAATTAATAAGGCGCTTTAAGTGTTTTAAAATTTAGTTGGTGCTGAATATTAAAAATATATATTAGGTATTCATTAAAAATACTTCATTAAAATATTCAAATTAATCTAATTTGCTTAAGGATCCTCGTTAAAAAAATCTTACAATTTATGCGAAAAGGATTAAAAATTATAAACAAAGATAGGTACGCAAATGCTAAGCACTTTTTAATGATATGTATGCCTAATTACAAGTTTCATATGTCTGTTTCATATGTATGCCTAATTACAAGTTTCATATGTTTTTAATTTTGTAGCTTTAAATATTAGTAACTTTATTTAAAAATTGGAGGTATATTGCATAAATTAATTATTCTGATATCGAACTGTTGCTGTATTAGAATTTTTGTTATATTATATAGGCATACATACATATAGGCATAGGGGTACAAATGTGATTAAAAATGGGCCAGCTTTAAAATTCCGAAAATTTTATTATGTCAGGGAACATATTATATACATGTGTATATTTTTAAACTTTGATGATATTTTGATTGTCACAATTTGGCCGTAGTTTTGCCGTAAAAGACTGGTGGACTATTTTTTTGGCTTATATTTTAAAATATAAATGAGGTGCTTTGATAACTTTATACAGGGGACAAAAAAGAAATAAACGTAAGTCAGCAAACGCTGCTTAAGGGAGCAGAATGTGATTTTTTCTAAATATTACAAAAACCGCTTAGCCCGAGAACAAGCAGGGCAGGTAATAGAATTCCGGCTAATGCTAGAGATATGCATTTTAATTCTGTTTCTGGCAGTTACCGAGGTCACGGCATAACAACCCGGAAAATCACTATGTATCAAGTATGAATTTTAATATAATATTCTATTGTTTGTAAACTTAAAAATTAGAAGAAACTTAGACATTCCAAAGTTTTCATTAATGATTTGTTTTTAATATGAACCTGAACTGAATTATCTGTTTGTTATACATATATGTACATGGTAATTATAAACTATTAAATATTATTAATAGTTACTTCATTGATATGTTTTTTCTTTCAAATCAAATCAATATACATATAAGTATTATACTCAATTAGTGTTTGCTAAAAATTGTATTCTATAAGTTTAACGATTGTAATTTAATGTTTTATATACAAATATAATTGTAACAAATACGACTCTTTGGAGACCTCTCTCACTTAAATTTTTTACTTCTCGTCTAATCGTAAGAATTACAATGAGAAGTATGTTCTAATTCAAGTTATGTATTACAAGATTCACAACCAAATTGGTATGTGAAACTAACCATAATAGTGTTGTTTGTTGGCGCAAAATAGCTCAACATTCATTGATCAGTTATTAGTGACATCGATTTTAAATCAAGTGAACTAAATATCCAAACATATTATCGAAAATTTGCTTCTATTATAACTTATTAAATAAAGAAGTTGCACCTTGCAATATACCACTTCTAATCTAATTCGTTATTTATGAACGTGTGAAATTTGACTTAAATGTCCACTTTGGACAACCCTTGAGACAAATATCTTCAAAATAGTACAGATGCTCCCATCTCTTGTCAACTCATTAAATCTTAGGTTGACTAACTATACTTTTATAAACACTGATTTAAAGCTTCATAACTTTGTGTCTCGATATATTAAATTTCTAGATAAAAACTCTTTTTCCTTGGCATCTTTTGTCTAAAAAAGACGTTTGTGAGATAATTGAATATAAATGTTTTATTGCATACTAAAACACCTCGGAGCAACGAGTTAACCATCGTAAGTATTGTCATTAGTTACAAAAGAATACCCCTGTAGCACAAGTCTATTGGGTCATTTTACCGAAAGACAGATTTTGTCTATAAACGTCCAATATTGTGATCAAGTACTGGCATCGTATTGGATATCATCATTGGCACCATAAGTGACATATTAGTACCATATTGGCGACGCATATTGCCAATATTGCCATATTGCTACACAATGTGCTTTTAATAATTTCAGTATATATGTAATATATATAGTACACAATTCAATATTGTCAGCATCTGGAAAAATTTTTGAATATTTGAATTTTGTATACAGGGTTAACTATGACTTAGTACAAAAAATTTAACCACGTGCTCAGGGAAGCCTAAAAGACAATAAGAAATTATTCCAGAATTTTAGCTCGATATTTAAAAAATGGGGCAAAACCCTTTTTTCCTACGGAAAGTCAGCGCCTATGATAAGAACCGACTGAGATGGCTTAGATCCATAGATAAAACTTACATCTGTCAACAATATCTACTACCATCGTCGTTTTTTTGCAGCATTTCTAAATGTAGAAACGAAAATTAACGTTCTTATTAGTAATAATACCTGATAGATAGGTAACAGTTAATCCACTTAGCTCCAGTATTTTGCATTCGTTTTCCACTATTTTGTTATAAACTGGTAGAACTACATATTCACTCATTACAGCCACTCACTACCGATAAAAGAAAGAGAATGAGAGGAACAGATAATAGACGTTTTAATGTAACTGCGGCACGTGGCAGTCTTGTCCCATAGCCTAGAAAACCAAACCGGCGAACTATATTGTGGGAAAGTATCTGCACCCAACACATATGTCTTTATTTAATAACTATAAAACGTTTAAAAATTAAAATAAGGCACTAAAAACTGAAGAAGAACACAAAATTACAACGTAAACACAGGAATTCAATTATGACGTGACAGCGATACTGACTGATGAGCGACTGTTGCATGCTTGTAGAGTATGCAATCAACAAGCAAGTTAACATTGGCGGTGTTAAATAAGGATTTAAAATAATATCGAAAAATAATTTTTTTGGTTTATAAATAAGTTTGGAATTTTTTTGAAGGGTTATTCCGTTAATTCTTATTATTCCCTATACCCTCCTAAAATATTTGTACTAAGTCATAGTTATATGTACAAAACTCTCGCATCCAAACCTTCCAATTTTTAAATTTTAAACGTGAATCTAAAGTAGTAATAGAAGTACTTACATAAGCTGGTATGGATATCAGAATCAAAATCTGTAAATTTTTTAAATATTATTTATATGAATAAACTGTAGTATATGTATACAAAATCATTCAATCATTCCTTGATTGCATCTGGATTCCCAACATTTCCTTCTGTCATCTATATTTCCAGATCCAGCTAAATATGCCGATATTGTTCATTTTATTTGGGCATCAATGATATCATTGAACCTGCGATGAAGTGCCCCCTATAACAGACAAAGCAGATAGCGTTTTTGAAAATGCGTAAAATCACACAAGCTGTACACTATTTTCTATTCACTAAATTGACGAATTTGTAGAGCATCAACAAGTTGTTGTCACCAGCACTTTGAAATTTCAATATGGCTATGTGCGATATCATAGATGACCAACAGAGCTATGCGCCACTGTTTAAGTGGCTATGCATGGTAAATTTAAAACTAAAAGAAATACATAAATAGTTTATTCCCGGATGAAGGTACTACTTTTTTATTAATTTTTTATCCAAATTAATTGTTTATAAAAGTTTTTTTTATTCTAAAAAGTTCACCAGGATGTTTTCAAAGTCTTCAAAATGTCGATATGAGGTAGGTAAGGAGCATTTTTATAAAAATAAACAATATTTCTATAATGTCAATGGAAGTTCAAATATGCAATTTGTTTGATTGATGCAATATCAAATAATAATAAATTTAATTTGAATTTTACTTATTTCCACACACGTTCCCAGATTTCACAAAATTCATGTTTCAAATGAAGTAGATTATGAAAATGGAAGTTCTTCAATGGGAATGAGCAGTAGACAATCATAGGCAATTAGCAAGCAGTTAATTAAAAACATATGGAAGACGCATTATGTGGTGTGGTTCACAAATAAATTAATACGACTATAAAGGAATTATGATTCATTTTCCCAATTAATATTAGTTCCTACACATGAGGTTTATTTAAGTTAAGTTAATAACGTTAATATAACAGTGAATAGTTTACTAATGTTGGTTAAATATAAGTTTGTACATGTGAGGCCAATATTGGAATGGTTGGTAAAATATTGATTATATATTGGGTGAATATATTGAAAATACTGCTAAGAACTAAATTGATACAATATTGGACATAGCTGACATATATTGGCCCAGTTTACAATATAGATAATATATTGTACTTTTATCCCTCCAATATGTCGTGCTACAAGGGTAGTGTCAAACGACAGATCTGACAACCCTTTATAGTTTAATTTTAAAATGTATCATGTATTGCTAAGAAAATGATCGGGAGTCGGTGAGAATGTATAGAGAAAGAGTTCCAAATAGACTTATACAAACCATTAAATATTTGTCGTTGTTGAAAGGTGTTTTCGAGCAACCGGTAATTTTGCTTCTCAAGGATTGATTATGGACAGAATCGTAGGACTAGGACTTGAAGAAGATGCAAGTGTAAGGACCAGACACCTATGCTTGGATCTTTCTCAGATTGAATCGTTTGAGAATACTTTTTTGTAGTAATGATGATACTACTTACTTATTTTTGTTGACTCGTTGCCACAATGAGTTTGAGTACGCAATAAAACATTTAAATTCGAGCAGCACCTACTAGGTATACCTTTTTTGGACAAAAGATACCAAGAGACAAGAATATTTAACTAGAAATTTAATATACTGAGCACTGAAGAAAAGAAGTTATGAAACCTTAGATGTATAGTTCAGAAGGCGAAGTGGGCAATGAAACGTTAGTGAGACGATATGTATACATTTATTTAATTTCAATCACCTGCTTATGATAGCCCAAATTATGCTAGGAAGGACATCTTTAGGAATGCATGTGCGGTGGAAACATTGGAGTAGTGCAGGTATGTCGGTACTCAATTATCTCTAGACGTAAGTTGCCAGGGTCAGCTGAGAAATTTTCCCATAATCAATGATAGTAAAACTCCAAAATATTTAACACAATTTTCCTACTTTGCTTGTTCAATACTTCACAATGAGCCATTTTCGAATGCTGTTAAAATTGTATCACAAATACATCACAACAGAAGAATCAGCACAACCCAATATAATGATCAACACATTCCAACTATTCCAAGTTCGGCTCTGTTCAACTGTCTATTTTTGATAAGAAGTACATCTTATTGGCCATCCTCCTCTAGTGCAGGTAATTTCTCCGTAACGTTAGTCGTTAAGGAGCATACCTGAGCAATTACAAATAAGTGGAAAGGACTCAGAGGTATATGTCGGGTGTCACCAACATTTTATTGCCTACTTCGCTTTCGGAAACCGAATCTATTATAGAAGTGCTGCTGATGGCACCCTCTGCAATGTACACCGAAACTGTGATCATATCTCAATTTCTCATTCTATTACAAAAAAGTTTAAAAAATAATTATTTTGACACTGTATTTTGCAAATTATAATTTTTTTACTAAGATAAATTAGGCTAGATCCTCATATTTTAGCCTCAGGAATTTGTGCTAGTATTTTGTACAGACCTTTTGGAGACACCCTAATAAATGGTTTAATATCTTAGTGCAGGATTGTTATGTGAAAAACTATTTTAATTTTAGAAAAAATCATTACTCCAGAAAAGTTGTACGTATTAGCTTTCATCTACTAACATTTGTAGTCAAAATCTTTTAACATATTTATAGACAAATGTTAGACAAAAACTTCTCCTATATTAGCTAATATTGATTATTTTATACAGGGTGTTTCTTATAAATATGTTCATTTCAGAAAGTTCAAACTTGATTTTCTTAAGTTTCTCAAATGCAAAACTCTGTATTTGAAAATGAACCACTTATATCATACTATAGATTTGTTCCCGCAGCAATTGGAAAACAGTGAACTGCAAAAGATGGATATTTCAAACCATTTGTTTCAAACTATTTGCAACTGCAGAAACAAACCTTATACTAGAGATGTGCGCCTTGCTAAACACCGTATGACACTAAAGTTTTTTTAAATTTTTGGAAGAATTGTATTCTACGTAATTTTGAAAAGTGTTTTGTCCATAAAAATTTAGAACATGTTTTAAATTTTTGTGAGAATCTGTGCGAAAAATTGCACAGTGCAAATTGGAATAATTACTGTAGGTATTCTGTTAGACTGTATAAACATATATTTATGTTATAATCATATTTTGATATAATTGTCATTTAACAATTATTATAGGTCTATTTTTTTCAATATTACACATAATCACTCTCAACAGATGATGTCTCATAAACCCAGTTAATATGTGCGCACAAGATAATTTTACTGTGAATTTTGTAATTATTATTCATAATGATATCCACTAACTAAAATTTATATTTTTTAAACCAAAATGACCAACAAAATTTTATAAGTAATTTTGCTGAAATTTTTTTATGTCATTGCATTTGTATGCCAAAGCTGCATATCTGGGTTCTATAGTCATTAATATTAGAGGGGGCGAATATAAAAGCTAGAACTATTTTTAAAATTTCTTAAGCTTTAGAATAAATAAATAAATAATTGAGATAACCCTATAGTCAAAATATAATAAACAATAATACAGTATCCATAAAAAAGATTAAGTCAATAAAAAGCGTTTTTTAAAAATATTTTAACTTTTTGATCTTTATTTCTAATAGAGCATTTACATTAACTCAGTGTCATTAAATTCCGATAGGGGCGCAGCGTTAAAGTTAGGTATTAATATTACTGTTCTATAGTCTAGTGTACGAGTCTGTGGTTTAATAATTTTTTATTTGAATTCGTGTGAGACAAATAGTGATTGTAAATCTAATTTGCATACCTATTATCAAAATTAAACTTGTACAAGTACAAAAAGTATTAAAATCTTATTTATGTTAACCTCACATAAACCTGTTTATTTGCATTTTTCATTAGTAATTTGGAAAGAGAAGTAATAAAACGTTATTTAACACATAAATTGTTAACCTAAAGAATTTCCTGATATTTCTTAATTGAAACCTCTTTATTTTTTAAAGAATTTAAATTTTTTAAATCACGAATCGATAGAAAAATGGTTAAATGTCGCAAAATTGCAAAAATGTTGCATGTAATATGCCTAGTAAATAAAAAGTACATTAAATGCCTAGTTTCAGAAAAAATACGAATAATATATATAAAAAAAATCAGTGTTTAAAATAATATACATGTGACATAGTATATAAATAATAAACATATGCAGTTTTTATTTGGTGTTTTTATTACAGTACAAGCACAGTATAGAAAGATCAGTAGGGACAGCTAACGAATTTATGAATGAAATCCGCCAGTCGAATTCTTTGACCTTGTTGTTTGAAGTGAAGATAGCATCACTCCCACTTGGGAGTGAGGCTCTCTTCACCATTGTTTATGGTGTGATTTACTTTGTAACCTGTGACTGTCAAAATTTAAATTGTAACTGTGGTACTCAAAATGTAATATGATTTTGAAAATTTATAGTAAATGATATTGGTTTTATAAGCTATCTATAAACAGTAAATTTAATGTAAATAGTTTAAATAAGGAAATAAATAAATAGAAGTTGGTGTGACCTTATTTTATATTTTTTGTTTTTATTTACTACTACATATATATTCATTATTTGTAATTAATATTGTTATTACCAGCAGTTTTTTTACCCAATTTTATTATAGTTTCCGCAAATATAAGTACATTTTCTAGATTTATATATTTGTTCGAGTCACCGGAAATTCAAATAGGTGGTGTTGCTACAAGTATAAACATGCAAATTTGTGAAATACGTGTAATTTTTAAAAATAATACAACAAATTATAATTACATATTGTTTAAATTACCAAAAAACACTAGATATGTGAAATAAATTGTTATGATAGTTTAAATTCTTCGAGCTAATAAATTACGAATATATAGTATTATTCGTATTACGTAAAATTTTTAAAATAAACATCTTGAGGTTTATTATTAATAATTTAACAAGCGTATAAAAACTTTGAAGACAATAAATAAAACAGAGATGTTCCCACCTGGAACTATGACATTTAATAAAATACAATTTATATAAACATTTTATTTCATTAACAAAAAAATGGCATAAAGCTATGGCGAGTATACATTTATATTTAAAATTGAACATACTCAATTATTTCCTACTTATAAACAAAAGTAACTTAGTTGAACAATTCCTGGGCTGGTTGCCCTGTTGTTGCTTTAGGTTTTTTGACTGGTCAAGAGACATATGTTCGCTTCTTCAGAAGCAATTCTGAAATTGAATTAAGTCTTCTAATCGAAAGTATACAATGTGCATTGGCTCATGACATTTCAGTGCATTGTTTGAGGTCGATGGCAAACAAATTTACGAATGAAATCCACGAAGCACGTAGATATTATATAGGAGTTGGTGAGATAGATTTTCCTCCTTGTCTGATGCTACCAAAATAATTCTCAAGACTGCATTCAAATTTCCACATTTGTCTGTGATGGTTCTGAAAGAATTAATTCTTATATACAGATAGCTATTTCAAAATAAACATTAAATATTTTTACCTGCCACATCGTCAGAAAATATTGTAAGATAAGCATTTGAGGTAAGTAGTTTTCTTTTCTGATCTTTGACCATTTTTTGTGAAAAATGCTAAGCACATATTCGAAAATTATATCCAAAAGATCTCTCTTACATTTAACCGTCCACTCCTTCTATCTAAAAATAATAATTTTATGTTAATAATTTTTACATGAATTTCAATCGTAAAATGCAATCAATTTTACAAACACAAAAAATAAGAAAGGAATACTGTTTACAAATTGCAATAAGTATGTAATGCTGGTTGAAAATAATATTCCTCCCTTACAAATTTTATGCACTACCACAAAAAACAATACACGGAAAATAATAAGGAATATTTTATGTTCTTAATTTATTATAATTAATTATAATTATATAATGATCGCAAAATTACCTTCTGTTGTATTTTGGGAATCTAAAAAAATCATGTGTATAATTTCCAGCATTGTTCTTGCAACTTCCTACTACACAATAAACTCCTACTATATTGCACTTCTTTGTACCTTGGTCCAGTTCTTCTGATGCAGTCATAATTATTTTTTAAAAAATATAACAAAATAGTAAAATTTAAAACCAGGACTGGAACGCAACTACTCAAATAGGTTAAGAACTAAAATATCACAAAATGAAAATACACACAAGCGGTTATACTACGAAACGTAAACCAAAACGAGTGCGTAAATAGTAATGAATGAATTCTGAAAATGGCTTAGCGGGAAAGTGCAGCTGTCCTTACTGGTCTATCTATACTGTGGTACAAGTACAATACAGAAAAAGTTGAAAATCCTGTTAGGTGTTTTAAATGGTTTTCATTTAAAAATTTGAGTGATATTAGTTGTGCTCTTTTGTAACTAATAACATTTTGAATCATCATATTGTAAAATAACTTGTTACTACTAGATGCACTTGCTATACTCTCAGGATTACTGGTGTTATTACCATTCAAGTAATTTTTGTATGATTACATTTAACTCGTGTCACATTTCTACTTTTTTTCCATCTGCAAGTTTGCCTACATTTTCATTCTGTTTTCGCCTTTTCATGCGTTCATTATTTTTTTACAGTATTGGTATCATATTTTCATGTACGGGTAAATATAATGTTGAAACAGTTGTTTTTGAGAATTTTTCATTGTCCTAAAAATAAGAATCAAACCTTATTAAATAATGAAAAATATACACTGAAAATAGATCATGTATGCTTGTACTTACCCATACTAGTAATAGTATAACAATCTTCTGTAAAATATTTTCAGCAGATCTTTGGTTTCTGGGTTGGTTTCTTGCTGGACTCAATTGCTATTTTTTTCAGCATTATTAGGGAACGTGCGAAACATGAAATCTTTATTTTTATTAGCAACAGATAAACACTGCGATACACAACAGTTTATATGGCATGTTTTTTTTACACAAATTGAAACACAACAAAAATTAAATAACAAATATTTGTGAGGTCTACATGTAAACGCTCTTTACCATTTTTTATAATGACAGTGTTGGAGCTATGATATCATTGATGAATTTTAAATTAAAAAGTTTTTACGTTATGTATATCCATAAAATTAAAAAGAAAAATTGACAAATTGAAGTGTTTTTCTCAAAAGAATTTCTTGACTATGGACTATAAGAATTTAATAAATTATTTTAATATGTTTCAGCAAATTTAAAAGTGAAGAATTGACATCACAGAGTGGTTACCGTAAAACGAGGATTACAGTAAATTTGAAGTCGGGGGTAATGGATCTAAATCATAATATATCCAAATTGGCATATCTGGGTAAACTTCACATTGCCACAGAACTAACATTTTTAATAAAAGACCGAGAAAATTTTCCAGAAGAAACTTTTGATTATTTCTGTGAAAGAGTGTATAAAAATTATGTAGATAAAGATACAGTGTCACATGATTTTACAGATCTGCAAAATTCACCAGTTTGTGAATTTTCTATTATTCTTAATTCAGCTGATACCAATATAATAGAAAAGTAAGTAGTTGTAAATACTGAGAGATTTTGATATTTTTTTTTTTTTTAAGAAAACATTACTTAAGGGGGTCCTCTAGTTTCTCGGTTGTTTTTTTACGCCTTTTTCAATAATCTTTTACGGGCAAACCATCAAAATAATAAATCTCATTGTTTTTACATAATCTTTACTAACATTTAAATGAGCTTTACAAATTTTTTGAAGACAAAATATATAATAGAATCAAAGTTATAGTGGCCGACAGGAAGACATCAAGTGAAGGTGGTGCTTGACGGTGACCAAGATCGCGGCTGTTTTGCTTATCTGATATTAAAAAACCAAATGGCATTTTAATCTTCATATTTAAGACTAGCGATTGAACTAGAATGAATTCTAAATTACAAAAATTAATTTTATATTACACTTTCGAAAATTAAATTAAATTTTTTACTCATTTTTTCTTAAGTTTCTCGCTCGTAGAAAAAAACTATCCGAGCAATCATGATAATCTTAGTTCAATCGCTGACTTATAACATATTAAAGATGTTGTATAAATTTGAACAAGATCGGTGCAGTAGTTTCCGAAATATTGTGGTCACCGTTTTGAAAAATAGTGCTTTGAGAAAAACGTGTTTCAAAGTTCGCGTATATGTCGCTTCGCAGGGTCTTAGTCATTATTCGAAAGCGTCTGTAAACGGTCTCGGCTCCCCTCTACTTCGACCTAATTCACAAAAGGTTCAGGTAGCAGTTAGATTTGGGGATATCAATATAATGGTCAGGGCCGCTCGGCTTTGCGGACCCAGCGTTGCGCGCGCTGCGTATACCTGCTCCATTCCAGGGCCATAACTTGTTAACCACTTCGAATATCGAAAAATCCTTTGGCACACATTTTCTACACATGTTATAGATATGATTTATGAAAAAAAAAAAAAAAAAAATTCGATTTTTTCGACCCAAGAAACTAGAGAAAAATATTATTAATAATATTATTTATAATAAATATTATTAATATATGTCTTCTTAAAAACCCATTATTTCAAATATTTCAGTTTTCTTGTTTTTATTTTTCTATGAATACATATTCATTTAAAGAATACATATTATATGCATATTGTTATATAAAATATTTAAATTTTCTTATATTTTTATGTTTTTATGAATCCATATTCATTTAAAGAATACAGGGTGTCCCGTAACGTATATTACAAACTATAGGTAGTGGTAGTGCATAAAAAAGTATTATTAAAAACTCTAATAAAAACATTTTAAATGCATTAGTTATAGACTTTAAAGGGTCTAAAATTAAAAGGTCCTAAAAGGTTTTACTTTCCATGAGACCCTGTATATAGAAACATAGTAATATATACTTTAATCATTACGTTGAACGCAGTTATGGCTTATTTTTCTTGAATGTTCTATGCAAAGGGCTTAAAACAAATTATACAGATATCAAAGCTATTTATGATATATGTGTTAAAAGTAAGATTTTATTTTGTGAGTGAAGATGATTAAAAAACGAGCGTAGCGAGTTTTTTAACTTAAAGAACAAAATAAAATCAATTTTAACACGTATGTCATACAATATTTTTTCTACAAAACAATCGGAAGAACTTTAAACTCAATAAAAATAAGAAATCAAAAAATACCACACAGATCGCAATGTTTATGAACCAAAATTTTCGTAGCAACCATTGCTTTTGATTTACTTTTAACACGCGTGTTAAAAGTAACCTACTTTTAACACGCGTGTCAAAAAATTACATTTTTAACATCAAAAATGACAATTAAACAGCCCACTTTTAACAGTTTTGTAGAAAAAATGTTTTTTTCTACGTTCATGCAAAATACAAACCTTTATTCATCTGTCATTCTACTACAGCGTTTTGTCATCATGACAAACATAAAAGTTCAAATCGACGTCACATTTTCCTAGACTTAGTGTCATCTAAATAACATTTTTTGGTTTTTGCATGAACGTAGAAAAAATATTGTATGCAACTCGTACAAAAAGTGCTTATTGCACTCGGCGTGTGCAATAAACACTTACTTTTTGTACTTGTTGCATAAATAACTATTAAATTAATAAGTAATAACAAATGAACAATTAATTAATAATTATGAACAAAAAGAGCAGATTTTCTTAGTTTTCAGACAATGAGTTACTGGAGCAGGTTGTTCATTATTACTCCAACGACTAATAGTAGGAATTATTGCAATATTTAATTTAAATGAAACATGTTCTTTTTCAAGCCTTTGTTGCATATATGGTTATATTAATCCTCTGACTGAATCAAGAAAATATTTTGCAACTTGCTCTCCTTCCGGGTCACTTTTATTTTCTTCTTGAATGAATTTTGCACACTATTTCTCGAATCTAGGAAATCTTGATGCACGCTTTACAGCCTTTAAGGCCGCTTTACATTTAGGCAATGGAGCATGCAATGCAATGAAAACTATTTTGCAGCAAAATCTTTCATGCAATATTGGAAGGTGTCATTTGTTTTACATTTATGCAATATATTGCCCATTGCCAAATTAGTAAAATGAAAATGATTTCGATCTGCTGGTCTGCTGCAAAACCATCAAAACATACTGGTGTTGTGTACTATGGTGTGAAGTTTCAATCAACCTAGAGTTTCAATGGATGAAATTAAAAAGAAAATTGTTATGGTTAATTGAGGTTAAATCACTTTCTACTTAATTCCTTGCTGTTAGTTCCTTTTGTGTAGGATGGCAAAATTGAATATTACCAGAAAAGGAACCAGAATTTCACGTGCAATGCAATCAAATTAGAGCAGACTCTATATTCGTGCAATGGTCTGAAAATTGCGTCAGTCATTAATTTTAATACTTTAATGCGCATGCGCGCATGGAATATTATTTTGCATGCAATAAGAATTGCATAAATGTAAAGCAGTCTTAACTAATACATTGTTGCTAGTCTAATGTTGGTATCTCATATTTGTTTCACATTTATTTATCGCTTAGTAGTACTATTCCTGAAAGGTATTGATACTTCTGAAGGTTATAGGCTAATAGGAATACGTACACACTATTTACTATTGGTTACTAGCACTGTCACTATAACGGTCACACATTAACACTTATTATATCAAATCATACCGCTTTCCGTATGACCTTCATACTTAATGTTTCCACAAAATTATTTTTTTATATTTATTGCATATCACTATTTTGTCTTTTTCTATCAGTATAGTCCTGAAATATAAGTGATCTGCTTACTTCCTGCTCGGCCTAAGCGGCTCGACTTACAGGAAGCGACCTACATTGCAGCAGGTACTTAACGCAGACCTCTCGCCCTGGGCGACGGGCCATTAAATCTGTAAATGATACTGCAGAAAACAACTATATATCTCACCTGCACTCAGTTTATATGTGAACATACATATGACGGAACAGCCAGTTCAATTGTCGGACTTCTCACCTACGGCATACTGATGAGGGCTAACAAGCCCGAAACTGGTCTATGTCTGGTGGTGTGTCCGGCAAGTGTTCTTGGCTGTTCACACAGATACTACAGGAGTAATTCAATGCCGGTCTGGGCATTAGTCCGCGGAGCAGTTGTTTCCTGCAGTATCATTTACAGTATACTCCTGTCGATTTCATTTATACGGACAAAGTTTCATCTTGTAAGATATAGCAATTGATTTTTTTTTCTCGAAAACTCATTTTAAAAATACCATCTTCCTTCCTCGACCTTCCATAATTTTCCGTTTCACAGTTGTACTTCTTTATCACTTTTTTATTTGCACTATACATACATATGCTACTCACGTACAATTTTGTTAATGAAATACGTATTGCAACATCACTTACACTCACATTTTGATCTCGCGCTCTAAACTCTTCATATATATCATCATCCGATATTCCTCACTTGTTAAATTAGGATGATTTTGAGGATACGCTGTAGAGCTTGAATTATTCTTCATTCTTAAGAACATAAAATCACTAATAAAATGAATTACATTCTTATTTAAAATAGCGAAAAGATATATTCGAAATTTTGTCCGGCCGAACGGTGTACCTGCCCATGATAGCACTGGAAATGGAACAGATGAATCCGTCAATTCGTCGGAGCCAATCAAAAGCTGCAGCGCATGCGTACTTACTGCAGCAGAAGCTCTCAGAGATATGCGGCACACGATTTTATAGGAAAAATATACGGGCTGCATGTATATTTTTTTGTGTTGACTGCTATAAATTGTGAGCAGTTTTATGAGTCACCCTCTAGATTTTTGGCCATAAACTATAGTAATTGATCACCCTGCATAAACATTCTTTATATTCCAGAGAAACTCCAGCTACTTGGGCAATGCAGATGACTTCTAAAGTTGGTAATATGGAAGTAACAACTGGATACCATTTATCGGAATACCCAATATTTCCAACTGTGATATATGATAATTACGGTAAATATAGATTTATTCACTTTTTTTTATTTCTGTCTCCTTAATCTTATTTTCTTGTTACTTAACAAATATTCAAAATTTTTAAATTCTTTAATGATGAAACATTAGATTTAATTTACAGAATTAATATGACCTCTTTATTTCTAGAATTTGGTTACAGATGAGAAAAATAAATTATTTATTAAGATGTTTAATGTTATTATTATAATCACTATTTCTTTTGCACAAAAAAAAAGAATTGTGTTATGGCCCAAGAAGTTTGAAAATCAATATGTTTAATATACTTGTATATCATATAATTAATTGAATTAAAAATTTTAGCAATGTTAATATAATTTTTGGTTTAAAATTTTCTGATCTTGGCAACCAAACATAGCTACTGTATCTGTATAAATCTTAACAGTTGCTTCAGTTTAAGTGTGCGAAGAAAGATGCCATTTTAAAATTTAAATGATAAATGAATCTGTTTTTTTTTTAAGAAAATTCACAAATTAAATCTTTTGTCATCATGGTAATCATATACAGGGGGTCCATAAATGAACATACAATAATTTACCAGATTATAGATCTGGACAAAATAGTATTAAAACTCTAATAAAATAATTTTCTATTTCGCATGACTACTGAGATGCAGATGGTTAAATTTAAAAGGGATTAAATTGATTTTTGATATGCGTATACTAGTTCCTTGGCGGCCAACTCATATTGAAGTTTATCTTTTGATAACTGTTGCGTTCTTAATATTTTCACTATTTGGACATGCATTTCTTATTTTAAACAGAAATATGCTTTTATTTTATTACAATGGATCAAGCAAATATCACAACTGAAATAACCTTGAAGTGGTATACACTTCAGCCAAAAACCATTTTGATTTCTTGAAGGATTTCATAGATATGGCTAAAACAATTATTTCTTAGTAGGCGTGTGGATTAGAAAGAACATTATTAGGGCTTCAGTACTATATTGCTATATCTATCTATGTCTTGGATCTATAACTCCATAAATTTTTTTACTTTCAATTAGGATTACACTTCGCATAGCTTCAAAACTAGAATACACAATTATATTCTAATTCTTTATAATTTCCTTGCTTTCATTTTCAATTTTTTTACTGTTACCTCTTTATTTTCAGATGTGTCTCATGTCAGTGGTGACAACAAAATGGTTTATTATGTGTCTAAAGTGATAAAGCACAAAGAATATTTATAGGATCAATTTTTTTTATTATATGAAATCAATATTTTAAAATCATATCACTTAACAAAAAACAAATAAACTATTCATTTCTGTTTTTCAATATACTATTATTATTTATTACATTTATTAGGTACTTATTACTCTGTTATAACATTTTAAGTAACCAATTAGCTCTTTTTCTGGTTCTTAAAGGTGACGATATTCCCTGATGATTTCAATAGCCTACAAATGTGAAAAGTTGTATGCAATATCAACAGTTAAACAGACAGACAGACAGTCTTGTGAAAAAATTCCAATCAAACTGGATATTTGCACAGATTTTTATTTAGACCTTATAGAATTCTACAGAAAATAGACACCTAAGCTTTTTTGTAAAACCATTTATTTTTTTAGTAAAAAGTACGAAAAAGTTGTATAGCAAATATAGAACGCAGAGCATTTTTTGAATGTGGTATTCCTAGTAGGCCTAATCCACATCAAAATAAAAAAGTATTTCCATTGGAAGTTCTTCTTTAACAACATCAACCTGTTGATTCTATCAATTACTTTTTGGTTGATACTGTGACAAGTGTTTTAGGTAGTTTGAATTTAGTGTGAAGTTAAACATTTTCTAAAGTTAAAAGTTAACATTTTTAACTACTGGTATTGTCAGGACCGCGCCTAAGGTGGCTGCCGCCGAGGTGCGGAACCTTTGCATTCTAGGTTAATCATCAAATAATGGAGCAATAAAATAAATATGAAAATATACATTAATAATAATAAAAATAAATGTATTTTTATTCAACAATCAACAGGAAACAAACAATATTTAAAAAAACAAGAGCTAAGAATAGAAACTTAAATAGTCTTAGTAACACAAAACTAAATGTATTTATAATATAAAATACATGTGTAAAAATAACAAGAACATATAAAATGATGTTCAGATATCAGTATTACTTAATTAATAGTAGGTATCTTGTCATTCAAAAAATAATTTTTCAGTCCTTTCTTTTTGCAAATTCCTCAACCAAGTCAGATATACCTAGGTTTGTTTGAAATTTGATTTTCGATACTTATTTTAACTAAATGAGAAAGTCTATCTTGTGTCATGCTAGAACGCTAGGTAATTTTCTTGTCAATTAATTACTCGAGGTAGAAAATAATAGAGAGTGAGTAATTCACAGCACATGGATCAGTTCGAGAGGTGAAGGTTGCAGAGAACAAGATTCTATAGATGTGCCACTTGAAAAGGGTTCAAAACAAAGCACATACAATTACCAAAAATAAGTTGACGTCGAGTGAACCTCGCACTTTAACAAGTCAACTAAGATCTTAGAAAGTACTTATTTATAGTAAGGGGATCTGATCTGACAAAAAATATAAAAAGGAAGAGATATTTTAACAGGAAGTGTGCAGTTTAGCTTAACTTGATTAACCAATGCTCATTTGCTGCTCCCTGAATCGTGGCGCCCGGGTGCCACGCACCCCTTGCACCCCCGGGTTGGCGCGGCCCTGGGTATTGTCATGGTCACGTACTGCAACTGAAATAGATTTTCATGTAAGCACCATAAATCTGTACAAATGTTAATCTAAGCAATTAATTGGCATGGTCAATTCTCAACGATCAACAGTTAATATAGCTTTTCACATACAAAGAAGTCAAGCCTTACTGCCACTAGACTATCCATTCATTTATAATTTTTTCCATTGGATTTTGAAAAAAATTGTATAAAATGTTCACTTCATCGCTATCAAAGTCCATATATACAGTTATCTACTCTCGTACATTATTTTACCATCTTCTGAAAGGGCGACAAAATCGATGTGTGTTGGACAAGAAAGGGGTATAGTAAGTTAGAGTAAGAAAGTACGGCTTTAAGAATGAGAGTGTGATTAAAGGCGGAACTTGTTTTGGTATGGAGATTCACGTGCCGAATTATGCGTTTTTCTAGATACAGCCACATAGTGCGACTTAAATAAGAGTTGAGAATTGAAAAGGTGCAGTATAAATAGCATATTATGTAGGTATACGTATTTTATTTAAGAATGAGTTACCGAGGAAATAAATACGATGTTTTAAAAGACAATATGTGTCGGAAATTTCCAGACATTAAATATTATTATTACAGATTTCCACATGACCAGAAATTAGCATGTGCATGGATTGTTCGTTCAGGTACTAAATTAAGTTTACAATACATCGTTTGTCAAAAAATATAATTCTAATATTCTTTAAAATATGAATCAATTTAGGGCCCGCATTCAATTGGAACTGATACCTAATATTTTTTATTCTATCTGTGACGTATTCATCAAGTGTTTCGATTAGCTTTTCCCTTCTCTGAACTTTTTTTCGTGTTGTCAAATAGTATGAATGGCATGCATATCATATTTTTTACTGTATTAGAAAGGTATTTTAAGCTAATATAAATCAAATCTCCTACAATTCCTATCAATGAAGTCATATGTATGTTCTCTAATACCAAACATCTAGGTATGCTAATGAACAATTCCACAGACAAGGCTCTATTCAATAATTATCTAAAGAAATTAATCTAAATTTACTAACCTGCTTTAATGAAAACACTATAAATATCTAACTTCACTTTTGGCAGTGGGAACACGAAATTCAACCACAATAGATGAGATCTGACCTTGTCTGTGGAATTGTTCATTAGCATACCTAGATGTTTGGTATCAGAGAACATACATATGACTTCATTGATAGGAAATGTAGGAGATTTGATTTATATTAGCTTAAAATACCTTTCTAATACAGTAAAAAATGTTACAAAAGCTAATAATAAGGAATATATGGGTAGATATTGTGGGTGTAATTCAACGCTGGTTAGGGCTTTTGTCCACAGAGTAGTTAGTTTCACACAATATTATTAATACCTAAAAATATATAAAAAATGCATATCACATGTTAAGACCTTCATAATAATGTTCCATTTAATTTCTCGTGTATAAGTACAGTGTTTTCTGAAACTACTGCTCAAAGAGCAAAAAATATATATTCTTTCAAAAAAGCTATTCCCATCAGTATAATATTATTTGAAAATGAATTCTTAATAGAAATTCCATTATGTGCAAAAATTCATTCTTTTTTCAATATGATGTTAGACGTTTCCATTTAATTCCCTTCATAAATGACAATAACTAGTTAGGAAGATATGGTTGGTCAATAAAATTTTTTATCGAAAAATTAATTAAACATACGTTTTTTGTAAAGCACAATACATACCTGAGATATTGTGTATACAATTTTATGTACATGATTTTGCAATAATAATGACACTCACTCAAAACACTTTTTGAACTTCTGAAAGTTCTGAGTAGAAATTTCATTAAATCTCTATTGGTGAGTTAAACAACTAAGAACTAATGTTAAAAGTTGAAAGTAGATTTTATTACAAATACGTTAGCAGTTCAAAAGAAATCACAAATGTTTTTTTTTTAGTCTCCCTAATAATACCTTCAATATCTGAATTTTTGCAGTTTATGTGAGTCCATGTTCTCAAATTATTTTAAAGTCTTAAAAAATACTAAATGACACTTAATTGTTTTTGTCACTTAAATAATATAGTCATAAGCTTTTTTCCAGAGTTTTTCGTGGCTCGAATAGTAGATGAAAGCAACATGCAGTTTTTCCTTACCACTCTATATATAAATAAATATCAACATTTTTTATTTATGGGTGTCGTATTTGTGAAATAGTGTTTTCTACAAATACAAATAATTTTAGACATTAAGAACTGAATAATATTGAATTTACACAGGAACAGGAATCTTATCTCATGCCACCTGTGAATATTCAAAGGCACCGAAGTAAAATGAATATATAACTACAGAAAGCAGTTTAATTTTTAGGTACAGAATTCTTTAAAAATACGTATTTTTTTAAATTTAACTGTAGATGTAAATATCGTTGTAATATATATAGTTCTGCATATAAAATGGTTTACTGTTATAAGTATGTGAAAATAATTGTTACAATGTGGGATTAGAATAGCAGAATAATGTGTCTTTCAGTCGCTTTTCAAAAGTTATTATTTTATTTGAGGAGAATTTAAATAGTAAAAGTGGATCAACACAACATTAATAATATTATTTTTGATATTACTTTTGTTATATGCGTTTTATTTTTTAAGATTTCTATACGTAAAAACACCACAAATTTGATCATTTTAGGGCGGAAAATACGGCGACCTTAAAAAAATGATTATATTCTTGCTTCTCTGACAAATAAATTTCTTGAAACATATTCACAAAAGATATGTAAAATTGTTAATTTAGGATTTTCATTTACACAAATCCTGAGCTTTTATTTCCATATTAGAAAATGCAAAGATTAATAAATTCTGACTCTTGTAAATAACAGATTATTTATATAAGAAATTTAGGCATGTGTATGTTCAAACCTTATTATCTGAATTTATTTTAACATACTGTATCATAATATGCGCATTGTAAACATATAAATTATTTAAATTACATTTTCTAAAGATATTATTACCTATCCATATTTTGTAAGATTTTTCGGAGCCATTGTTAAATTGTCAAAAGACTTCTCATTACTTACACTTAAAAAAGTGTCGTATGAATGTTTTGAGAAACATTTATGCAGAAATATCTACTACATATACTAACCAGTATTATTTCTTTATTATATCAAACTTATTGGACGCACGCACCTGTATAACACTTAAACTCAGAGGCGTCGACTTACCAAATTGTCAGTGGGTGCTCACCGAGCACATTTAAAACTGTTATTTGCCTCGTTATTTGCTTAGGTAGTGAAAAGTACACTATATAATTTTTACACATTTATATTTTTCGTCAAAAATGCTACTTTATTATTGGTGGTGCCAACGGTGTATTGGGTACAGTTCTAGGCAACAATAAAATAATTTCAGATTCCGCGCACTACACACTATTTGTATATTTTGAAAAAATGTATATTATTTCTAATAAAATTGAAAGTAGAACATTATTCCAAAGAAATATAAAAAAAATTAAAAATATATTAATTATTTTCTTCCTGGAAGTGGATTCCTAACATACCATTTACCATATTCCCATTATTTTTTCTGTGGGTGCTGTGCACCCACACACATTTTTCTATGGGTGCTCAGGCCCCGGAGCACCCATAGAAAAACGCACGTAGCCGGCGCCCCTGCTTAAACTGGACACCATGTATCAAACTGTCAATTTGGATAGAAGAGCAATTTAGGCGCTGTACACTTTGTGTTTATGTAAGGGTATGATTCAAACCAAGAGAATTCATTCGCCTGCCATCTAGGATATGCGGCAGTTTAAAATTTAGCTTATTCTACACGGATTTCGGGCCTGCGCTCAGTGAACAAAGTATTTCAAACTAGATTTTTTCAATAAAAAAAAAAAAATTTAATAAATTGAAATAATAAAAAGTAAATATGAAAACAATCTCATCATAAAACATGTAAATAATAAAGAGGTACGAACAATATTTGTTACAAAAATGACAAAAATAAGATTAGAACTTAGTAGCAGGTCCTAATGTAAGGTTTCCGTAGGAGATCTAGTTCACTGACCGCGTTGCTAAATCTTGGAGAGTATAGTGATTGCAGGTTTGTAGTGAGACATTACCTATATGACCCAACCAACCCAACCCATGGGGGGGGGGGTTCTGACCCCCAAAACCCTCCCCGTGGCTACGCCACTGCCTGCGCTGGGTTGTGATTTATACATTGGCATTAGATAACTAGGTATATATGAACTTTGTTGCTATCAAGTATTTACTGATGAAATTACTTTTTCGATAAATGGTTTAATATGGATTATTACTATAGTACAGTTGGTCCAATGAAGACTCACCATGTAATGGAATCTTGATTACAAAACCATATCCAACATTAGTTATCCATGAATGTATGTGGGATCAGATATTAATCCTCTGCGATACAATTTAAAATAAAAAATCTTAGATTGTGTACTGTCACAGTAAAACGTATGACAACAGGGCCCAGTGCGATTGTACTTTTCCAAGTATCTTTTTGTATTTCTTACATATTTTTATGTACAGGGTGTTAGAGGTTTGAATATCATAATTTTAACAGGCAAAAGTATATATCAAAATAAACAAAAAAGTTCCATATAACAGTGGTCATTTTCCCAACAGTTTTTGAGGAAAAACTTATCAAAAAAAAATTGTTTTTAACGCGACCAAATATCGAAAATTACGTTGACAATAGACAATGTCAACCATGACGTAAGACGTCTGAATTCTTGACGCGAGTTTATTAACTTTTTTTTCTTTGTCTAGCTGTTACACGATTAAATTATATGAGGTATATATTATATATTATTTAATCGCCTATATCTCGCAAACAGTAAAATATAATATTTTTATATCTATGCAGTAAGGAAAAGCGGAGAATTAAAAAATGTGATAATATACATACAGGGTATTTCATTAGAAAAAACAAAGTTAATATCAATATCTTTGTAGTGCGATGCTCGATTGTGTTTTTTTGTGATACAAAATGATCAGAGCTGAAAATATAGTTGGATGAGTATAATATATATTTTTCTTGTATTATCTTTGTCTCTGAATATGATTCATTGCCACATATAAGTATTACACTTATAGTATTTTGAATTTATATATTTCAATAGTGTAGGATGGAGTGTTAAAGTTACAACGTGCCAATGATGTTTTTTTATATGGTAGCCTGGCACATTTTATAAGACATTTTTTGCGTTATTATATTTATTATAACATTACTTTTTTATTTAAATTTTGCAATAAAAATATTCGAATAAATCGTTCATCCGGAAGGAAACCATTACAGAACACCTACAAAAATGTCTATTAATGAACATAAATTACCGAAAGTTTACTCTGTGTGGTGGAAAAGTGTTTTATGTGAAAGTTTACTACGGCTCTCAAAAGATCGCACAAGATAAAGGTAATTTATTTTTTTATAGATATTCAGTATTTTTTATATATTCACGCTTTTACATATCTTTTTTTTTATAAAAATAATCTTTCCAATATTAACTTGACACTCGTTGAGTTTTAGAGAAAATTTAAGAAAATATGTGCTTTACTTTTTCTTCACGAAAAAATATATTTTTTTAATAGATGGATATAAACTTAAAATAAACTGATTCAGTTTCGAGCATTGATGTGATGCCATCTAAACGATTACTTAACATTTAAAATTTATCAATGATCACCGTGGCCGTGGCCCCCTTCCTGATATCTTGCAAATATTTCCATGTATTATAATATACAGGGTGTCGTCCCATAACTTATGGGCCATAGCGCAACTGGATATAGTAGACATAAAAATATTACCAATTATACCAATTTTGAATTCGATATCTTCAACTATTTTAGTTATCGTCATTTATCGAAAATTTATTTCTACTATCTCCGGTTGCTCTATGCCCCATGAGTTATGGGACACCCTGTATACATTGGTATTAAATTATTCACAATATAAACTTCAAGTGTTTACGTTGCTGCTAAATATTTTATCTATCAAAATATTGTTCATAACATGAACATTTTTCATTTTGGGAAATGATTTGGCCCCCACTGAGAACTTTTTCTGTGGGCGCCCATGATAACAAATATCTAAATGTTGCTTCCCGCATTGATTAAAACTCGCACATCGTCTATAATAGCGGTCTTAATGCTACCTATGTTTCATTACGAGAAGAAGAAAGTCAATAGGCTTGTTCGTATGGAATGCTCACATAAGGTTGAAAATGCTTTGATTTAGGTGCAGTGCGCATGCTCCTGACGGTTGGAAACTAATTCTGGTGTATTACGAACAAAGCTAATAGAAGACGTTTAAAATAATTTTTAGATAATCCATCTCATCTACAGTATGTCCGCGGTCATAGGCTGAATAAGAAAAACTTTTTTCTTTTTAATTTTACGGAAAAAAGGCACACTTGATAAAAAGTTTTGCTTGATTTTAAAATGAGATTGCCATGTTGAAACTTTACATTTCATGTACGAGGTGTCAATAGATTTAAGAATATGAAAATGTCATGAGAGCAAACTACATTTATTTTTATTATTACTGAAAAGTCAGTAAGAAAAGTAGCTCCAAATTATAAAATACGATATAATTCAAATTTGTGGAAAAATTTACCTACATCCTTATATTTATCTATACCCAAAATTAATTTTGTATGGATCAGCAGATAACAATGATTATTGTCACTAAATTGTAATTAAATTTACTAAAACTAATAATATAAAAAATGAGTTATAAAGATCAATAGACAATATTCAATATTCATCAAAGTATAAAATGGATATTGTACGAGTAGTCGGATCCGAGTTGGGTACTTTGACAAATTCTCGAAAATATAAACGTTTACTTGGACGCACTAGCTGTCTCCAAGTATACATTATTTCTATCAAAGTACGCAACTCGGATTCGAGCACTCGAATAAATATGATATTTTCATAATTATTTATAGAAATTTATCTTAATTACATATCGAAATTTGCGGACCTGATAAATAAGAATTATAGTTATACAAGGTGTTAAAAAAGAGTGTAAAATATTTCAGGAGGTAATAGTATGAACCAAAATAAGCAGAAAAGTCTTAATAAACATGGGTCCGCAAAGTAACGGTTGCGGACGGGAATAAACCGACAAAGGAAGCTTTTAACAAACAAAAAACAAAGTTACAGAAGATGTTCAAAGTGTCCTCCGTCAATTTCCAAGCGGGCACGACATATTTGTCTCAACGATATTCGAACTCTTTCGAAAACATCCTGCTTGGCTTGGATTTCTTGCCACTTTTGATTAATCTGTAGCTGCAGCTCTTCCAGGCTATTTACAGGAGTACCATACACTAATGTCTTCAAATATCCCCAAACAAAGAAATCTAGAGGGTTCAGATCAGGCGATCTTGGAGGTCATAAAACAGGTCCGGTCCTTCCTATTCATCTATGTGGAAAAGTTTGGTGTAAATTCTCTCTAACGGCCATGGAAAAATGAGCTTGGTCTTCCGGATAAATGGCACTGTTTGCTAAAGGAACCGGTATCACGCAATCTTTGGTGCATTCTTTCAAACATGCGTTGTGAAGGAATCTGGCGATTTGGATAAGCGTCAACATAAAGACGTCGCGCTTCGGTGCCGTTCCCATTAGCACGACCATAGATGAAATGCATGTCTGTTAATTCTGCGTTAGAGTAACCAGCCATAGCGAAAGAAAACTTGCGCACTGAGAACAACTGTCAGATACGTACTGTTTATTTCACTAAACATCAACCAACTATTATAAGAAAATATACAACGTTTTTACAAAATAAAAAAGGGGCTATAAACATAAAACATCTCCGCAACCGTTACTTTGTGGACCCATGTTTATTGAGACTTTTCTGCTTATTTTGGTTCATACTATTACCTCCTTAAATATTTTACACTCTTTATTTAACACCCTGTATATCTAAGATTAGCAAATATTGTAATGTTTGTTAAATAGTAAGAACGAAATATTTTATATTTTGAAATGAATTCAACTTATTAAAACACAAGTAGGTACATTATTTGCTTGTCACACCATAAATTAGTCATTCTTTGTAAAGTACGAGTATATATATATAGGTCAAGTCTATGCAAATTGTCTTAATTATCTACCTACGCATTCTCAACTACAGCTTAACAAAAAAATATTAATCAACCAAAACCAATGATTAATTATTATGCAAAAGTCAAACACAATTCAGTGACAACTGTCCAATGAGAATCCCTAATTGAAAACTGGAAGCTAAAATACGTCACTGGAAATGCAAAACTAATATTGTCAATAGAATTATAAATTATGAATTTAATCTCATTACACGAAGCCCCAGTCTGCTCTAAGCTTAGTAAGGATTCGTTAACTACCTCAATAAGCTGTTCATTTTTATCTAAAGACTATGTCCAGTAGTCAGTTATGCATTTTCTCTTAAAGTTAAAATAAACCAGTAGTGCGAGTGATTTGTAAATAACATAATCTAATGTTAAATTAGTAACATCTTCCTGTTATGGTAAGTACAGCTGCATCAACCAATTAAAAGCGCACACAGTAGATAAATAGAATATTTAAGTTTTATAATTTGTTGCAAATTATATTATGTTCGAGAAATTTGTGTCAAATGTGTATTATCATTTATAAACAATGGTGTCCAATATACCTAATTTATAATAAATTATAATTAGGTTAAATTCGGAAAAATCTTTATACGCGTTGCAAGTAAATACTTTTATTAAGTATCTGGTTTGTAATACTACTAATAGTATGAATACTAAAATAATTTTCATTTAAATCATGTTAAGCCACTTTTTATCAGGAATAGGGGCTTTGTATTCGTTTACTCACGAGAATATAAAATTTTGATTTTCTTATTAAATTTTACAATAGTGTAGTTTTAGTAGTAGTTTGTATCAAAATTGATATTGATACTTCAATTGATTTAAAAAAATATATATACAGGGTGCTCAATATGTATGTTTATAACTTTTTCATAATACTCTGTATAAAAAATTCTCTAGGCAAAAGTTTTTTAATTAAGTGCGTCGTATTTTTAAAAGAATGTTTTCTACAAATACAAGTAATTTTAGACATTTAAGAACTGAATAATATAGAGTTTAGCAAATAACAGCAATGTTATCTCATGCCACCTGCGAATATTCAAAGGTACCGAAATAAAATGAATATATAACGACAGAAAGCGGTCTAACCAAGTACCTATGTGAAAATAATTGATAAAATGTAGGGTTAGAATAGCAAAATAATATATGCCTTACAAATGCATTTTAAAAGTTATTATATTATTTGAGGAGAATTTAAATAGTAAATGGTTAAATAAAACATCAATAATTTTAATTTTGATATTACTTTTGCTGTATATTTTTCGAAATACGGCGACGACGACGGCGATCTTACATAAGTTTTTTACACTCCTTGACTTTGTGTCAGAGCTAGTAATTTCCTTGCTATATCAACCAATTTTGATATTTTAAATTGCATCACACTATTTATTTCTCTTCTGGTTTACTTCTTCGTTTTTATGTACAAAAAATTCACCTAATAAATTTTTGTAAACTAAAAATACTCATTATTTGTTCTCGGCTATAATTTGCCAAGTATTTGCCCTAAATTATTTACAGATCGTATTTAAACTCAAATATGTTAGAGCAGTCAGAATCGACTCCTACATAATTAGAACTTTTTGTTAAGTTAGAGTAACAAACGCCTTGCAGAATTTTGGCAGGTGTAGGTAATAAGGAATATTCTGTGCATATAAAACTAAGTTTTCAATTATTTACTCATATTAAGCACTAATAAAACGAATATAGTTTTGAAAAGAAAACTAAATTGCGCGGTATGTGTGAGGTTATTTCTATTATCAAAATTGTTCAATTAATGTCTGACAGTTATTTGTTTTCTTAATAATTATATGACCTAACGGCTGTTCTTTATTAAAAGTTGGTACGTGTGTGTAATCTTAATGATATTAATGATTTCGTTTCTGTTTCTAACAATCCATTTCCTACCTACGATTCCCTACATAATTACACTATTTCATTCATCAATCATAAAAACCATACAATCATGTTATATTTTTAGATATATGTGGTAGGTTGTGGATTACAATTTGCTTTATAGTAGTTTCATATGTACGCAAAAAATATTCTTTGGCTTTCTTAGTAAAGTAGATAGGTAGTAGGCATTAAGTAGGTATAACACAGTTAAGATATAAGTATTAATATTGCAGAATTGAATTAGAATTTGAAAATAAATATATCTGTGCGATCTTGTCAGTACATCTTACGTTATTAAGGCATATTTGTAACAGTTTGGTGCTGCACAGAGTAGTTTAGAAGGCATGATTTGTTAAATTTTTCTTCAGTTTTTTTTCCATTTCACTTCCTGGAACTAGGTCCTCTGTAATTGATCCACCGAACGAAAATAATGCACTTTGGTCACTTTGGTGTAGTCTGGAAAATAATTCTATCCATTTTTTATTAATTTTTTCTCGATTTCATCTCCCGAAACCCATCACTAGTTGCTCAAAACTGAATAATTATTAAGATCTCTGCAATTGACCTCCAAAAGAAAATATGCAAATTTTGTCTTGATTTTGCACAATTCAATGACAAATTAAAAAAACGCATATTTTAGTAATTTAATCCTAAATTAATGATCTCCTCTTTCCGAGTTGTTTTGCCGTGGTTGAAGATTAACTACAGACGTTTCGATGTACTTAACAGATCATCTTCAGTGTTTCTCATATCTGAGCCGAGCTTTTATACTAGTCGGTGCGTCAAGGTTGGCTAGTTCAGTGTTTAGGTTGACTGGTTAAGGCGTGTTGCAGTTCAAGTATGCTGGAACGTATCAACTTGTTTTTAAGCAAAGGCATCTAAGTATGACTAATCTGCAATCCTTCGTCCCTGTAGTGTTTTCTAATGAGATTCTGTGTCCCTTTCTCCAAGGATGTTCAGAAACGGTGGATTCAGACTGGTAAAATCGTATGTGCCTTTCGTGTGCTTTTTTCATGGTTTCAACAGTTCGTTTGGACATTCCCGTGTATATTTGGTCACAGTCGCTGGTGCATGACACCAAGTATACTCCCGGAGTTTGTAACGGACTCAATTAATCTTTCAGGTTGTGGAGCGGTTGACTTATTTTACAAGTTGGTGTGAAAGAAGTCAGTACGCGTTTTTTGGCGTAGTATTTTCGCGATTCTATCTGTCACATTGAAGATGTATGGTAAAATGGTGGTTGTACTGACTTCATCTTTGGACTTTACTATTTGCTCATGCCGAGATCTAATAGCTCTATCGATGCCTCTTTTAGAGTATCCATTTGCTAGGAACACATATTAGAGCGAATTCTATTTCTATAACGGTACGGTTTTGTCTTACTCCACTTGCAGCAAAGGTTATCTTGTGTTGTTTGTTAATATGATCCAAAAATTTTTATCTTGTCATGCTGCCAAATAATTACCTTGTCGTTCACGCATCTGAGCCAGCAACTAGATTTATAGGTACTGGTAGAAGCGGTTCTTTTCCAAAATTCTTTATTAAGAAGGGATGGGTAGTCCACTGCAGGACTCAGTGGACTACCCATCACGACATCACAGTATAGAGAGACCAGTAGAAACACTCGGGCCAAAATAATAAGTCGCGCAAAGCATTTCGCGCATCCATTTCAAGCTGCAGAGACCTCAGTTTACATCCAACTCTGGGAGTGCGTTCGGTTATACAGAGCCGTATTAAAGCAATATTTTGAGTCTGAATCGAGGAACGTGTCGCTGGGCAGCAGTTAGATGTTTAAACATATTGTCTGAAGCTATTTATTTGTGGCATAATTTTAGTTTTTCTTTAGTTTTATTGGGTTTATTTTATTTTTAATAATAAAATAAAAATCATTTAACATCTCGATGGAAGCAGATAAACAAATTTTAAACTGTCAAACTTGACATACGTTTAATATTTTTACTACTATTTTGAGAACGAAAACAGAGTTTTTCGAGACGTAAAAAATACGGAAGTGCGCGATAGTGATGTGATTTTTTTGTTATATTTTACTTATCTGATTTTTTCAGTGTGAGATTTTTTGGTTAGGCAAACTTATTTTAAAAAATAAACCTTGACTGATCCGTTTGGCGCAAGGGTTTATTTAATTAATCTTTATTTTTTTTCGAAGTGTGGCAAAAACCTAATAACACTAAAGAAAAATTTAAACATATCATCTATAAATAGTAATTTAAGTTTTTTTAAATTTCCTAAAGACATAAATAAGTAATAAGTAATCTATAATATACTGTACAAACCATAAATGATATTTTACTGCTATTGCCTTACCTATTAACTTATTCCTTAAGTATAACATTCGAATATAAATATTTCTCATGAAAGTGAAGTTTAAAATATACATATTTATATTTTTCACAAATACAAATTTTTATTTTAGAGCAAAGTTCTGTGCAGTGGCCTCTAATAGAGAAGATTTATTAGAAAAGCTGCTCAGGATTAGTAATAGTTCGTACAAACTATGTCAAATACATTTTGAAAATAATATGTTTTCTAACGATTCGCGCAATAGATTACGCAAAGAGACCGTTGCAACGTTTTCTGCACAAGACGGCTCATCTTCAAATTATGTAGATGATAATATTTCTTGTAGTCACTATAATGAGAGTAAGTCTCAAAACAAAATCATAAAAAATACTTCTTTTCCAAATTTACATTTTACTATACACTTTTATCTCCAATTTAACAATTTTCAAAGTTAAGTTAACATAATTTTTCTGTTCTGAAAAATACTTGCCTTTTGGTTTACGTATATCATTTAAGACAAAAAAAATCATAATAAATTATTTGTCCACTAAACTTCAAACGTCAAATTTTAAATTAAAAAAAAATCCCCAAAAAATTATAACTAATAACAAAAAAAGTAAGTAAATAAATAAAAATGTTTTGTAGTGTAATAATATATATTTTAAACTCTTTTTTTTGAGACTCCAAAGAAGTAAATCGAATTTTCACACTGTATGTTAGTAGCAGTAAATGATAGAATATAATACATGTTGAATTACCTATTTATATCTAACTGTATAATGAATTATTACATAATGTGGATAGATATAACGTAAACTTTCATGTGGAATAAATACGCTTTCACGCGCAAATAAAAAATTCTTATTGCGCTATCGCACTCACATTTCGAGGTCACCGCAGAAAACTGAAGGCAGTTCAAAGTGCCGACAACGGAGTGAAACTGCTGGTCTACCTATGCTGTGGCGACATCATCATTTTGTTCGTAGAATTGTCCATTCTAGAAGAAGTATGTAAAAGACAGACATAGCTTAAATAAAGCGATAACTTCAGGGCTAAAGTGGTTGTCCAACAGTTGGTGAAAAGCGACTCCACGTCGAAGTTGACCAAGATGTCCTGGGGATCGATTGACATTGAGCTAAGGATGTCAGCGAAATGTGCCGAGGTACTGATGATGGTCGACTTTCCTATCATTGACTTAATTCAGGTTGCTAACTGAGATACTAGTTTATAGGTGGGGCTTCCAATGATACTAACGATTATGCGAAGAGATGTATTGTCCTTGTGTTTCTTAGATAAACCATATAGTCGTAAAACTTTTTGGCGCTCCACTCTTGTTCTGGGGTCCAACTTGCACAGTTTATAAGTATCGCTGCTGATTAGTGCATTAATCTTATTATAATCCGTGGTGCCATGATAATCGTAACGTTGCCTTTAGGTGGTAATAAGATAATGTCTTTATTGGCACGTAATTCCTTCAATTACAACAGTTTACGTGGCGTCCATTGTACTATACCAAGTGTTTCATTTTTCTGGTAGCATTTTTTCCATTTCAATAGGTGAAAACTTTCTATTTCAAATAGAAGATCCTGTATTTGTTTGCTTCAAGTTGTGCCTAGTTTGTCATATTTATAAGGGGCTGGCGCCGCTCGAGAGAGGTTCACAACGATCCATTTTCTGTCGGTTTTTGCCAGGGATTTGGCGCGTCTAGTTGAACAGATGTGTTCAGATATTTAGTTCGCAGCGAAACTGACGATTTATACTTTCGGAATATAGAGCGGTTAAATTTCAAAATACCGTTATCGTCGAAACGCGGTAGAGATCGGGGGCTTTTATTGGTGCTTTGCATTGTAGGACGCTTCATAGCTTTGTGGTCTGTCAGGCTACTAGATGTAGCTTTGCTAGATTTCGCGTACATTTAATTTACACTCACCGCAAGATAAAAGTTTCCAATCTAAAAGCCATTCTAATTTTGAAGGGATGAACTTGTGTACTAGTAATAGGAATTGTGTGAAGCTGTCAAAATATAAATAAGATATAATTCAGGTTGGAAATCTTTTATGTTGCAGCGAGTGTACAAGCATTTGTGAGACCCAAAAGATCAAGTTTACTTTACAAGGAAAAGAAGGTTGATGCGTGGAAGGAAATTGAATCACCCGTCACAAAACCCGCAGAAGTATACGGACGGACGTATTTATAGGTACCTTAAGGTTGTCGTGAATTACCCCGTGTTTTTATATATCCTCACTCGTTACACTTTCTGCATCAAACTGATTTTTCATAAGGGTTAATAGCATTAATCTTGAAAAATGATTGAAGGTTACTTTAAAATATATGTTTTAATATTATAAGTGTACCGGGTTAACAGGCTGACATTTTTTGTTTTTATAGGATTTATTACAAATTATGAAAATTGGATACGCATTAGTAATAGGAACGTTCATTTTAATGGTATGGGTTTCTATGATCGAATCGAGAGAAATAGAATCTGTATATTATCCACCATGTTTCTTCAACCCCTTATGCAGTTGTTCGAAATCGGTACCAGATTTAGGAATAGTTAAATGTCAAAATGTACATTTACTAAGAATACCGGAAGCCGTTAATACCTCTAAAGTATTTATGCTACACTTACAGAACAACGGACTGAGAACGTTATCTCCTTATTTTCTCCAAAGTACAGGTATCTAGATGTCTTATAGGTACTTTTAACTTATATCAATGCATATAACTACACATTATTATAGGTCTGTACAAAATTATAATAAGCAGAAATCCTTTAACGTTAGTGCCAGATGAGGCATTTCTTGGATTGGAAAGATCTCTTTGGGAATTGGAAATTAGTCACTGTGAACTGAGTCGTGTTCCTAATAGAGCAATAAGATACTTACAAAAATTAAGACTTTTGGATTTATCAGGTTAGTTTTTCTTAACACTATGTACACTCGCCGCAACATAAACGTTCTCAGCCCAAATCAGTATAAAAATTTATAAAAATTATGACGACTTTACCGTTTGTTCGAAGACATAAACAATTATTTGTATCAATTGACACGACGTAACCATTGATGCCTCCCAAGTTCCTATTAATAATCCATCGACTCACCTCTTTAAAGGTAGGATACGTGTTAGATTGAAAACTTTTATGTTGTGGCCACTGTACCTATGATTCCCTAATACATAAAAGAAACAAACAAAATATTAAAGTAAATTAAAATAATTTTAATGAGATTTATTCAGTCAGTTAAATGTCTGCTTCTACGAAAGTAATTGCAGAAATAAGGTTTTCTACTGTTATAGAAATAAAAAAGTATAATTGATACATCATTTTAAAGCTTCAGTTCCTTGTCATGTCATTGAAGAAGTCGTTGCATCTTCCAATATTTCAACTTTTCAATTAAAGTCCCATGAATGATTCTTTGAGAAACATCAGAAACCAAAATACAGGGATGAGTGAGAGTAATCCTCCGATCTTTAAGCATAACACACAACCAGCACAAAATGTTTTGTTTCTCCACAATATTCTTACAACCTTAACAAGTAGTGTTCTATAAGTGTAAAAGAGCACCAGATTCTAAAACAAAAATATGTTTTACAATTGTTATGGTAATTTTGTTGTTTGGTAGTAGCATACAATAAAATAAGAGAATTTTTTACTAATAAAACTAATGTGGCTCCTCAGTTTCTCTTGATTTTTTGTTTTACATATTATTAATCAGAGTTGCTTTGTAATTGTTGCGATGACTACATATTTGTGTTCAAAAAGACAATTCGGGTCTATAAATACTTTTTAAATATTACAAAGTAAGCCACAATAAGGTCTTTATAAATCAGCTTTATAGGAGTTATGTACTACACCTTCCTGTCTTATTATATTTTTTGGTTATGTTATTTATAAAGTAATACATGTGATTCTTAAAATACCCGTAAATGAGTCTCAGAAAGCTGCTAATAAGCAGCTATAAAACAACAAAACTTATAGAACAAATTTGCTCTATAAGCCTATCAATATTTTTCCAGAAAAAAATTCAGCATTCTTAAATCAGTTTCATAATTTTGCTCTAAGAATATTCTTATGACTTTGTAATATACGAGTAGTAGTTCTACTCTCGGAGACTAAATTGTGTTATTAACAACATTTATAATATCAATCGGCATTTCTGGTGCTTTTTAAAACATTGATTTGCTTTATAACGCCTGTTCCCTCAGGGATTGGTTTTAAATTGTTAGAAATATTATGAATGTGTTTTTGGTACAAGTAGTTGGTCGAATATTTCTGACAGTTGCAATCCAGTCCTGACTGTTTGTGTGAACCAATCGTCAGATGCTGGTTGGGTGTTTGCTACTCTTTAGTTGGGAATTAACAATCTCTCGCTTCTTTTTTTGTCGTGACGTTCCAAGTGATCAGCTGTAAACTGCTCACACCACAGACATTTTTGACGTGACATCTCTTTATACACCGCCTTCAACTGGCGATAAGTTTAAGTTCAAAAACAGAATAACTCCCAGAAACCCCACATAACAAAATTTCAGTTCGTTCCGTCGAATTTTGTGGAATACAAGACCGAAACTAGATCCTAAATTATTTTCAATGCTCTGTACCTTGAAAACATAAAAAGATACGCCCATGGTTGATTGGAACAAATTGTAATATTTTTTGAAAATCTATCAGGCCTTGAATTTGTTCTAGTGTTTTCCACAACGTCCTGTATAAGTAAGATAAAAAATTTATCCCGTTTTGATTTATAAAATACGAGTATTATTAACAATAATATTTTATAAATCCTAATAATAATAATGTTTCTTTGTGCAGGGAATGACATTAATAAAATATTACCTGAGGACTGGAGAGGTTTGGAAAATTCTTTAGAAGTCCTGAGGCTTTCTGATAATTCTATAACTCATCTACCAGTAGATTCGTTTTCTGGTTTACCTATGGTAGAAACCATTGACTTAAGCGGAAATAATTTGAGAGAAATCGATCCATCTGTGTTCCGGGATGGCATGGGAAGACTCGCTCATTTAATATTAGCAGATAATCAATTAAGTTCGATACCCTATTTAGCATTGCAGCCATTAAGAATTCTGAAGACGCTTGATTTAAGTTACAATCGGATCAACAAGATGTCGCCGGTTACTGAGCCTGGAGTTAATATAAATTTGAATTTTCAACTGAATTTAGACACATTGAGACTTGATTATAATCAGTTACCTCTTCTAGAATCTATCTCTTTTATGTATTTTAATATAGTGAATAAAACATATTTGGATGGAAATCCTTTAAGAAATATTGAGGTAAGTTTATAAAGTAAAGTATGATGTCTTACTGGAATATGTGCACAGTACGTGCGTACGTTCTCAGAGATTTTGGGTGAATAAAAAAGGTTCAGTTTGGTAAAACCTACAAAAAACAATTTTTAGGAAAATGCTTTTCAACAAGCGAAAATACGAATGCTGTACCTGAGAAGTTGTGGTTTAATTAAAATATCACCAGCTGCGTTTAGTGGACTAGAAAATTACTTAGAACTTTTGGATTTAAGCGGAAATAATATATCTTTATTGCCTCAAGACGTATTTCATAGATTCGAGTTATTGAGAACGCTGTCGTTAAGGGATAATATGATTGAAAATTTAAATCCTACTGAAGCTTTTAATGGTTTTCAATTCACCTTATATAAACTAGATTTAAGCGGCACAAATAATTTACCTATTTCCATTCAAGAATTGCGTAGGCAAGTATTTATAATAAATACCGAAATCTGGTTGTTGTTGTCAATGTTCTTATTCACTTATGTTTGTGTTACTTCATATTTTAGATTAAGAAGCTTGCGAGTGTTATCATTGTCTCGATTGACACAACCTAACATTTCTCCAGAAGATTTTTTGGAATATGGGGTTGATCTAGAAGAATTGCAAATAAATTACGCTGATTTACAATCTATTAAAAGTAATGCATTTAAACACTTTCATGGATTAAAGTTGCTTGATCTCTCTGACAATATGATTACCACCATAGAAAATGATGCTTTTGCAGATGTAAGAAATTCATATCTAAATTAATTTTATACAGTTTTTATTCAAATATTTCTAGATTGGGCACTCTTTAACACATTTAAAGTTGTCATATGCTTTTGCACCTTCTGTCTCAAATGTACCAGTGGACGCTATAAAAGTATTATCGAATTTAGAGGAGTTGGATCTTAATAACAACAGGTTAAAAATTATGCCAGATACTTCATTTCATTTTCTAAAAAAATTGAGAATACTAGAACTCCAGGATAACATCATTGAAACTGTACACAAAGGAACGTTTCAGGTAAGTCTTAATTTGCATATTTTAATTACCACAAATTTTGCACTTCTACAATTATTTTTCGTTTTAGGGTGACATCCACTCAAATTTGGAACGAATATATTTATCCTTTAATAATATAAAAGTAATAAATCAACATACATTTGTGAATTTACCAAGATTAGAACAGCTTCATCTCGACGACAACAGAATAGAAACTGTAGAGAGGCGGTCATTTATGAATTTAGAAAATATTAAAAGACTGAATTTGAAAGGAAATAAAATGACAATAATAGGTTATGAGGCTTTTCAGAATTTACCCGAATTAGAAGATTTAGATATATCTTATAATAAATTGAAATCGTTCGAATTTTCCATGTTTGATCAAGTTGGATCACTTTCGATCTTTAGTGTGAATGCTAGTCATAATAACTTGAAGGATTTGATAACTGTGCCTTTAAATTTTGAACCTGGAGCTGGTAAGTGTGGAATACTATTAGTTAATAAAATTAGTATATAAAATATATTTTTCCGATTTGTTTGGGGGTCAAATAAAAACTGCTAAATTGCCAAATTTATTATGTTAGTCACACACCATAGGTATGTATAGGGTGACCCAGAACTGATGGTTGGCCTCCATTACGTAAAAACAGAAAGATCAATCGAAAAACCGTACCCGCGGGTGTTTATGGTATGATGTAGTGATTGTTTACCATAAAATACCATCTTGGTAAATTCAACACCCAGTGGACAGTGACGTCATCGAAATCATTGTTCCTAATTTCATATCTATTTTTTACATAATATAAAAGTCCTCATTTTTATCAATAATTTTTATTAACATCTTTTTTCGATGTCACCTTTCGTATAAAAGATATACGACCATATGTATAGAAAAATTAAACAAATTTTCGATTACGTATGTTGATGATTTTGACAGCGTTGCCATGGAAAACAAAATTTTCCAATTTTTCAACAAAATTATTTATTGTTATGTGTACCTACACCCAAAAAGAGTATAACAAATAAACAAATTTAGTATTTTTGGTTAAAATAATACACAATAAAAGTTATAACGATTATTTAATAACAAAATTATGTAAAATTTAAAATATGAACAAAACAAGGACAATATTAGGTACGTATCATCGTGGAAAATGATTCTATGTTAAATTTTCTACATGTCCACCAAATTGTTGTAAGCACATTTCTAATCTATGTTGGATTTTCAGATGGGCAACTTTTAGATGTGTATCTCTACTTATCCCCCAGCATGCGTTCCTAATGTTTTATTTTAATTCTTCTAAATTATGACATAAACATCATATTTAAGGGTACTCCATAAATAAAAATCCATTGGGGATATATCCGGGGATTTCGGAGGCCAATGAATATAACCTTCTGTACCAATCCATCGGCCATTGTAATTTTCATTGAGGTATCTTTTTACTTATCTCGCATTGTCTGCTGGTGTGCCATCTTGTTAAATGCACATATTTCTTCTAAGTTGTAATGGCACTTCTTCCAATAAAGTTGGTAACTGGTTTCTTAAAAATGTTAAATAACGCTCTCCGTTTAGTGCACTATTGTAAAAGTATTGACCAATTAGGTGTCTGCCTATAATACCACACCATACTTTGATACAAAAATAGTTCGTATTTTTATTATTTGGTACTCCATTGCTGACAAAGCAGGACTCGTCTGCCCATAGTATATATTTATAAATGTTTGGCACATCTAACTGGATATCAACAATCTCCGAAATAAAATTTATCCGGCGTAGCCTATGATTTACAGAGAGGGCTTGCACGTTTAAAATGTTATAATCGTGATATTGCTTTTTTCTTTAAAATTCTTTGAAATGAACTGTAAGAAATATTTAGTTCTCGACTGGCATCTCGTATTGATTTTCTATGATTATTATTGAAATACTCACAGACTTGAGCCACCACGTTATTATTGCAAACGGATTTATTTTTTTAGTACTTCTTTGAATCTCAAAAACCTTCTATAATCTGTAAATCCATGCTGCCAATTTTGGAATTTTTCTAGCTTCTCCAAAAATTAAAAGCATATCTACCTTTTCATTATGACTATTCATCTTAGTAAACAGTAAATTTGCATATAAATAATTAAAACAACAAGAACAATTGACAGGTAAATTTTATCGATAAATATGAGTAACATAATCATTGACAGTATTGATATTTCTATGGCAACGTTGTCAAAATCATCAATATACGTGATAGAGACTTTGTTTAATTTTTCTATACATATGGTCTTATATTTTTTTAGTGAAAGGTGATATAAAAAAAAGTTTTAATGAAAGCTGTTGATAAAAATGGGGACTTTCATATTATGTAAAAAATAGGTATGAAATTGGGAAAAATAATTTCGATGACGTCACTGACCATTGGGTGGTAAATTTACCAAGATGGTATTTTATGGTAAATACTCACTACATCATACCATAAACACCCACGTTTACGGGTTTTCGATTGCTCTTCCTGTTTTTACGTAATGGCGGTCAACCATCAGTTCTGGGCCACCCTGTACAATGTGATCGCTATAACTGAAGAAATTGGTTTTTGCCAACAAAGTTTGTTTAGGCTAACTAAGACCTGAAATTAAGGTAGATAATGAAACCATAATCAAACGACCATAGATACCTCGGATATTGAAAAAGTTATTCATTTCAAGCTTTTTTCCCCAAATAATTTTTTTGCATTTATAACAGTTCAAAATATAGATACTACTTATTGTGTAACTGAAACTTTTTGTTTATCACATCAGTTAGCTAATAATTGTAACAAGATTAGAATGAAAAAAATTTATATCAATGGAAGACTGGAACTACAAATATCGAATTTTCATTGTAACCGAGTAACAGACTATATTTTCTCCTCAACCAAAAAGTACGAATCAAAAACAATTAAATTGAATCTTAATTGAATTGAATTGAAATTGAGATATGACGCCGCCATTTACACTTGACACTGACAGTTTTTAAATCCATGGCAATCTAGTCATTTAGTTCAATTATGGAATATTCATTCTGGACCTTGTTATAGAATGAAAATACATGCAAAACACATAAGAAGCAAGTGTTTCAGAATAAATATTCTAACTCAAGAGTGGGAACTTTTACATTCTACTATTAAAACGACTTCGAAATTATTACATTCACTAATGGTCATGGAGAAAAGATCTTTCTCTAACACGGTTTTAGAAAGTACACGTTCCACAACTAAAAATTAGATTGTAATACATGTCATTCCAGCATACTGTGTTAGAATGACATTCTATCACACTGTGTTAGAATGTTATTCTGACATACTGTGATGGAATATGTACAAATAAGCAACTTTTTTGTATGACTTCTAAAATCTTGTTAGAGAAAGTATAGTCTAAAACACGTTCAGAAGACGTTCGGCTCGGACTACAAACTTTTCGCTCTTGTTGAATATATGCCATTCTACAACTTGTAGAATATACTATTCTGCATTTGTATCCTACGTTCTAATAAAATTGGTTAGAAATGCAATACTTTTTAATCTTTTCATCAATCATCGCGGAAAGAAATGCCATACTTTTTAATCTTTTCATCAATCATCGCCGAAGATGGCTTAGTTATGTAAATTACCATCGTTATTTACAGCGTTGTCAAATGTAGAAACGATGAAAATAAACATTTTTATTAATAATAATATCTAAGTACCTGATAACAGTTAATTCGATTAGCTGCAGTATTTTGCATTCGTTCTTCGTTGCCCACTGGCAAAACTGACCATCCATCAGAGTTATCCACTAACAAAATATTCCGTATTCAGTTAAATGAAACATCCATTTATTCTAAGGAAATTTAAATTTAATGTAAGGAATACCTACTAATAGAAAACTCGGAGTGCATTCGCGGTAGTCTTTAATTATACAAGTACGTATGCCGTTAGCTTCGGTGGTTTTGCCCTCGACTCTAAAAAAATAAACAGCCTTTAGCATAGAGGGATTCATATTATAGGGAAATATCTGTACCCGACGTAAATTCCTTTATTTAATTACTATAAAACGTTTAAAATTAAAAATTATTTACTAAAACTGGACCATAACCTAGAATTTCGCATTGCTAGTTGCATACTCTCCAAACATCAAAGAACACTGATCAAAGCTTAGATTATTATATTCCACAGGGCAAAGAAGGATTATTACAGAGCTCTGTAAACATCTCTGAATGTTATGGTTTAAAACAAAAAGGCAAAGCCCCAGAGTATCCTGTATGCATTATCCATATTGGGAATTATTGTTTATCCTTAATATGCCCTTAATCAATCTAAATAAATCTTGTTTAAGGTTAAGGTACAGATATTTAATTTTTAATGTAATTATCGATATACTAATAGTTTACATCACCGAATAATTTTAGCCACTGGTATTTCTGGATTATACAGTTCATTCTTTTGAGTATGTCAAAACACTGGGATGAAAATACAGATGTTGTCGAATAAATCAATATATTAATGAATTTTATAATAAAAGGATGGTGCTGTATGCATTTCAACATGGGATAAATTTTGATACACCTATTTCAGTACTTCAAAATCAAAATAGCAAAAGTGATTTAATTTTTGTTACATCTCTCACATGTTAATTATATTTAAAATAATGAGGAAAGTTTCAAACACCTGTTTTATCAAGATCAAACAGCTTTCTCAGAAGTCCTGAAAATATGTGACCTTCAGACTTCATTGTTACAGAAAACTAGGCTTTAATGCTTAATTTCTAGTCGCGAGGGTCACATTTACAGATTGATGCTTTTACGACACATTTTCGTTTTCAGAGAAACACGCAATTTTGCAATTAATTTTTTCATAACAGTTATTCTTTCGGTTAAAATATGGAAGGTATTGTGATTGTGTACCTACTACACATTAATTTCCTCATAACGATATGATTCTAAATGGTCTTTAGGAAATTACAATGACGATAATGTTAAACATATCTACATTTTGTAAGATATTTACATTTTCAAATATTATATTACTTTTATTTATTGCCAGAACTCTAAAAATTTCATTTAAAATAGTTCTTTTATAATATATCTTAGTAATTATTTAGTTACTAATCATAAACTAAAAATATTGTTTTAAAATTAAATAATTAGATACGTCCAAATTTTGACTGAAACATTGTGTGTATAAGATATATTATAAAAAGAATTATATTTTTAAATTAAATCAAAGAAATAAGAAGTTTTAAAATTGATATATAATGTTGTGTATAATGAAAAAGATGAAAAATCACTATCATTAATTATTAAACTTTTACAAAGAAATTACCCAAGTAACAAGACATTTTACAGCAGTCGTTAAAAATGTTGCTGTAACTAAGTGTTTTAAGAGTTCTATATAAAAACAAGTTTGTTTTAGCAATGCTATTACAGCATACAACAAACTATACGATTCCAATAAAGCATGTCATGATAATGTCTTATAAAGACGTTATACAATTATTCTGCTTTATTTACAAGTCCATCACAACTATAAAGCTAATATTCGACTTTCTTTAAATTTTACGACATATATCTATTATATGTAAGTATCTTTATATTAGGTATACGATGTTATACTTATACTTATACGAATAAAGTAGGTCGAAAAGTCATAACGCGTCTGCATAATACTAAAAAATAAAGGTACTATTTTCGTTCACAAAAAAACTGAAAATTTAAATACATGAACATTTGCTGCTACAAAATATCCTCAGCTCGAATTCTAAATTCCATATAATAAAAACTCACATTTTTAATGAGTAACGGAAATTATTTCCATGAAAAATTTCACGTAAAAGTTGTTATAAACATGGCGCTAAAATAATAAAACAGTTTAGTCACTTCAGAAGCATTTAAAATACTTTAATATTATGTAGTAGCGAAACATAAGAGCATTATGCTTTGTGGAAAATGGTTTGTTAACTACTTTTAAGATGCGGTTTTGCTTTATTGCCGCACAAAAATATTTTTATACAGCATTTATAAAACAAATGCTGTAATTTTACAAATAAACAGCTTTCTGAAACTAAAGTGCTGCATAAATGGCGTAAGAACATTCTTAAAGTAATTTAAATAACTTCTATAAAATACTTTTATTTTTGCTGTAAGGATCTTCTCAAATATGTCTCTTGCGACCACTACAAAATTGATTTATAATGTTTTATAGTCAGTGGTGTAGATTGCTACTATAGACATTATGCAGTAAAATAACCTCTTGCAAAAATACCGTATAAGTGTAGACAAAAGACCATTCTGAAAATGGTTTAAATAATCTCTATAAAACGGTTTTCTTGTAGGGATTACATTACAGGCACTTTAAACAGCAAAATAGCGTCTGTTAACAAAAGAGTCTCAAGTGGAACAATAATATGATGAAATTGCTGTCATGTAACTGCTACATATCTTTTATATAAATTTCTGGTCTTATAATTTTGAATTATAAGACTAGTGTGCTACTTGGATATTGAATTTCTTCGAAACTAGTAGTTGTTGTAGTTTTCTTCCATGGAAAATAGATTCCTCGTAATTTCTAATCCCTCCGTACTTTGGTAAAGACGGATATGCCCTTTCCTTTATTGAAATAATGACGCTAGATAGTATTGTCTAAAATCTTTCTCCCTCTTTATCCATCGGTGTTTTATAGTTTTTTAACAGTATTTTGCATTATCCTGCGACTTGCGTATTGTCTTTGGCATTCGTATACAAACAGTTAGTCACATTTAATTCTTAAACGCAAAAGCAGCATTTCGCGTTCTAGATACAAAAATTTTCAGTAAAAAATTTTATAATAAAATTTTATTTTATTTTCTTAAAAAAGTGCTCTTGGAAACATTAACTAAGAACCTTTGTTTTTCAGATATTTTTACTTTTGCTAATTAAGGTTATCCTATGATTTTAGAAATTACAATTAATCATTTATTAAACAACGATTTGTAAACAATTTAATTTAAATGATGGTCAAAGTGATATAATTTTCTTCTTTCATCGATTTTTTAACAAACGTCTATTCAAAATTAGCGTGTATGTAGGTATATACGAAATAATAGATTTTCTCTATTATACATCGAAGTTGCATGTACTTTTTCTTTTAAAAAGCACCAAATAAAAAATCTAGTTGATTGAAATCCGGTGATTGAGCTGGCCAAGTAGTTGCACCATCAAGATTTTTGTAATTTCATAAAATAGCACTGATTAGAAAAAGCCAAATTCTCTGAAAACCACACTGTAAAAAATAATTACAGTTAAAATAGATGGCAATTTATTTACCACTCATTATGCTGTAATTTTCTTATCGATTGTGACTTTACAAATAAAATGTAAAATTACGTTGTAAATTTATTTTGTGGTGTAATTTTAGGTTTTGAAATTGTAATATTACTTTGTGATTTTACAATACAAACAGTATTTTTACAATGTAACTTCCACAATTACTTGTAAAATTACAAAGTAACTTTACAGGCAGTTGTATAGTTACATTGTAATAATACATGTTATATTATGACTACAATGTATTTTTTTTTATTTATTGTACAGGATGGTCCAATTTGGGCACTTAAGTATAGAAGGTTTCTTCTATTTTCCGAAAGGACAGAAAAAATAGCCAAGATATTTAGAGCTTAATTTCTGAGAAAAGTTGAATAGCGAGAATCACATTTCGATATTTTGATTTGTTTAAGAAATACCTACATGATATTTTTAAATTTTGGTCGTTTTCTGCTTATTATATTAATAATTATACATTTTAAAGACATTTTTTCTCTATGTGTAGTATCTAGTGGCTTGAGGAATATTTTTTTTATAACTTCTTGTTTTCCGCTACTATAACAAACATATATATGTTTTAATGAAACATCATACGTATGTAAAATGCTATATAAAAACTAATCAAGATATCGTAATGAAATTTTCATTATTCAATTTTTCTCAAAAATATTGCCGTGACATTTGGACTATCTTTTCGGAGAATAAAAGAAACCTCCTAAAAGTGTCAAAACTGACCAAACTCGTACACAGGACATCTTGTTTACAACATTCGAATTCATTAACAGTGCTTTGACATACCTAGATCCCTAAAAAAATCTGAATAGCAATTCATTTATAACTAATAGATTAATATGCCTACATAAGAAAAATTTAAATATCGTAAGGAATTAACGATTGTTACTTACCTTAAGTAACATATAATGTTTTTCAGTGAGTTTCTCAATAGCATCACTGCATCAGAATGTTATTTCAAAAGAAAAATATACTCATATTAAGTAACCTAAGTAACATGAATGTCAATTGCTTCTAATGTTAACAAATACCCATAATAGTAATATTGAATTTTTGATATGATATCCCCAGTGAAGTCAAACATTTTCGAACCAATAGATTTGTTTTCTATATGATTTTCAGATTTATATGCAAAAAATTAAGTACTTTAGAATTTATGACGCATTTAGTTGAAAATAATACTTATTTCTATTATAGCCTCGATGTATACCTTAAAATCAGCAGAATAATCCTTTTTAAATTTATAATTCAAATTTTTGGACAAATTGTGTAAAAAAACATTTGTTACACAAAACCGTACTTTTCCTAACTGATTATATAAATAATTATTTTGTACTCCGATTACGGCTTAGTTAGCTAATTAGTAGTTACAGCTCTATTATATCTTATATCTAAGTGCCCTTTGCTTAGTTTTTTAGCTTATAAATACATGTGCATACAGGTGCTGAAGTAATAAAATATTATGGTTTTACAGCAATTTTTTATTAAAATTTGGTACCTACACATTTAGGTTATTTGTACAAAATAGAACACTTAACTTTATACAAGGCATATAACAATGTAAAAAAATATTCGTAGAACTAAAGTTAACATTTTATAATATTCAAACGAAATCTATGATCTTATACTAACTATTACAAAGTAATATTAATTATATAAATGTGCATAGAGAATAAGTAGGTACCCATTACTTAAATCATGCTAATCCTTTCCTGTTCTTCAAATATGTATAAAATATAATATAATAGAAGATATTATATTTTTATATATTATCTAAGATCAACAAAACAACAGTGGGGTACCCGATTTTTGTAGATGCAATGTTTCTTTGTTTCAATAATTATGTATAACTTACATACCTATTAGTTCTTAATCTCATTGAGGTTATGTTTAAACAAGCACTAGACAAAACTATTTATAGTACTAAAAACACTCACTTATCACTCTAGATATGTTTATATTGCTAGTCGCTACTCACTAAATTAATTATGTAAGTACCTAGGTCCTAGGTACACGCTGCATTCATCGAAATGAAGCAAGAATAATGAGGCGTCACCACCCAACGCTCTCAACGGTTAAGTTAGGTTAGCGCGTTTTAAACCTTCACATACACATTAGGCATATTTTTACAGTCAATTATATAGCAAATTTGGTATTTTCAGTAATTTTACAGTGTAAAAATGGATTTCACATTGTTAATTGTAAATGTATTACAATATATTCTATAAATGTACAAATTATATTATAATTACATAGGTAGTTTACGGTTTTATTGTATATTGGCAGTTTTCTTGTAAAATTACAAGTGTCAGTGTAATATTATCATTATTTTTAGAATTATTTTAAGACAATTATAAGGATATTCTTGCAAAGTAAGTTTGTAAAGTTACTGACCTTTTTTTCAGTGCAAAGCTTCTTAGTGAATTTTCTCAAGAGTACCTACATTTCTCATAAAATAGAAATTTTTACATTTGTACTGAAGAATACTTTTCACCATTGGCGTAGAAGTTTAGTTATAGTTGAAAAAAGTTTTTTACGCCAAAATATTAATCTAGGAAATAGGAAACTTTAATTTCAATAATAGGTAAAAATGTAATTCTAAACCATGATATTAGATCACAGAATAGCTATTGTAACATTACAAACGAAAATACGAGGTGGGTCAATGAAAAGATTCCACTCTATTGTTATAGAGATATGAAACATTTTGGATAAAACGTTAATTTTATTTGTAAGGGGAAGAATTTGTTTTAACATATCTAAGTTACTATCTTCATCCTGTTAGGCAGAGCCCCATTAAAATATATAAACAGAAAGTAGGGATGAGTAGCATATCATAAGAAAACCATTTAAATTGTCTTTATAATGTGTTCACCTTAAAAGAAACGCTTTTAAATTGTTTTGATAATGTTATATGCTATTTTCTAAATTTGAATTAATAGTCTGGAAAATAGGCAATTAAAATAAAGAAAGACATATTTTTAAAAAACTTTATTGATATGATCGAGAAGCACATTAAATCAAAAGAAATTACTTAAGTTTTCTTTATAATAGTGTGCTATCCATTTTAAAAAAAAAAGATTAATAGTTTAGGAACAGAAAACAGACCTTTAAGACAAAAATACATACATTTCTTATATAAATATTTCCTGGACTACTAATTTAATTTTTTAAAATGGCATACCATTACGAAAGGACTTTATTTAGTGTATTTATTACTCGACTAGACTAGTAGTTCTTTTCACGTGCTACTTGATCCTTAGTTACCCTTGTTAAGGAGATAGAGATATAGCGACTTGAATATCCACCCTGCATAAAACTTGATGCTTTGGCAAATAACAACATTATGATAATGCAAAAAAGATAATGTTATTATCTACTTTTTTCCATTAACTACTTAGTTATTCATCTTAAATTGCAGTAGGTCCGTAGCTAAATTACTTATTTTACATACCGCAGTGTGTTGTCTACGTACATCAAAATGTATCACTTATTGAGATTTTTAAAATGTCACGTTTGATTCTACCACATTACATTGAAACTCAAAAGCTACTTGTGCAGGATATCTCAGTTTCGTTGTAATAGCAGATTATCTCGGACTATAAGACAAAGTAGGATGCTATTTTAAAAGAGGCACCCTGTAGATAAATTAAAGTACGCCACTGAACTCTACGTAAAAAAGTTTATAAGAGGAAATTTTCTTAGATTCTCAGAATTCCTTAAAAGCAGTTTTAAATTTTGCCCTGTATCTCAAAAATCAAGAGGTGCATCTCAAGTTTCTCAAAAAAGTGAAAACCGTATACTTATATCTCTTATAGTTTTCGAGTTTCCTGCATTAACAACGAAATTGGAACACCCTATATGTACATTAAGTACAGTAAAATAAATTAATTATATGTAATAAAAATTAATTAGATATCATTCGATGTGTTTTATTAATGAAATATCTATAACATTATATTATCTGTTTATTTGAAAATGTAGATATAATAGTAAAGCATATTTTTTGTGCTGAAACAAATTACTTTTACGATTTTAAATGTTGGTCAACACGCACAAATCGTTTTCTTAAAAATTACAGATGCAATTCATTCGCATTTTTAATTAGTATGTTCTTTCTGTCTAGGTGTTGGCATAGTACACTCAAATATAAAAATTCTTGATTTGTCGCACAACAACATATCATTCATTTCCAAACGTTTCTTCATGCCAGTAGAAAAATCCTTAACTCATCTTTATTTGAATTATAATGGCTTACTCAATGCAACAAGAGAAGTATTTGGTAATTTAGAGCATCTGCAGTGGCTAGATATTTCTCATAACAAAATTTATGACATGGATTTCGACATGTTTAGGAATACAAAAAAATTACAGGTATTTCACTGAAATGTTGTTGAATTTGACATTGGCGCATTCGCCAAAATTTTAAATATTTCTTTTTGGTTTTTAGGTCCTTCATGCTTGTCATAATCGTATAGCAGACGTACCAAATGACGTGTTCCGCTTCCTTTATAATTTAAGGATAGTTAATCTTTCACACAACAGATTTCGATTTTTGCCGGATGATTTATTTAGAGAAAGAGGTTTGGAGAGATTAGATGTCTCTCACAATTTGCTAACAAAACTGCCACTCGCCAGTATATCTAGTGCTACTTGTATGACTTTATCTGAACTGGATTTATCATGGAACAGCATTTCTTCCCTATCGCATGGTGGATTACTAACCAGATTTAAGGTACCTAACAACGAACAAGCATAAGCAAATTCAAATTAAAGTGATATCTGTTGTTTTAGAGCCTCAATTACTTAGACCTGTCTTACAATCGACTGGCGCAAATAGATGGAGATACATTTAAAGGCTTATCAAAACTGTCAAATTTAGATTTAAGTCACAACAGTCAATTAGTACTTGAACCTAATGGTTTAAGTTTTCAAGGCCTAGAATATTCCCTTCTGCATTTGAATTTAGATAACGTGTCGTTAATACAGGTACGTACTGTTATTTTAAATAGTAGTAATATTACTCAACGAGAATATAATGGTGGTGAAGGTTAGGCATGGGCCGTAGACGAGTATTGTAAATCACCCGAGTGAATTTCAGCCATTATATGCAAGTAGAATACTATACTTTGTCCACGACTATTAACAATATTTTAACAAACTTTTTACTGGAAAATTATATAATATTTTGACATTCATAAAATGAATATGACGTATCATATTATTCAAAATTGTTAAAATATCTTACTTTCAGGTTTAACATTCGTCGTACACTTGATAAATTTACAAAAGCAAATAAAACTTTAATTAGTAAACTTCTACCATAATTTGGAATAATATTTCCGTAATTGGTGTAGTGGCTAGAATATCTGTCTTTCACACAAGAGGTTCAGGTTCAATAGTTCCCGATACTATCACATTGAATAATTTAAATTTGTTGACCGAAATGTGGACAGATTCAGTCATTAATTTTAACCACGCATTTGGAAGGCTTACTAAAGACAGAAAATAAAAAAAATGTTTACTAGCAAATCAGCCCATAATTCACAGGAACATGGCGCTCCTGGCACGTAACAAATTTACGGATGACAAAGCCATATGGCGTTCGAGCGTAAAACGAAAGAGCGTTGCCACGTCAGTACATAAGTATAATATTATTTAAACTTCAACGTGTTTATTAAAATTTACCGCCGTCAATCGTATATTCCGCATTTATTTCCTATTTCCTATAATTTCCTGATCACATCACACAGATGGAGAGGGATACGTGGACAATGCAATACAACCTGCAGTACCTGCACCCGTGACCTGCTAGTTTATTTCGGATTGTCTCACGTGTCGGTGGCATTGACTAATTTCACGAATTTCGAATATGCTGTTATGCGAGGTTTTCAACGTCTTCTCGACACCCTGTTTCAAAATTAAAGTGCAGCTAATCCCAACTTTATTAACTAAGGATGGATGGATGAGTGTTGTTTTAGCTGTGCTGACATTTTAAACAGGTACAGTACTTTTGAAAAGCAATAAGTTCCCATGTATACGTAGTTACAAATTAAGTTAATAATATTAAAAATACTACATTGCAATATCCTTACTTTCGAAAACAATTATACCTATACTACACTATACTATACCTATTTACATTTGTTTATAAAAATAAAAATAAATAAATACATATTTAAGGTAACATATTTTCATTTATTTATTCATGTATTTAGGTAAAAAAGATCTGTTTCTGTTTCTTGTCGTTGAGTATACATTACAAACACATTAAAAAGTAGATTAGTGATGCGGTAGGTCAAGACTCATTCTCGATATTTTATAGGCGTGCCGGTTTGTTTAACACTGAATGTATCTCGTACTGTCTTTTGTCGACAACAAGATGATTTTTTTATTACTTACAGTACACTTTCTAAAATAGTCAACCGCTTATTTATAATGGTCAACACTAGGAAAACATTTAAATTTGACAACGTGGCATCAGATCGACCCCGAGTTGATTTACGAGCGTTGAATGAATCGGGGCCGCCAGCGGTCAGTAACAGGCTGAAAAGGAGTTTGAATATCGATTTGGAAATTATTTTTTTAGCGTAATTATGCATTAAAATTTGAATTTAATGGCGTATTCGTATTCTACTATTTATTTTTTATCTTCTCTTAAAATTAACGATATGATGACTGAATCACCCTGTATTTCACGTAAGAATTAAAGCAAATATTTTATTCGGAATTAATTACGCATACCTGCAAAAATTAAATATGATAATACATGTAAAATATATTACATATTGTAAATAATTAATTTTATATGTAGCATATTACGCAACAATTTTTTTTATGGTATGCAATATTCTATAATACCTTATATAGTAATGTTTATTTTCTTCTAAAGGTCGGCCATTAAGCAGTAATACCTAGTTATTTCAGCTGTAATTGATCTTATATTTTGTTGTGTGTCTATAGGTATCTATAATACATGTCCTTAAAATTGATTATAATTTACTGTGAATTATAACAAACAAAATAGTAATATGACAGTATGACATCAATATTACAGAAATAATATTGTGTTAAAATTATTTAATAAATTTATTATATAAACTCACCGCCGCAAAATTCTGCCATCCAAAGATTGTGGCATTTCATAATTTTTCATTTTTAAATCAGATTTTCATTAGTGTTGTACTAATTTGCTGAGAAATCTATTTAAGTTATTTACAATTATTTTAGCCATGTGATATAACAAGAGAACCGTTTTTAAGATTTTTTAAAATTTAATTACATTCTATCCAAATTTAAAAAAATTTTCAAACTTTAAAACCATTATTTGAAGACCAAGGACAGTTTGGATCTTTAGTGTTGGATGATATGCGTCAAATTAAGAACTAGAGCAAAAAGGAACACATACAATACAACATGTATTAGTATATATATATACACAAAATTAGACAACAGAAAAAGTTATTAGAAGAAATTAAAATAAATTTTGGCACCCTGTAACCATGCTTTGAGTTTTAGAAGAAATGTTATAGGGCTTTGTGGCATTAATTTTTCGTGTAGAATCATCCCCTGGACATCATGCATATTATGATATAGTCGTGGCCAAGGTATGTTCTGTGACGATTATTATTTGAAGGTTAAACATCATCTGCTAAATCTCGTCCGGCTGCTGCGATTTAGTAGTTGATGGTCTAATCAGCTGATTTCAAGCCATTGGCGACAATTACGAAGTGGCTACCATCTGTTGATAGATTTCGGAACTGCTGTAGAGGTGAATAACAAATAGGAGTGTGAAGTTTTTTTAATATTTTTCATCATTTATATAGTACCAGAACAGTATGAAAATAGTATAAGGATTTAGGAATAAACCGTCAAAGGAAGCTTTTAACAAACAAAAAACAAAGTTACAGAAGATGTTCAAAGTGCCCTTCGTTCATTTCCAAGCAGGCACGACATCTTCGTCTCAACGATATTCGAACTCTTTAGAAAACACCCTCCTTGGTTTGGATTTCTTTATACTTTTGGTTAATCCCTAGCTGCAGCTCTTCCAGGCTATTTACAGGAGTACCATACACTAATGTCTTCAAATATCCCCAAACAAAAAATCTAGAGGATTCAGATCAGGCGATTTTAGAGTCCATAAAACAGGTCCGGCCCGTCCTACCCATCTATGTGGAAAAGTTTGGTGTAAATGTTCTCTGACGGCCATGGAGATATGAGCTGGAGCACCATCATGCTGGAACCACGTTTGTTGCCTCTGATTCAAAGGAATGTCCAAAATCTCATATAGTGTGTTCTGCAGAAAGTTGAGGTAAGCAGCGCCTGTTAATCGGTTTGGTAAAAAAACAGAAACCTGTCACCTACAATACCCATCCAAATGTTTAATGAAAAACGTGCCTGATGTCCAAATTCTATTAGAGCATGAGGATTTTCGTCGGCCTCATCAGTAAACAGAATGATTGCAAGAAAACGAGGGTCTTTAGTATCATGACGTAGAAACCAGCGGCAAAAAACCAAACGTGCTTGATGATCATTTACTGGATTTAAGGCCTGTACTCGTTGCACATGGTATGGATAAAGCAGTTGCTCGTAAAGGATTCTCCAAACAAGAGGACCACTAATTCCTACCTCGACTGATATTCTCCGCACACTCGTACCTGGATTCTGCTCTACCAGCGCTAGAATTTCTTTTGCTCTAGGAGTGGATACCGACCTTGGTCTTCCGGATAAATGGCACTGTTTGCTCAAGGAACCGGTATCACGCAATCTTTGGTGAATTCTTCCAAACATACGTTGTGAAGGAATCTGGCGATTTGGATAAGCGTCAACATAAAGACATCGCGCTTCGGTGGCGTTCCCATTAGCACGACCATAGATGAAATGCATGTCTGTTAATTCTGCGTTAGAGTAACCAGCCATAGCGAAAGAAAACTTGTGCACTGAGAACAACTGTCAAATACGTACTGTTTATTTCACTAAACATCAACCAACTATTATAAGAAAATACACAACGTTTTTGCAAAATAAAAAAAGGGGCTGAAAAACATAGAACATTCCATATCTCCGCAACCGTTACTTTGCGGTCCCATGTTTATTGAGACTTTTTTGCTTATTTTAGTTCATACTATTACCTCCTTAAATATTTTACAATCTTTTTTTTAACACCCTGTACATATGGACTCTAGGAATTTGTCTTACATTAAAGTTAAAATAATCCTTTTGATAAGTACATACATACAAAGAATTACAGCAAAAAAACAGCATTGTTGGCAATTAAAACTTAATATTTAGCGGCAATTGTAAACAAATTATTATTGATCACCTATACGTCTTGAATTTTAGGGCGCCATCTAGTCATTTGTGAATGGTGCTATATGTCTGTATAGAGATATTATGAAGTAGGAAGAGAACGATCTTCGACCACTGTGCAACTACAACTCAGGCGATTCTAAGAGTGCAGCAATTTTGAAGTCATCGTCAACTTGTCAAATGTTAAACCATCGTCTGCTAAATCGCGTTGCCTTAGCACGGCTGCTGCGATTTAGCAGATGATGGTTCAACGTTACAATAGTGTATCTTCCTTATATTTCCCTTTAAAGAAACATATCCCCATTATTATTTATTTTCGTAAAAAAGTATCCCCATTTTAGTGTTCTATGATGGCAATCTAAGACTAGTACGTTATATCTAATCATGATAGAAATATCTAGACATTGCCTTGTCTTTAAATATTAAAAAAATTTTTTTTTTCTGTTTTAGGTACCTACCTTGCCAACGCCCAATTTAGTTTCACTATCTTTAGCTTACAACGCCCTGCCAAATGTCCCGCCTGAGATGGCAACAAATATGACCAATTTGAAGCGGCTGAACTTGAATTTTAATGACTTGTCTGCAGTGCCTATAGTTACCCACTCTTTGACAGAGTTGCGATATTTATCGATGGTTGACAACCCGATAACATTTTTAAGTAATACCAGTTTACTGGGAGCAGCAGACCATTTGGTCTATTTAGACATAAGGAACTTTGATCTAAATACATTAGAAGTAATAAAATCATTGTAAAACGATTTCTTGTTAATATAATGTTTTCTAGGCTGGAGTGTTTTGTAAAATGTATTCGTTGAGGACACTGAAAATTAGCTATTACGCTAATTTAAAGAATTTTAATATACCTTCTATTTTACAATTCAACGCTGGTCTCAGAAACTTAGAAATATATGTAAGTATTACAAAACAGTGAATGTGTTACTATAATTTGAATACATTTAAGGTCTCTGTTCCAACCGATAACAGTATGGAAAAAGAATTGACTGGTGATTTTCCTCCAAAGTTATACAACATTACCTTCACAGGAAAAGGTTTAAAAAACTTGGCTAATAATGTGTTACAGGTAAGGCTTGCTACAGACTATGGGTGTATTCGCGATTCGTAGTGCGCGATTCGTGATATGCGAGCAATTCGTGAATAGTGTGTAAGGTTCGTTAAAAATCCATTCATAAAAACCCTACATACTATGCACGAATTATTTACAAATCACGTATCGCACATCACGAATCGCGAATTTACGCATAGTCTGTAGCAAGCATTAAGATATCTTAATGTATATTTTCTTAATGTTCAAAACAAAAAACAATTCACTATAAAAACGTACATGACCACAATTGATGATTTAAAAAAAATAGAGCACACTATACTCGCAGCAAGAATTCAGACGACTTAGTCATACAAACAAATGGATAATTCATTATACTTTCATAAAAATATTTAAGAAATTGCAACTGAAAGTAATAAAAATATATATACTACACTAAAAGTTTACATTATATATATTGCACTAAAATGCAAAATATTGTTTTTAATACGACCAAATAACGAAAATGGTGATATATGATTTACTACTTATTAAATTTCACATTACACATAAATAAGTTAGAGATTGGTTCCTATTTATCCATTTTGATAAATGAAAAAACTTTTTGAGGAATCTTTATAAAAAGTTGGAATCAGTTTAATCTTTATTTATCCAATGTTAAAATACATAATTCATGCATGTTTTTTCTAGTAGTATAGTTGTAAAAATTCTTATGTGGTGTAGTTAGTTGTTAGTAAGGCTGCAAAATTCTGGCAATTAGGCCACAAATGAACCCTTGTTGCCTACTCCACCATTCTATCATCTATTAGTCCAAGGCATTTACATCAAAATCGACCGGAATAGCGGAAATTTTTAGGCACAGCAGCTATCGAGATGCGGTTTTCTGAATTGTGTTCAGGAAGGTCCCAGGAAAAAAGTCTATATCGCCTGGTTTAGCCATTTTTTGAAAAATGCCGAACGACTGGAAATTCGGAAAAATCGCTCGGAAACCTTTACTCGGAGGTTTTCGGGGCTGCCGAACTCGATTCTGGAATTATCCGGGGATGCACGGGAGTCCCTCTGTGGGGTTGTCTGTGGGTGATTGGAGGGGGGAAATAATTCAACATTAATAAAAATTCCTATTTGTTATTTGAATAAAGTATTATTTTCATAATTTGTGAGTTTGGAGCGATTTTCATGCACGCTGCCATTTCTCTCCCAATTCACCCCCAAACAACCCCACAGAGCCACCCCCGTGCATCCCCGGGTAATTCTAATACCAGAATCGGCAGCCCCGAAAACTCCCGAGTTACGATTTCCGAGTTTCCAGTCGTTTCTATAATAGTGCAAGTAATGATGCAATTGGAAAATGCATTTTCCGGCCCAGAAGGCATTTTAAAAAAAATAGCTAAACTAGACGATATAGACTTTTTTCCTGGGACCTTCCTGAACACAATGCAGAAAACCGCATCTCGATATGTGCTGTGCCTAAAAATTTCCGCTATTATTCCCAACTTCCCTGGACTACTATCCTATCCTAATCTGCCTTCAGTCCTTCTCGAACCTATCCAATGCCAGGATCTTAGTCCATAATAGGTCTTTCATCTCTTTCCTTTGCAGCTTCTCGTCACCAAAAATCCCATGTCTTAGCCTCCTAAAAGCCGCACAGTGTCCTAGAAAGTAAATGGGAGTGTTCTCCCCTTCTCCACATTCCAGGCATAAAGGCTCCTATCTCGACCAAACTTAAATACCTTCTGAGTCTACAGTAACCTGTTAGACACATCCATCATTCAGTTCCGGGACTTTCGACTAAGGTTCATCAGTCACACCGTTCTAGATGTATTGGGTTCATTCAAAATGTCATGGACCTCTCTACATCCTCTAGTCCGTCTGACCAAAGGGCATCGTCAAATTCCTGAATAAGGATGGATGTCGTCCTCGGAAAGTTAACAGCCCTGAGTGCAGTCTGAATGTCAGAACAGATAACGACTTTATCCTCTACACAATTCCTTATTTCTTCCTTGCTGGCAACCATCATAATAGGTAAAACCTCTGCTTGGAAGACCATATCATATGTACTCAGCGAAGAACTCTACAGGATGTCCCAATTCTCCAGGTATATTCCTGTACTCAAATACTCATTTCCTACCCAGGACCCAACAGTGTACCATACGGGATCCCGAGGGGAACATATATCCTTTACCTGCTCCCACCGTTCTCTCGAGTGGAAGGTGGTGGTATATTTACTATTCAGCCTCAGTCTATCCTCCGTTTCAGTGACCTTACAGATATTGGGATCTTTTTCGCCGCCCTGAGTGCTAGGACAGCATGTCTTTCTGGTCGTCCTTCTGCCTTCTAACCGCTCGCCTCTCTTATCGTTAAATAGATAGTCTTCACCTCCCTTACAATCCATGTAGAGAGGGGTGATAAACGGAACTTCCAGAGTGGCAGTTAAGTGTCCTTATAATTTAGTTATAATACCTAGGATACGATATATATATATCATTCACCTCCCTTACAATCCATGTAGAGAGGGGTGATAAACGGAACTTCCAGAGTGGCAGTTAAGTGTCCTTATAATTTAGTTATAATACCTAGGATACGATATATATATATATATATATATATATATATATATATATATATATATATATAAGCATATTACTCCGGACATTCATAATGATCGCTGTCATAGCAACAAACATATAGTTTTATTATTCTCAGTTGTAGTTTCTTAAATATTTTGATGAAAATATAATGAATTATTCATTTGTTGGTATGACGTAAGTCATATGACGGTAATTCTTATCGCGATTATATCATCAGTCATAACTACATATCAAGAAACATCAAAGCTATGAAATTATACTCTCTACCTGTAGTTTTTATTTCATATAAAGTGAAATACAGTATAGTCGATTTTTAATTTAAAAAATACATATTTTAGCGTAAAATGCGATTTTCAAATGTCATTTGTTTTCGATTAATGACTTCATCGATTTTTTTTTTTAAATGGCAACACCATATTTTTTTTCCTTGATTCTGAAAGATCGTTTAATTCTCTATCAGATAGTACTAAAATTTTGCCCTCTTACATAGGAAAGTTTTCGAGTAAATGACGATTGAATGTTAGAAAACGTAAATCAATTAAAATAAAGCAAAAACGTTATCAAGTTTAGTTTTTCGAATTCCATAGTTCTTTTATGGATCACGTAGGTGAAAATCTTTGCAAAGTGTCATTGTCACACCGACTTTCTAATAAGTATTGTAAGCGACATAGAAATTATTATTCAATTTAAAGTATTATGGCACATTTAACTGTTACTCAAAGAATTTAAATTTTAATTCTTATCGGATGCGGGAACATCACTAGAACTCAGCAGGAAGTTTGCGATTTATTTAATGCAAAATATCCAGATCGCCCTATCAGCCAATCAACAGTCAGTAACGTAGAGTCTAAATTTAGAGAAACTGGCAATGTTGTAAATATTCCAAAACCTGGACGTCCAAGCATTAATGAAAATCAGAAACAGAACTTTTTGACAAGTATGGTGGATAATCCTCATAATTCTTCACGATTGGTTGCATTAAACAATGACACTAGTCAGAGCACAGTGCTACGTATCTTGAGGAAGGAAAAATATCATCCCTACAAAATTCAACTTGTGCAGGAACTCAATGAAGATGATCCCGATTGCCGCTTACACTTTTGAGAAATTCTAATGGATTTATGTCAAGGAAATAGAAATTTACACCGGCAAATACTTTTTTCAGATGAGGCCACATTTTGTCTGAATGGTACAGTAAACCACCAAACTTGCAGATATTGGAGTCGGGAAAATCCTCATTGGATCGCAGTGGCACATACCCAACACCCTCAGAAATTAAATGTGTAGACTGGAATAGTTGACGACAGAATAGTAGGGCCTTTCTTCTTTGAAGGAACCCTTACAGGACAAAGATATTTAGAGTTTATAGAAAATGACCTTGTTCCAGCCCTTGCAGTAATTTTTCCTAACGATAATGACCCTGACATTCCTGACGATACCATATGGTTTCAGCAAGACGGTGCACCTCCGCACTATGCGCGCCCTGTACGAGATTTTTTGGACAACTATTTTCCTGGGAGGTGGATCGGCAGACGCGGACCGATAGAATGGCCTGCAAGATTGCCAGATCTTACACCTCTTGATTATTTTTTATGAGGATACTTGAAATCAAAAGTGTACATTAATAAACCACGTAATTTAGAAGAACTTCAAAATCGCATTCGGGACGAAATACGCAGAGTTACCCCAGAAATCATTCATAATGTGCAAGAAGAATTTCTTCACCGACTTGTGCATTGTCAAGAAGTTGGTGGATGGCAATTCGAACATTTAATTTAAGTATAAAATTTAATCAATTGTATTTTATTTTACATACCTCAGAATTGTTACTTTTTTTATGGATAAAATTTACGTTTTCTAACATTCATTCGTCATTTACTCGAAAACTTTCCTATGTAAGAGGGCAAAATTTTAGTACTGTCTGATAGAGAATTAAACGATCTTCCAGAATCAAGGAAAAAAATATGGTGTTGCTATTTAAAAAAAAATCGATGACGTCATTACTCGAAAACAAATGACATTTGAAAATCGCATTTTACGCTAAAATATGTATTTTTTAAATTAAAATCGATCTGATCGAGGATTTTTCCCAAAAAATAATTGTTTCGTTTTTATTGAATTTATTCCATACTTTTGGCGCATACTGTATAAAACGTTGTATGCACCACGGGAGATACCAGGATGATTATGCCCTTGGATGACTTGTTGCAACTGTTGCTTGCGGGCATAATCATTCCTGTTTCTCCCTTGGTATATAAATCTTTTTTATCAAAATGACTTGTTGCAACTGTTGCCGGCGGGCATAATCATTACTGTTTCTCCCTTGGTATATAAATCTTTTTTATCAAAATGACTATATTCTTTACCATATATTCTTTATTTTTTAGGGTATAAGAAGTCCAAATTTACATGTCTCCTTTCGAAATACCAGTATTCTAAAGATTTCTTCGAATCTCTTTGCGAATGTAGGTTATGCTAAAAATCTTAGTCTTGATGTTAGAGGCAACGGAGATTTACAGAATTTAGTGAATCCTTCAAGTGGAGTAAAACCAGATTTGTATAAGAAAGCATTTTTGATAGACTTGAAGATAGCAGGAAATAAATGGTCATGTGATTGCGATTTAGGGTAATTTTGATTTACAAAACAGTTGTAAAATTTCACTGTAATAGTAATATTCCGATTTGTTATTTTCTTTTTAGATGGATTGAGGTTTGGCTACGGAAGCGTCGACAGTATATGTGTGAAAATGGCCTAAATGCGCCACTTCATATAACTGATCCTGATTATAATTGTAGACATATTGATGATGACTTGAGGACTGCAATATGCTCAAATAAAAACAATGAGACCGTCATCGATGTGCTTAAATCTGAAATTGAATGCGGATGGAATTTTTCTTCATCACTACATAATTTTGGGGCTAGTGTTATTGTTCTGATGCTTCTTATATTAAAATTGGTTTAAATAAAAATATAATATATGTGATGCTAGAGTCAATTTGCGAAGTTATAATTTATTGATCAAAAAGCATTGACCTTTACTGCCATTGATAAAATATATAAGAGAGAATATATAATATTTATAAGTGTCTAAGAAGGCCGCTGGAGGTTTTTTGTATTTATTTGTTTCTTATTTTCTAATCTAATATATAAAGGGTGTCAGTCAAATATAAAATTCTTTAATACAAGAAACTCAATTTTATAAATGATTGTTAAGTAACGATTCATCATAACGTTAATCAGCGGCGCAGATATCAGAAGTTAAGATCAGTGAGGACATATTGGAAATTTCCAACTTTGCAACTTCTAATGATACTGAAGAAGATTACGGTAGGAACGCTAAAGGGTACAAACATAGTGGAGTAGCGCTTTACGAGGAACACTATGTAATACGGTTTTACAGACAATGTAATTATTAAATGCTTAACAGAATCACTAGTGTAGAAATTTTGCGTTCTGTCTAACGATGAGAAATATGTATTTTATGCACATTGTTGTTTCAAACTGTCTAGGAATATATTTTGTTTCAAATCATGGTTTAAGGGGCCTCTTTAGGTATCTTGAAACTAGTTTCAAAATAAGTCCCGTAATAATGATTTCGATGAGCCTTGCATCAGTTTTCCTAGCAAAAATATAATTTTTAGGATGCTCTAAGTCAAATTTTTCGATACAAATATCTAAATTATTAGGGTTTAAAACGCAAAGAAACAAAATAAATGGGGATTCTAGAAGCCACAACTTATTTTATTAATTTATATACACCCTGTTTCTGAAAATAATTGATAATAACGATATGAACCTAAGAAAGTGTAAAGTAAGCTTACATTTAAATAGAATCAGGCGATGAGAGATACGGGACAGGCAAAGAAAGAAAGATGTAAGGGAGTCATAATATTATGGTGCGCTTAGCGGAACGCGGGCTGTACGAATTTGCACGGTTGTAATGGAAGAATTATTTATTTCAGAACAAGATACCCAGTGGCGTAGAATTTTTGTGATTTTTAATGTCCTAATATCGGTATTCAACAGACCTTTCATTGTTAGTCAATGAGTACGTCAAACATCTTCAGAGGTATTTTTAGAAATGCGATTCTATGTTTTAAATTTCTACTTCTTGTACCAAAGTGGTACACATTTGAAAAATGAGAACGAAGCGTTGCGATACAACCTTTTTTCATTAATCTGAATATCCCACTTTAATTTTTATTCCCATGAACCATGTATATGCATTAATTTTCTAAGTACCTACCTTACATGTTATTATCAATAGAAAACATCATTTTTTTGTAAATATCCACATTTTACAGATACATTCTTCTAAACAGGGTGTTTCTATGATGTGACACATCATTGATAATTGACCTATAGATAGGAAAAATTGGCTTAAGGTACTGAAATCTCGAAAAATAAAACACGTAGAGCAAAAGTAATATTAAAAATAAAATTACTGATGTTTTGTTTATCCACTTTTACTATTTAAACTCTCCTCAAATAATATAATAACTTTTAAAATGCATTTGTGTGACACTCATTATTTCGCTATTCTAACCCCACATTTTAACAATTATTTTCACATACTTATAAACAAAAGTGAACAATCTTATATGCAGAACTATGTAAGTATACGTCATAACAATGTTTACATCTATAGTTAAATTGAAAAAAAATACGTATTTTGAAAGATTTCAGTACCTAAAGATAGATCGCTTTCTGACGTTATATATTGATTTTACTTCGATACTTTTGAATATTCGCAGGTGGCATGACATAACATTCTTGTTATTTAAGTACTCTATATTATTCAATTCTTAAATGTCTAAAATTACTTGTATTTGTAAAAAACAATATTTTAAGAATGCGGCGCCCTTAAGCAGAAAGGTCCTTATTTATGGTCATGATCGAAAAATGCTTAGTAGAAAAATCTCAGGCGATAAATTCATGCTACTAAAACATATTTTTTTATTAATGAACATGCATAATTTGAAAATATTTTACACAACAAAAATACATTTATGTCTTTTAAGGCGTTTTTTTAAACGATTGTATTATATTATCGAAAATGCCACGGATAATTTCTCTTAGTCCTCAATTACCTTCTACATTTCCGCCGCTATGAATAAGCAAATAAAAATATACTTTATATAACAAACAAAAATTATTGCAATCGATATTCCAAGTACCGAGTTTGATTTGGTTATGATAATCCATTCTGAAATTAAATACTTAAAAGTATAATAATTAATTTCGTTTCACAAACTAGTTGTTGCATTTGATTGAGCTGGAAACCCTCTAATTTAAATTTCGTTGAAAAATATGTTTGTATTTTTATTGTAACATTTTACTAGAATGCAAACTAGACACAGAATTTTATTAAGATTTTAAAATTCTTATCTATTAAAAGCTGCAAATAACTCTATACAGGGTGTTCTACAAAAGCTCTATGATAAATTTTGATAGAACATTTTTTGTTATATGAACATAGGTCCGATTCATTTTTGTTCAGAAGTTATAAGCACTTTAAAAAATATAAGTGCATATTTTGTCATTTTATTTATTCATTTAACACTTAGCGTTAAAGTGCTAAATTGCTTGCTATACGCCGAACACTAATTGAAAATGACAACATCTATTATATTTTCTTCATTTTGTACATTCACTTAAGTAGAACGAATGGCCTTATTTAGAGTGAGGTTACTTTCTTCTCGAAGTTTATGAAATGCTAAATACTGCATGGGTATCTTCGTCGGTATTCTCGGGCTGCTTGTCTTTCCATTGAAATACCCATATACAAAGACAATATCTGCGTATCGTAAAGTTGTATATAAATGCATTATTGTTGTAACCAGTGGCGTAGCCAGAAATTTGACATGGGGGGGGTTCAGTGAACAAAGTATTTCAAACTAGATTTTTTTAATAAAAAAAATAAATAATTTTTAATAAATTAAAACAATAAAAAGTAAATAAAAAAACAATCTCATCATAAACATGTAAATAATAAACAGGTACGAACAATATTTGTTACAAAAATGACAAAAATAAAATTAGAACTTAGTTGCAGGTGAACCCTGCCGTAGGGGATTGCTAAATATTGACCAATAGAGTGATTGCAGGTTTGTAGTGAGACATTACCTATATGACCCAACCAACCCAACCCATGGGCGGGGTTCTGACCCCCAAAACCCCCCCGTGGCTACGCCACTGATTGTAACAACCATTATTATTATTCATCAGGCTACTTTGATTGAAAATATATATATTTTTAAAATGCTTGTAACTTCAGATCAAAAATAAATCGGATCCACGTTCATATAAGAAAATATATTTGACATAAACCCGGCTACCATCTGCCAAAATTTGTCGTAGAGTTTGTAGAACACCCTATATTGTATGCTTTTCAAATTTAAAAAACATCTTTAAATTATTGAACAAAAAATATATGATAATTCACAATTTTAATTCCGGGTATCTTCTTAGTAGTACCAAAGTTTACTGAATAAATTAAGTTATACCACCCTCTGTCGGCACTTTGATGTTTTGAGATCAAAGCCGTACCGTCGCACGTAAATACTGTCGCAAAAAACAGCCAAGTACGAGGGACTTAAAAAGTAGTTTCTTTCCAATTGGGAAATATTTATATACCAGGGATATTCCAAAAGTGTGATGCAAGGTTATTGTATAGATAAAATATTTGTATTGGAATAAATATAAAAATTATAAAACGATTATAGGTAAATGTATAGTGTTTTGTTAGTTAATCTTGGAAGTCGTATATATTTACTAGTAAATTTTAAAATAAAATATATACGTACTCTACTATAAATAATGTAGCCATGAAGAGAATTTGTAATAAAATATTTATTTAAATATTAAAAAAAAGGATTTTTAGTTGCTCTTTTAATGCAGCTTTTCTTGGACTCCTACACGAAAGTGTTTGTGACGTTTGGCAGTTTTGATTTGAAATATAATAAAAATGCATTATATTCTTGTTTTATAATTTAATAAACCATATATTCTTTTCAGTAAAAAAATGACTCAAATGAAAACCCAGTGTATAAGTATGTCCAAATCATTTTTTAGTACTTAATATTATTTTAGTGATTTGGGTATACGTATATTAATTAATTTCAGAAAAATTATTTTAATTTGTTTAAAGATGTTACTGTACATATCATTTTTATTATACAGGGTGTCCGGAAAATACGTGTACAACGGAATACCACAAACTCCTGGGTTCAAAATAAGCCGATTTAGCTCAATTTACTGATTTCCAAAATTACTTCGTTTAGCCGCTAGAGAGCGCCAAAATTCGCGAAAAATTTTTGTTTATTTCGAATATATCGAAAACGACTTGATCGATTTTAACCATTTTTGGACTATGCAGTTATAAGTCTAACCGTCACTTTTGGACATTATTTAAAATCTTTTGCAGTCATTAGAAATATAAGAAAAATCATGTATCATGCAAATATAAGTACATATTTTTTTAACTCCCTGTTTTTTTCTATTAGTAGCTGACTTTATTTAGAAACTTTTTTTATACTTCCGAATTTTGAATAGATGAATAGTTTAGGCAGTAAAAATATTTTTCGTGTGTCAACAATATCAGCATTCGTTCTGCAATCCTGGCGTAAAATTTTATATCGTGATCTATTACTTTGTATTAGTTGATGAAATATAAAATACATACCTTGAACAATGGAAAAAGGAAAAACCACGTCTTGAGGGACAATTGTTCACATTATATCACGAGCATTTTTAGAAGAAAAATAAAATAAACACTAACAGATACTCCAGGTTTTTTGTCTCGCACTATATCGATCGCACTCTACAGTTCTAGCGTCGACCACCGTGTAGGATCCTGTATACCGAACGGTCTCCGAGACGGGTGAGGAGAGCGGAATTGGTAGGGCGGGGCGTGTTCGAGAGTGAAACAACTTACATATTTATTCTGTAAACTTTGGTAGTACCACAGTCTATTATATAGTGCGTCGTCTTCACGTCGGCTCCTTTGATGTCAAGGTCCCAGATTTCGTTTTTTTACACGACCAAAAGACGACTGCGCATTTAGCCGTGCACATTCGCGCGCTCAAGGGGCACGATGATTTGTCAAGAAATAGATTTTATCCCACTTCGTCGTGTACAAATGAATTTCATTGGTGTTCATTGCGCATTTAGCCGCAATGGAACCTTCTGGAGCCTTCACTCGACGGACTGTATAAACTGTGGTAGTACCTTCATGTTTTTGAATTGAGGAAGGGACAATCTCAGGAATATGGGTAATTTCAGTCTCTTCAATTCTGCATGGCAAATACATGTTATTATTACCGCCATTTAGAACTTGTTGGTTTAAGTTTAAATTTTACGGAAATAATGTAGTATGTAGTAAACACACATAGATTGTAGTACTTTCAAAGGTACCAGAGGTTAGAAAAAAATCTATATTTACCTATTTCATACTGCTCAATAATGATGCATTTTTTAATTACATTTGCGACGAAAAATGGAACATTAAAGATCAGGTGATTTCCGGGCTGGTTGCCACGTCGTCGGTTTAGAACTCTTGACGTTTCGAAACTCAGTTTCAGAGTAACTTCTTCTGAAGAAGAGAGCGATATGTCTCTCGAAACGTCAAGAGTTCTAAACCGACGACGTGGCAACCAGTCCGGAAATCACCTGACCATTAACGACAGCCACGGAAGCCTACAAACTAAACTATGGAACATTAAAGTACTAGGACCATAAAGCAAAAATCCATGGGAACCCACGTATTATTGGGGATATTTTTTGACATTTCAGAAACGCGACATGATTTTCAATTTAAAACCATGAAAGCAAATATATGTACAGTTAATTAGATTATTTGAATGTAGTATGAAATAAAATATTGTATGCAGGTACCATGAACCAAAAGTAGTAAATTTAAAAAAAAAATCATATTTTAAAACTCCACATTTCATTCTAGATACATAAATAATTAAGTAATAATTTAGTAATATTTCTCTGGATCCATCAAGCCGTTAAAATCCACCTGTCTCTTATAAGATTATGATCCATTAAGCTCCTTTCCTTCATAAATAATTATTTTCTACGAATGATATGAAGTTAAAAAAAAACTGCAACTCAAAAATAGTTTAATTTCTTTAGAGAAGCCAGTGCTTATAGTGTATTTAGTAAAAGAAATTGTACTTATGTAAATATAAAAAATAAAGCAATTTTTAATGTAATAAATTTCAATTTACGTTTAAGTGAGCGCGGAGTTTTCTTGTTTACTTTCTTCTTTGTTTTTAATCTATAAAAAATATAAAATACAGAGATATTAGGATTTTAGTTTATTAATCGATAAGTACATTACAGTCCCTGAGCAACTTAAATTTAACGGATAGAAATATGTACATATTTATACAACTTATATATAGTCATTAATTACTAAAAATATCAATCACATAAAATGTATCTAAATATAGTGCTAAGTTTAATTTCTTACATAGTTTTAAATATATAAGGTTTTAACAAATTATTGTATAAAGAATGTTTAATTTCTCGTGGAAATAATCTCAGCATATTATATGACTTATATTATATATACATATAGTTCTGTTCTTGTTAACTTATACTTAAATAAAAATAAATAAATATTACCTAAGTAAATTAATGTATATTTCACGTTAGGTTCCTTTTTACAATCACTAAGGAATGATTTGTTCTAAAGCTTTTTCATCAAAACTACACGTACTTCTTTGGCGATAAATACAGAAATGAAAAATAGAAACAGATTGTAATTTATGTGTTATAACATATTAAAGATTGATGTACAATTATATCATTGAAATTTTTTATCATTTACAGTAGTCAAAAATAGTTGTGCAAGTTTGTATCCCTTCAGAAAAGTGGTATTAAGTCCTGACGAAGATCTGGACTGTTTTCCAAAATAGAAAATATGGAGAATTTTCAGAAAATATGTGAATTTTCTGTTTTCGAAGTAGAGTTCTCGTAAATCAAGTTGGGAAGTCCTAGGTCAAAAATCTCATATAGGTATGACAATATTTTTCACAGAACTGCTAATAAAACTGGTGTACCTAACTGGTCAAGAAAAATACGAATACAAAATTACTCAACTAAACAAATGAAAGAATTAAAGCACATTTTAAAATATTATCTACAAAATGAAAATCATGAATTTTTAAAAGTACAATATTCAGTTGAATTTACTATTTGAATACAATGAAAAAATTGCGATAATATGCAATCTAATGATTTTTGTATTTCACAAGTATTTTTATATGTTTTTTGGAGATATGTATATGTATATGTATCTAATGTGTGATTGGATATAAATATAGAGCATCTACACCGATAATGTGCTAGGGATGTGGTGGTAACGTAGGACCAGACAAATCAAAACTACACGTTAGCTGTGCGTGCGCCTTTATGTTCAATAATTTCGAACGCGAATGTGAAACAAGATCCTTACCCTTACCCCTATATCTGGGGCGTGATAAGTGTTATGGTTATACAATATCTGAACATTTTGTATACAGCCTTTTCAGATCGATGAGACAGAGTCGAACAAAATGGCAAGTTAAGCGCTTTCCCCGAAATTAAATTCCTATAGATCTAGAAGAGATCTAGGCAAATTATATCCACAAGTAGTTTACAAAGTACGAACATATTATATTTTGATACTTGGATACTTCTAAACTACGTTGTTAGAGATGGAAACATCCTTCAAACAGTGGAAATTCAGAAGCAACTTCGTCAACGATCCAAAAATGTTTCTATGACTTGGGTATATCAGTTAATATTTGTCGTGCTTTATTTATTATCGAAAGACGCTTTGCAAACACTTTGCTCATATTTCTAGAAAACAAAAAACGAAATTAAAAAATGTTTCTTATGGTGTCAAGTGGAACTACATAGGGTTCATCTTAAAATAAAACTATTCTTTTTCAGAATTTCTGAAATAGCGGCTATGATGCTATCGATAATTTCTCTCTGAAATGTTTTCTGCTTTTATCTGTTTAAAAATTAAGAGTTAGGTTAGGAACAAAAATAAATTTGGTATAATAATAAATGTAAGTTCAGTGGAAATAAGTTAATTAATCTCATTCCCTGTCTCTTCGATCAAGCTGTCAAAGTTGGAAGGCTTTAGATATATACCGGGTGATTGGGGGAGAACCCCCAATATTTGAAAGGGGTGTTTAGGGGGCAAAAGTGAACAAAATAGATAAACATATGGTCGAATTCAACGGTTACTTAGATAGCATGAAAATATTTTTATTGCTGCTATTTTTGCGAAAGCTGTTATTTTTATATTTTATTTTGAGTAAGTCGTGCGTTCGTTTAGTCGGTATTGTACACACATATTTTCGTAATATCGGCCACATTTAGTCATCGAGACTCTGCTGATATTATTTTTATTTATGGGTATTGCAGTGGTAGCGCTAATCGTGCAGTTGCTGAATATCGACGTCGTTTCTGGAACAGAAGAGTGCCAGATAGAAATGTATTCCAGACAGTCCTCAACAATGCACGTGAATGTTTCTCAGTGCGAGAATTACATCTGAGAGGCAAGCTGGTCCTGGTCTAGCAGTGGAAGAAAAAATTCCAAATATGGTCGAACGTAGCCCGGTACTGTAAGTACAAGGCGCATTGCAACCCGTCTCCAAATTAGTCAATAGGATCGAATATAGGATCGATCGATCCTATAGCAAGGAAAGTCATTCACAAAAATGGTTTAAAACCTTTCCAAATTCAGTGCGTCCAGAATCTTCAGGGCGGTGACAATGATTTGCTGTTGCAAACGATTTGTTCACTGATAAGACTCAATTTACTCGTGATGGAGTAAATAACTGTCACAATGAACATCGTTGGACGAAAATCCGCACTCCACGGTGGACAGTAACTTTCAGGACCGGTTCAGCATTAGCGTATGGTGTGGTATGATTAATAATGAAATACCTGGCCCAGTTGTGCTAGATGGTCGTCTTACTGGAGCTAGATATGTAGAATTTTTACAAAATAATGTGACAGGTCTACTGTACGATGTTCTATTGGATATTAGGCAAAATATGTACTTTCAGCATGATGGGTCCCTGCTCATTTTAATCGCTCTCCACAATCGTTAATCGTTGGATTGGCCAAGGTGGTTTCCAAAATTAGCCACCAAGGTCACCAAATTTGAATCCCATTTATTACTGCCTTTGGGGATGGTTCAAATCATTAGCATACGCAACAAAAGTGAACACAAGAGTGGTACTATTCGATCGGATTGTCAATTGTGCAGCACTCAAGAGAAATCACCGTGTATTTCAACGAGCTACAAGTGCAATCCACAAACAAGTTGATGCATGCATAGAGGCGGACGGTGGTATATTTGAAAATTTAATTCAATAATTTCGGTTTATTAGGTATATAATCAATGTTATAATTTATAATTATAAAACCTACAGAATAAATACTTTTCTCTACTAGTGCATTATAATAACTCGGGTAAAAATATTTTCATTGCTATCTCAGTAACTGTTAATATTCGAATTAGTTTTTTTTTGTTCACTTTTTCCCCCCCGAACACTCCTCTCGAATATTGGGTTTCTCCCAATCACCCTGCATTTAAAAAAAAAGAATCCTACGATGCTCCTTCCTACATTAATCTAAAATTTAACAGGGAGGTGAAGGTTATTCAAAATGTATTAATAGTGCTCATAATTTGATTGTCTGTATCTAATCGTACATCTGATTTACTTTTTTAATTCATTTTTTATTGGCTTAGTTTGCACTAAACTATTGCCGATGGTTATTTCGAGATAGATATCGAAACATAATTTGATAATAACAAACAAATTACAATCTGTTTTTATAGTGTCATAAAATAGCTTAATTTGATTCTCGACTGTTTTCATTACTACCAGCTACAGAATCATTCTGCATTGCATTTGTGGACGTCGGTGAGTTACTGTTACTTCCTGAATTTAAAATTGGTTCTGGTGGTATCAGTCCCTCCTTCATCCTCTTTTTTTGTTTCATTCGCCTGTTTTGGAACCATATTTTCACTTGTGTCTCATTCAGTTGCAAGGCTGAAGCGATTTCGATGCGTCTAGCTCTGGTTAGGTATTTGTTGAAATGGAATTCCTTTTCCAGTTCTGTAAGTTGTTTGTTCGTAAAATTGGTCCTGCCCGTATTAAGGCAGTTTAGGCTCAAAAGACTAGAAGCATTAGAACCTAAACACGAGCTTCTTGAAGCAGGATTTGGAGAGTCCATAGTGGGGTTGTTTGGGGAAGTGGCTGGGTATTCCGCCATCGTAGAAGTTGGAAGTTTTGGTGCTGAAAAAAAAAATGTTTGTTATTATTACATTATTAATATCTACAGTCAATCTGACTTGTGCATCAAAAAAGTAGAATAAATAGGTAAGTAAATATAAAGTATTTCATAAACAATATAAAATATTTCCAGAAGTAATTTGTTTGCAAAAAAATATGTTCCGGTTTCTTACTGAGTATACCGGGTGTTCCCTCTAAGACTTTCAGTGCGAATATCTCAGAAACCATCATAGCCAGTGCGACGAAATTTGGTATACAGACACTAGATGGCGCGTAGAATCTGATGATAACATTAATTTTTATACAGGGTGTTCCATTTTTCAAGAAATCGATTTAACTTTGATTTTTTGGTTGTCAACCCTGCTAAAACTTATGTTTAAATTGAAATATACTTAATTATGAACACATTCTGATAAATAGACATTCAAAAATTTCAAAATTTAACATAAAAAACGCCTCCAAAAAGTACCCAAATTTCATTGTTTTGTCATGTAAAATGTGTATAGCCTTGAGCCAGACTTACACAGAAGAAACTAACATCGGTGAACGTCAAAACTATTAATTGTCATTGAATTGTCAAATATTAATGGCATAAAGTATTTTATTTTACATAAATAACGCTAAATAATGGATTTAATGCAATTTACGTATGCACAATGGTGTTATTGAGACTTGTCGATAAAAATTTAGATTTGAGTTGAGGCTTTTGGAGCATTGTGGTCGCCGTGCCGGCGCAGTCTACCGCTACAGCTAGAGTTACAGCGTGAAGATTGTGTAAAATATCAGTGAAAATTTTTAAATTATTCCATTATAATGTAATAAAACTTCAGTAAATTGTTTTTTATGTTACTACAGTGTACAATAATAATTAGGTACACGTATTTTTTATGACAAAATAATTTACAAAATTGTGTAAGTACTTAAAGAATATCCCTGTTTTCCAACTGCTGTAATAATTATTGATTAGTTATTTAGCAACAAATAAATTCAAACAAAACCATTTCTAAAACTTTTAATTATAATGTGAACGTGTTTGTCGTTGAAAGTCAGATCTGAACCTACCCTAGCCCCACAAAAGAAAATATTACGAAAGCATAACCTAGAAATGATTGATTCTTGTATCCACATATTTCAGCACTACTTATGTACTTATGTTTAAGAAGAACTCTACATCTGTAAAATAGTAAACAATGAACTACAATTTCTGTATTTCATGATACAGAACTGAAATAAAGCAACTGGTTTTTGCTAGGAAGAATCACCTGCAAATGTACTATACCCAGTAGGTAGGTACCTATCAAACAGTCGTTTAAAGCTAGATAATAATTTGTAATTATTGTTTTTATCTTTCAGTTATGTGTGTGCTGTGCCACAAATTACATTAAAACAGACACCAGAAAGAATAAGCGAAAAATATTACGGACATTTTCTTGGAAATAATTCTAAACATGGAATGATGGATAATATTATAAAGAAGTCTGTAACTCACATTCTTTGAAGAGTATTCTATAAGACATTAAATTCAGTTGTCTGTCGTGGGTTTTAAAATTTCTAAACGAATAAAATTAAGAAAAATAAACTAATTTCATAATTCTATGTACAGTATGAAAACATCTTGTTAGAATATCTTTAAAATGTTGAAAGCTAACTGTTACAACATATACACAACATAACGTAATAAGGTAGGTATTGAACGATGAAACAGCAAGATTTGTTTCTAATCGTACATGCATGTACATTCCTCAGATTGAACGTTGCTCTGTAAATGAAATTAGAATACAGAATAAGTGTTTAATATAAAATCAGATGTAATAATGTAAATTTATTTTATTGTTAATTAATCAAGAATTCCTTTAAAGCTAGACAGTAATTTGTAATTATTGTTTTTATCTTTCAGGTATGTGTGTAGTGCCACAAATTACATTGAAACAAAACGATTCGTAAAATAGAACACCAAACAGAATGAACGAAAAATATTGCACAGATATTTTGTTAGAATTAATTTTATACATGGAATGGTGGATAATATTAAGAAGTCTCCTAACTCACATTGGAGAGTATTTTACAAAAGAACAAAATTTTCAAAAAAGACCAAAGGAGTGATTTTTATATTTTATTATAGCTATGATTCAGTTGTAACCAGCATAATTTTAATTAAAAAGTAATACGTACCTACATTGTGGCTTATTTATTAAATATTAACTAAATTGAATAACTTGATCCTTCATCTTTAAGTATTAATTAATTTTATATTACCTATTTCTGAAACATTTCTGTTTAATAATTTGAGTAGAATAAAAAACAACAAATACAGACTTCAATTTATTAACAATAAAATAAAATTACATTAAGTATCTACACTATTACATCTGATTTTATATTAAACACTTGTTCTGTATTCTAATTTCTTTTACAGAGCAACGTTTAATCTGAGGAATGTTCATGCATGTACGATTAGAAACAAATCTTGCCGTTTCATCGTTCAATACCTACCTTATTACGTTATGTTGTGTATATGTTGTAACAACAGTTAGCTTTCAACATTTTAAAGATATTCTAACAAGATGTTTTCATACTGTACATAGAATTATGAAATTAGTTTATTTTTCATAATTTTATTCGTTTAGAAATTTTAAAACCCACGACAGACAACTGAATTTAATGTCTTATAGAATACGCTTCAAAGAATGTGAGTTACAGACTTCTTTATAATATTATCCATCATTCTATGTTTAGAATTATTTCCAAGAAAATGTCCGTAATATTTTTCGCTTATTCTTTCTGGTGTCTGCTTTAATGTAATTTGTGGCACTGCACATACATAACTGAAAGATAAAAACAATAATTACAAATTATTATCTAGCTTTAAACGACTATTTGATAGGTACCTACCTACTGGGTATAGTACATTTGCAGGTGATTCTTCCTAGCAAAAACCAGTTGCTTTATTTCAGTTCTGTATCATGAAATACAGAAATTGTAGTTCATGATGTAGAGTTCTTCTTAAACATAAGTACATAAGTAAAGTGCTGAAATATGTGGATACAAGAATCAATCATTTCTAGGTTATGCTTTCGTAATATTTTCTTTTGTGGGGCTAGGGTAGGTTCAGATCTGACTTTCAACGACAAGCACGTTCACATTATAATTAAAAGTTTTAGAAATGGTTTTGTTTGAATTTATTTGTTGCTAAATAACTAATCAATAATTATTACAGCAGTTGGAAAACAGGGAGATTCTTTAAGTACTTACACAATTTTGTAAATTATTTTGTCATAAAAAATACGTGTACCTAATTATTATTGTACACTGTAGTAACATAAAAAAACAATTTACTGAAGTTTTATTACATTATAATGGAATAATTTAAAAATTTTCACAGATATTTTACACAATCTTCACGCTGTAACTCTAGCTGTAGCGGTAGACTACGTCGGCACGGCGACCACAATGCTCCAAAAGCCTCAACTCAAATCTAAATTTTTATCGACAAGTCTCAATAACACCATTGTGCATACGTAAATTGCATTAAATCCATTATTTAGCGTTATTTATGTAAAATAAAATACTTCATGCCATTAATATTTGACAATTCAATGACAATTAATAGTTTTGACGTTCACCGATGTTAGTTTCTTCTGTGTAAGTCTGGCTCAAGGCTATACACATTTTACATGACAAAACAATGAAATTTGGGTACTTTTTGGAGGCGTTTTTTATGTTAAATTTTGAAATTTTTGAATGTCTATTTATCAGAATGTGTTCATAATTAAGTATATTTCAATTTAAACATAAGTTTTAGCAGGGTTGACAACCAAAAAATCAAAATTAAATCGATTTCTTGGAAAATGGAACACCCTGTATAAAAATTGATGTTATCATCAGATTTTACGCGCCATCTAGTGTCTGTATACCAAATTTAGTCGCACTGGCTATGATAGTTTCTGAGATATTCGCACTTAAGTCTTAGAGGGAACACCCGGTATATAATTATTGTCATCACAACTATACACAACATATGAGTCACAACATGATATTACAAAAATCTTTTTGTTTAAAACTTCTGTCTATTTCTCTGTTGTCAAATAAACACCACATTTCATAATATAGAACATATGCATTTATTTTGTGACATCATAAAATATTTAAATTCCTTCTAATTATGATAATTAAGTACGTTCCAAGAATAGAGTACTTAGGTTAGTTTTAAGAAAATAGTTTCTATAAACTTAAATTTACTTCAAGCCATGTCTTAGGAAATTCAAAATTTCTACGCCAATGAATTTGGACGCATGCATAAATGTACCTCCTATAGGTCTTAAGATATTTTTCTATAACATATTGGATTCATTCAAGTTTCATTAATTTACAACAAAAGGTTTTTTTTTTAAGAAATTTACCTAACACTGTATTTCCAAAACAAAGTTGTTTAAAGATCTTTTTCTTTTCAAAAAGATTAGACGCATGAAAGAAATATATGGAGGTGAACCTTGTACATGTTATATCGGTAATATAACTGTAAAATTATGTTAATTTGTAACAATAAATATTATACATATTATTGATTTATGTTTGAAAAGCTAACTCTTTTTTATTACAATTATTTGGTATCCGTATAAATTCGTATTTCCCATTAGGTATAAATATTTTCGCATGAGATACTTGTGATAAAAACGTGATGTGATAAAAATTGTGAAAAATTAAGAAACATCATGTGTACCTTCACTATAGCCTGTTTGGAAATGAAAGAGAGTAATAAAACCCCGAGATAAGAACCGGCCATGGGCGTGGTAATATTTCGTTTCAGGTAATTATCGGATAACACTAATGCTAAAAGATAATGTGTGTACATTAGTATATTTTACTGGATACATCATAGGGCAGGAGCCAGTGTATTGTGACAGATCAATCCAGTCTTAGAGCTGAATATACAAAATGTGCTAGTGCAGTAGAGTAAAATTCGACTTGTGTTTAGTGACTATTGTGCCAGTGGATATAATATTGTTTGGGTAAAATGTCGAGCTTATCAGATTACGTACCTGCTAAACGCGTGAAAAGATGTGCGCTGTCTCAGAATGAGAAGATTATTATATTAAATGTATTTAATGCATTGAAACACCAAAATCCTACCAACAGTGTTGACGACATCCTGGAAAAGTGTTCCAAAATGGCAGGGATTGGAAATTCGGCTATCTACAGACTTTTAAAGGAAACAAAAAATGAACAAGATACTGTAAATCCCCCAAAATTATCTACAGGGAAGTCAAAAGTCGTTATAGATGATTTCTTCAAAAATGTCATTCGCAGAAAAGTACACTCATTTTACTTTAAAAAGGAAATACCAACGCTAAACAAAATTTTAAGTGAACTTTCAGAGGACAACGATTTGGCAAAAATCAGTAGAAGCAAATTATGGATGGGGAAGGAATATTTATTATCTAGACGAAACTTGGGTCAACGAGGGATATACTGTAACAAGCATTTTAGACAAGCATTTTTGGATGGACTTTCAACAGGGTTCAAGGCATCTTCAGGTAAAGGGCGAAGATTAATAGTGACACATATAGGTAGTGCCAGTGGTTTTGTAGATGGCGGTTTACTTTTATTTGAATCTAAAAATACAGGTGACTATCACGAAGACATGAACGCAAATGTTTTTGAAGAGTATTTTACGCAGATGTTGGATCTTATTCCTACGGGGTCTGTAATTGTCATGGATAATGCCAGTTACCATTCACGGCAGGCCGAGCGATATAATCCAATGGTTATCCGGAAAAAACATTTCTTTTGAAACAAATATGGTGAAAAAAGAACTTTTGACACTTGTCAATCTTAATAAAGATCAGAAAAAATATCTTTTCGATGAAATGGCAACAAATCGCCAAATAAGGGTACTACGGTTACCACCTTATCACTGTGAACTAAACCCAATCGAATTAGTCTGGGCGCAGGTAAAAGGAGATGTAGCGCGAAATAAAACAACGTTTAAATTAAGTGACGTGAACATTTTGTTAAAAAATTCCTTGGAACGAGTAAATGCAGATAACTGGCAAAGACGTATACATCATGTACAAAAATGGAGAAGAAAATGTGGGAACTCGACAATTTAATTGACGTTACTGTGGAACCTATCGTTATCAATCAAGGAATATATAATTCATCAGAATATTCAAAGGATGAATTTTAATATACCTACTTTTTTATTTTCTTTATTGTACATTTATACAACACTACATTTACTCACCATAATTTGATTGTTCAAAATAGATATATTTTTGTGTGGAATAAAAGTCTATTCATTAAATTTAAATAAATATTTTGATAATAATATTGAATAATTTTATTTGAATTACTAAAAACCCTCTTAACCCGGTTATGATGCTGAAAGTTGCCTCATGTTTTGAAATGCTGTATTTATATTGTTTACTTATAAGAGAAATGGACCGAGAAATTGAAGCGGCATAAACAAAGACGGATTGTCGGGGATTAAATTTTATCTACCTGCTACAATTTAGTACGGTTCGATCACACAAGTTTTTTTAAAAGTACACCTCATCTATACCGATAATATATAATATAAAAATATTGAATATAAGCACCAGTACTATATTTATTTACGATTTGCATACATAATAAGCTTTTATTACTCTCTTTCATTTCTAAACAGACTATAATCTTTATTATCAGATTCTAAATTCCCTAAAAAAATTAAAATATTTTAGAACGCTGTTAAATTTAATATTCAGGATTCAAGAAATTAGAAAATATATGATGGAAGTATGTAATTAAATGTAAAGTAAGTTATGTAAAGTATTAAACAATTTGCTAAGTTTGGTGACTTTGAAATGATGATAAATAGCTGTATATACGTTATAAGAAATATTTTACAAAACTTACAAGATACTAATTGTACCATAATATCTGGAACTTTTATTTAAAATATAATTAATTAGGCATTATTAACAAAGTGGTGGATGTAAATCTATTAATAAATTATAGTATTTTAAACCCACTTATGCTTATATACAAGTAGGTATCTATCTAGTTTCCGATATGGATTCATTTTTAAAGTAATAAGTGCAATCATACTTAATGGAAAAAACAATAAAAATATTGACCTCGGTGTTTGTTTTCAGTTCATTTTCTAACTCAAATCAATATTTTCTGAACAAACTAATACACTTTTAAGAGTGCTCGTCTGGGTTTTAAATTTCTTTGTTCAATTTGACTAATGGAATGGTAGAACTTATAATCGATTCCTTAAAGCATTTTATGCTTCAAGAATCAAGAAATATTAAAATAATGTTAATTTGTAGTTCTACTTGAAAAATATTAATGTATCGCTCCCTTCTAAAAAGTCAAAGAATAAGATGAATTACGGGAAAGATTCAATTAGTTCGGATGTGAGGCCGAATGCAACGCGTTAATAAGAAGGCCGATCTGTCTTCGTTTATTAGTTCCTAGTTGAATTTACACCAGTTGGTCTTTTCTATTAGATTTCCTTTAATATAACCATACCAATAGTTTCCTTAAGAATATTAACTTGACTAGCGACTAATACAATTTACTTCAATTATTCCTTATTGTATGAAAAACGTTTTTTTAAAGATTGAAATTTATAAATGTCTAGGTGACTATAATACCTATTTGTAATAGAAATTGATTAACATTTATTATTGAACATTAACAATTTGGTCATACAAGTGCAGCAAATTGTTTAATACGAAACTTATTGTTTTGGATACTGGATTTAAAAAAAAATAGATTTGTAGCAATAATTAAAAACATGTATACGAAGGCCCCATTTGGCCTCTTTCTCCCGTTTTGAGATCAATCCACCTGAGGCATTAACCTGCATAATAAAGAGAAAAATATAGACCATACAAGCCCATCCAAACACAGATTCTCTTGTCGACGAGATGGCAGTTCACTCACAGAGTGCATGAAATATGGTCTCGTTTTTCTGTTCGCAACCACTACAAAGAGATGTTTCATGCTTTCTCATCTAATAAAGGTGCCTCTAACAATGTCCAGTTTGAATATCTGCTACCAGTCGAAGATTTGTCCTAGACATGACCAGGTACTTTTTTGCTGTGTGCTTGTAGGGGTACTCTAAGAACTTCTTAGCAAATTGACCAACTATTGTGTTTCATTCCTTTTTTTTTAATTCTTTATGGGTGTCCTCCTTGATAATTCCAACAAAAGTTTACAAAGGATGAATACGGGAGGGATCAGATTAAAAAATATTGAGACCTGATGCACTCCTGGCCAGCTGGTCAGCTACTTTATTCTCATTGCACCGCCCGTGTCCCTTAACCCAACATGCAGACACGCTATTGTCGATTGAAGCTACTTCCAGTGCTTGGAGATATTCTCATGCTTCTATTAGGGTAGCATGCCTATCCATTGCCCACTGATATTGGATATGTAAGGATCTAGAATAGATCCCACATCCTGCACCTTCCTTCTTTTTTTGATCAGTCTGTAAAGATATTGATTACATCCTCTCTGGCGGTTTACTCATCTCTGATAAGTACCGTGTATGGTCTGTCAAACACAAACTTGGGAGAAATACTGTCAGTGTCTGCCGGCAGAAGGGACATCTTCCTGATGATCTGATTACACACAGGTATACCAGTATTCTTGAGGCGAAGCATGTCACGGTCACTTCTTTTAGATAAATATCCAAAGGCGGCAGACATAGCATTACCTCCATAGTTATGGTGGGTCGTTAACATAGCTCCAGGCAGGCAATCCTTCGTACATGGCTGAGTTTTTGTTTAGCTCCATAGGCTAACATTGGTCTAATAATGGCAGTGTAAATCCACATGACCACCTTTGGTTTCATACCCCAGGTTTTACCAACAGTACTGAGATACTGCTCATAGGATATGTACGTCTTTTTCAATCTCTCTAAATGACGATTCCATGTTAGCTTCGCATTAAGTGTGACTCATAGGTATTTCACATCCGATACGAAGTTTAAAGTAGTGTTTAAAAGAGTTGATGTTTTCATTAGCCTCATTTTCCTCCACCTTGCGAAGAGAACCATTTCTGTTTTCCTGGGGTTGACTGATAGAGCATGATCCTCACATGGCTCTTAAGACTGTTTGCATTCTTTGGCAAAGGATTCCTTCGAATTTTCCACTAATCAGCATAGTAAGATCATTAGCATAAGCGATAGAATATATGCCAATTTCAGAGTTGAGTTGGCACAGGAGACTGTCTAGAACCAAGTACCATAGAACATCTCCCTGCAGGCAGTCCCTTACAACTCTTTCCTCTTACGGAGGCATCCGTTATGCTGATTTATATGGCTCTTTTAGTGAACATATTTGATATCCAGCTACAGATGGTAGGAGAAACTCCCCTTTCCACAAGAGTTAAATGAGTGTTGAAGAAGGTCGTTTTATCAAATGCCCCCCTATTTGTGATTATTTTTCTATTAGTTGTCAATGCCGCATAACATTAAATTTTATTTTATGTGTTATATTCATACAATGTTAACGTACAAACGTGGCTAAACCTCAATCCTGGTAACACACTAGTGGTTAAACTGTGCGATAGAACCGCGCAGTTAAACCGCAAATGTATTATGGATATTACACGCCTCAGAAGGTATGTTTCCACAAGAGTCAGGTATTTCAAACTATTAGAAATATTAGACCAGTTAAGTTGTGAATGTGTTTTCAGTGCATGTAACTCAAAAAGTAGTTGGACGAACATTTTTGACAGTTTTAAACTCGCCCCTGACTTGTGGGAGCATACCTATAATCGATCATTGGTACTGTATCCATCGGTGTGCCAAACTCTTAACAAGAGTAAGGGAGCACAAGACGATATTATCGGTGTCGGTATCGGTATTGGATACAATATTCAGACATACCGACATATTATCTTTGAAACAATGCAACTTCTAGCATCCGCTTTGGAAATACTATACAATAATATAGAAAATACAACACAATATGGAACTGAAAAAATTGAATTAAGTTCTAATTTAGTCCCGGTAAGTAATTAATTACTATCATAGAGTTATTAATGTGTATAAATAATATAATCACATTTACATAAAATGCAGTGGGAAATAGGCCGGGGGCAAATGGATTGAGAAGTACAAGGTAGTTTATAAATACAAATTACTACATGACAAAGAAAGGTTCATTAAATTTTAATAATTTTTGGTACACAGGTTTATGGCTACTTATTGAATAGTTTTAGCAAAATCAGAGAACCTACCGCAAAAATTGGTTCACTAGTGTGTTCAGAACTCACGATACGCCTGGGCTCGGATTTAATAAGGTTGTCAATAAGTTCTTGGAGTATCTCATTCCAAGCTATCTGAACTTCATGGGTAAGAGCTGCTAAAGTATGTGAGGGGTATTACAATGCAGTGGTCAGCGGCGAATAATGTCCTAGACATGTTCAATAGGTGACAGATCCGGCGATCTTGGTGGCCAGGGTAAACGGTTGATCTGATGTCGATCCAACCTACTGTTTGTCTGGCAACATGAAGTTTAGCATTGTCTTGCTGAAAAATGGCATTTTGGATGGTGTGAAAATATAAAATGACATATTGCTTCATCACTTTCTAGATGTAGCGTTGGGTTGTTATGTTGCTTCTAATAAAAGCTAGTGCTGATCTACCATACACGTTAGCACTCTATACCATACCATAACCCCTACTCTGTAATGGAATGACGATCTCTTTCAAATTGTGGATTGAGTCTTTCATAACGTCGTCGTCGCCTTCTCACCCTTGCACGACCATCGTGCATCTCCAAACAGAAACTGAATTCGTCACTAAAGATTACCTGATTCCAATCTTGGTCCCACTGAATCCTCTCTACACCATTTTTCTCGACGTTGACGAGGCAGCATCCAATGAGAATGATAAGATAAGAGGTCAAAACTTCATATTCGGCGATATACTGATCTTCACGCTCTGTGGTTTCTTAACGACACGACGGTTGGTGCCACGACCTTCTTGAGTTCATGTCTGATCACACCGTGTTATGCTAAGTCGTTCTAGAAACTGACAAACTTGCTTCGTGCAACCCAACAATCCACCCCCTCTTAAAGTCACTAAGGTGGGAAATCTACGTACTTTAGGCATAATCAGCCGTAAAAATGTAGTTTTCAATAAGCTTTACTTGCAACACAAATGTAAGCAGACATTTTTAAAACAAACTGTTATCAAAGTACGACTTATGTAAACACGCAAAAAATTATCAAACTACAATCTAAGAAAGTTTGAATCTTCTTCAAATAGTGTATGGTGATTGATGAGAGTGAAATATTATTATTAGTGAAGGACTGTGGCAAGCCATGGCCTGGATAGTGCGAGGCCGTTATATTCATGGCTAATGATGGCCGTGATGTTTACAGCTGAATATGCTTATAAATAATTATAATAAACTTATTCAATAGTGATGTATGCATACTTCCATCGATAAAAATTCTTCGATATTATTGGTAAAAAAATACATTCAACTTGAAGTAAATGTTGCATATTTCAAAAATGAGCGTTTTATGTCTAATAACGTAATTTTCGCATACGCAATTCTTTTTTCAACTGCTTCTTTATCACGAAAGCACCTATTAATATAACGTACCTTTATATATTCTGGATTCTTATATCCTTAAATTTCTCAGCGGCATGTATGTATTGACCAAGTGCTGTTATGCACAAAATAATGACCCTCTTTAGGTGTCTTGAAAGTAGTTTCAAAATAACTTCCGTAATAATGACCCGATGTCGATGCGGTTTGCACCAGTTTTCTTAGAAAAAAAGTCTAGTTTCTAGGATGCTTGTAATCATACTTTTTATACAAATATACTTGGGGGGTTCAAAGACTAAAGAACAAAATAAATGGACATTCTCGAAGCGGCAAATTACTTTAATTTATATACACTCTGTTTCTGAAATTAAATGGTAATAACTGTTGGAACTAAGAAAGTGGAAATTAACCGCTTACGTTCAAAAAGAATCAGACGATGAGAGATACGAGGCCAGCAAACATGGAAAATGTAAGGGAAATCATACGGTAATAGTGCGCTTAGAGGAACGCGAGCTATAGCGAGTTTGTTTAGGTTGCATTTAGCGTGGCTTCTTAATAGCAAACTCAAATTATTTTAGGAAACATATCTGAAAATTTCGAAACGTCCAGAACCGTTATTGATAATATGGGGAAAATGAAATTATTAGATTCGTAATTTAGAAATTTAGATCTCCAGCGATTTGTCAGTGAGCAATTTATGAGATACCTAATTGATAGCTATTATGTAGACCGCTGGTTTTTGAAACACACTAGTTTCAGTCAATACGTTTGAAGGTTTATCAATAATGCAAGTATAAGTAAAAATACATAAACCACTATTTATGGGAGAGATAAATTTATACTGTTACGGAAGCTCACCTACCTTTTTAGTTTGTTAATTATGTTCCTATTTGCGTTATTTATAATTTATAATTTTTGTAATATCTTTATTTTGACGTTTTCCGAAATATTCCCGGCTATATTATATTTGTTTCTCGACACGTTCTCGAGAACGCAAAAACTTCGAGAACTCTAAAAATCTATATAAGCGGATCAATTCCGCCGTCACAGTCAGTTTATATTGAGCAGCCAAACGCAAGTGACAAACGTCAAAGTAAAGTGTTGACAGTTGCGAAGTTTGAAGGATATTTCTTGTATAATCAAGAGTGACAATAAAGTTGTTTGTCTACGTGCCGTGTTCCCACGTTAAGGCAATTTCGAGGTTACAATACATATTTTTTCATAATCGGATGCAGTCGTGAATAGCACAAAAATTGTTGTTTATTTTGTATCAACCGTGAATTGCGGTTCCACCATGCCCACGTCATGGATTACTTCACAATGGTCCAACCCTAATTATTATACAATATATTAGGAACTGAGTAGATGAAATCAAAATAATGTCAGTGCATCATATATCTTATGGATTTCGGACCTATGTTACTACGTTAAAGACCTCTAAAGGGAAATTGAGGTATTTTGATTATATTTGCTAATGGATGGATAGTTGCTGATAACACATGTACTTCCAAAATATTAGAGACGGACTCAGTTCAATGGTTAATAATTAATTTTTTTTACAAGGAATAAGATTGCGATTTGCAAGTATGAAAAATAAGTTCATCGAACAATTGGCTAACAAAAATGTATTCTTTGTACAGATTGGTATCGTCATCTTTGCAAAAATTCTGAATTATTAACTATTAGGCATAGTCCGTTTCTGATATTTCTGGGGTAACGTAACAACTAAATTTGCATTGTGTATAATTCCAGAATTTAGTAAGTATACACATAAATTAGATTAAAAGTTTGGCAACAAAGGCTTACAAAAGAAAAAGTTATACGAAGCACTGCCATTGTGACCTCATCTACTTACTTTCGATTTTTTTATATAGGTATACCCTGTATAGCGGTTTTGTGAGGTGGCTGTGAAATGAGAACATTTTCCATTACATTTAACATATGGGCAGTATGATACTTTACTTTAGGTAGTGAAATATTACGGGCAGTAGATTAAAATATGTGAAAGTACTACACTGTTAACCTTCGCTTCATATTCAACAAATAACCAATTACTTTCCTTCAGTTTATCAAATATTGCAAGCTACATACATTTTTTATCACTACAGAAATGTACTTTTATTGAATCACCTACATACACGAATTTGGCTGACACTGCACATTTTGCGGCAAATATAAAACAGTGTGGTACCTACTACGAGGAATGTTTCTGACTCAAATATTCAAATACTTCCTACTGCAATGTAAATTGTATTTCGAAATGCAATGTACATATTTTAATTAACTTATTTGCAACTGTATGATGTTATCAAGTTTCGAAATAAAAAGCCGGCCAGGGTATGGCCTGACACTTTCGCGACGGTTTCCGCTTAACTGTTATCCGCACGTCTCCTGTCATTTGCAACTTTGCAGATACATGCACTTTACATTTACGTTATCGGCGAAATATAATATTTGCATTAATTTTCCGTTAAGTAACCATTTGTAATTTCTATATGGAGGCATAGGAAAATGCGCAGCAGGTATGCAAAATTTGTCGCATATTTTCAAAAGTCATTCTATCAACAAACAGGAAATAATAATGTAAATAATGTTTACATTTATTAAATAAATGTATCTGATTTTAAATCTATCATTGTGTAACAAAGTGGGAAACATTTTTAATAACTGAGCTGCTTATAGTAATACCTTATACAGTAAACAATGATAAAGTTATAGTTTTTCAGGTGGCGATGAACGCCAGCATTATTAGCTAGCAATCTAATATTTAATTTCTTATACCTTAGTGTTTTGTAAGATAAATTGAAGTTCAATGTTCGAGATCTCTGCCGGCAATCAACGTTGTGATCTGCTTTGCTTAGAATTTTGCGATTAAAACTGAGATTAATTTATACAGGGTCAACTATCACTAAGTATAAACATTTTAACCACTTGCTCAGGGACGAGGACAAAATTTTTCACAATTTTTGTTGTTTAAAAAATGGAACAAAACCCTCTTCCACTGCGAAAAATTGGCACCTATGATAACCATCTTCAGAGTTAGCTTATATCTGTTGCCACATGTAGAAACGAGGAAAATAAACATTTTCATTAATAATAGTACCTGATGGGTAAGACTTAATCCGGTTAGCTGCAGTATTTTGCATTCGTTTTTCATTCTTAACTGTCAAAACTACATTTTCACTCATTACATGTACCACTAACCCACTAACTACAACAAACATACTTCGCGTACAGTTAAGTAAAAGCCAATTTATTTTAAGAAAGTTTAATGAAAGGAATACTTACTAATAAATAAAAGAAAACATTGAATGCACCCGCGGCAGTCTTTAATTATAAAATCTTGTCAGATAACAATGAATTTTATCATTTTGCCTTTGGTTGTGTTGCTGGTTGCCTACTCTCCAAACATTAACAGTGCCAAATAAATAACCTCGCGGCGGACGGATGTCAATAGTCATCGATAAATAAAGGTTGAATATAGTTTCGAAAAAAAATTCGCTTTATGAATAAGTTTAGAAATGTTTTAAAGGGTAATTCCGTTAAATCTTATTTTTCTCTATACCTTCTTAAAATATTTGTAATTAGTCACAGTTAACATATATACAAAGTAGATGATGCACTGGTGGTTCTGGGCTTTTTGAGGTGAATAAAGCGCGACATGTTACGCAAAAAATCCAAAAAAATACGAGACTAGTCGATGGGCAAACTTGTAGCTGAGTGATGACTTACTTGTACGCAATGGCATTGGCAATTAGTTATCTCACTTATTGATTCAGCTTATAATTGTATACAAACTACTATACAGGGTGTTGCAAATACTGAATAAAATGGAAATGTCCATTTTATACTTAGCGATATTTACTTTGCGCCACACCTAGCGCATGCAAAAAAGTTGCAATATCTTGTAAAACGAGCCTCAAATTAAAATCTTACAGTAAAAAAAATTGAATAAAAACACGCTCCGTGGGTCCGTGGGTATTATAAACCCCCTTATCATCGTTCATGCATTTTAGACCAAAATTGCACAGAAAGTATGTCGACTTAAGAGATTTACAAGATATGTGCCAAATTTCAAATAATTTTCTCTAACACTAAACTAAAATCAGTTGGAGCTCCAAAATGAAAAGAGGCATAACAAAAATACCATTATTTTAGTCTAAAGCATGTGTGGTTAACGGCTTGCCCTACTAATTTGTTACATCCTGACTATTAAACTATAATTATTAAGCGGAAACTACTTTTACTCTACTTAAAGTCCATTAGAAAAAAATTACAGAGCTCTTCATCCCAATCTTCTAATATACCTCATCGTTGACATACATACGTTGATACCTCACAAATACAAATAACAACTAAACTGAAATCTTATTCCAAATAGATGAAAAGTACAAAACAATAAAATAATTGATATAAAGGTAATTACAGTTTTAAGATCGTAAGGTATTATCAATATCGTCCTTATCGGTACAAACTGCAGCACCATGACTACATTAGAGTGATAGAGGACTGTCATCATTTGAAGAAGTCAAATGCTTTGATATATTGAACGATTTACATCGGTGTTGAGATCTCCGCGGTATAAGGTTACCAGATCTATTTGATATGACATGACAAACCCGAAGACAAAGTCCAAGCCAGGCAACTTGGTTGGGCTCTAAAACAAAATGTTGCCTTCTTATACATAAATGACAAAATAAATTATAAATAAGAAAATAAAAATTAAATTAATGTTTGTAAATAAGTGCGAAATATTTCAGGGCTGGTTATTTTGTGAAAAAAGTTCATATAAGTGTAGGTCGAAACACGTTTCTCTTCCGAGAAACAGAGTGTTTAAATTTTAATTTTTTATTTATTTTTATTAATTATTTCAAAGAGTTTTAAAGATATTGATTCGAAATTTGAAAAGCGCGTTGAACGGAAAATTTTGTATTTTTTGGGATGATTCAAATATTTCTACTTGCACCAGTGACGTTCGTGCGAGAATGCCGCAACTTTTTTTAATAAAAAAGGTACGCCACTGACTTTTTTCGGTTTTGATATTTTTTAGAAATCCGTCATCAATTCTGAATGAAACTGGTCTCTACATATTTTATTGTAGGTTTTGTTAATCTTTTATTTAAAGGTCTCTTTTACTAAAGTGTTATTATGGTCAAAGTAAAAATTACAATTAAACATTTTTTTCTCAGGAGTATTTAAAAAAAAATTATTATCTAATACAGAAACATTAAATTAAAGCAATAACACAAAACAACAGTATAACAACCTATAACAGATGTTGAAAAGGACCTCCCTCACAAATAATACAAGAGTCAACTCTTCGCCTCATTGACTGTCGTATTCGCTGAAATAGTCCTACTGTAGTTGTTATTGTCTCACAGCCGGCTGTAATTCGATTCCTCAGGTCTCTCATTTTCGAGAGGATTGGAGTAAAGACTTGAGAAAACCCCAAATGCAAAAATCTAAAGGATTTAAATACGGAGAGCGAACTTGCCATTGTTGCCTACTTCCCCTACCTATCCAATGATGAGGAGAGAAATTTCTGCAAGAGCAGGTAACTCTTTCTGTAGGAAATGATGATAAGATTCGCCGTTTAATCGTAATGGGAGGATTCATCATTAAGTACTCCAAGTCACACGTTTACTAAAAGTTGGTGTTGAAAATGATCTTGCAAAAAGCCATGTGGATTTTCATCAGCCCATTAGTGATTGTTACGAAAATTTCGTATAGAATCTCTTGAAAAACTCGCCTCGTCAGTAAACAAAACTAATTCAAAAAATTTGGATTTTGAGCGGTTACATGAAGAATCCATGGCAAAAAAATTAAACGCGGTAAAAAGTCTCGAGGCAGTAGCGCCTGTACACGTTGAATATGAACCCGATGCAATTGTTGCACTCTTTTATTTAAATACGGTGAAGTTACTTACATTCAATATGTTAGCAATTTTTCGAGTGCTAGTTTCAGGTGACTCCGAAACTATATCGAGAACTGCTTCTTCTAGTAAGTAAGTAAGTAAGTATATTTATTGATCACATAATAAGTATATAAAGTATATAGTGATAAGTCATATTTAAAAAGCTAAAACAACAAGTAACAATAAAAAATTTATAGAACATAGTAACAACAAACAACAATATAAAAGTTAAAACATAATTAAAAATGAACTGTGGGAGCATCTATATATTCACGAACAGAATAAAAACAGTGATCGAGCATAATTCTCCTAATATTATTTTTAAATTGAGAATTGTTTAGCATTTTTACATCTACTGGAAGCTTATCGTAAAGATTTAAATTTAATGAATTACGTTGAGATTTTTGTAACCTAAATTTAGAAGTTAGGAGTTGATTAGCGTTTCTTGTTAAATTATTGTGAACATCCGAATTAGTTAGATAAGAGTTAGATAGAATCAAAGCATAAAATATGTAAAGCGATGGTAGAGACATAATTTTTAACTTTTTAAATAGAGGCTTGCAATGTTCAAAAGGTCCGACTCTACAGATTATGCGTATAACTTTCTTCTGGAGTTTAAACACACGAATAGCCATTGGAGCATTACCCCACAAAACCACTCCATAACTTAAAAACACCATAATAAGCGTTAACCAATGTTACATTATCCAGACACAACCTGAGTTTCCTTATTAAATATATCTGACTTGAAAGTTTTTTACAAAGACCTTCAATGTGATGTGCCCACTTAAGAGAACTATCAATAGTGATCCCCAACTGTTTTACATGCATATCATTATGTAAGTGATTACTAGAAAATATAATAGTTAGCTGCACAGTTCCTACTTCTCGAGGGCGCCCACAGTCAGCAGTTCATTTCATAAATGTACCGTTTTCACGAAAATGGTGGTGAATGCGAGCAAATATTTTGTGATGAAGTATCCTACGTTCTTGAAACAACTCAGCATACAGTCGTCGAGCTTGCAGAGCACTTCCATTACTTCGACTATAGGCAAAATGTATATCTGCCATTTCCGGATTCGTAAAATGTTCCATTTGGTTTTTGAAGACACAAACATTATTAACTTATTGACATTAATTTTGTAGCAAACACATAGGTAATGAAAAAATGCTTATTTGACGTTTAGACGAGATGGTTGTATTTTATTTAGAAGTATTGACAGCAAATTACTAGATAATTTGCATCCTACAAAAAAAATTGGAGAGATCAATTTCATTCAGAATAGAGCATTTACATGTAGGCGGCGCTGCAATTAATGTTAGGTATTAAATCTAACCTCACAAATATTTGTTTTTTAATTTTTGTTGTGTTTCAATTTGTGTAAAACAAACATGCCACATATCTGTTATGTACCGCAGTGTTTATCTGTTGCTAATAAAAATAAAGATTTCATGTTTCGCAAGTTACCTAATAATGCTGAAAAAATGGTTAATAGCAATTGAGTTCAGCAAGAAACCAACCCAGTACACAATGATCTGCTGAAAATATTTTACATATTGTTATACTATTAGTATGGATAAGTACAAGAATACATGAGCTATTTTCAGTGTATATTTTTCCTTATTTGATAAGGTTTCATTTTAATTTTTAGGACAATGAAAAATTCTCAAAAAGCAGCTGTTTCACTAAGTGCTCATTGAGAAAATTGTTAACGGTATTGTAAACATTATCACACTAGCAATACTTGAATTGATGTAAAATATTAAGTATTTTTCAAGATGTAAGGTACAAAGTAAAAAGGTACAATTCAGGGTCTTTCAATGGGGAGCCATGGCCTCTAACGATTTTTTCCTCAAAAAATTAATGGAATTGTTCAATTTTAATATTGTAGTTTAGATCTACACTAATATAACCTTCCTACGCAAATTTTCTTTGTGCATCTCTCGATGCCATTCTTTGTCCAGTAACCTATCGAGTATTACCCTAAATTTTCAGCATGAGAAATTTTGGCAAGTAATAGGATGCTTCCATAATTTGAAAAATCCGTTTTACAGTCTTAAGTCTTTTTGCAATGAAGGCAATTTGAAAGTGCAGCCTGAGAATTCTTGAGTATGGTGGTAATCATCATCAATAATCATACAAGTAAATAAATGATTCCCCAGAATAGCTGCAATAAAAATCCTATATTTTGAAAGTGCAAGAGTCTTTCAGATACGACGGCTACAGTTTAATTTGCAATACTATTTTAGTTAAATAAATTTTAATTCGTCTATAATCTTATCGGTGTATTCTTTTTGACTTCTTTTAGCTTATTCTAGGTTCTATTATATTAAGTACTTTTGGCAAAAGCGTAAACATTTTAATATATCCCACACAATAATTTCTTTCAAAACACGCAAATAGTATGTTCTTATTTAATATTTTAGCACAAAGTGCCGTTACCGTGCATGTGTACAACTTGCTTATACATACTCTGTCATTCGAGCTGTAGTGCAAGTCATTCGAACTTAGTTACATTAAATACACCTAAATAAACGTGTATGTTATTTTACCCCTTTTAGAGAGAATATGTTGCTTCTATATTGCATTAAGCTGGCAGCTGGTCAAGCACTGGACGGTGCAGATTAACTGCACGAAACAATTGCATCAGATTACCTCCATTGTATATTTAGTTGGCTAATACATGTTATCCAACGCTTTGCTTTGGGTGTCAATCAGGGTAGAAATATCTTCTATGGAAACTCATGATATATAGAGTGAGTACGTTGTAAAGAATTTAGGCAGCGGCGACTCTAAACTTACGAGGCAGGCTGACTGAAATATCTACTGTTTCAAATGTGAAAGAATTGTTGATCATTATTTATTGGCAAATCAGCAAATGCTAATTCAGCATTATTTGAAATTATTCTACTTTGTTAGATGATTGAATTCATTTACGAGTTTTTAATTATTTAACGATTTTATCGAACACTCAGATTAATTAATGTTTAGTTTCTATTTTCCTATCGTCCACAGCGGTTGTAATATTTATTTTTACCCATCATCATTAATTTGCAATTTCCAAAAAATATGAGTAACTTTATTATGAAATATTAATCTCTCGCAACAAATTTTTAAATCGGACTATTAATTTTTACGTCAAACTGTATCAGTATGTCAAACTTTAAATTTAGGAATCGTTGCCAGCGTTGCCAGAAACAACACCAAATATTCAAGTGAAATACGACGAACATTTGATAAATGAGCCTAACAGATACAAAATAAAAGGAGAAGACAACAAAAATCTATGAATAACACGAATCAACAAGAGGTCATGATTGATTTACAGAAATTTTTGCTAACTAAGACTTTAATTTTTTAAAACTCTGGACCTTCAATCAAACAATTCACGCAGCCACTTTGCAAACATTTTTTTTGTATCCTATGAGACGAAAGTATTTCTAGAAGGGGAGGGAATGAAAATGTGAATGACGACATTAATAATTTTACCCTATGGTCCGAAAATTGTTATTGTCCTAGTCAAAAAACAAGAACATGTTGGTAGTTATGAGTTTTTTTTTTAATTTTTCCAACCTTCAGGTCATAAATACAAAAATTCCTGGTCAAAAGACATACACACCTTGAAGCTGACATTGTACATTCTATAATCGTTATAGAAAAAAGGTTAAGCAATTCCAAGCAATGAATGATTGATTGTGACTCCAAGAAACATTGAATGTGTTCATGAAAATTGAAGATTTCCAAAAAAATTTGATCTATACTCAAATATACCGATTAACTCATTACAAATGCTGCACAACTGCAGATACGAAGACAAAAACTTGGCGTATTATTTTTCGAAACAAAATTTTATGAAGAATATTTGATCGTCGATTTAAACAGGAAAATCAGGAGATCTTTGAATATGCCGAATTATCTCCCTTGTCTGCAAAATGAACCAAAGCCGATATGAACACCTATATAAACGTACTATTAAAGCAGTAACATCTGAAGGAGACTTTCAAAATATAGGTATTGCTCGATTTTTATTACAGCTTTTCTATTATTCTGGGGAATAATTTAGTGATTTGTATGGTTACCACCATAAGCAAAAATTCATAGGATGAACTGTCAAATTCAAATCGCCTTATCTTGCTTCTACTTGATTATTGTTTAATTGTTGTGCTTGCAAAATATATAAGTGAAACCTTTATTTTATATGTTATGCTGTTTGTTGTTGTTACTTGCCAAATTTGGATAAACAGTTTAGTTTTTTTATGTGCATTCGAGTTGAAGTGTTGGTGTCACTTTTATTGCAATTGCGAATTTGCGATTGTAAAGCCGACCCCAGACGATGTATCCAACGATGACTCCAATGTTGGTGTCAACGTTGGATGCAATTTGCATCATAAAACTGTGGCAAGTACACGATGGGGTAAACTTCTGTTGCAACATCGAATACACATGTGGGGCCAACGTTCGTCAATGTCGTACTTACTTGCAGATTCACAGAACAGTAAAAAAATGGAGCTTCTGGAATGAGTCAAACACACGATTGCTTGTGTGGGTGTATGACGAACGATGCTTCCAATATGCTTCCAACGCTGGAACCTCCTTTGATGCAGTTTAGATGTACCGATAGATAGTCGCGTCAAATTAGCATTTCACTTAACTTTTTGCGGAGAGATCCGATTGAGATGCGGTTTTCTGCAAAATGTTCAACGAATTTTTTATAACAAAAGGTACATCTAACCGCTGTACGTTGGAAAATTTTAATTTTTTATTTAATAAATGACCCATTTTTGTTTGAACATATGGCAAATGTCACACACGATTCAACAAAAATGTCTGGAAAATGTTCTCTCGGGGATTTTCGAGGTCCCTCTTTATCACTTTGGTGTTAGCTTTATTATTTATTGCTAAATTGTTGTAACTGGGCTAATTAATAAATTAAAAACTCCACCCCCAAAATCACTAGAGAACCGGAATTTTTTCCAGGATTTCTGGCTTATTAAGGCAAACCATCGGCACAAGATTTTTGCAAATATAATTGTTTATTGTTCGATTGTTGCAACTTCGCTTTCAGTGCGAATATCTCAGAAACTATCATAGCATAGAAAGTGAGTTAGAGACTATAATATTATCCATCATTCCATGTTTAGAATTATTTCCAAGAAAATGTCCGTAATATTTTTTGCTTATTCTTTCTGGTGTCTGTTTTAATGTAATTTGTAGCACTACACACACATAACTGAAAGATAAAAGCAATAATTACAAATTATTATCTAGCTTTAAATGACTATTTGATAGGTACCTACTGGGTATAGTACATTTGCAGGTGATTCTTCCTAGCAAAAACCAGTTGCTTTATTTTAGTGTGTCATGAAATAACAGAAATTGTAGTTCATTGTTTACTATTTTACAGATGTAGAGTTCTTCTTAAACATATTTTATCCACCAGAAAGAAGTGCTGAAATATGTGGATACAAGAATAAATCATTTCTAGGTTATGCGTTCGTAATATTTCATTTTGTGGGGCTAGGGTAGGTTCAGATCTGACTTTCAACGACAAACACGTTCACATTATAATTAAAAGTTTTAGAAATGGTTTTATTTGAATTTATTTGTTGCTAAATAAGTAATCAATAATTATTACAGCAGTTGGAAAACAGGGATATTCTTTAAGTACTTACACACTTTTGTAAATTATTTTGTGATAAAAAATACGGGTACCTACCTACCTAATTATTATGTACACTGTAGTAACATAAAAAAACAATCTACTGAAGTTTAATTACATTATAATGGAACAATTTAAAAATATCCACAGATATTTTACACAAAATTCACGCTGTAACCCTAGATGTAGCAGTAGACTGCGCCGGCACAGCGACCCCAATGCTACAAATGCCTTAACTCAAGTCTAAATTTTTATCGACAAGTCTCAAAAACACCATTGTGCATACTTAAATTGCATTAAATACATTATTTAGCGTTCCTTATGTTCAATAAAATACGTTATGCCATTAATATTTGACAATTCAATGACAATTCATAGTTTTGACGTATAGCGAATTTAGTTTCTTCTGTGTAAATCTGGTTCAAGGCTATGCACGTTTTACATGACAAAACAATAAAATTTGGATACTTTTTGGAGGCGTTTTTTTATGTTAAATTTTGAAATTTGTGAATGTTTATTTATCAGAATGTGTTCATAATTAAGTATATTTCAATTTAAACATAAGTTTTAGCAGATCTGACAACCAAAAAATCAAAATTAAATCGATTTCTTGGAAAATGGAACACCCTGTATAAGAACTGATGTTATCATCAGATTTTACGCGACATCTAGTGTCTGTATACCAAATTTCCTCGCACTGGCTATGATGGTTTCTGAGATATTCGCACTGAAAGTCTTAGAGGGAACACCCGGTATATATAATAATAATATACCTACTCTGCGGACTAAAGCCTCGACCAGCGTTGAATTACACCCACAATATCTACCCATATATTCTTTATTATTGTAATATTTTTTACTATATTAGAAAGGTATTTTAAGCTAATATAAATCAAATCTCCTATAATTCCTATCAATAAAGTCATATGTATGCTCTCTGATACCAAACATCCAGGTGTGCTAATGAACAATTCCACAGACAAAGCTCTATTTAATAATTATCTAAAAAAATAATCTAGTGTCTGTGGAATGGTTCATTAGCATACCTAGATGTTTGGCATCAGAGAGCATACATATGACTTCATTGATATGAATTGTAAGAGATTTGATTTATATTAGCTTGAAATACCTTTGTAATACAGTAAAAATAGCATCTCTTTGCGTTCGGAAAATATCCAACCGTAAGTAATTAAATATTCCAACTTCAATAGTAATAGTAATATTCTGGACTAATATGAGAACAAGTCCATAACTACAACTTTTTTCTGAAGTCAAAGTAGGTATATTCTGTTAGAAACAAAAACATCGTATTTTATAAATTTTTAACTTTATAAACATAAAAGCTATAAAAAATAATAATAATTATACAAAATTTGTAAATTCAGTAAATTTCTCGTAATGGAATAATTGGACTTGGCACAAAGTTGCAGAATTCAGACTACTACGTCACGCTGGTGTAATTGTTTTTATTGTCAACATAATTTTCGATGGTTTGTCGCGTTAAAAACAATATTTTTTTGTAATTTAGTTTAATATATAGTGAAATATAAACTTAAATTTACACACACAGGCACGTCGCATTAAAAAAATAATAAAAAATTAATTTGATTTAGGGAAGTTTGAAACAAATCAAAATGTGATTAAGTGATTAATATAAAACTGTCGAAAACAGATTAAAAGTAAAACTAGCCATTGTGATTCAGACCAAACCACCGGATTGTTTCGTGCTGCATATTTCTAGTTTTATCGTTGTTCATTTTCGTTTAGCGCAAGTTTGTACAGTAGGGACTAAGTGATCAATTCTCCGGCATGACAGCTCAACATATTCATATTCGCATATTTTTCCAGCTTTTATCTACTGTACCAGTAGCTTTAATATTCTATTATATTATACATGGGAAATAATTCACGAGCCTTAAACATTCCACGCATAATTGCATAATGCAAAACTGCAAAATGTGTTTTCAGAAATTTGACAATAGCAGAAATAGATAACTGTTTTTTATTAAATTTGTGTTTTATTCATTTATATAACTATATGGATGTGGTATGTAAAGAAGACATTGAATGTTTTCAAATTTGTTGTAAAATTATTTACATACAATGAAGTAAGTGTGACTTTTGATTGAACCATATAAGTATATACTATCCTTGAGTTAAATCCAACAATCGCGAAAAATGAAAGAATAACGAACGGTTTTCTTATATGTGTCTACTTTGGTATAAAGATTTTCTTGTTACAGATCATTCTACATCCTAACAATGGAAAACAATGAACTTGCTTTGTCCACCTGATGTTGTTAACAAACACTTTATTTTAATACAAAATTATTACTTTCGTATAAGACTTTGCTAGTTAAAAATGTTTTTATTTTAGTTTACGCGTAGCAGTACATCGATCTGGAAAAGGGTCATATACATGGTACCTAGCTTAAATTAGTAAAAAGTTGCGCCTTTAAATTTTCTGAAAATAAATAAGAGATATTTTGCGTACTTCCTGGAAATACTGGCTGAAAAATGAAAGAGTTCATTTTCTCTGCCATTTCATAACTTTTTTCATTAAAGAAAATCTAAAATTTGGTATTTTTATATTATTCGGCATAAGCATGTACATGGAGATAGACGAGACCGAGATAGATGATTTTCATAGTCATAATAACAGTGGTTGTGGCTATAGCATTTGTGTAAAATGTCTATTCTTTCATGTTGAGAATAATTTCTTGAATTTTTACAAAGAGAATATATTTTTGTACTTTACTTTTACACAACTTTCTAAGAAATTGGTTTCTTTATAAATATAATAACGTTTTGTACGATTTTACAAATAATAATAGTGTACATTTACGTAAGTATAACATTTCAAATTGTCTGGGATTATTTAGTAAGTATTTGGGCTACATATAAAACAAAACAATATCATAGAAAGTCATTGATATATTTTTAACGGCGTTATTTAATAAATCATGTTTGTTTGCTATTATGTTTAGTTTAATAAAGCTTATTTTGCAAAACAAAATAGAGTTAGTCCTCCCGGTGGGTTAAGGAGCAAATACAAAATGCCATTATTTTTGGTTTGCATTCATCCAAAATAGTTGTAGTGGTTGCCAAGAAACCTAAATTGACGTGGCAACCAGCCCGCAAATTGTTCAATAAAAATAGCATCGTACCATCGAGAAATTCAAGAAGGAAACTTAAGAAATAGGAAAGGGTCTCTTAAAATATGCCGGGGTACTTGAGCCTCTTTCTATAACATTTTTTCCAAAACTGTTTATTAAGAATATATATATTAAGAATATTTCAAGCAATTATTGAAATCGATGAAATAAATTTTTACGTTTACGAATATTGATTTGAAAATGAAATGAGCCTCTGATTCAAGAGAACTAGTGGGAACATTATTTTTTATAAAGTGTAATAAATTTGGGGCTTCATAAAGAAGATGCAGGGTGTTAATGTTTGAAGAAATTTTTTTTTATAATTACTAAAATAACGGAGATATTTAAGCCATACTTGGTACACAGTGCAGTTAAGCACTTTGAACAACCAGTGGCGGAGATATGGGCAGTTCGTATCTTTAATTTAGGAAAAAAAGTTGTATCGCCCTGTATAATGTTAAAATTTATGACATTTTTGTGCGATACAACTTTTTTCCTAAATTAAAGATACCAACTGCCCATATCTCCGCCACTGGTTGTTCAAAGTGCTTGATATTTTCATATTTCATGACACCTTAACTAACTACATTGTGTATCAAGTATGGCTTAAATATCTCCATTACTTTGGTAATTATATCAAAAAATCAAATTGTTTCTTCAACCTTTAACACTCTGTATATTCCTTATAAAGCCAAAAAATTATAACCATTATATAATAAACTTCCATTATTTTTCAGTTCTGCTTACCCTTGAAGTTTGTTCATTAAAAACTGAATCACCCTCTATATCTGATGGGTATATTATAAAAATATCGCATGTGATTAAAATGCATAGAACGTTACGCACTGACGCTATGATATATATTTATATCCATGCGGTTTACTTGTCTGTAGTAATATATCTCATTACAAAATATAAATATTATTATGAGATATTTCAAAATAAAATTCTAGCATTGAACGTCCTGTATTTTTGAAATCAGCAATATTCGGATAAGGCATATTTGGCTCCATGGACTTTTTTTGGTCACCAGTATCTCCAACTCCGAGATTTCCCAACCTTTCACAGACACCCTCTATATCTCGATTTTATTTTGTTGAATTCAAGATTAGATTTGGCTTAAATAATGTGCAAATAGCTAATTATTATTTTTTCTTCTTATGTATAATTTATATACTGCTCTATACACATTATTGTAACGTGGAATATTACTGGTTATTCCTGAGCATATATAAATATAATAAGTCTTATCCTATCTTAAATCGGTGAATGGGAGATTAAAATATTTATCTAAAAAATTTACTAGCGTACGTTAATCTAACACTTTAAAAAATCCCCTTTAATTTATCTACAATATTTACTGACAACTTAAAACGTAACAAAAGATAGATCTAGCGTGTTTCAATGAAAACTTGACGCTTTGTACAAACCAAATGTTAAAAAATCGCCTGCATTGACCAGAGTTTATTTTCTAAACTATTTAGGTATTTGGGTCATTAACTCACAGCAAAATTATTAATATTTTTTCAACTATTAATAACAATTAATTGAAACTAAATTTAGTTCCACACGTGGCAAATTACCGAGATAAGCAAAGAAGAAAAGTGAATTCTTATTTTGCCATCAAATGCAACTTCCACCTAGTATCAAATATAAATATATCCAATTAAACTTGACAATTGGAAAGATAGGTAAGGTGTATCTAGTTGAAAAATCTTTTACATTTTTGTGTAACTATACTTCATTTTCAAAAGTCTCTTTATTGGTTTTTGGGAAATGGTCAATTATTTTGCTAGGCAAATTAAAATAAGAAACAGTAGGTAACTAGTTTTGAATAGAGACTGTATTATCGATTGAATGTTGGTGGGACCAGATTGAACTGCAAAAATTTGTTAAGACTAGAAATTGAAACCCCGTGGCTTCTAACGAAGTACTACAGTATTCGTATAGATGTCGCTACAGAAAATACGTTTATAGTAAAATAGTACTATTATTTCATTCATGTCAAATTTTACCAGAATCCGGGCAAAAAAGAAAGACACTGCAAGCGAGATGCATGATCTTTCATCTCGCTCGCCGGTCACATATTTGGATTAAAAGGGTCGTAAAACCTTCCTATTAGCAATCGCCGCGCCGGCTTATTGCTTTGAAAATGTTTTTGTCCGGTATGACGTATTTGCACAAAAAAGAAGGCACGTGGTTAACCATCCTAGAGTTTTTTATTCTATATTTTATTATTTATCCGGACTCAGACTAGAGTAGGTGAGAACGTGCGGATCTCTAAGTAGGTATTTTTATTGTGTTATTGTTGTGCTGTGAAAAAATTGAAAAATATGAAGAATTATGGAGAAACAAATTACGAAAATTGTATACTGCCAGAAATTATACAGTATGAAAGAAAAGTATGGAATAAATTCATTATTTCTAAAACAACAAAGTTTCATGAAATTTCCTCGGACACGTCGATTTTGCTTTTTAAAAAGACTCTTTTTTCTATATACTCGCGACAAGAATTCAGACGACTTACGTCATACGAACAAATAAATAATTTATTATATTTTCATCAAAATATTTGAGAAACTGCAACTGATAGTAATAAAACTATATACTACACTAAAAGTTTGCATTATATATTGCACAAAATTGCAAAAAACAATTGTTTTTAACGCAACCAAATATCGAAATTTACGTTGACAATAAAAACAAATGTGTAACGTCAGCAGTGACGTAAGACGTCTGAATTCTTGACGCGAGTATACCAACGCATTTCCGACGTTCACTTGTTTTCGCGTGATGACGCCATCGGATATTTTTTTTAATAGAGCCCCTATATTTTTTCATCGGATTCTTGTATAGCTTAACTTGCTGAATTCAACTTTCAGAGATAATAATAATAATTTGTTGTTGTTAAATTGTTTCAAAGTAAAGAGTTCTATTTTGTTTCTGCCAGTTTCTGAGGTGACTTGATTTAATTTGTTGTTTTTGCTATCAAAAGATGTAATATTCTAACATGCAATCTAATAAAACAAAATAATAAATTAGGGGGTCAAATACGATTAAGGCAACCAGAATTTAATTATTAATTAATTAATTATTAGTTGATTATTGTTAAGTTGTTTTAAAAATAAAGAGTCCTTATTTTGTGATACTGCCGATGAATTCACTATATCCATTTTACTCTCAACCAGCCCATCACAGACACAAATGGGATCCAATTTTATTGGATCGGTTATTATTTTTTTCTCGGAAAGTTGAAGGAATAAAGTATTGAAATTATACATTTTTGAATTCAACAAGTTAAGCTCTACAAGAATCCGATGAAAAAATATAGGGGTTCTATTTAAAAAAGTATCCGATGACGTCATCACGAGAAAACAAATGAACGTCGGAAATAAGAAAGCAAAATCGACGTGTCCGAGGAAATTTCATGAAACTTTGTTGTTTTAGAAATAATGAATTTATTCCATACTTTTCTTCCACACTCTATACAGAAATATTCCTAAAGGAAAAAGATATATAAAGGATGCACAAATTAATAAAAAAAGTAGTTATATTTTGTGATTTTTATCTTCATCCCTTAAATTTTTTAAAATCTATTCCAAATAGATTACTGTAAACTCCACGAAAATAAAAAAATTAAAAATTTTAATTAGATTTTTATTTATTTAATTATTACATTTATTTATTTATTAAAAACTATTCCATAAGAATTTTTAGCTATGGAATAAATAGTAACCAAGACAAAGAATGTAAGTACTAAAAATACTATAAAATCGATATACCTATGCTTCCAATAAATAACATCCAGATACATAAACATGAAAAAATTAAATACACAATTACAACTATATTTTCCACTCCACAAGGGACACGACAGTTTGTGGCTATATGTAAGACGATGTTTATTTTGTTTTACTTTAATCAACTGAAAAGAAAGCCTATATGCAACTGAATACTTTTGGCAAAAATTACAGTTTTAAAAAATATTAGATTTTTAGTAATTAGAAAAGCCCATTAATGCATTTCTTAAGCATGTAAAGCAATTAGTAAACTAAAATATGGAATTAAAATATTAATATTACTATTAAATTGTAGCGTATAAGTGAGTTTCACTAGCCTATTTCTATTTTTTTTTAAATATGGAATTAAAATATTAATATTACTATTAAATTGTAGCGTATATCTAAGTGAGTTTCACTAGCCTATTTCTATTTTTTTTATTCATAATGAAATTAGTAAATCTATAAATATGGTTCAGCCCTAGATTCAGAGACGCCCTATATAATTAGAGCATTTGAAACATCCTTAAATTATTTACACATTATTCATAAAACCGTTTCTTTGGAAATTGAAATTTATTTATTTTTTCTCTGCTATTGTTTCTAACCTTGCATAACTTTTAAAAATCGAAAAAATGGAACCGGCGAAGTATCTCCGTTCCCTCAGTATCTTTATTTTTTAGGCGTTGTTTACAAAAATAATGATTTGATCAACCATAAAAAATATCTCTTTTAAATTTCAAGCTGATACGTCATAAATTGGCGTTATTACGGAAAAATGATTTTATTAGTTCAACTTTAACACCCTGTATTTTTTAAATGATGCATTTTTGTATATAGGTAAGTAAAGTTAAATCGTTATATTTTGCAGTAAACAATACGCAGTTCACGAGATGACTTGCTTTTTTGTTTCACTCTGCATATGATATATATGTGTAATAATAATACTAATACATATTCGAAAAACCAAAAAAAAGCTTTTTTTCATATACATTTATTTGAACTTTGCGAATTACAATTAGCCCAAGACCCATTAAAATAAGGACATAACACTAAGTAACACCCTGTATATAAATTATCGAGAATAAATGAATTTATAAATTGTTACAAATAATATGAGTTTGCATTATTAGTTATAATTTTGTACGTTTTAATTGAAATAAAATATAATTTTGCGGTATAAAATTAACATGATTTTGTTTTAGTCATCAATAAATATGACTACCAGTTAATAATTACGTTATACTAAATTAACCGCAATAACTGGTACTTAGTTCGTGAAAAATACCCTAGCGCATTTGTGAGTTCATTCATAAAATTAGATTTAACGAGTGCGACATCTATTTCAAACTAAGCCAACTAAGGGTCAAACGAATTGTAAATGATGAATGAATATTTTATGATAACTTTATTCCAATATAACTTTTTTAATAAGAAAATGCTGGCGAAACTATGAATTAAACTGTGACCGGCTTACTATTTAGAAGACAACGAAGTAAAATATATCATAATTCCTTACTAATCTGAAGAAATAATCGTTTGTTTTTAAAACGCTAAAAAACGTACATGTTTAGAATTTAATGTCTCACAAAATAATTACATATCTCAAATTATTTTTGCTTTGTTATCTTTGCCTATACTTTGTCAAATGTGGTGTAAAATTGTATTACTTGTTTTCAGTGTTTTAAAAAGATATATTGGAATAAAAAAAGGTCTGTTTTCTATTAGTTTTCTATATAAACTAGGCAACCAGTAATTATCGGTTTCTGTCCTTAAAATTTTATTTTTAGTTGTCAGATGTGGAAGTAAATTTGATAATGTTACATTTCTAAAAAGTTAAATTGACGTAACGGTTTAAAAAATCTCACTGTGCTCATATATGTTTGGGTCGATCTGTGGTCGCGTCAGTACATGAATTGATGTGGCTAGACTGGTGTGGGTTCGAGCCTCGCAGTCGGTAGACCGTGTATCAGCTATATTCGTGAAAAGGATTGGCACCCTCTCTGCGGGTATGGTAGGGTAGAAGAATGTTAGCTTGGGTCAATGTGAGAGATTGATACTGGTCGACATTTGACTACCCCCCTAATTAATAAGGTTCTCTAGGTTTTCCTCATTCCTGCACTGAATGGTGGCTAGGGCCTCCGAAGCTCCGACACTTTCGAAGGTGTTCTGAAATAAAACAATGACCACTCTCCACTTCATGGATTCAGTTATCATTGAGCCTGCAAATCATGTGTTCTGAGTAGACGTAGCGAACCAAGGACGATTGCCTTCTGCATTCTGCCGGCTAAGATCTCTGCAGAATTTCGGCAAGCCGGTATGATCTTTATCTTAGAAAGCACTCAGGACGCCTATAATTAGCACCATAATATTAACAGAGTGGTCTGGATACAGCCTGCGGAGCTCGGAGGGAAGATCTCAATACTTCCGTTTCTCCTCCTCTTTTAGGACAATGTTGTTCTCCGCGGGAGCCGAAAAATCAATCACAAACATCGTCCTAAGCTAGTTGTCGAGGAGGACTACATCAGGCTTATTGGCTTGAATTTGCCTGAGGGTGGGGAATGAATAGTTCCAATAAATTCGACACTTCTCATTCCCCACAACGGATTCTATATCCCCCGGAGCATTAGGCGGCACTAACATCTCGTCTATTTCGTACGAGTGTCGCAAATGATAATACAACACCGGTACTGCTTAGTCGTGTCTTCGGATATACGCTGTGGCCGCATATACCGGACAGGCAGACAGGAGATGCATAAACGTTCCGGTGCTTGGCGGCAAGTTCTGCAACTGGTATCAGCGATTATTATTATTATTATTATTCATTTCAAATGCTCTGTTACTAGATTAATTAAAAAGAAAAAAATATACATTTAAGTCAAAAACTATACGTATCGAAGTATAGGATATTTTCCAAGTCTATGTTATAACTTTAGGAAATTTCTCTACTTTCTCTAGAATGTGAAGATTTAGTAAACTATAAACTGTAAATTAAACATTTGAAGATGTCGCTCGAAAGCTCTTTTGGACTTCTAACAATTATGTGGATTGTATGAATTTAAATTTTTATTTTGAACAAAAAGTTCCTAAAAGTTCCTATATAGAGTTAATGGGTCAAAATTCCTGTATAGATTCCTAAGGTAAATATATTGGGATTTAGCTGAACTTAATTTAGTCCAAAAGTTGATAGTTAAAGGGTGTTAAATGTAAAATATTATTTTAGTTTTTCTTCCATGCAAAATTACGTGGTTTAGGCTTTTTGGGTCGAGGAATTGAAGTCTGTCCACAGTTTGGCTGTAGTTTTCAGGGGGCGCCAGCTGTGGTAGAGCGAATGTGTTGTTAAAAACAACACACCTTTTTATACTTTAAAGTATCTCATATTTGGTATCACTTTCTTTAAACAAAAATGGTGTATTGTATTAAAGCCGCTATCTTAAACCGATATTTGGCATTGAAGCTTTCAATGCTGACAGTGGGAGTAATTAAAATTTAAAGATATAAAAAATAAGTGTTTATTTAGAATTAAGAATTGTAATGAATAGTCAAATAGTAAACATTCGTAAAAACATGCAACAAAGTTGTTCTATGATCTTAAAGTAGTCTGGAATCTGGAATTGTGGGACGGTAGCTTAGACACTATAGCATTTGGGTCCCATTGTACTTCCTCCTATTAGGAGATCTATAATATACCTGTGCTGCCAACCAACCTAATAAAGAGAAAAAAGGTGGTGCCGTTGCTCAGGGGATCTCTCTAATGTAGGCCATAGAAGACCATCGTTCTCCTAACACGGACTATTGATGAGATGGCAAAATGTTCACAGAGTGCATGGAGTAGTGTCTAGTTCTATTCGTGACCCCTACAAAGAGGTGTTTCACATTTCTTCATGTAATAAACGTGCTTTCTTACGTAAGATCAGTAGTGATTGTCTACTATCTGTGCAGATACTGATGGTTTTACCCTTTGTATGTCTATGGACAATTTTTATTGGGGCTATGGTTATGTAAGGATCTGGATTAAATCCCAGATCTTGCACTGACAAAACAACAGAGAAACATCAACATAGCAACCGCCTACTGCGGTTATCAGTAACTGGTGACAAAAAGATGTTTAGAGTAAGGAAAACTATTTATATTTTTTTCTGCGCAAACTGATGGTTGTATGGAAAAATTACAAGAAGGAAAAAAGTAGTATAATTAGGTGTAGTATTTAAAAAAAAAGTTTTGTTGAAATCGGCTATTGCGGGAAAAAGTTCTGATAGAAATAAATCTAAAGGTTGCTTATTCCTACCCTCCAGAAAGGAACAGACACCATCAAAAAATAGCTTTTGACTAGCTGATAATGTGTACCAAAATTGAAATTTCTAAGTGTAATCGTTTTTAAGGAAAAATAAAAAAACTATTTTTTCCCGTCATTATGAGACACGAATATCTTAACAGGAAGAACCAAAATTTAAAAATTTCATATGAAGATCCCCCCCCTGAAATGGCTTGTAAAATATTTGACCATCATTCTGAAACACCCTGTATAACAAATGTTGGAAATGATCATCTTTAGCCAAAATACATGCTTCAGAACTTCTTGAAATTGCAGCTCGAACACGTGTAGCTTTTGTAATATTTGTGAAGTGAAAATAATTCGAAGTATGACAAATTTTAATATTTTACGCCAAACCTATTTCCATTTAAAATGGGTGACACTGTATAAGACGTCATACAATATATCAATCATATAATCCAGTGATAAATTCTCAAACAATATATTCCATTGCACTTGATCTAAAAAACTCACTATATATGTTGTATTTACAATGTAAAAATGATGTTGTTTTAAAGGATAAGGGTAGATCATTTGGAGAGTATATTAATTTCGTCTAGAGGTATACGAGACGAAATGTTCAGAGCCCGTGTCATGTCGCGGTCCGTCATCAGTAATTACCGGCATAGCGTGTAGTTAACACTGCGCTGTCACAACAGATTAATGAATGTCTCCCCAGACTTGCACCTTAACAGAGGACTCCCACTCGAAAACAAACATATTACCTATTAAAAAGTTTAGGAAAATCGGGCAACGAGTTTATTCGCTGAATTATGTTTATCGAGTTTGTGAATGAGCTAAACGTTCTGATCTAACTTATATGAACTTAAAGTTTTTTAACATTTTTTCGGCCTATTTCTCAAGCTCAACTATTTTGAAGATTTCTTATGCTATGTTTAGATTGGGCACAAGTTCCAGAATTTGTATGTGATACAGGATTCAGAGAATCACACAGCATAACTGCAGTAATTCTTCATGTTACAGGTTATACACGATTTAATTTTGCTTTAATAACAATAGTAACACTAATTTAATGAAGTAAATGTTCGAAACGTGCTCCCTGAATCTTCTGACAATAATAAAATCTGTGTTGCATATTTTATTCAGTCTAACGAGAAGTTTTTCTTCTTCTGAACGATCTGTCAGGCATTGTGCCATATTATCTGACTCAGAATTTACCTTAGATTCGATATCTGTAACAAAAATATTAGTGTTCCATTTGAAATAAGAGAGGTGACATCATTTCCGAAAAAACTGGAAGTACTGTGGTTAAGTTGATAACTTAAAAGGATGTTATTTCGAAAATAAAAATCGATCTGTTTTTTTCCCAAAGACATCCTATCATCTGTTCACAGACAAGACTTCATTGCCGCACCGTATATCTAGAGCCAATGATAGTAACTTTGACATTTGTTTCATATTGTTCGACTTTAGTAAAGCACCTCAGACCATGAGATCTTGATCAAAAAGTTATATTTTGTAGTTCGTAATAATGTAATTTCTTTCTTTACTATACCTTATTTTTAAACTAAGAGGAGTGATTTAAATTTCTCGCGCTTAAACAGCTTGTTATTAGTTAATTTGACGCCAAGTTTACACAGTTTCACATAAATTCATGTTTATTGTCAATGTCAATACTGTCAGAAACTAACATTTAAAATGTCAGTTAATCCTAAAGCAAATGAAATAGTTCTGATCATAACTCAGCAACGGATTGTACTACTTTTTGCCTATTTTCTCTATTTTTTTTCAGATTTACCGCCAAAATAATCTAGTTATATTTTCTAGTTACTTTTCCCTGTGTATATATGACTTCTTCATTTACTCCTCTTAGTTTAAAAATACAGTATAATCATCTGTTTAATCGTCGGCAGAGAGCACAGTATACTAAGCAATCAGTACGGAATCTTAGACAATTTATGAATGAAATACGTCTGGCAGTTTTTAAATACCCCCACTCTAGAAAAAGTCGCCAAGAATATGGCGGATCCCAGAGAACATACGAAAAAATAGCTAATAATTTGGCGTAAACATAACCAAAGTTATTCGTAGTTTTAATATTTCTGCATTAATTCTTAATTAACTGTTGTAATCCAGTGTAGTGTCATGTAAATTGAGGTTTTGGTCACATTTTGTCTTTATTTAGGTTTCTAGCAGATATAATTTGAATTTGATTATAAAACCGGTATGAATTTAAATTTATTTAATATTTTGTAGTAATTTTGCCTTTATGTCAAGATGTATACGTTTACCTTATTTTGTTACCAGATTATCAAATTTAAGCCCAGTGTAATTTTTATATTTTTACTCATTTTTTTTTTAGGAAAGTACGAAATGAAATTAAAACGTGAATATTAGGTACAATTTATATATATATATATATATATATATATATATATATATATATATATATATATATATAGGTAACATAATCAAAAACCCCCGTTCCTCTATATTAGGTGTATGGAGTGATTTCTTTCATTCATGTATGAAAGCAGTCTCTTTCCTATTTGGAGTTAAATCCTTTGCCTCCTTTCACGTTTTAATTCTTCTTTAGGATTTTCTCAATTAAATTATCACGTCTAACTTGGTTTCCCATTTATAAAACTGTTTACAGGCCAGAGCTGCGTTATGCGTTAGTTTTTTACAACACATTTATTTCCTCCCATAGTTTATTTATTATTTACTGGGTATAGTTCCATTAATAGATAATCACTAATATAAAAACACAAATAACTAAACACTCAACACGACATACAAAGCAGGAATATAAGTACAATAACGATAACGAGTGGATAACCATGTAATAATGTCAAAAATTCAAAAAACCTAACTGACACACAGAAATTATAGTAATAACTGTCAGTCGCCAACAAGATGGCGGATTTTTGGAAGACGCGGGAAAGCTGAGTTTCCTTACTGATTGCTTAGTATACTGTGGCAGAGAGTTTGCTCGGGTAATATTTTTTCCCTCCCGTCAGTCAAGAAGTTGCTCAAGGAAGCATACTTGGATCAACACTTTTTTCTCTTTATACAGCTACAGCTACAACTTAATTATTGTCAAATTCATCAGTATGCTGATTGCGTCTGTCATTTTCATAACTTGGTTTTAAATAAAAAATCAAAACTACTACTTTTCGATAAGGGTAGATGGAGTTTCATAAATAAATAATTGTAATTTTATGATAAAAATTAATTACCAAATTAGTTACTGTAAACATTTATCGTAATAGACGATAATCTTTCGCGCTCTAATTGGCGTAATTTGGATGAAAGATTTATGTGTCATATTAAATTTCAAAAATTACCAATAATTCATTACCATTCTTAGTTATACATATAATAAACTTACATAATGTATCTGCTCGTTATAGGAAAATATATACTGAGTCTAAAATTTGAAAGAAGTTTTATTTGCAACGCTTGTAAGATTTTCAACTATATCCCAAATTACAATTAATGTCAAGTTCATACGGCATATTAAATTCTACAGGAACGGTTTTTATTGGTTAGATAATGTTTTCACACATAGTTCCACTTTTCAATTTGTTATTCACCGTAATCAATTTATAGGAGTCTTCATCAAAACTGTAGAGAAACGATCCAAACCTTATACTGTAAAAAATGTGTGCAAGACGCATGTGTGAATACAATTATTTGAAATGTATATGGCACTAGAACCGAATCCTGTATTTCTTAGTACGACGGGGATCCAGTAAATGCAGTAAATAGTACCCAAACCCAATGGTAATATTCGACCGTATCGGTATTTTGCAGCATCCTGCAAACATGATGATTCGATATTTTGCAGCATCCTGCAAACATGATGATTGTGTAAAAGCTCTTATTGAACACATTGGCCTCTAAACGGGATTCTGCAGAAAGAAACAGGATAATGCCGTCTGAAAGAGGCGTAAGTCTGTATCGAATTTAACATTTCGCAAACAAGTCAAAACTTGAATATTGTCGAAACGGTTACTATAGTAATAATTTTTCCGTATTGGTTCTGATTGCATGTGTTCATTGGTCTACCTGTTGTGTCCATTTGTAAAGATTGATTACGAGGAAAAGCGGCATTCAGTTAAACGGTCAATATATTTGATTAATTTTGTGTCATATTTTGCAAGCATGTAATAACGGCAATATTATTATTATACTTGATTTTTTGATAAATCGTGACATATTTTTTTGTATATGTGTATTGTGTATTTGTATAAGAAAATTTTGTAAGATACAAGACAAATATCTGTATACGGCTGCTAAGCATAAAATATGTCATCATTGAAGAAAGACGGCGATTTATATCTTTTTTCAGTAGAGACTATAGATGCTGCACCAAGTTCATTAGATATTTAAAGTCATCAAGTCCCATTCGGCATAGTTGCTGAAACAAGCAACTATGCTGAATAAAACTTTCTTCTTTTTTAATTACTTTTAACAGTATCAGAGTATCATAAAACTTGAAAATTATTCGCCATTTGACACATATCATTTAGCCTTTTTTAATGTGAACCTTTGTCATACCTTAGAGATATATGTACAAACAAGTAAAAAAAGTTCATTGATTGCTGATACACGTATCTATACAAATCCAAATGCTCGTGCCTAATCTAAATATATCTTTAGATTAATAAAATGCAAAAATGGATTTATAAATCCGTTCTTAATTATGCAGTGCAGGACCATTGATCTTATTATTTCAAAAGTGACCCAGATTATGTTTAAAGGTAGGTAATTGTTAATCAGTTTTAATATGTTGAGCGTTAAATTAGACAGATTAACCTATGCATTCATAAACATTTGTCAGAAATCTTTTACTTTCGTTTATTTTCTAAATCACTTTTCAATTCATTAAAATAAACAAATGAATACCAAAAAACTCTAGAAATAAAACTAACTATAATATTTTCAAATGAAATATCCTATATATTTGTATATATTCATAAATAAATTGCTTTTCTATGATTATAATTATATAACATTTAATATAACTATCTTTAAGAGTATCTAACAGTAGCAATAATCATATTTTGATATTAACATAAAATTTGAGAGTTTTAATATATTGCAAATAATAAGCCAGGTAATCTTCAGCATGATTCTAGACTGAAAATTAGAAATAACTTGAAAACAAGACAGAGAGGGTTCTAAGTTATTATCTGTGATAAAGGGGATATGAGCTTTATGAAAGCGAATAAAAAAACACATTTCATATAAAATAAGCCAAGTGATCCCTATTAGTATAATTGAAAGTGCACTATCACTTCCAATTATACTAGAAGTAGATACTGTTCATTTTGTAGATCTGTCACAAAATTAATATTTGCAACTTTTGTTTAAATTACCCTTGACATTTCTCCATAACTGTGTTAAATTTTATTGTAGAAATTGTATGTAGACGTATTTCCACGTATCAATATATTATCTGATTTCAATTCCCTGGTTTATAAAAAATATATGGAAATGTAAACATCATATTTTTATTTTCATAGTGCGAGTGTAGTATCAAATACTTGGTGTTGTTATAAAACTATAAACTCTTATCATTTAATATTATATGTTAATTATATCTGCATGACACAAGTTTTTAAAGGGAATCCCTTATCAACCTTTATCACGCTAATACGGGGTAACACGCACCCTACTGCATACACGCATTGTGGTAGCCTTCAAGGTTTTTAATAGATCTATAAAAATAAATATATTCGAGTAGATAAGTTAAAAGAAAAAAGTAGATATTAAATACGAGAAAGATAATTATTGAAGTTCCCTACTTGAAGAAAATTTATCCGTATATCCTACGAAAAATTAAAGTTTGAGATTACTCTACCGAAGAGAGTACATTGGTGTCAGAAGTGCGACATAACACAAATAAATTTTGAATTGAAAGGTGAATGTCAGTTACAGGAACAAAGTCTACAGAAATGAAGGAAATATTGAAACAGTTAATGGATATGATCAAAAACATGAAGGAGAGCCAAGAAGATATGAAGAAGAGTTTGGAAGAAATGAAGAAAAGGCAGGACAAAATAAAGGAAGATTTAAAAAAGAAATGAAGAATAGGCAAGACGAAGAGATGGAGGATTTGAAAAAGGAAAAAGTCATGAGGAAATGAGAAACAGTTTAGAAGACATGAAAAATAATCAAAAAGTAAATAATATGAAGTTACTAAGGTCAGTCAAAGAGTTTGAGAAAACCGTTGAAGAAAAATTTTATCTATTGAGAAATGGCATGCAAAACAAAGTGTAGATGGAAGAAGAAAGTGTCAGTAAGTTACAGAATGTTGTCGTTACAGTCCAAGTTGTAGAAGAAATTATAGTTAAGTTAGAACATACAGCTAAAGTGATAATTGTTCGCAAAGTAGTCCATCAAGTATAAAAGTAATTTTCTTCCATCTTCAAGGATTAAGTCGCCAGTGTTTATTGAAAAGGCATCAAAGAGCAATAGGAAAAGACCATATCGCTAATAATGGCTCTACGGAGTGCAGATTTTAAAAACGTTACTTTAGAATAAGGTATGGTGGAGCTCATCTTTACCACGTACAATGGGGAAATTACATGATTTTTTCAAATACGTGGAGATGAAAGAATGTATTATTTTAATCAAAATGGCGTTTGTCCCAGACAATTTCGTGAAAAAATAATCCCAAAAACGGTATATAAAGTTTTAGTATGGCCACGCCCATACAAAACGGTGGCCGCCATATTGAAAACCTGTGACGTCAACTGCCAGTTGCGCGGGTCCTGTATAATCTGTGCTTAGTGTGCTTTGGACCACAAAACATTGTTATGTGCTTTTGAACAACGTATAGTTAATAATAGTTCATTAATTTGTGTTTTAAACACAAGAGTTCATCAAGTTAGTTTGTCGTTTGTGACATTGTGACATTTATTAAGTGTTATTGTGTTAAACAGAGACTGGTGTTGAAAATTGTAAAATGAGTACAGAAAGTGCATTAATACCTGGGAAATGGATGAAATATTGTATTGTGCCATTATGTACAAATACTTCCCATACAGTACCTAATAAAAAATTTTTCTCCATGCCAAAAATTGAAAAGATAAGAAAACTGTGGTGGATCGCAATGAATTGCGACGAAATAAAGTCAAGAATGTCAAGAAACGTAAAGCTCTCCAGCATTTCTGCGTTGTATGTTTGTGAAGACCATTTTTATGTAAGGTTAAATAACTGGAAATAAGTATGAATAAATAATGAAAAAAAGCTGTCTGTCCAACATATTTTTAGGTACAGAAATCTTTGAAAATCTTAAATTTAACTGTAGGTATATGTAAATATATATAATATGCACAGCACACAAACAGGGAACCTTGTTTATAACAGCACTACCTTACGCAGTATTTACAATACATATGACTCAAAAGAAATGTCACGAAAAACGAAACAAATGCCTATTTACGTCACGATCAGCGTAACATAAGCAAGATGGCGTACTGGCATTTGACGTCACACCATTGACACGGCGTTTTCGATCACGTGGTTTTGTATACATTCTATGGCAATTTATTAATATTAATATTTTAATTATTATGTGATAATGGCCGTCAGACACATGTTCTGACCTTTCAATATGTTTGAAAGATTATTCTGTAATATATTTCAAATCAATATAAAATTCATGCAACTTCCCCATTGTACTTTGTACTTTACCAAGTACAATTAAAGGGTAAAGAGACAAGGTTTTGAAGAAAACTTGGAGAAGTTTAAGGTAAATATTGCAGGAATAATAAAATTACTGAACTGAATTTACTGAACCCAAAGAAGTTGAGATTAGTCAGACATACAAATATTTCTGAGATTTCGATTCAGGCGCTGATAATAGAAGCCACTCTACAGGGAGCAGGGCAGGTCAAAGCAACTAAAGTTTTGCAAACAACGAAGAGCTAAGGAGGACGTTGAAACATTGTTGAAGTAACAGATTTATCGGATAACTTTCATAAATGTCAGGACTGTATTGATTTCAATATATTCCGGAGGCAAAGATCCATCCAGTGTTGAAATTGGAAAAAGAGATGGCCATCTTACGAATCAGTGCCCCAGGAATGCATTTACTCTGGATCAGAGCAAGCTGTGCAATTGGAAAACGAGCGACATAGAAATCCAGCCAGTGGATTCCAATATTGATGCACAGAATAATTTATCATTAAAATTGAAGCATTAACTGAAAATTGAGAAGAAAGCAGTAACTGATACTCTACATACAGAATAAGACTTTGTAAATTGCTAATGCCGAACTCAACTAGAACTTCAAATAGATAAAATTAATCTAAGATCAAATGAAACAAAAAAATGCTCAATAGGCAAACATGAACTCGAAAACCTTGAAGCACAAAGATTATTTTTTGCGAAAGTTAAATACTAATAAAAACAAATTGGAATACCCTGATGATATAAAAAAATATCAGTAGAAGAGTAATTGAACTAATTTCTTTCGTCAGAGTTTATTATTAATGAAATCGTCTTTATCATATAAATGGAAAAATATATCATTCTTTTTAAACTTAAAGAGAACGTACTTGGTTTGCAGGCTTCCGCAGTAATCAGCGGCGTCAGAAGAAATCTAAATTAATTAAAAGTATCTTCTCAATCTAAAACGGTTTCTTCTAAATAAGATAATGAAATGTTGAAACATCAAGACTGCACCATAGTAATTTATTTTCTTACTTTGATCACCCTATGTAGTGAACTATTTATTGCGATATATGATTAGATGTAGCTTATTGTGATTAAAATCAATAAATAAAGCAACAACCCTATTGATAGGTTGTCTTATTTAAAACAATGCGTTTGAACATATCTTTAAATTTCTTTTATAGATAAATAGATTTTTTAAATAGGCTCAGCTTTGAATAAAACTTTAATGCAGTTTTGTATTTTGCAAATAAATTTATTTCTTTACAAAAATATCTTTTGAGTATAAATACAACAATATAGTTTTTGACTTCAGAAATGAGAATTACTAATTAATTTTTCTAATTTCTTCATTAATATGACCTAATTTCGAAGTAGCAATAGCATCGACCATATATAACGTGCTTTGCGAAAGGTATTAAACGTATTATATCTTGACAGACACTTGAATTAGTATTTTCATATTAATTGAACTGAGTTTCTTCGTTTATTATTTGACAGCATTGTTACTGTTATATACTTATTATAGCTTCATCCGCTATGCCATGCCTTGAAGATTTAAGTTTCAGCGATTAGGTGACTTGGATGGGGAAAACATCAGGGTTGTATTTAATAATTTTAGTGGTCAATAATTATCTATTTCCTTGAGTAATTAAAGATTTAAAACCGGCATAATGTACGTATTTAATAATACAACTTTTTTTCGATTAATAACAAATGCTTTTTGCATCTATCCCATCATCTAGGTATATAAAACACGACAGATTAAAAATATAGCAATTTTTATGTTAACTGTGTAAAATCAGTGTTTTTTAATGGGGCATGCGAATCTGAGTTTTTGGTTGAGACCGTAGGTCGGTACTAATTTCGCGCACGACAATATTTTTTGTTCAACTATTTAAAGTATTTGCCACTGTAGGTTTATTATTTTTTCTACGATCATGCAAAAAATAAAACTTTATTGAACTATATTTAATGGAAAAATTGGTTCTTTATTACACTAACTGAACTATCTATGGCTTTAGACTATTTTCAAAAATATCGAAAAAGGACGAATAAATAGCAATAGAAAGCGGTCTAACGAACAACATTTTTGATACCAAAATCTATAAAATTACTTAATTTTTCATATTTAACTGTAAATATTTTTATATGATACTTACGTAGTATTAGATATAAAATTGTTTGTTTTCATTTATAGGTATGCCAAAATATTTTATATTATTTTATTTTAGCCAGATTTAAATACAGAGTAAGAATGAATAAACAAAACGTCCAAAATAAAACTTTTGTGTTTATTTATTCTACACGTTTAATTTTCTGAGATTTCGGTACCTGTGAAGACATCAAAAATTGAATACATTTGTGAACTCCTCTAATTAAGTATTGTCTTACTCTAAATAAATACCCCTCATTATTTTTAATCACTGTGGCGGCATCGCGAATACGTTGGATTAATTCCTCGCGCGTATTAATAACTAAATCCTAATATTTTAACATATCATAAAGGAAGGACTTCATGTATTAATACGGTGAACGGTGGACATTTTGAACATTTGTTAAAATAAAAATATTCATTGCATTTTTCAAATTTAATAAAATGTTTATTCATAATGATGTGCATTTAATAACTAAATCCTAATATTTTAACGCCTAGAATTAAATTTTGCTTTTTGGCGCATTTTTTATTATGTACTCCTTATATACTTTAGTATGTCATGAATTAGGTTTAGAAATCATTTGGAGACGAATATCTCGAAAACAGCTCATTCTATCGGTTTCAAATATACCTTTTCTTTGTAGAAATAATCGGTATATCGAATGCGTTACTCTAAATTCTGCTAGGACATTCCATAAAAACGTTTTAGCTGAAAATAACACCAGAGTCACGCGTAACTAGCTCCCTCTAGCAGCTGTCGCAAAAACCACATCAAATTCGAATTTTACGTCACCCAAAACCCCAGTACCACAATTTCATATATTTTCGATGATAATTACTGTAATTAGTAAATAAATTTTAAAAATAAAAAAAAATTGATATCCTGTATATCGAAGAGGAGCGACATTTTATTAAAGAATGTTTGGTGGAATCCTAATATTTTGACGTCTAGAATCTAACCTTGCTTTTTGGCGCGTTCTTTACAGAGCAGCCTGTATAAATAGTTAGATTTTGAAAATAATTTTATATGCTGGATGTTTTTTATATAATGTAAGTATATACCTGCAATAGGAATGCAATATTTATTTTTTCAGCTAATGTTCACTTAAATATTACTCTCTTTCTTATATTGTCTCGCTGGAATTTTTGTTAATTCTGTCTTGCAATCCGAGTTCTCAAATCTTGTTTTGTCTTGCGAAACCAAGACAAGATCAAGAAAAAACAAGACAATATGTCACCTACTATTGTCCTTGGTCGACTTAGGACAATTTAATCTCTATCATCCTTGGTGCATAAATATACAGGATGAATCTTTAGTAGTGGTTTTTCTTTTATAACTACAAAAGATGTTCAAAATTGTCGCCATTGATTTCGTTCTCACAAATTGTCATTGGCGATATATATGACTCTGTACATGTTTTTGGAAGAGACCTGTTTTCTCGAATTATTTCAGGGACGTTTTCTATCCGTTCACTTAACTCTATCACTATGCTAATTTTAATTGTAAATAACAAACTTTTCATGTCATCTCATAGATAAAAATCCATGGTCCATTGGTCCATTGCAATCTATGGATCTCTGTGTTATTAATATTTCAGTTTTCCTGTAAAAGCGACTCACATAAGTGTACTCTTTGGACATGGTGGCATTAAGGCTTGAACTCTGAGATATTTCTTGTACTGATTGTTGAATCTTCTTCTAGATATCTAAAACATGTTCCTCATCCAGGATAATTTGCTTTTAGATTTTTGGTCTCTCAAGCCCTTGCAACAAGAACAAACCTACCTGTATGATGATCTCGCACTGGAAAACGCTCGATATATAATCGCGAAGCTGTAGCGATATTACGGCGACATTCTTCATATCCGTATACCAACAACATGTCAACCAATTCGTTATTAAAGTAATTATGGGTGATCCTTTACTCTAAATAAACATCGAATAAAAATTTTAAAACGTGCGTACACTGAAAACGTGAAGAATTTGCTAGTTTTTTCAGATCTATGTATAGTGTTAAAAGAAAAGCCCCTACTTAAGACTCACCTCGTATATTGTTTTTTTTTTACTCAAAACTTCACACCTATACTCTTAACCCAGTCAAAGACACTTTTTTGTTTGGTTACCATGAACACCAAAATATTTCCAGAAACATTCATCCTCCAGGGCACCCTGAACGATATTAATAAGTAGAAATATTTATGTCAAAATAATGAAACATGGCATATTAATATTATAAGGTCTTTCATAGTAAAACTGCAAAAATTGTCTCCACACACTATCTTTACATCGCTTTGTATTTTGTGGCACTTAATTTTCAACTGCTTTTCTAATATTGTCTTGATTTTGTTTTCCAAAACGCGACATTTTTACTTAGCACTTCACTCGACTTTATAATGAGAAAAGTTAGCGTGGTACAATTGTTGCTATTTCAATAAACATTTATGGCCAACTAAGTTTACCTTTCCCATGTCTCCAAATAATGTTATTGTCAAATAAAATTTATTGATTAATTTTTTAGGTGTGAAATTTTCTTACTTTACTTACTTACTTTCTTACTCTTACTTTTCTCAGACGTGCTTGAATTAATAACCGGAAATTTTTCCTCATTCATGAATATTTTGAGAAAATTGTTCCTCGTCTTCGACTCTGGATAATTTTCAAAATATTCGTGACCTCGAAAAAATTTCTGGTATACTCGTGTCAAGAATTCAGACGTCTTACGTCATGGTTGACATTAGGCGATTGTTTTTATTGTCAACGTAATTTTCGATATTTGGTCGCATTAAAAACAACAATTTTTTGCAATTTAGTGCAATATATAATGCAAATATTTAGTGCACTATATAGTTTTATTACTCTCAGTTGCAGTTTCTTAAATATTTTGATAAAAATATAATGAATTATTCATTTGTTCGTATGACGTAAGTCGCTTGAATTCTTGACGCGAGTATAATAACGTTTATAAATAAATTGACATTTTATATAACAGAACTCGATATTATAACTCTTTTTTACGATCGTGCAAAAAACAAAACTTTATTAAACTATATTTAGTGGAAAAGTGGTTCTTTATTGCACTAGTGCAATAAAATGTTTATTGCATGCATCTGCCATTCTACTACAGTCATATTTTCCTAGACTTGTGTCATCTAAATAAAACATTTTTTGGTTTTTGCATGAACGTAGAAAAAATATTGTATGCAACTTGTTCAAAAAGTGTTTATTGCACTCAACGTGTTGTCCTACTCAGCCTGATGGCCTCGTTGGACAATTTCTAGTCGCGTGCAATAAAAACTTACTTTTTGTACTTGTTGCATAAATAACTATTTATTGTTGAGTTCTAATGGTGTATTTCTTATATTCTACATTTAATTATTTTCAGTAACAAAGTCTAAATATCGTGATACTCCATTTGCACCTTCAAAATAGTGTGGAGTGAAACTTTCTTACGGAATATACCATGAACTTAAATTAGTCACCGAAAATTTTTCCTCGCTCATAAATATTTTTAGAAAATTATTCCTTGCCTGCGACTCAGGTTAATTTTCAAAATATTCATGACCTTGAAAAAACTTTCGGAAATAATTAAAGCTCTAGGGCGATTATAAGTGAAAATATTAGAAGATAATGAGAAATACTGTTAAAGGCTGCAATACCAATTTAGGTAGATACTTATTTAAAAAACCAATAAACATAATCAATAACTTAATAATAATTTTGAAAATTGCATTTTTTTGTTTCAAAATAACTGCTATGACATTTACCTGACATATATATATATATATATATATATATATATATATATATATATATATATAATACCTATATTACAACAATCAGAATAATAACTCCCAGTTGGCATGAAAAACAAGGTAACCTCAACTTTGGTTTAGAACCTGCCAATTCATTGAAGAACGATGTCCTCTTTCATTATTTCATATGCTCATTTACGTTTTACAATATTTGTATCGTTTATCTTTGTGTTTTAAATGTTATTTATAATATGGAGAAAGCTGATGTGGTGCCGTCAAATTTAGCAGAACTAAAGCCTTATTCTTATTGACGCCAAAATCGCGGATATTTGTGAGAATTTTTTAATGGCAAGAAAAATCTAAACCTTTAGTAAATCTCGCCATTTATAACATTTTCTATCTATTCCATTACAAAACTGTCATGATACATTGTCGGAAAATTAAGACAATCTAATTAACCACATAATGATGAAATTAACGATAATATTTGACCTGTTTTACTATTTTGCGAAATCCGATAAAAGTTGAAACTTTTCCGCCATCAATAATTTAAATAAAAAACTAAATATTATAAAGTTTTTAATTCAAAATATATAAATACAAATCTGACCAGTTTTAACTAACAGTTTTGAGTTCCTATACCAAAAACATGGCGGCGAATTTCATACAAAGATCAGAGCAGCCACCTCTCAGTTGTTATTCTTATCGTTAGGTATTCTGTGACTATGTTTGATGTTAAATCAAAGGTTATTTGTAATTTCTGTTCATAAATTGATTTATCCCATGCTAGGAAGAATATGCCATAAATTTATAACACTCTAAAGTGTGGTATTCATAGCGCCATAGAGCGTACGCAATTTTTCATATAATGTATTCCAAAATATGGTGTTTATTGCAAAATAACACACTAGTATGATAAAACATTAACGGTCTTGTGTCTATTTTAACGACTCCATTCTGAATATTTATTATCGAGGAATCCACATAATTAGATAAATAAATTTATTAAGATAACGTGAATACATTTAATAATGAAATTATATCTTTACAAACGTTCTTTCGTTAACGTTTTAATCCTTCTGCTTTTAGTTACCATTAAGTAATTGACGTAATAGTAGGTAAATATCTACTATTTTATTTAAATTAATTTGTAAATCTTGCTACTTACTCATAGTAGTCATATCTATACTTTTAATTAGAGCAAAGCTTAAAAGCAAATACACTTGGATACATACACATTACAAATTAAGAAAACAAGAGGTAGGATTATAACTCAATTCTCTTCATTATGTTACTGTGTAGGGTACCCTTAAACGTGAAATGTTTTGATTTATTGTTGAGAGAAGCAGCCCCTTTCTTGCCCGCTCCTTATTTTAAGGAATTGTAGTGTAAAAGTTGTGATGGCACGACCGCAGGCTGCAAATGACTCTTTTAGGTAACTTATCTCGTCCTGACAAAAAATCTCGCTGCTCATTGAACCAATTTAACACGATTGGGTAAGCTGTCAGTTAACAGACACTATTGATATCGATAGCCCGAAAAATTTCTAGATCAGGTTACAAGTACATGAAACTGATCTTTCCTATAATTTAAGTATCACGACAACTTGCCAAATTTTTTAAATTAGTATGTCCAAGGACTCTACACTGCCCTTAAATATAAAGGGTGTTTTCTAAGTCCATGTCATGTCAATAGAAAATTATGTTATTTTGGAATAAAAATCATTAATGAATTTAGTTATTGATTTTCGAGATAGAGAGTGATGCAATTTAAAAAGACCTCCTCTGTTTCGCTATATTTCTGATGGTGCTTTGCTTATAGATTAGAATCGATTAGAGGAGAAAACTTCACTGAATTGATACCTACGTAAATTTGCCAACCAGTGGCTGATATTTTGGAAGGCACGCTACTCCAACATTATTTCTACATCGAGGCAGAGAAAAAGTAACATTAACACGTCTGTCAAAAGAAGGTACTAAAGATTGTATTACATCGAGAATCTGAGTGTTGTCTATTAAATCATTAATCATTTTATATATAAACACACAATCATTGCCTTTATGTCTATCAGACAACATCATAATTTTATAAGAGCATGATGCATATGGCATATCCAAATATTATGTTTTTTGTAATAAAGAAATCTTAGGAATTTCTTCTGAACTTTTTCAATTCAATTATGTTCTAACGTTTGATATATGCATTATACAGGGTGAATCTTAAATAAGTACAAATATTTTAACTGCTGGTGTAGTTCGTCATTTAAATCAGTCTAGTGAAAGCCATTTTTAAAAATTTCTAATATTTACGGAGATATTAATTTTTTATAAAAATACCCACATTTTGAGGACCGCTGGCTGATTTTTTATCCAACAACGTAATGAAACATATGATTTGTTGCGAGGTTGCCATATCTCCTTCAATATAAATATTACGTTTCCTTTAATGTAATAGTTCTATTTTAAAAATACTTGTTTTAAGCATAAGTACAGTAAAATTGAGTATGTAGTATGATACGCAGCAATATTAACATAAATTTTAACATCTGAACTAACCTTACTATACTTCAACGATTAAAAATGAATTTCCGCAAGTTCAGTACTACCGTAAAATATTTAAGATATTACGTGATATTACTATGTCCAATGTTCAAAAATTATACATAAACATGCACACAAGCTTACCTGTTTGTTAAAAAATTAACTATTTAATCAGTAATCCACATTTCACAAGTTAAATGTCATTGTACACTGTTAGAAAGGGACACAAAACACAATTTCCTTAAGTTATTTTATGAAGAATAACGAAAAACTATGCACGCGTTTTTTATTTAAAATGGAAAAAATGTCAACTTTTAGCAAATTTTATTGCTATTTTCATGCATTATGTGGGGTTAACAAGTTTGACTTGGGCTTCCGATAATCTGTCATGACAGTCAATGACAGTTTGATAATAAAAAATAATATAAAATGTTACACTTGACAACATTCGCTAAAAGTTGAGATTTTTTCTTCCTTGAAGCAAAGACATTTGTGTAATACTGGCAACACTGTGAACCACACGTTCAGTCTGCAGCACTATGACTCATAAAAGTATGAAGGGTCTGTCTAGGCCAGCGGTCCTCAACAAGTTTTCTGCTGAAAAATTACGAAATTTATTTAAAATTTCACTTTTTTATTTCTATTTTTTTTGTAAGAAAACTATTAATTATGTGTTCTACACACAAAACTATACTGCTGGTTAAAATATTTCTACTTATTTAAGATTCACCCTGTATAATACTATAAAGGTTATATTTTAAAATTTACCTAGATGCTTGTATGCTTGTTCAGTTATTTTTTCAATATGGCTGTTATAACTTAACTTTTTATCGATAATAATTTCTAAATCCTTGGCTTTATCTCTGGTATATAAAACAGTGTTATTAATACTATAAAAAATTGAATACCATTTTTTTGATGAGTAGGTACCTAAAATATATTGAAAAATGCTACCAACGATACACTGTATTTAAATCTTCTTACAATTTAACCCAGTCATTTACAATTTTTCCCATTTTCTACCATAGCTGCAGAGAGGGTGCCAGTTCTCTCCACGAATATAGCTTATATACGGTCTACCGGCTGCGGGTGTCGAACCCACAGCGATCTAGTCATCTCCATTCATGTACGCCTTAAACCGCGCGACCAGTGACCGATCCATTCTCAGTGCCATCTGTGAATAGTTAGCACTAAGAATTTTTAACTATATTTGGTAATGAATTTATCATGCATAATAAAAGTAGAGGTCCAAGGTTGGAACCTTGGTGTACTCTTGATTGTGTGTAAGCCAGTACAAAACCATAATAATGTAGTTTATTTAATAGCACATCATAATCTACCGAATACAATGTCTCGGCAAGATTTCTATAAATAACATCTCTTTCGAGATTTTTTTTGAAATATTAAATGTAAATTAGTTAAGTAAATTTGTAGCTGCTGATCGCTTAGGTATAAAGTGCATGCTGTAGCACTACTATATGATATTTGATATGCTCAAATATTACATTATAAAGAACAGTTTCAAATATTTTGCTAGATGCAGCAAGCAAGGAAATGGATCTATATTTTTTTACACTTTTGTATTATCTGATTTATGAATTGGAAATATTTTGGTCAGTTTCAATTGAGTTGGATATGTTTCACTGCGGATTATGAAATTGAATACTATGCTTAAAGGATATATAATAATTTTACAACATGCCTTAAAAATGTAGTGACAGATACCATCCGGCCCAACAGATCTTTTAGGTTTCAGTTTTTTAATACAATTTTATTTATTTCAATTTTTTTTATTTAATATTGTATTTATCGCGATATTTTTCTCAGACATGATCATATTATAACTTCAAGCTTGACTACTATACACACCATATTGTTGCAATCATTATTGTATGTTTACTGCAAATAATAGTATATTACTTAACGAGCGGTAATGCAGGTCATAACTCACGTAGATGAAGTTTATTGTATTGTGTAATTCATCCATTCATCAAGTTTAAAAGTTGAATACTATACTTTATCTACGACTATAACATTCATCTTTTTTAGGACTATTATTATAAATTGATTTGATAACGTCAAAATTATTTTGTTAAAATATCAAATGACATTAGTCCCCTCAATGATAATAATTGACAGTTCCGCCTATTGAGAGGTGTTGGCAATTTAATAATTTTAAAATCTTTTAATTATTCATTCCTTTTCACTTGTTAAAAATGCTTTCCATTTTTACACCAATGGAACGTATTTATCGGCTTAAAAATTTCCAAGAATTTACTGCGTACACATACCGAATTATCATTGTAGAAGCCCAGCGTGAGTTATAATAACACACTATAAAAACTCACGCTATATTTGTTTATTGATACTATTAATTGCTCAAAAGCAGTTGAATAATTAATACATAAATTAATAGGAGTAGATAAAAATAAATACGACAGTTACATATAAAATAAGCGTAAAAATAAATGAGATAATTAGCAATCACTAATGTGAGTTTGGTTTAGAATGCCTGACTTACTCAAAATAAAATAACAAATAATATCAGCTTAGGAAAAAATTTCATTGACTATATATTTGTTTTTGTTCACTTTTGCCCCCTAAACACCCCTATTGAATATTGGGGGTTCCCATCAATCACACTGTATAAAAGAAACAATCGAACATTGCATTGTTTTGTATTCTGTATAATAAAAATGTAGTTTTAGTTATTGGATTACTTCATCAAAAATATCTCTCAAACAGTAAGAACTCATAACATAAATATTTATTTCAATACAATCAGGAAAAAATGGAGAATTAAAAAATGTAATAATATATACCCTGTATGTGCTGTAGTTACAGTCGAACGTAACGTTTTCACGTGGTGGTAAATTATCAAAAAAATTACCATTTTTATTTTCATCAGCGTAACTATTCATAACTATTTTTCTTAGCAAGAAATTGAAATTACTCATTTCATTGCATTTATACAGAGTGTCCAAAATATCAGTGCCTTTATTTTGCTGTATGATGAATTGTACCAGATAAGACATATTTAACTTGATGTGAAACAGTTATATACAATTGTTCAAAACGACTTACATTCCCAAAAGCATAGTAGCCAGAGAGTTTTTTTGTTTTTGTACATAATATTATTATGACTAATAATACTTGTAGGTTAACAGCAGCAGCTGATGGATGCAATGTTGTCATATGTTACAGTTTTGAGGATTTTATGGGAAACTATTAAAACAAATTACGTTACAGGAGCTTTTACTTAACCTTAGTTGTAGCACAGTTTATAATACAGTTCGTCGATTGAAGGTTCCAGAGGGTCCACACCCTCCACCTAAATCGCGGCTAAATGCGCAATGAACACCAATGAAATTCATATGTACACGACGAAGTGGGATAAATTCCATTTCTTGACAAATCACAGTGTCCCTTGAGTACGCGAATGTGCGCGGCTAAATGCGCAGTCCTCTTTTGGTCGTCTAAAAAAACGAAATCTGGGACCTCGACATCAAAGGAGCCGACGTGAAGACGCCGGACTGTATAATAGACTGTGGTTGTAGCTTAGTTTGTAATATCGTAACACAGTTTTGCATTTTATTGCAGTTGTATTTTTATTATTGAAATGTATTTGTAGAAAAGCTATTTTTAGATTTTTTTTCAAAAGAGATTTTTGTTGCTATTGGTCAGATATATAAATCCTTGTATATAGACACTTCACGTATTTTTTGATTTAGAATAAGTTTTGAAACTGATATTTGAATAGCTGAAAACCATTTTTTAAATTTTTGCAAATTTTTCTTAATTTATAAGTATTTACAACTGTTTTCATCAAAAATGGTACCTACATAAGCTGATTCGTCAAATTTCGAACGTGCATTAGAATGTACTGACGACAGAATGCCTATTTCAAAATTGTTTAATTAAAATTTAAACTCGACTAAAAATATGTACGTACCTACCATTGTAACAATATATCCTAAACCAAAGCTAAAAGTATTGTTAGGCAATATTGGGTAGGCCTCGGTTACACAAACAAAGATTTAATGGATTTGGTACGGCGTGTTTGTTTTAGTTGCAGTGATATTCGACTCCTATTCAGAGGCGTGCGTGACTGAGTTAAGACCAACCACTTTACTAATATTTCAAAATACGTGACTTGCAAAATTTTAGTCATTAATAAATAACTTTTCATAGATTTTTATCGAGTCCCTTCCCCTGAATCAGATTAAAATATGTGAAAGGTAACGGTGACATAAAAATAATGAGTAATTTTCTTTTTTAAATGCTTTTATGGTGAATATAATTCACCGCTAATAAATGTCCAATTTCATGTTGCTTTATTACAGCTAATATATTATTCCACGGTTAATTAGGTCTATATGACCTGTAAATAAAGTTATTTGCTTATATTAACTAGGTTTACGAGTATTGCTTATCGTTTCAACTTCTTAACAAAACATAATTTAGATCAACGTTACAAGAATTAGGCTTATGTTGGTCAAATGCTTATCAATAAGTCTATTTATAATATTCAAAAATAAATACAGTATGATATTAGTGGTTATAGGTTGCTCTTTACAACGGGGTTTTCCTGAATACCTATAAATTGGAGAGGATATTGAATATCAAAAAATTATAAATGTATTTCCTATAAATTTCGACTTAAATGCAGTTGAACGCTACAAAACATTTATAGCCAAAAAACTAGTCAGTAACTTTCATTCATTCATTCATTTTGAAAATTGCATTTTTTTATTTAAAATATTTAGTATTAATTGTTTGAATTTAATAGAAATAAATAAAATATTTGCTATTTTAAAGTCAACATGCGGTATATTTATATATTATATATATATATATATATTCGGAAATTCAATTCCTCAATTCGTCTGTTTAAAGTATTTTGTTTACTTGTATTTTAGTTGTTTAGTTCTTCTTATGGGTTAATAATCGTGATTAAAACGAGATTGGGCAGACACATTATTATATACATTGTTTTAGAAACCATTTATTTCACCAATGGAAGTTATTCATACATAGATACTTATCATATTGAAATTTTGATGTGCTTGAGGTTAATTTTTGGTGTTTGGTGTTGAATTTTGAATAATTAGACATTTTAGCAAGGAAATGAGTTTATCAACGCAATTCCTGTTCCAAGAGATGGTTTGTGAAGAAAACAATGAAATATGTTGATAATATAACTCAATTTTGTGTTTGCAGTAACACATAGCTCAGTAAACTATTTTAAAAGTTATCCAATGTTACTAATAAAAGATTTATCTGACTAAGAAATAACTGAGTGGACATTGCTCAACGTTATTATTTTAACACAATTGGGAGTAGATTTATTTTAACAACTAATTGTGTTACTACGCCTTCTTCTAATTATCAAGTGTCATTGTACTTAATCTTCCAAAATCTAGAGAGTCGGAAATAAAAAAATGTAGGTGTACCAGTGCAGAAGGCTCCCAGATATAAAAAATATACAAAAATAACTTCTATTTAAATATAATATCTGCTTTACTCCATGCTTATGTCGGTAACTTTTGGACCTGTTACTATGATAAGGTGTGTTACCCATCACAACAACTGCTCCTGGTTCTACATATAATAAAACAAATTTAAACCATTCCTACGTGGTTTTAAAATAAGCAAACCATTTCCGAAAAATTCTGTATCGCTTATATGTGTCATTATTATTAAATAAAATCAATCTTCATCCTTTTCCAGAAGGTGCCTTCAATTCATCCATGATTCAAAAATGCTTCCTTCTTACTTCGAACGTTACCATTTTTCTAAACTTTTGATACAGTACCAATTGCTTTAGTTTAATTCTTTTTTCTAGATACACGAAATTATCTTAGTTTTTCTCTTAGTATTCTCTTCGCCATACTGCAATTTTTACGCATGTTTTACGATTTCATTTCAAATATCGAAAATTCATGTCAAGCATTATTCTTCTAAGAATTATAGAATATAATTTAGACATGTCCTCATCTTCAGCTATAGAAACTTAAATTTTCTTTATCAACAGTATTTGATTTCTGAAGAAAAATTCATACATTTTTCTGCGGAGTATCGGCGTCATCATAAACTTATTTTTTTTCTCTTTTTATGCTTCCATTTTTTCATAATTTGCTTGTGCCAATATCAACAACTTCACTTTACAACTTATGCGTTTTTTATTATTATCAGTTGTCCAGCATTTAGGCTAGGTCGGTTACCAACAGACCGTTTACTAGAACCGGCATTTTGATCTATTTTTAATTATTATTGTGATATTTAAATTATATAATTATGGTATTCGAGGTCCTGCATTGGCTTGGATTAAAACATTTTTCAAAGATCGAAATCAATTTGTTAACATAACCTATAATAACAAAAATAACATTGATACTTATAGCTCGCATTATGCTTCTCTCACAATGGGAGTACCACAGAGTTCAGTTTTGGGCCCTGCATTATTTTTGTTATACGTCAATAATATCGATAAGGTTTCGTCTGAATGTCATGTCACTATGTATGCTGATGATACATCTTTAATAATTTCTAATAAATCTGATGACATATTGGTAGAGAATTGGACTAAAATAATGTCTAATATGTGTGATTGGTTTTCTGAAAATTCTCTTTATTTTAATTCTGAGAAAACACTTATTATGAGATTTCATCTTTTTCAAAAAATTTGCAATAAATTAAATATAAATATCAATAATGTTTCTTTATGCTCGAATACAGATATGGTCAAATTTTTAGGTTTAACTGTAGATGCAAACCTTAATTGGAGGGATCATTGCGAAGCGGTGGCGTCAAAATTATCATCGATTAACTATTTATTTAGAAATATACGTACTGTGCTTTATGTTGACCAGTTGCTCTGTTTGTACTACGCTTAAGTCGAGTCCCGACTTAGATATGGTGTCTGTTTTTGGGGGAACTCTACTTTTTCAACTTCTGTGTTTTTGTCTCAGAAGCGTATTTTAAGATGTATTTTTAATTTGTCCAGCACTCAATCCTGTAGACATACATTTAAGCAATATTTTATTCTTACATATTTTTGAAGTTTGTTTGTATGTGTTTAAAAATTTTGGTAAGTTCGTTATTAATAGAAATTACCAAAATGTCAACACAAGACAGAAATATGATTTCCATGTTCCAACAGCTAGATTGAAAGTAACTTTTAATTCACCTAATTATATAGGTCCTTTAATGTTTAACCGTTTACCTGACGATATTAAAAAAATTAAAAACGAACGTTTATTTAAAACTAAATTGAAAACCTTTTTGTTATTATTCTGTAACAGAATATTTTAAATGTTTAAGTTAGCTTTTAGTATTTTGACTATTCTTATACATGTATCTGTCATGTCTAACTGGAAAATAAATTTATTATTAATGTATTTTTTTAGTTCAATATTGCTATACAAATTATGAATAGCACCCCGCACTTACGCTTATTCTATTCGCATATCTAACGTCGGTTAAATCAAGTACTAATGCGCACAGTTTACAAACACACACACTAAAAAATATCTTCCTAATGCAATAGACATAGACAGAGAATACTCGTACATTGGATTTTAGTTTGATTGAACCTTTATCGTGTAAACAGTAGTATGGCTGTGCATAGAGAGCGACACAGTTTTAATGAGATAAATAATGTTTGTGTACATATAAAAACTTTATAAACAGGGTGTCCCAAAATAGAAGGCCATACCATTAACCACATATTCTTTGGACAAAAATAATGCGACTTTTCTTATGCCATTTTTTATTTGGGCGTCCCTGTTTCAATGTACAGGGTGTTAAAGTTACATTTTTAAAAACTATTTTTGTTGATAATTCCATTGTTTTGTAAGATACACACTTGAAATTTTGCACGTACTTTTATCTTATTCCGGCATACTTATTATGTCATTTTGGTGAAAAAAATCGAAGGGTGAATGGAGGTAACTGAGGGATGCAGTACCCTTTATCCCCTCCTCCTATCCCTCCTTTCTAAGTATGCCTATGCAGCTTTTTGAAAAATTAAACGTAGAATTTTCTTCTGATCATTTTATCTCTTTTGTAATTTTTTTGTTTAAATGCTCCGTTTTGAAGAAAAACGGCAATTTGTAGTGCCCATAAATCTCTCATTCACTATCATTTTCAAGTGAAACTGAAATTTTGTGGATATACCTATTATTATAATACCTTGGCAACTTAGTAAATCGTAATACTTACTGAATGAATAATTGGTAATTAAAACCGAATGGATAATTTTAAATTTTATAAAATGAGGAATACTTATAAATTGAAAAAAATAATATGGCATTAAAATCTGTAATACAGTTCTCTTATCAACCAAAAAATAATAGTCTTGTTTAGTAATAGTAATAATGAATGATCAACATAATAACTTTTTACCTAAATAACATTAAATAAAATAATTTATTAATTACTACTAATTTAACAAACGTTCTACTTGCCCACCCTCCTCATTAACACATGTAAGTGCCCTTTTAAGTAGCGAAAATCTTATATTTTCTTTTTTTATTTTAATTAGCAAATATTCATTCAGTAAGTATTACGATTTGCTAAGTTGCCAAGGTATTGTAATAACAGGTATATCCACAAAATTTCAGTTTCACTTGAAAATTGTAGTGAATGATAGATTTATGGGCACTACAAATTGCCGTTTTTCTCCAAGACGAGGTATTTAAACAAAAAATTACAAAAAAGGTAAAATGATCAGAAAAAAATTCTACGTTTGATAATTCAAAAAGCTGCATAGGCGTACTTATCAATAATTGGAGGGGATAAAGGGTACTGCATCCCTCAGTTACCTCCATTCGCCCTTCCATTTTTTTCACCAAAATTACATGATAAGTATGCCTCAATAAGATAAAAGTACGTGCAAAATTTCAAGTGTGTATGTTAGAAAACAATGGGATTATTAACAAAAACAGTTTTTTAAAATGTAATTTTAACACTCTGTATATTGAAACAGAGACGTCCAAATAAAAAATGGTATAAGGAAAGTCGCATTATTTTAGTCCAAAGAATATGTGGTTAATGGTATGGCCTTCTATTTTGGGACACCCTGTATATCTAAAGATTGGGTATAGCTCATTGAGACTTTGCTGAAGTTCACCGTAAATTTACACCGTACCTACACATTCAATAAAAATATAAAATATATTTTTTTCTAATAGGCATTACTGATATGACATTAGCCACAATTACTTTGCGCACTAATGCTCCGATCAACTAGATTTGTTGATATCTGATGAATAAGTTGGAAAATTTGAATTAACCCATTGCCATTTATAATCATTTTGTAATAACTGTCATTAATTTAATTTAATTAGGTATGGTCTAACACAGTTTGTCTAATAAATACAATACTAAACTTAGTTTTCAAACTACTGAAACGTCTCATTAAATTTATGAAAGCAAAATTCAAAAACTATTTTAAGTACCATTAGACTTTTAAAATAAATCATTACGTACCCCTCTGGCTTCTGATAAAATGCAGTGGTCCATATTATGAGGTAGGTTAGATAAAATAAACACAGCTGATGAAAGAGTCAACAAAATCCGAATGTGTTGACAAAGGGGCTTTATTACTACGTTTAGTATAGGTTTACAGCACACTTATATTCATTTTTGCATTCTATTACGCAATCTGCAATGATGTTACTACCGCGGGTCACTGTACTCATTATAACAATAAAACTACAGTAAATAGATTTGACAAGCAATAATTATTTGTGATGAATTTAACAATTATTAACAGTAAAAAATAACATTGTGAAATTCAAACATTCATTTATAATTTCAATTATTTTAATGTTAAATTATGACTGAATTTGACATTATAATAAATATTATAACTCAATTTTTGATTAAAGGAACCGAAATATGTATGAGTTGTAAATATTACACATTTCTTTGCAGGAGGAAAGGTGATCACAATAAAAACTGCTGTATTCCCACTAACCATGGATCGTACTTTTTCAGTTACAGTATGGAATAAAATAGAAAATATGTCTTTCAGTTACGCGGATACCAATTTATTTCAAATAAAAATAATAGAACGTACCTGCACGAACGACCCAAACCAGGCTGCAGTCGAAATGTTTTAGCGGCAGCATATATGCGACCCCAAAAATAAAAATCAAGCGGATTTAGGTCGGATGATTGAGGGAACCAATGGACCACCGCGGCCTATCCATCGTTCGGGAAATACATGATCCAAATGTTGCGAAAAATGTGGTGGAGCCCCATCGTGAAGAGACCACATATTATGTGGAAGGGCGAATGGAGGTAACTGAGGGATGCAGTACCCTTTATCCCCTCCAATCATTGATAAGTACGCCTATGTAGCTTTTTGAATTATCAAACGTAGAATTTTTTTCTGATCATTTTACCTTTTTTTGTTTTAATTCCTCGTTTTAAAGAAAAACGGCAATTTGTAGTGCCCATAAATCTATCATTCACTACAATTTTCAAGTGAAACTGAAATTTTGTGGATATACCTGTTATTACAATACCTTGGCAACTTAGCAAATCGTAATACTTACTGAATGAATATTTGCTAATTAAAATAAAAAGAGAATATCTTTCAAAATATTTTCGCTACTTAAAAGGGCACTTACATGTGTTAATGAGGAGGGTGGGCAAGTAGAACGTTTGTTAAATTAGTAGTAATTAATAAATTATTTTATTTAATGTTATTTAGGTAAAAAGTTATTATGTTGATCATTCATTATTACTATTACTAAACAAGATTATTATTTTTTGGTTGATAAGAGAACTGTATTACAGATTTCAATGCCATATAATTTTTTTCAATTCATAAGTATTCCTCATTTTATAAAATTTAAAATTATCCATTCGGTTTTAATTAGCAACTATTCATTCAGTAAGTATTACGATTTACTAAGTTGCCAAGGTATTGTAATAATAGGTATATCTACAAAATTTCAATTTCACATGGAGTATTTAAACAAAAAATTACAAAAGAGATAAAATGATCAGAAGAAAAAATAAAAATCAAGCGGATTTAGGTCGGATGATTGAGGGAACCAATGGACCACCGCGGCCTATCCATCGTTCGGGAAATACATGATCCAAATGTTGCGAAAAATGTGGTGGAGCCCCATCGTGAAGAGACCACATAATATGTGGTCTCTTCATATTATGTTGTCTTATATTGAGATTAGCTTCTTCGAGGAGTACCGGTAAATTATTACGCAAAAATTGTAAATAAAGGGCACCAGTAAATAAGTACTTTCAGCCACATTTACTGAAAATCGTTGTTGAAAGTGTGTTCACCGAGTGGCATGCGGATTTTCCAATGCCCAGTAATGCGTATTGTGAAAATTGTCTCATCTATAACTAAAATGTTTATGGTAAAGTTTGGATTTAAGTGCTGCTGATGTAACAATCAAACAACCACTTGCAAAAGTTCACTCGAAGCGGAAGTAACGCATGTACAGTGGGAGTCAGCTTAAACTCACCAGTTCCATGGTCCATTCTTTTCTAGTGCCATTTATTATACACGGTGCTAGAAAGGGAGAAAACATGCAAGTAGTGACTTTAAGCTAACCATCATTGTACCTGCTGCGCGTGAAATGGATAGGGTAAATCGTGCCTTAACGTTCGCCAAATTGTGAATTGTGATATCCCAAATTCCTCTCCAATTGGTCTAGTGCTATGCCAGGGTACTTCTCGACGGCATTTAATATCTCTTCCTCGATATTTACAATTTGTCTAGGTCTAATGTCTCCCCCATGTTGCCTAGGCATCGGTCGCAAATTTCCAGTTTCTCTACCCCGCTGAACCACACGTAAAAAAACTTCACGTCTCGGATGATATCTTTGAGGAAACCTTTGGGCATAAAGATGAGCTGCAATGACTGAATTTTAATGCGATTCCCCGTATGGCAATATCATGTTCATAAGTTCATCGTTTGAGAAATTATGCACCATATTTTTATAATCACGTGAAAATAAAGTCGAATAGGGTCACACCTGATAACAAAGAACTGCTACACTGCTACAAATATCAAACATACCGTCCTGACTTGCTTACAAACCAATTCGCCTGATAAATTTTTGGAAACCTCCTAAACTAAAGATATTTTATTATATTTTTTGTTTCACTAGTCATTTGTCCTCAGCTATAATTTCGCAAGTTTATTATATATTATTTATAGGTTAAGAATCATCCTGCATATTTACACATGATTTATATAGTTTCACTTATAAAAATTTCCTCATATTAACAGAATGAAATTTGACTCAGTTTCGTGTGGACTTAATCTGACAAATGATGTGGTACATTGGATCCAAATTTTTTAGAGTGTAACATAATTACATCAAATAGATATGTAACAGTGAGTGGTCTGCTGCCTTATCCATTGCATATAAGTACGTTGGCTAATAAATAACAGTTAGGTATTGTTACATATAATTATGAGTATAATTAGTTTTTTTGTTGTGTTTTGTACTAAAAAATATGCACATATAAGTTTCAACATTGTTTTTTTTTTGAGGAAAGTATTTTAATTTTAAATAAATATTACGTAGTAGAAGTAGTAAGTTATTATACTGTAACTAGACACTATAGACCATTTCAGGGACATTGGCTATATTTACAGTCTTTTTAACAGGAGATGGTGATAAATTAGAATTTTACATAATGATCTCAGACCGCGCATTTTTAACAGACTATTTGGAAGTGAATCTCAATTAAAGTTGAATAAAACTGTGTGTACTGTGTACTAATCTCTTCCTTTATCATATTTACCTACCGTACATTTTTTTCCAAATACTAAATAGCTATCATTAATAAAATATTACGAAACATTATATAATAAGTATAACATTATTATTATTATTACTGTTTTCTTATTATTACGGTTGCTTCCGATTAACCATAGTTATGTACTAAACAACTTTTATTTTTTATGGACTGTAATTTTTATGACTTTAAAAATTATATGTAATGATACTATTAATAATAATGAAAATAATAATTTTAAGTAAATATAAAGTATAATCATTTAAATCCATAAAAAATAAACTTGTTTAGTAAGTATAAACTATTAGTCTAATGTTCATAAGTTGAATGTTCATAAAAACCAATAAAGTATAACGAGAAAATATCGCCATTTTGAGTTTATTACAATGCTCATTTCAAATATTATTTACTCAATATTGATTGAAACGGTATACAGATTGGAAAAAATCAAAGAAATATATTGACAATATAACTAATATTGTGTTTATAGCAACACACGCCCATAAAATATTTATTTAGTTAGCATATAACTGAGTGAACATTACTCAACGAATTGTGTTATTTCAACATAATCGAATGTAGGCTCTTTTTAAGAACCAATTGATTTTTAGTGAAAATTTACTCAAAATAATTTGCGGTCTATTGTAGATATGGATAAAATGTTGTATGACACTACCATAAATTTTTAGCAAAATTATAAAATTTTTTTGCTTCATTAGAAAAATGTGCATTTTAGTTCATTTATGAATGTCATTATGAATAAAATTATCAGTAAAATTATCTTTCTGCGCATGCGTATTAACTGGTTTTATGTGGTTCAATCTATTGAGGGTATTCATATTTTGGGAATTATTGAAGGGAAGAGGCCTATAACTATAATAATTATTATTTTTATATGTTTACGCACAGTACAGAATAACGATGGTAATTAATCCAATTTGCGCACTGCGCAGTTTCTCGCGTAGATTCTTATAAAAATATAGAACATGTTCTAAATATTTATAGAGGAAATTCTTCAAAATTATTTTCTATGTGCAACTACAAAAATAGAGTAGAATATAATTATTTCAAAAATTTTGTAGATAATTTTTGCAGTGTTATACGATTTTTTTAATTTAAAATGTAATTATATTTTGTTATTTGCCAACAAGTTTCAATATGTAATATTGAGAATATAGATAAAACATATCTAAAGCTAAATAATAATTATAACTATATAAATATCAGTGCATTAGTTTAAGGAAAGTAATATTTCACTGTTATTGGTGAATAATGTTAGCAGTATTAATTTGTTTTATTATATTGATACTGCTTCAAAAACCGATTATTTTTTGAATATTTAAAAATTGTATTAAAGTATCTTCGCTTTAATCATACAAGATATATAGATATTTAAAATTTATTACTTTTGGAAATATCCTCAATTTTTTTTTAAATAATACCTTTTAAAAGAATTGATATATTACGGCTTGCATATTGTGCAAGAAATAAACACTAAGTATCTAGTTAATAGAATGAAGTAATGCACTGGGAATGCCGTTACTACTTTGTAGACTTGACAAGAGGCAAATATGTCACAATATTCACATGATTTTTGATTTTGACATTTTTGTTTCAGAAATCTAATTATTTTAAATCAGTATGGACTTTAACTGCGACGAATTATATAAATGGATTGACGAACATCCAATTACGAGACAAAAAAGAAACCTCAATCGAGATTTTTCGGATGCAGTACCACTGGCGGAGATTTTGAAACAGCATTATCCAAAGTTAGTTGACCTACACAATTACAGTCCGAAAAATTCCTTTTCACAGAAGCTAATCAACTGGGAAATACTAAATAAAAGGGTGTTGAATAAAATAAGGATCAATTTATCTACAGTTAATATGGAACACCTTGCTAAAGGAAAAGTAGGAGCTGTAGAAAAACTTCTGAATTCCATTAAAATAAAAGTTGAAAGTAAGGCATCTGGTGATACTAACACTGACAATGTCAATGATAAAGTTTATTATCTAGAGGATGCATCAAATATTTCCTCTAGAGAAGCAATTGTGCCCATAAAAATTAGAAATGGAACCAAGACTTTGGACAGGAAGGTGATAACCACTGAACTTTTAGAAGCCATGGAACAAAGCATAGCCCAAAAAGAAGAATCTATAACAATATTAAAAAATAAGGTAGAACATTTAGAAAACTTGGTAGCAGTGAAAGAAGAGAGAATAAAAGACTTAACTCAGCAATTGCAAACAGTTGTAAACGTATCGACATCTCAGCAAAATTTGGCGTCACCAGGTGGAAGATTTTTTAATAAAATATTTTGAAAAGTTGTGATATTTGCAATAAAATTCAAGTCTCTAAAACCATATTTTAGTGTACCGCGAAGCTGTTATTGAACATTTTAATAAGAATGCAGTTAGTAGGTATGTTCTACAACTTTTTAGTACCGTTTATGTTGTTAATGTTAGGTTTATCTTAGCTACCTTAAATATAATAAAAAATTAAAATAAATAGGTACATGAAGAAGGTTGTAAGTTGAAAGTATCATATGACACTCAGCAATTCGAACCAGAGTTTCCAATTTTAAAGTGTCCCAGGACCACAAATTTGCCCACATAATACGTAGATTTTTTGTAAATACAATTATATATTCAAAAGTCCTTCGTTTTCGATGTCAGCTTTTAAAAAGTCTTATTATTCACAAATCTATGTGGAAAACCACACATGCATGCACAGAAATAGATCATTCTTGTTTCAAAATAATAATTTTTTGTGTAAATCGTAGTTCTGATAGTGGGCTTATTTGTTTCCGCGCTTATTTTTTTCTCCCAAGCCATTTTAAATCATAAAACAATAAAAATACATTCTTGTTGCATGTTGCTACAATACGTTATTAGATAAGTAAATGATAAAATGCCAAGTAAGAATTATAAATCGAATTTCAGAGAAAACTACTCGGGTTTTGTTGTTTTGAATCGTTACTACGAAAATACCGAGCTTCCCAAACGTTATGAAGTTTCAACGTTTTCGTTATGGGGTTATGAGGTTTCAAATGCCTATACAGCTTGAGATTTATCATTTTGAATCGCTACTATGTAAACTTTCTGCTTTCCAACAGTTATATGGTTATAGATGCTTACACTCAGTGGTTATGGGGTTATGGAGCAATCCTTTTCTCTAGTAGTTGTCTGATGAAATAAGTTTAGAAGCTAAATCTAATTTCTCTTGGATATTGAAGTGAAAGAATGCTTTTAATAGGTATTTTTCGGAAATTTCCTATATCGTTGACTTGTACTTAGAGGAAAAAGTACGTAGGAAACATATAGTTGAACACCCCAGTACCATCACTTTATTTTATGGGCATGTTGCCTATACTTAAGTATACTTTAATTATTCAAAATTACAAAGATCAGAAGATTTTTCTGTTAAATAAAATTCCGCTTTTCAGAAAAATGATTTATTTATTATTAAAAAAATGTTATAAAACCTAAGGTTTATTATAAACATTTTTTACAGTTAGAAATTTGTATACCAGAAGTAGGTGTGATGGAGCTGTTTAAGTTCGAATTTCCAATCGTTTAATCTGTGTTTGACCCCAAGATTTTATTTGCTATCTGTATCTTATTTACAAAGGAATTCTTAACATAGCCTTCTACAGCAGAAGATTTCCAGCCCCCATGACGCTTTAACATCTTTATCAGAATGGTGACTGCGGGATTCTTCAATCCAAGTTTTGTTGCAATCATTTTTTAAATGCTTCCCAAAAGTATTAATTGCGATGGGATGGGAGGCACATTTTCCTTGTCTCTCGAATATAAAAAAGTGTGAGTTGCTTTAAGAGAACGATATTTTTTACTTCTGTTATAACAAATTCTCTGACAATTTCTGTTTTCATGCATGGAATCATAATTTTTATATAGACGTCATTGTACTGAATATGATCTAACATTAGCTTAGTTAATTTTTCGCGACGATAGGCCTCAAAACTGCCGATTATTATCATACCAACTTTCACGAGTACTTAGAAACTTATATACTTCTTTCTTTAAAAAAATTCTGGACTTTTTGTCCTTGTAACCCTCCGAACTTCTTTTCAAAAATGCGTTTAATTGACAAAATCTGCTTATATTTTGATTAGTCTTAACTGAAATCATAGTTGTCAGCATTGAGTAGTGAGTCCAGAGTCTAGATAGTTTCTGGGCGCGTTGCTTTCCAGAAAAATAAGCCATAAGGGTTTTCTCAGACGCCTCCTTTACCATGTTAGCTTTGCATCAATCTTCAATCTTTCGGTACTCCAACTCATATCGCGCCTTGGATTTTTTCGGAACTAGACTTAAGATCGCTTCGTTTGCCGCTGCTTCTATCAGAGGTAAGCTTCCGTCAGAATCACTCATTTTGAAAAACGTTTTTTATCTACTCCTATTAATTTATATATTAATTATTCAACTGCTTTGGAGCAATTAATAGTATCAATAAACAAATAGCAGGAGTTTTTATAGTGAGTTATTATAACTCACGCTGGGCTTCTATAATGATAATTCGGTATGTAAATAGTGTACGCAGTAAATTCTTGGAAATTTTTAAGCCGATAAATACGTTCCATTGGTGTAAAATGGAAAGAATTTTTAACAAGTGGAAAGGAATGAATAATTAAAAGATTTTAAAATTATTAAATTGCCAACGCCTCTCAGAAGGCGGAACTGTCAATTATTATCAATGAGGAAACTAATGTCATTTATATTTTAAAAAAATAATTTTGACGTTTTCAAATCAATTTTCTTTCTCGATACTTGTATCTTAGTATTTATTGTTATAGTCGTAGATAAAGTATAGTATTCAACTTGCAGTAATGGTCATAACTCACTTGATGAATTACAGCACTCGCCTGCGGCTCGTGCTGCAAACTTCATCTGCGTGAGTTATGACCTGCAATACCGCTCGTTAAATAATTATATTTATGGGTTCATTTGACAATATTTTGACAGCAATCATGCGAAAGGTAACATATGAAAACTTGATCCGTAAAATTCCGTAATCCGTAATAGCAGATAATTTTTCCTGGTCATAGAAAATACACCAGCTTATCGTTGCGTCATTTGACACTTTTTACCAAATATATATTTTATTCGTGTTATTAAATCTAAAAATAGATAAAGTTTTGTACAATATTCTTGTGGTAAATTTGTATTCTATACTCAATGTTTTATTAACTATATTGTAAATAACTAATTAGGTATGTCATTCTGGAATAGAGCAAACATTTCAACGACTGTCTGTTGAACAGTATGTGTTATTGGGAAACGTATTTATTTCGTTACTTCATTTAATTTACTTAAGTATCATGGTCACTCATTATTTAATTGGTCATAGTCATAGATAGGACATAAATTCTATTTTCTTTATTAGGTATATAATATGTAAATATAAATAAGCAGTATACATGTGACTGATGTCAAATTTGAAAGGCCACTTTGATGAGATCTAGCCGACTCTGATTCACGCAAACTGATAGCGCTCGCTCCACTAAAAGCCTTCCTTCCATATGAAAATGTATTATTGAAAAAGTCTTACATACTCTTGTAATAATTGCCCTTTATATAACTTTTGTCCAAATGCTTCTAATTTTAAAAATTGTTTCACAAGTTCGGCATGCGAGGCAAATTATACGTGTTCCATACATCGTGGTAATTTAAACAAATTGCATTTTTCTAAAAATTATATAGTTTGCACACAAGAAGAAATCAGTCTTTGTTTAAAAAATGCGTATGTATATTATGAAATAATGTTATTTCGAATGATCTATGTGTCAAAAATAATTTTCAAACGAATGAGTATACTTTTTATACAGGGTATCAAAATTAGCGCGCAATATTTCTGCCATGTATTATACATGCGAAAATAAGTCAAAAAGTTCCGATAAACATGACCCGAAAAATGCTTCATAAGGGGGCTAGAACCGCTCAAAAGAGGAATCTTGAAGATGGTTTTTCCAGAATATCTTTCGAACTATCCAAAATAAAATCACGAAATTTGACATACTACAAAATTTTCTTTGTCTTTAGTTTTATTGGGTTTTTGCCACACTTCTGAAAAAATAATAAAGATTAATCAAATAAGCCCTTGCGCCAAACGGAACAGTCAAGGGTTATTTTTGAAACTACGTTTGCCTAACCAAAAAATCTCATACTGAAAAAAGCAGATAAGTAAAAAGTAATAAAAATCACATCACTATCGCGCACTTCCGTATTATTGACGTTTCGAAAAACTCTCTGTTTTCGTTCTCAAAATCGTAGTAAAAATATTAAACGTATGTCAAGTTTGACAGTTTAAAATTTGTTTATCTGCTTCCATAGAGATGTTAAATGATTTTTATTTTATTGTTACTTACTTCTTCTTGATACAACTGTAGCCAACAATGTTGGTTCACTGTGTTTTGGAGTTGTTTTTTTATATAGTTAATATTTCTTACCAGTTGTATCTTTTTGTGTCTATGGAATTGTATTCTTTCACGTATCATGGCTTCACTTGCTTTTCTTAAAATTTTGGTACATTTGAAACTTGAGTATGGTGCTTTTAGTCTCAAGCCTTTCGGAATTATTTTAAACTGTCTACACTTACACAAAAAAGTGATTTTTGTTATTTTTTACATATCTGCTTTTTTCAGTGTGAGATTTTTTGGTTAGGCAAACGTAGTTTCAAAAATAATCCTTGACTGTTCCGTTTGGCGTAAGGACTTATTTAATTAATCTTTATTATTTTTTCAGAAGTGTGGCAAAAACCCAATAAAACTAAAGAAAAAATAAAATTATGCCACAAATAAATAGCTTCAGACAATATCTAAATATAATTTTCTGTTTCTACAACTTAAAATATTTGCTCAGAGGCGTTACATGCTGAGGGGGCCCAAGGTAAATATTGCCTCACTTTTTTTATTTTTGGGTATTTTCTCTTGTTGAGATCAAATTATAAAATTTCATAGTTTTCTATACAAAAAAATATTCTTGTTCAATCTCGACAGGATGCGTCATTTTCGAGCAAAATCGATTTAAAAAAAAACATTGATCTCATCATAAAATAAAAGCAAATTTTTAATTCTAATAACAGGCATGAAAAAAAGGGACATTTCCTTTAAAAGGTTTCAGAAGTTCTCTTTCTCTTAATAAAATAATGCCGAATTTTTCAAACCAAGAACTCGCAGATATTCATTTTGTGTAAGGATACTGTAATGAAAATGCGTTCGTCGCCGCAAGAAAATATCGAAGAAAATTTCTAGAACGAAAAGCGCCTAGGCGCAGAGTATTCGTAACAGTGCACAGGAACTTGGTTGAAAATAGATCTTTACGACGTCTTTGCGGACAAGGGTGACCTATGGGAAACCATGATTTGGAACATGCACTCTATCGGATAGAGGAAAATCCATAAATTTCAATCAGACTGCTGTCCAGAGACACACGTATACCAAAGTCAATTGTAATAGATACGTTAAGTACTAACCTCATATCGAAAATTATCTTCTTATTTATTTTAGATAGGAAGAATAACGCAAACGCAACGTCTTTATCCATTCCATTTTCAAAGGATGCAAGATTTAATGCCTCAAAGTTTTCCAGCTCGGGTGCAGTTCTGCCGATGGATTTTGGGACATAGAAATAAATTATCAAAGATATTGTGGTCTGATGAAGCAAATTTCAGTAGTTGTAAAGTTTTTAACAGCCACAATACCCATTTGTGGGCCGACGAAAACCCAAGAGGAGTACGGCGAACTAATTTTCAAAATATATTTTCCGTTAATCTATGGGCGGGAATCATTGGGAATCAATCAACTGATTGGCCAAATTGAATTATCAAATAATTTGAATTCCCAACGATATTTGGAATTTCTACAAAATCGCCTACGTGAATTATTAGAGGATATTCCCTTGGAGACAAGAGTGGGGATGTATTTTCAACATGATCGAGCACCAGCTCATTTTGAGCAGGCGGTTCGAATTTGGCTGAATGAAAAGTATCCTGAGAAGTGGATAGGGAGAGATGGTCCGATAGTCTGGCCAGCGCAATCACCGGATTTGAATCCGTTAGATTATTATCTCTGGGGTCATATGAGTAATCTGGTTTATGCAGCTAAGGTGGATACTCGTGAAGAATCAGTTCAAAGAAATTATTTTAGCTGCCAATCAAATAAAAGAGATTGTAAGATTTCTTGTCTTAGCCAATATTACTCTCTTAGGATTCTACGATCCACCAGGAAGGAATGTCTGCTATTAAAAAATTCAAATGGCTTTCATTAAAAGTGTTATATGTATATAGAATAGCTGAAATAGCTAAGAAATTAAAGTCATATCTACGAGTATGTATGGTCTACTGCTCTGATGGTCATACATTGCCATGGTTTTTAACTTGTATTCATGAATAGTTTATTCTGTGAAAGAAAGCAAAGTTTTATTTAAATTTTACTTGGATGTAGCTGTTAGTATTTACATTTAATTGTTCATGAGTCAGTGATTAAAACTTATTTTCCACATATCAGCAAATTAGAATAATGAGTACAAAGCTTAATTTCAACGAAAATATTATAAATATAAGATTTTGAAATAACGACAGAAAGGTACGTATGACTACAATTGATGAATGATGAATTAAAGTTTTTGTGAAATTGTTTCTAATATTTAGACAGTAATTTACAACTTTCCGATAGACAGTTTTTACAGGATTATTAGTTTTCACCTATAACAGACAACGGGTTTTTATGAATTCTATTCCCTACCATTTCGAGTCTGAATTACAATGGTCTATCTCTCAAAAGCATCTTGATCCTATCTACATTTAAACACGGATATCATTATCCTTCTCTTCGTAACTTACTTCTGATGTTTTCCTTTAAGAAGATAACTCCTATGACCTCCTTGGCTTATCATTTAATTTTAAAATAATATATTTTCTTTCCCTAAAACTGAAACTGGGGATATAAAAATATGTACTAGACCCAGTTGCTGATAATCCATCAAACTGTTTAAAATAATAAAAAATATATATTTCAGGCTAGTTTGAGTAGGTAGTATATCAGATTTTAAATTAAACCATTTTAAAAAATCAACTGGATTGACTTTAAATATTGTGGACACCAACCGACGTGAATTGCCCGCAGCACTCAAGTCTGAAGACCCATTGTGCATGTCGGTGACTATAGCCCATGCTGCGTGTAGCTCTGCTGGGATATCTCTAATGTCTTGAAGAAAAAGAAAAACCGCTCTAAGATACTTGTCCTATATAGGTGCTTGTTGAGATGTCTGTGACCCATGAGGAAACCCATCACAATCCTATGGTTGCTTTTGTTAAGCATAATAAAATTTCGGTTTGCGTCAACCCATTGACCTTCTATGAGAAGCTTGGCCTTATACAGACCGAATCCACCCGACCAATCTTTCTTTGATCGCGTTTTGATTGAATCATCATTAGACCTTGCGAGATGCCGTAACCCCAATACTGGTTCAGATCCCACAAATTTACTACTTGATCCTAGTCTGGCCGATATGTCAACCTTCTTAACAGGGGTTTAATGTGGGTTTTATATCATAATTATCCAATGTCGCGAAACGCTTTTGGTCTTGGAAAAAACATCAGCATCAACATTATAATTAAATCTAATGGAGTTCGACTTGTTGGAAAAGATTATTGATGAACATAATGAATAATAGAGGGTCCAGTAATGGAACTTTGAGGAACTCCTGATGTAATCAGATACACGAGAGATCTAAACTCACAAATTGTTTTCCACTGCAAAAAAAAGATTTGAAAAAATTCAATGAGGAATGTATTTCGTATTTTTAAAAAAGTGGGAGATGTTGTTAGATATTTTTATTGTTTTTAACTTGACTTGGAAAGTTATTAACCATTCGTTATGATAATAGTTTATTGGTCATTTTGTTACATTGAGATGCTAATAGCATAATGTTTCAAAATTTAAACTTGATTATATTTTCCAAGGGTTGCAACATTTTGTAAAGTAGTATAAAATAAAATGTGGCCTAGATGAGCATTTTTATTTCTGAAATTGGAGATGGTTTAGAATATTACATGCAATATATAATTTCATAATGAAGTTCAACGGGTACGATGGATTAGACAAGGACGACCGGCACCATGGCCGCTACTATCTCCTGACTTGAATCCTTTATACTTCTTTTTGTGGGGATATTTAAAAAATGTATTTACAACAATCTTTTAATAAGTTCTGGATCGGCCCGTATAATTTAATTTTGTTTAGAATTTCCAAAATTAATTAGATATTACATTTGCAATGTAGAAAATATCGGCTGCGATAAATTAAGATTCCATAAGCTTCCAATCGCTGGTAAAGTGGTGGAACAAATTAAATATTTTTTTAATAACGCGGATCTCTAGTGTACGGGGGATTAGAGCAATATTTGGACCGCAGCAATAAATACAGATTTTGATGTGTACAAATATTTCAAAATACATTGATAACTATTTAAGGATTAAATGATTAGATAAATAGGATTACTAGTGGCAAAATTATATGAACTCAGGCTTAAATTATTGTGATATACGTCAAATCTTCTTTTCAATATTAGGCAGGTATTATTAGATTTGAGATAATGATTTGTTTATTTTAATATCAATATTTTAATATCTCATATTTGCCTATTATACCTACGTTTATCAGCCAGAAATTTTAATCAAGCGTATACCAAACCATTTTATTATAAAATGGTGACTAACAAGTTATACTAGTTTAAATAATCATTTACAATATTTATATGGTATGTTTAATAAAAATGTATTTCTTCCTATAACTATACTTGAAGCAAGAGACTAGATGCAAAAGCGGTTACGGAATTTCTTGGAAGACCGTTATCCGAGGAACGGTTTTGATCGTAGCAGCCATAGTACCAATAACAGGAACCGAAATCAATATATGGACAACAACAACAAGACCAATACATAGAATCCCACTTAAAGCTAGGGATGTGCCCTTTAATTATGTCCCTGGCAGCGAGCACCTAGGTCACGGCATAACAACCAGAAAAAATATATCAAATGAAACTTTGAAACATTGCTACTAATTACAAAATTGTGAAAGAATATGTCTTTTTATTATAAAGAAGACGTTTAAATATCTTCATGTTTTTAAAAATACCGCTTACTTTGTTTTATCATTAAATTTCTTTTCTTGATTGACCTATCATATTAAAGAAATAAGCAATCGTTTTCATTCAGAAGCAAGCTAAGTTAATTATTATTCACCCTTTAATATAACACAAGTGAATTAATTTGAATATATACTTAGGGCAGCAGATTAGTATTTCACATTAGCTGTTCCTAGAGGCTACGAAAAATACATGAGACTATGTTTAGAAAGAATTTTTAGAAGATAAGTAAATACCTACCTTCTTATATTTAGTACAATTTCGATAACACTGTTTGTACATTTTATTTTGGTTCTCTTATGCCGCCATCGACATTTTTTCCAACTTTTTATTTATCTTAAATTGTAATATTTTATATACATACCCATCAAATTAATCTGGGAAGAACAGATAGATCTAACAGTTGAAAACACACGAAAGCCAGATATAATTTAGAATATTTAGGTACTGACTATGCAGGACCGGATTACATATTTTTAAAATGTGAAAATAAATGTTATTTATGATTTATTATATTAACATTTTATAGAGCAATGTATATCTTCCAATTATTTATGGAAAATAGTTTTAGATAAATACTCGCCCCAGCTGCTTGGTAATACTAGGTCCTCTTCACCGAATCTTGCAGTACATTTTCGATTCTTTGTGGATCCTTGGAGTAACATCAGCTTTGTTCGCGGTAGCAATCACGATCTAGTTCAGGAAGAATTTAAGCATTTTACAGAAGCGCAGTTTGAACTTTATCGTTCGAAATCACTACTGCAAAGAAATCTAATGACCTTTAAAAGTTTCCCACAAAAAATAGTCCAATAGCGTCAAATCGTGGCTGCGCGATAGCCAATTAATGTCTCCATTAGGGCTGATAACAAGGTTACTAAACTTAATGTGCAAAATATCGATTGTTTCACGGCTGGTCTGGCACGTTGGCTCATCCTGCTGGAATCAAAACTTGTCCAAATCGTTTAATCGCGGCAAAAAATTAGTTACCATGTTTCTGTAGCGCACTCTATTGATAACGCAAAAAGTCGCAGAAATACTCCTTCCTCGAGGGAGGAATGAAACTGAGGTGGAACTGACTTTCTGAATGCGAGTATTTGCTGGTACATCGATGACTCCAAGACTCCGGAAGGTGTTGGGGCTGGAGTGGGTATTTGCAACCCAAATACCAGGCTGTCAGTAAGTCTGGGTAAGTATGCAATTATATGTTAGGCAGAAGTCGATAAAAATCTTTTATGCAAGCAGCTTTAAAAGTGGTTTAGTCTTACCGATGCAATACAAGAACAGTATGGAATTGTTAGAAGACTCTGGAGCGGATGGGAACAAGCAACAGTGTAACTCTGGATTGGATACCTGGCCATGCAGAGGAACGAAGCGAAGGACTAGCTAGCAATCCAGGTGTCCCCACCAGCTTCATTGATCTATAACCGGCTTTTGGCATAGCTTCAGTCTACTGCCAAAGCAGCCATCGCGGCTTTAGTGGAGGAAAAAGTTTGCGGAATTTGCCAAGATTAGCTCATTCAAATGTGTATATAGGGGACGGTAGTTGGTCTATATATATACTGGGTACTACCGGTTAGGCAATTACATATACAAATTGGGTTTTGCTGAAGAGACAGTGTACCGATTTTGTTTGGAGAGTGAAAAATTGTTAAAACATATACTATGTCACTGTCCAGCAGGGGAACGGACCAGATTTTCCATATTTGGCAAGATTAAGATGGCTCAGTAAGATTATTAGCTTCCTAAAGAAGCTAAACCTGTTGGATGAAGTATAATATGGGTGTGAGAAGGTTAAGAACTGTGCTATGTTGTGCGACTTGGAAGAAGCTATGCAATTATAGAATATTTGCTTATTTTGTTAAGGTTAAGCACTGAATTTTGTTTTACGTCAAGAACAACTTGATTTTATATTTAAATTATTGTATATTTTATGGGTTATATTGTCAATATTCAATATGGCGCTCATAAGAAAAACAAAACAATTGAATGTTGCATAATCGAAACTAGTAGCCTTAGAAATTTTCTTTCGACAAAAATCGATTTCTCTTATATTCTTATCTCTCGGTACCAAATTTCAGCACATTGTGTTGTGGCAGAAGATATCTTGGATCTATTTGGTTTATTTTAATGATCATCAAAAGGCGCAGCTTTATATATATTTTACAGTTTTGAGATGCCAGTGGTGAGCCATGAATAATGGACCACCCCTTATAAAATGTTTTTACGATGCTTAAAAATTAGCGAAGAAGAGATTCTAAAAAGATAAAAAGAGTGTTTTAAAGATACTTTACAACAGTGAATATGAAAACATAGATTTAGGTAACAAAAACGATGACTAGAAATAATTCTTTCGCATATCCTGCAATGTCGACAATCTTCAAAAATAAGAAATAGATTGTTACATGGGAAAAACAATAAAACAATGCAGAATAAAATCAAGATACGTGTAAAGTGATATTTTTGGCGATAGTTATCATCATTGTAGCGTCTCAAAGCTACTTCATTTACTTTTCGCGCGGTATTGCAGTAAAAAAACACTACAATTTTCTATTGTTATTACAATACAAGTGTGGATGTATGTATAACTGACCATATCATAGCATAAACATCGACATTTATCGTTAAATGAATTATATATAAAGTGATTCAGAACTTCAGATCTAAAAAAAAATTGGGAATAGATGCGTAATGAAAAATGGAGTCAATATCGTATTTTTTTTTTTATAAAATTTTATAGTTTTCGAGAAAAAAATTATTGTAGTTCTACTAGTTTCAACCTTTACATCGCTGGGCTGCTGTAGTCTCTAGCCAGCCTATTTCAAATATCCGATTACCTATCGTATTTACTTTTTTGTGAGTATTTACACTAGTTTTTCAACTATGGTTCAAAAATGGTTTACGTATAGCAACTCGCAGTTGATGGGTATCGTTTTAATTTATGGTTAAGTGAAAATGTCTTAGCAGAACGATTTCCCGGTAAACATGTGCCAAATGCAGCTACTTTTACAACGATGTGTAGTAAGTGCAAGTGTAGCGTAAACGCAGGTATGACACGGGAAATTTGCAACCAAATCGTGCAAGAGATGGAGGTCCATGCAGAGCGTATGTGTGAAGTATCGAGTTTCATACACGAGGCTTAATTATATCCATATCATGTACAGCGTGTCTAAGCATTAACACCAGAGAATTGGAGGAGGAGGACCGGTACCATGGCTGCCACGATCTCTTGACTTTAAATCATTTGGACTTTTTTTTGTGGGGATATTTAAAAGTATATTGTACCGAAGTGAACATTATTGATGGTTTACTCAAACGTGTCATAGCTGCTGCCAATAACTTATAAGTTCAAAACGCACAAAAAGCAGAAATATTTGTGATAGTTTGTAGAAACTGGGTAAGATGGGCCCAAAATTTTGTTGTAGCAACAGATATGTCAAACTATTTTACTAATTAAAACTACAAATTAATAACAATAACAGCAAAAGCAGTTGAATTTGCTGCATTAAAATAGGTGTTGTACAATATAATTTATTTCTTTCCTTGGAAATTTCTTATATGCCTTAGCGGGGTTTACAGTGGACCAGTTTCCAGTGCCGTGTGGAAGTGTAGTTTTAAATCAGTTTTGAACTGCTCTTTATGTAAGAGTCCTCTGTATATCAAATACATTTTTTTTAGATAAGTTCTGGATCGCCCTGTATATTAATTATGATAATATTTCTCATAGTATGGCCTTCGATTCCGGACCTATACCTACCAGATATTCAACAAATAAAAAAAATATATAAATATTAATTTAAAAATTATCAAAAATTAATTAGATGATTTAACGGACAACTGAAGCAAAAATTAAAGTAATGAATGAGATATTATTATTATTATTTGTCTGCAGATAGGTAGCTTAAGTATTAAATTTAGATTGAATTAAATTGAAAAAAAAAAACAAATGAATAAAGACAATAAATGAATTTCTTTTAAATTCAAAATTATTAGGTCCAACGACCAGTTGCCAAGATTACAATGAGTTAAATATCTTAGGCCAGACAAAATAAATTTTATCTTTAAGTGTGACACTAATTTTAAAAATAAATAAGGATATGACCTATCTACAATAAACTTATTTATAAAAAAATTGCAGGCTTAGAGAATCGTTTCAATATCTCGCAATTAATATAAATAAAAATATTAAACTGTTTACCCACAGAGGTGATAAGTAATCTATACCTACTTATTCTAAGTCCTATCAATTGTCAACAACCGGGCTTATCCTATCAGTAGTATTAAGGCGATGATTTAAGGTGATAACTACATATTTTACAATGACAAATCTTGGTTTACATGAGATATTTGGATTTAAAATAGCATCACCTGCAGTGAAATACATAAGCCTGTTTTCGATCATGTAGGAATATTGTTTCGGATTCTATACAAGACGTTTTTAAAATAAATATGTTCCTTCGAAGAGATAATACATTGTGGTCTAAAATAGTAAAATATTATGAAAATTGTCAAATCCAAGAAGCAAGATTTTGAAACGGGCACCCACAGTAGAAATTTTTGGATACCTGGTATCTTTCTTTGTCTTATTGTCAAGTTAATGAGATTGAGTTTTTGACTTTTATGTTCGTCCTGTCAAATTTGAATTGGCATTATTTAAATAATGTTGGCACATCTAGAGTTTTGAGAGAAAATTTTAAATATGCGAAATAATATGTATAGAGATTATTAGAAGGAGATCATAAAATTAAAGAAAAATAAGATTATTTGAATAAAATACTTAGAAAAACAGGTCAATGTCAAATATATGGAAAAAGCTGATAAACTTTGAGGGTGGATTACATACAAACGACTGTTTAAATGATTTTACGTTTCGAAAAGAGGAACTATTCATATTATTTTTCTACATATTCTTATGCTCTGGAAGTAGACGCTCTTTTCATAACGTATCGCTAGTTTTTTCCTCTCTTTAGCACTTCTAAGAAATTGACCCAAATAAAAATCGCACAGTGATAAATTATGGTAATAAAGAGAATATTCAAGTGAAGCTCAACTCGTTCAATTTTTCGAGAGTGGCCGTTGCAGTAGGTATGCAGCCGAGTGTTATCATGGATAATCTATTTTGTAGTGATAAAGTTTAACATATATATATATATATATATATATATATATATATATATATATATATATATATATATATATATATATATATATATATATATATATATTGTAATATTTAATGTGTGTTGTATGTTTTTATTTTAATTAAATTATTTTTATTATTTAATTTTAATTTTAAATATTTTATTATGTATTTAATGTCAAAATTTGAATATTAATTTTGTTGGGCACCTTGATCCTTTTATGTATTATGTTTTATGAGTATATGTTGTGTTTAAGCTATACTTTTTCAATACAAACCTTTTACTTTAATTTTTTTTTATCTTTTCATCTTACCTTATTTATACAATTTTTTTTTATCCCTTGCTATACACAGTTTTACAAATCAAGCAGCAAAAAGAAACTTAACTCAGGAGTCGGTTCAAAAGTATACAGGGTTTTTATTTTATAACAGGTGGAAACACAAATAAAGATTAATGGTTTTAGGTTTTAAAATTAACTTTAAAACAATAAAGAATATTTTCTTATTAAGACTACTCCTCTGATGATAATTTTACCAAACCACTATAAGTTAGAAGCCGTAATTATCAACAACTTCTTTGTTTTTTATCCTTCCTGTAGATTGCCATGTTAAAAGGTCCATTCACATAATTTTTCCACAGTCTTTGGATGTCTTTTTATGCACATTATCACAACACTACTTATAACTAATACATTTTATAAATGTCCTTTTGTTTTAATTGTTCAATTTTAATTATTTTATTTATGAAAATAGTCTTTATTTGGTGTTTTAAGTCATTTACAAGGGATTCTTGTAAAGTCACCTTTACTTTTGACAGTTCTGGAATTAATTCTTATAATTTGACATTTAAATTTATTTTTTATGATACGATTTATTTTGAATGGAAATATCTTTAATAATGTTACTCGTCTGCCTATTATATGTATATCAGATTAATCGATAGACTTTCACCTTTCATTCAATATATAGTGTTCTGGGTTTAAATTCCTTTTCTTTATGTACTGAGTGATAACAATTGCCAACGTCATGCAAATTTGTAAAATTTATATTTTTACTTGATAATAAAATTATTAAATTATTATTTTTATGCTATGTAATATTATTTATTCTTAGTAACTTTATATCCAGGATATCTAAATTAACAATTCTTTGTATTTTTCATAAATCTACATTAATAATTATTAATTTTATTTAACTTTAAGTTCGGTCAGGTATTATTTTCATTTGATTTTCTATGTGCATATTTCAAATTGTTACAATATATATATATATATATATATATATATATATATATATATATATATATATATATATAAAAGACAAATTATGTTAAATCTAGTTTATAATTAGTAGATATAGTGAATATGAAGTGTATTAAAAACTTTCTGTGAGATAGTGAGAAAACGTTGCATAGGAACGAAAAGAAAAAATAGGTTGTTGATTTAAAAAATAAATAAGTAGATGTCAGAATTTGAGAAGAGAAGAAAATTTTATAAGAAATTATTAATAAAAACAGTACCTGAGTCAACAAACTTAACATTCATGAAAAATAAACATTGCTGTGTTATAATCCAAGGTCCCAGAGCGGAAGAAAACTATAGTGAAGGATATATCCAATATTAGCCACACAACAAGAAACATATAACTCCAGAAAAAAGGTATTCAATTTTAATAATAATCTATTCCAAAACCGAAAACAACACACTGGACATTTGCAAACCGGGTGAAAATTAAATCTGCGCTAAATATGAAAACGACAGTAAGCAGTTGAACAAGATATCTAGAGAAGAAGAAGACGATCAGCTAAGGAAAATCACCGACTAGAAAATAAAACTGAGTATAGGAAGGTAAACTAGTAGACTTTTTAGTATTTTGTAGGACTCATTTAAGGGACATTAAAACAGGGGTATAAAAAATGTACATTTACGAATGATAATGTTAATTATAGAATTTAAGTTAGAGCAGGTTACATAGGGTAATTTTTAAGAAAATTAAAAAAAAAATAATAAATTTGAGATCTATAATATAAAAAAAATTGTCTTACCTTTTATTTAAAAAAAAAATTAATATACAAAAACATCACTGAACTGCCTTTGAGAGAAATAAATTTAAGTAAATTGTTTTAAAAAGAGAAAATATAAAGAATATTAGTATCTGAAGCAATATAAAAAAAAATAAATAAAAAAAACAAAGATAATTCAAGACCTGTGAATTAATTCTGAGCTATCCGGGAATTACACATAAAATACGTGAATGTGATCGGTAACAGCAATATTGATGGATCAGTCTCAAATAACTTCTGCCTGTTAAAAATCTCTTTAATTTACACAAAGTCAAATTGAACTGTTTACTACTATGTCGTGATTACATTGACAATAACTTATTTTACAAATTATCATAACAATTCTTTTTCGTGTAATGTAATGAGTCATTATCTACACTTAGTTTGTGGCAAAAACATAACTTGACCTCAAGTTCAGATATAATCTGAAATCATTACATGGATGGCCTTGAATATCTGCACGATAATTTGCAAAGGTAACTATAATTTTTTAGAGATAAGCACACAAACTTCATTTACTCGTAGAAATTATAAATGATGTCTCACTAGGATGAGACAAAATGTATTATTTAATAACTTTGTTTTCATCTTTATATGCCTCTATTGTATTAAGTAAAAATAATCAACTAGAAACATAATGCTACTTGATAAAGAGTCAATAAAATAATATTAATTAATTATTTATAATATTATTGCTGAATTTGTGAGTGGATCTGCAAATATCCTGTGTACATGTATGAAAAAGTATGATCATCTATAAGCTTCAATAAATAGACGCATAAAACATATCAGAAATAAAGCTAAACATATTAACTGATAAATTTGTTATTAGAAAATCAAACTTCTAATTTTAAGTCAGAATTTCAAGCTGTTAAACCCATTTACAAAATATTTACCATTATTTTATTTCAAATGATAGAAAAATAAATATTATTTTTATGCAGTAGAAATCACTTTGTCAAAATTATGTTGGCAAATAATTGCTGTATTGTTATTCAGAATAAAAACACTGACCAGTTGTCACATTTTAATGAGTCGACAAAAGGATACTATCAGATATACAATATGCCAATTAGCCAATTTCTGAAAATACTGATCCTATCATGAATAATGTAAAATTAATTGTGAGATAATTTCGTCAGTTCATTAAAGCGTAAAACTTTTGTTCACATTTGTCCCCACATATGCAATTATACATTTATGTCTAGATATAGGTATGAACTTGTGTAACATAAATAAATTAGATATTAGGTATAAACAAATAGTACATGATGAAGAACAGAATGGAAAGAAGGAGAAAGCAAAATATGATATTAGAGGAAGCGTCCTTTGAGTAAATAAATTATAGAAAAAATACCATAGTAAAATATACTTTTGAAAATAACAAAGATTTTTATTGAAGATATAGGAAAGGAACAAAAGAAAAACCTCAATAGAAAACTTGAGCCTCATAAATCGACAGTTTTTCAGCTGGGTTCAAAAACAAATAATTTTATTCATATCTAATATTCAAGCATAAAATATAAAGCAATTCTATACACTTACATAGCATTGTAAAATAGTTCATTGGTTGTAAATTGCGTAATAATACTGTAGCAATATTTTTATTTTGTTTTTGTACTTTATTGCTTTCTTGTAGATTATGGAATGTACAAAGACGCAAGCAATGAGAAGCTGAAAAGTTAAATCGATTCAACCGCTTGCCGAAATAAACGGTTACCTACCAAAAAGAAGTTACCATGTACAAATAACATTTATTTGTCCAACTATGCCTGTAAATACTCTGCTTCTTCATATTATTAGCCTCCATGTTTAGGTATTTGGCCAACGCCAAATTGTCCCTAAACTGCTGAGTTTAATAGCATGCATTGTTATGTTTAATCAATTATGAAATATTGGTTATTGGGTTTAATAATAGTGGCTATTATTATTTTCGTTGCGAATACCTTCAACATATGATATTATTTTAATTCAATTTTGATTTAAAGCGATATTATATAAAAATACAAATACGATGTTAAAAAACGAAAGAGCAGTTCGAAAATGATCTAAATATGCACTTCGCCACGGTACTGCAAACGGAACCACTGCCAAATTTGACATTGCGTAAGGCACAAAAATGAGCGGACAAAAAATGCAAAGAAAGAAATGAATAAAATTTTGAAACACCTATTTTATATCAGCAAATTCACTACATGTTACTACAACTAGTGTAAACATATTTGGGTCCCTCTTAGTTTCTACGAATTAACATAAATGTTTCTAGTTGTTGTCCGTTTTGAACTCGCAAGTTATTAGCAACAGCTGTGACACGTTCACGTAAATCATCAATAGTGTCCATTTTGGTGTGATACACTTAATTTTTCAAATATCCCCACAAAAAGAAGTCCAAAAGATTTAAGTCAGGAGATAGTGGCGGTCATGGTACCGGTCCTCGTTTTCCAATCCATTGTATTTCTTGAACTTTATTCAAGTACCCCTGAACATTGTGTCGAAAATGTGGGGCACCATCGTGCAAGAACTACATTCGGAGTCGGACAACTAAGGACACATCTTTCAGACGTCCAGGCAGATTATTTTGAAGAAACTCAAGATAATGAACCCCATCCATTTGATTTGGTAATATGAATGGTCCAATCAAGCGATCACCACAATCCCTGTCAAAACATTTAAGAAAAAGCGTTGTTGGAAATCATCCCATTAAATCGCGTGCGGATTTTCAAAATCTCAAACATGAGTACATCTCAATCTTATACATCCCATTCCGTGTAAAACTATCATAATCTGAAATTAACATCTAGCTGTAAATATGAGATTTTGATCATTCTCAAAATATAATTCGTAAGGGATAATCCATTGGTATTACGGCTTGGACACATTCTACATGGTACGGATATAATTGAATCTCGTATATAATACGCCACACAGTTGATTGAAACATTTCTTGTTGAGCGATTTGCTCTTATTCGGGGATTCTCTTCAACAATTGCTAAAATATGTCCTCAGCTACTGCAATACGCCGTGGATGCCCTGGACTTTCATTTCGTCCACGATTCGGTTGCAAATTTCCCATGTCACGCCTACATTGTACTACCGCGGTAAGAGTAGATGCATTTGACTATCGGGAAATTGTTGTGCGTACAGGCGAAAAACTGCTAAAGCATTTTGTGTTACTTCACCATAAATTAAAACGATATCCATCAATTCGTAGTTGCTATACACGTAATCCATTCTTGGCACTTGAAAAACTAATGTACCTAAACATTATCGCAAAAACGTTAATAATGAAATCGGATTTCAGTATTTGGAATTGCCTGCATTCCGATGACGGTAAAGCCTAAAGTGGTGTAAAGGTTGAAAATATTAAACTTCAATAATTTTTTTCTCGGAAACTATAAAGACAAATTTTTTTACGATATCTGCTCCATTTTTCATGACGTGTCTATTTCCAAGTCGTAAATCACCCTGTATAAATCCAAATGTAATTGTTTCATATCTAACGGTTTTGTAGATATCTCGAAAAATAACTTTCAGTCACAAAAGCCATTACCCTGACTAAATTTATATGTACTTTCTTTTATTTTCAATGAATGTGCAGGTAATTTCAAGTCGCTACGTATTTTCATTTTGCTACCTTATTTAAAGCTGCAATATATAGTTACAGTTAAAACATTGCATCGCTAAAGCAGTTTAAGAGCTTTGGAAATACCTACTACCTACATGATATTTTGTAAAAAGTATGTTATGACCTCCTAATATAATTCGTAAACGAAGATAATATGTGGAATTGTAAATAGACAATTATGAATATATTAGCATAAATTTACACCTCCTTCATATATTTAACACAAGATAGGAACTATAAAAAGTCGTAAAAGATAACAATTATATAATTTGTTTATTAGCAGCGCGTTAGCCTTATGATTGAATATTATACATTAATTATCATAAATACGATTAATTATAATAAATTATGTCACAGATACTTTCAATTAGGTGAAGGCAAGCTGCATAATATAAAATACTTATCTTACACTAGCGCATTGCTATACTGATGGCAGGCATACTGATAATAATCATACATTAGTACCGTTTCGACTGTAATATCATGTTGCCATTAAATAGAGGAGAAAATTATAGCTTTCAATAAGGGATCTTTCCATAGAAGTAGATAAATGTTTAGATTTTTTTAGTGTATTGTAAAGATTTTTAAGCTAATATAAATCAATTTTCCTACAATTCCTGTCAATGAAGTCATATTATGTTCTCTGATGCCAAATATCTAGGTATGCTACTGAACAATTCCATAGACAAAATTGTGTCAAATAATTATATAAAATAAAAAAATAAACTAAATTTACTAATCTGGTTTAATGAAATCATTCGATAAATACTTGGATTCACTCTTGAAATTGTGGGAACGAGAAAATTCGACCACAATAGATGTGATCTGATCTATTCCTGCATTTTTAGAATTGCTTCTTCAGATGGTTTCCTTTGAGTCAAATATCTAACTATAAAAATTATTGCAACTACAAATTACTTTTAATTAATATCGAATGTCATAAATGATGTTGATTTACCAAGAAATTTTAAATTAGATATGAGATTTACCTACTTCCAAAAAAAATCACTACTGAATACAATTTTGTCTATGGAATTGTTCATTAGCATACCAAGATATTGGGTATCAGAGAACATACAGATTACTTAATTGTTAGAAATTTTTGGAAAATTGATTTATATTAGTTTAAACACTTTTACAATACAGTATAGAAAAATACAAAAGCTAAGAATATATGGGTAGATATTGTGGGTGTAATTCAATACTGGTCGGAGCTTTACTTCGCAGATTAGTTTCAGGCGATATTGTTAATACCTAATAAAAATATATATAAATGTTTAGAATATAATGTAAATATGTACAGACGTTGGAGGATTAAATAAATCCAATATCTTTTACGTGGTTAAACAACTGGTTGCTCGTCGTCAGTTTAGAATTCTTGATTTCGAGAGATTTATCGTTGTCGTCTTCAGAATGCAAGCAATTCTACCAACAATATGTTACCTAGTTTGGAAACTATCTAATCAAGTAATAATATTGTGATTAAAAGTGACTATGCAAGTCCCTAGGGATAAAAAACAGAGTTACGTTGTAGCGAGTATATGGAAAATGAACTTTGCGCGTGAAAGAGCATCTGTAATGTAATCTAGAAATTATCAGCATTGTATAATACGTAATAGGTGTAAGAACAATTTTATTATGTACTGGGTGACTTTAACATATATATTTTCCTATTGTTTATTATTCTTACAATATTTAAGCTTACATCTATCTTCAAGTTATTTTTTATATCGTTGTTTAATTTAATTTGTTAAATATATTGCATATAAAATAAAAATATGCGTTTTGCAGATTGGTATAATATTCCTACGTAATATTCTGATATGGAAATATATTATCCTCAGATAATAGGGTACCAGTCCTAATAAAAAATGGGTCATATGAGCAACCAACTATTGCTGAGGAAGTTATTCATTCCTGCTAAAGTTATCCTTGAAAGGTATCCTTCCGTCTTTTCGTCAGCGATTCAAACAAATGACAGTTTGCATTCAGGCAGTTTGTTACAATACCTACTTTGTTGTGATATTTGTATAAGGTTTAGTGTAGTTGCCGGGAATAAAAGAATTTAAATTAGTTGGTCACGTGTTTTACTCTGATAAGCAGTCTAACGTTATGTACATGTTGACAAAAGTGGGAAATATGAATGTAGATATCATTACGTTTTTTTAATAACATGAATGTCGTTGATTATGTTTGATTAAAACTTCATACTCTATCATTCTTCTTCTCGGAGCAAAATTTTTATACATAATCTTGACGTAAATATTTATTTGGTCTACATATCTCCATCTCAGGTTGATACCGTGTATACCGACTTTTTCAAAGCATTTGACAAAGTTCATCATAAAACTCTTCTAATTAAATTAGGAAATGTTGGTATACATGGTAATCTGTTTCGGCGGATCAGATCATATTTACAAAATAGGTCACAATGTGTCAAAATAAATAATTCTACTTCTTGTTGTTATATTAATGTAACTTCAGGTGCTCCCCAGAGTACTCAACTAGGGTCACTATTGTTTTCACTTTTTATATATGAAATCGGTTGTTGTCTTTTTAATTCACATTATTGTTTATATGCCGATGATTTAAAATTATATACAGTTATTACTGACTGCATAAATTTTCAAGCGGATTTGAGTCGGTTGTATCATTATTGTGTGTTACATAAAATATATCTTAATGTTAATAAATACCACTATATTACTTTTTCTAGACTAAATATTAATATTTTATTCCCTCAAATTCTGTCAAAGACCTGAGAATAATATTGAATTATATATTAGCTTTCCATTGCCACGTTGAAGCTGCTGTTAGAAAAGCTTATAAAAATTTGGGTTTCATTATGAGGAACACTAAATCATTTATTAAGTTTCAATCAGTTATTTCATTATATAATTTTCTTGTAAGAAGTCATCTTGAATTTGCTTGTATAATTTGGGATCCAATATAATGTTAAGTACATTAATAGATTTTTTAAGTATAAGGCGCAATGCTATATCTGTTTTTAGTTAGTATAAGTAGAAAGTTTTTGTTATTACTAGTGCTCTTTAAGCATATAGATATTATTTAATTAGACAGACTGTAATAATTGTTAGTGTGATCCTGTAATTGGAATTTTTGTATAATTCTGTTGGATTACCGTTATTTAATAAATAAATAAATATTGATATTTTTACGTAATTTATTTTGTACTATAACAATGTGACTGGAGCAAAGCTTTTGTGCTACGAATTTCTGAAAATATAGACATTGATCAGTATTAACTTTTTAATTAAAAAAATGGAGGCATCATATTTAGTCATCTTAGATTTTGCTTTGGGTAAAATATTTTCTTGAGATAATAGTTATTTTCCGCTGTTTACACATACATAATAAACCTAATGCCCCGATTAAACTGACGCTATTAAAACGGCATTTTAAAATTACGACTTTTGCGCGGTGTGGCAATAAATACCTCTTTTGATTAACGACGCGGATCCAGTGCTTTAATCTAATAAGCCACCGCCATCACAAATATGTAATGTAAAATTCAAATTTATGGCGAGGTATTTGTCAACGAGGAATAAAACTCGAAGCGGTGCAAGTTTGTTACTCTATTTTCAACCCTTCGCATGTCAGATACGAAGGTCTGAGTTCTGGACAGGCACGCAACTTCGGTCAAGTTAACTGACCAACAACCCACGCGTTCAAGACTACTGTCACACGAGTTTTTATAAGCGATACGGTCAATTTCAAAATAATAAGCTGGGGCCCGTTCTTTGTGAACGTTGCTGTGTGAGCATACAGGTTTTATTGGGTCACTTTTATTTTGTATCTGTTGAATATATTTATAAAGGATGCCCTATCGGAATATCTTCTATCGAACATAATAATGGATGATGCTTAAAATTTTACGGGATTAGTAAGTCATTATATAATTTCATCGTTAAAGTCATTATTATATAGTATGAAAAATATTTCAATAATATGGGAATTTCTTTAATAACGTATGTTAATTTATATTTATATTGTCGATCCATTAAGCAATAGAAAATCATTTACCTAATTTTTCATGTTATTATTTAAATTCTTCTTTAAGTTGTATATACTTATGTAGTACTTATTGATAATTACACTTCCACTTCCTGTGCACTAAAGTACTACTGCACTAAAGTACTAGTACTGAGTGTCCGAAGTTGTAAAAATTTATACACCAACTATACTGATGATGGTGTAATTTACAGTAAGCCATAGTTTTGATACCATTTTCTAAAATAGCATAGGTCGAAGTAAAAATGAGTTTCTGAAAGTTTTGGGTTTTCAATACCGAAAAAATATACTAAGTAAGGCTTAGAATAGATGCAACATTGCATTAATTCTAAATATTCTATAATAATTCTAAAATTATGTGGTTTACTAAAAAAAATTGAAAATATGAAACACTAGTTTATTTCCTTATTTTGAAAGATTTAGTTACTGATACGGTATACAGTAGTCTAAAGGAAAAAATGACACAGCAGAATTATTAAAATTTCTTCTTCTTTAAGTATGTAAATGAATTAAAAATTCTAATAATGTTATGCAGTTTATATAGGTAATGGAAAATCTCATCAGCAGTTACTTTTGTTTGTACAGGTGCAGAAAAACTGTAAATTTGATTTCTCATCTTATGTAATGAAGGAAATACTTATATCTTTTGGAACTTTTATGCATTGATTTTTATTGAAGTTAGTGCATTTTAAACTCATTATTTCGCTTAGGTATATTAGAATGATATAGCAGTACTATATTTTACTGTATTTTTTTCACCGAATAATATTATTTTTTAAAGTTTCGGCAGATTGAGTATCATCTTATTCCTATATGGTTTATCTTTTTTTATGTAATTTCACGAAATTTTCTTTTAATAATTACATTACAAAATACTTGCTAGAAGTTGCTTTTAAATTATGTTTCACAATTTACCAACAAACTGTTTCAAATTTTCTCTACGGCTGTTATTATTACCCCGTTGATCTCTATCGATATGATTGTATAAATTCACTAGGCAGATCACTTGAAAACTTAGTCACATTTAATTGCTAGTAGTCAAAATAATAGTATTGCGAAATTTATAAATGCAAAAAAGATCCGTAAGGTAAAGTTTGCCCCATTTTTGAAAAATAAAAATTACGCGATGTGAGTTACAAAAAACTTTAATGTATTTGTCGAGTTGAGTTGTTGCTCTGCTTCATTTTTACCCAAATAATTTGGTCAGTTTTACCCTGCCTGACTCCATATATTATGGTTATATGATTATATGTGACATTGAAATATCTTCTTTAGTAAGAAGGTGTCTACTTTCAAAGAAGAATTTATGCTATGTTATTTTTTTGTAATGTACCTAATATAGGTAACGGGTGTGCCAACTAAAAACATATTTTAAAGACCTCGCAACTTCTGTTTATACCTGAGGTGCCCATAAACTTTCTTAGTTCAAATGGAACACCCTGTTTTTGAAATCCTCGTGTAATTTTAAACATATTTCATGTATAACAATAATCACTATAGATATTGTTTGATCTTCATCGTAAGGAACATAATCTAGGATCCTTTATTCGTAATATTCAATTTAACTGACAAAAGTATTAAAACTATTACTACATGTTATAATACAAGTTTGAATAAAATATTTTTAGAAACCCAACAAAAAGCTTATACACCCGGTATATGTGCGCCCCTTGTAAGTTGCAATGTTAATTCATTGTATTGGATTGCCTTGTATCATTAAATAAATAAATTAAATAAAAAAAACAATTTTATGTCATGAATTGCCTATAATTGCTAACTAAAATCACACGGTTAGATTATTGCATTCAAAGAAATCTTAACGCAAATGTCTTAAGCGTAGACAGATGTTGTGGCATTGTTAACGATGCTTTGAAAAATTAAAAGGAATACAATACTGAACACTATCATGCTTTGGAAAAATAGATGGAAGAAAATTGATATCATGATACATAACATGAAATTAATGAGCAATTGAAATAATTTGAAATATGTAGAAACCTTAAGCTGTGAATGTGAAGTTAATATATTTTTTACGAAAAGTAGCTAATACAAATTATTAGTTATAAAAATATGTGTTACATAAGAATATATTTATATTTCCTTGTAGTGTTATTTCCATAATAATTCCATTGTTTATGTACCTCAATTTGAGCATTGTTTTATAAAGGAAGTACCTACTTACTGTATCTTAGCACCTGATTTTGTTGTTTTAATTTATTTTATTATCTAATTCTTCTATCTAATAGTTGTATATCTCCTATATCTGAAGTAGGATGTAAATGTATAACTCTGAATACTCTTAAAATGAGAAACAAGCGATTAATATTTTTATCCATAAAATACCAAAACCGAAGCCATTTACATGCCTACAAACAATTAATTCTACAGAAAACACGTGCAGCAAACCTACGTTTGGTCGGAACCCAGCAGGTTAGAAATAACTCATAACAAATGCTACATTGTCGCATTTCTGCTATGCCGAGGCTAATTATGTTTCCTGAAATATGATGCAATTTGTACGAAAGTACGACACACACAGGTAGTTAGATGTTGGTGTTCTCATAGTAAATTTCATTTGGTGAAATCGATTAAACGTGCCATGTCAGATCTCGGTCGCTGATAAAAGTACACTTGACCCCCTACTGGTCCTGCTTTGCGTACATAAAACGGCACCACACCGTATAGCCTCCTCCGGATCAATTGCGGTGCCGCACACTCGTCGGCTAATTGCATAGAACACTTAATAAGTTTTGTGGACGGGAACTGTTGTATTTTTAAATTTGTACCAGTAACTTTTGTAACTTCGTTTATTTTAAAATAGTAACAAACTATAGATATAAGTACAATCGTTTTCGGTAGGCGAAATGGGCAATAAAACATTGGTTGGGAGAAATGTATACATTTATTTCATTTCAACTTATACCTGCTTATCACAAATATAACTAGGTGGTAACTGGTGGGCCAGCCCAAATTATGCTAGGAAGGACGTCTTTAGGAGTGCAAGTGCAGTGGAAATGTTAAAGTAGTGCAGGTATGTCGGTCGGTACTCTTTTTATTTTGGAAATACTCCAAAACATTTCACACAAGTTTCCTATTTTGCTCGTACAAAACGCAATAAGCCATTTTCAAATTTCGTTAAAACTGTATAACACACACACACCACAACATAAGAATTAACACAACAGAACGCAATAATGCAATAGAATGATCAACACTTTCCAACTATTTCAAGTTTGGCTCTGTTCAACTGTCAGTTTTTGACAAGAAGCACATTTTATCGGCCATCTCTAGTGCAGGCAATTTCTCCGTAACTTTAGACGTACCGTATTAAGGGGCGGTGTTCCTGAGTGTGACTTACGTATATTACAAACAAGTGGAAAGGGCTCAGAGGTATATGTCGGGTTTCACCAACGTTTTATTGCCTAATTCGCCTTCCAAAAATGATTCTATACAGGATGTCTTATAGCTAGCTGCCAACCCTGGATAAGCCGATTCTATGATCAAAACTAAGTAAAAAAGTTCATATAAACATGGGTCCGGAAATGCTTCCTAAGGGACCCATTGAAGAGGGAGGAATGGAAATAATTTTTTTTCAATATCTCTCAATCGCGTTGTGATAAATGAATGAAATTTGGTATACACAGCTAAATTTTGATGAGCAATTTGATGGACTTATCCATTTATTTCCACAAGGTCCATTGGGGTGGGTACGGGGGGTGCCCTTGGTATTTTGCGTGTGTAACTTTTTTGCAGCTTAGTGTATCTATCTGACTATCAAAACAATAGATTCTCCTACCTGTTTTATTTGAAAAAGGTATACTTTGCTGAAGTCGGTAGGAGTAACCATTTTTGAAATAATCCTATTTGAAATCCCCAGTGCACCGAGTAGAAACTGTTTTGGTTTTAGGTAAAGTGCCTTTTCTGCTAAAAATATAGCAAAATGTTACTTGAAAAAGTTGTTCAGAATGGTAAATTATGGAGACGTGAAAAATTTCGAGAAGATCGGCGAGGTTTGATGAAACCATTTTTCAACAAAGTAGGTACAAAGATTTTACCAAAGCAGGTCGATCTTTTTGAAATTTCGTACGTCTCTATAATTTACCATTCTGAACAACTTTTTCAAGGAACATATTGCTATATTTTCAGCAGAAAAGGCACTTTACCTAAAACCAAAACAGTTTTTACTCGGTGCACTGAGCATTTCAAATAGGATTATATCAAAAATGATTACTCCTACAACAAAGTATACCTTTTTCAAATAAAACAGGTAGGAGAATCGATTGTTTCGATAGTCAGATGGATACACAAAGCTGCAAAAAAGTTACACACGCAAAATACCAAGGGCCCCTCCGTACCCACCCCATGGACCTTGTGGAAATAAATGAATTAGTCCATCAAATTGCTCATCAAAATTTAGCTGTGTATACCAAATTTGATTCATTTATCACAACGCGATTGAGAGATATTGCAAAAAAATGATTTCCATTCCTCCCTCTTCAATGGGTCCCTGTGCCCTTAGGAAGCATTTGCGGACCCATGTTCATATGAACTTTTTTACTTAGTTTTGATCATAGAATCGGCCTGTTTAGGGTTGGCAGCTAATTATGAGACACCCTGTATATATATCGAAAGTGAGTGTACTAACTTAAGGGCACTGTATTCTTAAAATAGTGTTTTCAGCATATAATAAATATTCATGTAATCAGTAATGAAAAGCATGAGTTACATAAAATCATGTTTCATAACGTATTATATGCAAAATTTTTTCTAATTCTGACGAAAAATGGGAAATACAAGTTTTTAATTTTGATCATTTACAAGTATAATTTAAATAACAATTATCTAGTAGGTCAGTTTAAGTATTCTTGTTATTTGGCACGACTTTTAATATACGCTGATCTATTCTGTGACGCTGATCGTTACTATTACCATTTATTAGGAAAAAATGTGTGATTTACATTCTGATTCTGACGATATGCCGAGCAATATCGGAGAAGCGGCAAGAAATGTCGTATGTTCACTGATTTCTGAAAAATCCAAAGCGGTACCTATATGACTTGGCTTATGAAAAATTTGACAAATGGCGTGAACAGTAAAAAAAAAACAGTAAAAAGAAAAGTAAAACACGTCAATGAGAAAGTACTATTAGCATATTTTGAAGGTAAGAAGAATTTGAAGGCTTCTATGCTATGGACACATACATGTTGAGAACTGAGATGTCTTTAAAAAAAGGTATAGACATTAAAACATACAATAGCTTGATAGCATTTTTGAAAAGGCAGTCCGATAGATACCACCCTAAGAAATCAAATGTTTTTTCAAAAGTAAATATTGCGAAGTTTTTGACGGAGGTGGATGACAATTTTTAATGGTTAAAAATGCTTCATTGCTTTAAGTTGTGTTGGTTGTGGGAGTAGCCGACGCATGTCGGAAGTCAAAATTAACATTTTTACGTGTTGAAGATGAGGACACGTATTTTCGAGTAAATATTTCAAATACAAAAACTACAGTAATTCGTGAATTTCTTCTAATCACCCCGGGAGATATAGAAGGACTAAAATTCGTTGACATTATCAGGAAGTATAGAAACATACATACATAAACACAATAAATTCTTTGTTAGATATATAATGTTAAATGTGGTGTACAACCAGTAGGAATTAATAATATTGGTCAGTTACCAAAGATGATTGCTCAAATGATTGGTTTCCCGAATTCTGAATTATTGACGGGGAACTGTTTCAGAAGATCTTCGCTTGCAGATTCTGGAGTCAATATTTTAAAAAGAGAACAACACGGCGGCTGGAAAACAAATTCTGTTACAGAAGGATATGTAGAAAATTCTATAAAAAATAAAGAAAAAACAGTTTCCGGGGATATCCTTTTGGAGAACCGTGTAATACCAATAATATATCACAGAATATTACTGCAAGTGCAACAAATAAGCTTTCTTCTGGAAATAGTTTCACTAACTGTACCAACTGCGTTGTGAATATTTATAATTAAATAATAATAATTAATAAATAATTAATAGTGTTATTTTAAAATTACTGACTTAAATAAAAGTAACTTTATTACTATTCTGTGGTATTTTGTTTAATTCTTTTTTGCAATTAGTCACATAACGTATTTTTCGTAACCAGTTGCATAATGGTTTTCATTATGTAATTAGTTACATAAGAGAGTACAACATTTTGACACTTGTGTCGATAACAAAATATGTTACTTTATATGTCAAAATTAGAAAAAAATAATTTTGCAACTGAATAATACAGAGCTTAGCATATAACAGAAATGTTATCTCATGCCATCTGTGAATATTCAAAGGTACCGAAGTAAAACGAAGATATAACGACAAAAAGCGGTCTAACCATCAAATTTTTAGGTATAGAAATCTTTCAAAATACATATTTTTTAAATTTAACTGGAAATCTATATATTGTTATAACATAAACTTACATAGTTTTGCATATAAGATTGTTCACTAAGTATGTGAAATAATTGTTGTATGTTGAAAATAATTTGGAGTTAGAACAGCAGTAATGTGTGTCTATTTTAAACATTATTTTATTAGAAGAGTGGTTAAACAAAACATAAATAATTTTATTTTTTATGTTACTTTCGTTCTACGTGTTTTATTTTTCGTTTGGGATTTCTGTACGTAAACATTACAAATTCGATCATTTTATGGCGAGAAATACGGCGATCTTAACTTAAGAAGCAAAAAACCCACACACAGAATAAGCTCAGTAACACACTTTCGATTTAACTGTGCATTTAGGCCTAGTGGTTCAGCTGCGTGTAATTTTTTACTAAAATCTAACTTGTTAACTGCGCGGTTCAATTGCAAGTGAACCACCGGCCTAAGGCCGGCATTATCCAACTGTCTGGTAAATTTACTGATCAGATAAAATTATATTTGTATATTTAACAGTAGTTGAATAATTCCAGCCTAAAAGCATTTGTTTAATAAAGCTAATGTCATTTTCCTAAGAGTGTTGCCAATAGCAAATAACTTTATGTACCAAATTTGATTAAACAATGTACCAGGTTAGGTCTGAAATATTTCGTTTCTACACAAAAATGATTACTCCTCTACGGATAACAATAAATAATAAACAGAAAAATATCCCAAAACACTATACATTTTTATATGAACAATACCCTTAGAGAAAATATAAATTCTTTTAATTTTTCTACTATCACTGAAAACGATGTACTGAAATATTTATACAAAATTAAAACGGCTTCTCAATGATGGTTTAAATATTAAAATGATATTATACTGTTGTTCTTTCATCATACCATATTTAACTCATATTGTTAATTCATGTCTCACGCAAAATGTCTTTCCGGATGTATGGAAGTTAGCACTTATAAAACCAATTCCGAAAGTTTGTAACCCCCAGGAATTTAAAGATCTGTGTCCTATTAGCATTTTGCTAATATTATCAAAAGTATTGGAAATAGTGGTCGATCTGCAGATTCGGGTTTATGTGGAGAAACTAAACATTTACCTCAACTCCAGTCGGACTTTAGCCCGCTCTATAGCTGTGAAACTGCACTATCGCATATTGTTGATGATATTTTGAGAGGTGTGGATAAGTTAACTGTTTTAACTGGTAATTAGGTATAAAAATTTATTTATTTTATGAGTTATTATACTAACAATGTATATCTTATTCATTTAAATGTTAGCTTCGCGATTTAGAAGCATTCTTTGCTAGTCAATTGTGCTGCTAAATCGAGAGATTTAGTCGCAGTATTTTCCATTCAGACGCGCAACTAAATTACCAGTGTGCAAGAGCTTTTATGGTGACACTCCCAGTGTATAAAAACATAACAAATAATTCGCTATCAGTGTAATTATTGTGATGAAATACTTAACCGTTTGTCAAAATACACTTCGAATAAAAAATCTGACTATTTTAAAACATCGCACGTAAACTGAAAATAAGACAAACAATAACAAAAAATCGTGAACATTGAGATGGCACATACAGCGGTTTTTACAGCCCCGGTAGCCGAGTAGGCTGTTGTTTGCTAAGCGCTGAGTAAACTAAATACACCCTGCTGCTGAACGCTATCTCATTTCTTCGCCAATGGATTGAATCACGCGTCGGTGAAAACCTGTATGTGTGTCATCCCCTATAAATTGTGTCGATTCGGCTGCCGAGTCGGCATAAACCACTCTGTGTCATCGCCTTAAAGGTCGCGCAGAGCACGGACCTGCAAAAACTGTTCATAAATGTACCCATGTTATTTAATGGAGCATTGTACACTAGACCTGCACCAGCACGTACCGTCACCTGCAACAACCGTCAATGCAGGTTGTGTCGGTGACCTGCAATTTCTATACCTGGCCGCGCTAGTCCTACGTAATGTACCTAAACTGTTAAAGGTCGCGTTCATTAGAAATCGAAGTAATATCATGGATCAGCACAGCGCGGACCTGCAAACCTGCACGACTTCGCACACACCACCAACAACTTTTTGTGCAGGTTAACTGTGTGGCAGACGTTTTTAAGTAGTAGTTAAGTGCAGTTCGGAAGAAGAAATTTTTATTTTAGCGATGTTGTATGAAGAGAAGGAGCGCAAAGAAGCTACAAAAATGAGAAAGTTTTGGACTCTATCAATAAAAGCTGTATAGTAAATTTTATCAATTGTTTTCTGTACTGGAGAGAGATCAACAAAAAATTTTTTCAGTATTTTCGAATGTAATAAAAAAATGTTTCGAGCTCTTGGATCTTCCTCGCCTACAGCACTAAAACACAAGATTTCGCAAAGCAGTGTCATCTGACGAAAGACTTGCAGTTTGTCTAAGGTATAGAGGTTGTTGATAAGCGAAGGTCCCCAACAGTCCTGCGACACATTCTACGACCTGCAGTAACGATTGCTGCAGGTGACGGTACATGCTGGTGCTGGAATATCGCACACTAGGATGCTCCATTAAATAACATGGGAACCTTAACGAGCAGGCTTTGCAGGTCCATGCTGGTCCACGCAGGTATAATGTGCACAATATTTTAGAAATATTTTATCATTTAAGTTGTTGATGTGTCGCTGAACTATCGGTCACCCCCGCTTATCAGCAACCTCTATTTACTTACACTAAACAAACTACAAGTCTTTCATCAAATGACACTGCTCTGCGAAATCTTGTGTTTCGGTGCTGTAGACCAGGACGATCCAAGTACTCGAAACATTTTTTATATTTCACTTCCTTATAATTTAGTTATAATAGCTAGGATATGAGATATATAAACATACCCATATAACCCCGGACATTCATAATGCCCACTGTCATGGCAGCAGGCAAAATGGATCTTGCAGATGTGAACCCGAAAATAATGACGTTTGGATTGTTATGGATGTTTGAAAATACCTAGCACTGACGTATTACAGCAGTCAACATCTCAAATCAAAAAACGTTGAAGCTATGACTGATTTTTATTTCGTATGAAGTAAAATATAAAATCTTTTATGCACCACTGGCGTTAGTGGATGATTGTGCCCATCAGGCGACAGTTGTCTACATAACTCTCTTTGCTGCATAAATAGCTATTTTGTGATAGTCCTTAATACTAAAAAATTCATCTGTCTCCAGTTTAGAAAATAAATGATTTAGTTCACCATCCAGCTTTCTCTTTTTGTTGAACCCAAAACTTTCTCATTTTCCTGGCTTCCTTCTCCTCTTCCTTTTCATACCACATTGCTAAAATAAAAATTGTAGGATCGCACTGTGCTGATTCGTGCAGGCATAATATGCACAAGAGCATAATAAAGAACTAAAAAATATTTTCGTGAAATGACAAAGGTAGTATCGTGTCTTATCTTAAGAATTATTTAACTTCTGTATGTGTACTTATATAACGCGGAAAAAAAATATATTGATTTTGATGGGGAAGATAAATTTGTCGCAATTAAGAACTAAATTCCTCACTTAATCACGAACAAACGATCAAATGGCTAGTGCCTTATCAGCTCAATTACGTCGCAAGTTAAATTAACTATCAAATTTATTTTCCACATTTCACTGAAATATTGTACAATAAAACAGCTAATCTCTATGTCAGCCAAATTCACGCAAGATACATTTAGATTTACGATAAAGGAATATGAAGTAATCCAGGTTTACTTATTCGAGAAAAATAAAAAGTTGGTTAATTTTTTCGTAAATCGCACGTAACAATATTAATTTGAGATTAATCATTTACGTTGATTAATACCTACTACGTGTTACATATAAAAGTATACATAATTTTAATGAATTTATTAACCAATAAGAATATTTCACTTAAATATACGACATTTTTTCAATTATACAGTTTCATAATATTAACGTACTTTTACGTTAATTTCAAAATAAGTTTATTAGACCAATTTTTTGAAAAATTTAAGTAGCCACAGTAATTATTATTACTTGTATTGTTTACCTATATTTATCAATTTGGCTTCAAAAACTTCTTATACTTTTATTAGAGTAATTCATGCATTTGATACATTGAATCTGCTTTTATGGGCAATATTAAAGTACGAGGTGTGATCAAAAAGAAACCGGAATTTTATAATATCTCGGGTTGTATTAGCCCAATTCGTCCGATATTTTCTTTGTTCTGTATGAAAAGTATCTATAGATTATTATTATATACATGTGTTTTGGTACGATTAGTAATTATCTATTTTCTTCAAAAATAGAACAGGGAATTTGCATTTGCATTTTGCTGTAAGAACGGAATAAAGTGCCACAATGTTTTAGAAATGTTATATTGCTTTTGGTGACTCTGATATAAGCAAAACAAGAGTTTACGAGTGGTACAAGCGTTTCCAAAAAGGTAATGGAAACGTTGAAGATGACGAGCGCCCTAGACGCCCCAGCATATTAACAACTCTGATAAAAATGTGAAAATTATGAAAGAAATGATTATGAACGATCGTCGAATCACAATTAGAGAAATCTCAGATAATGTTGACATATAATGATTTTTTTTTGAGTGCGAAACTAGTGGCAACTAAATTTGTTCTAAAATTGCTGAATTTGGAACAAAAACTGCGGCGAATGGAGTCACTAAATGATAAAAACGACGGAAGATTTATGATTTTTTAAAAAGAAATAAATAATTGCCGGTTGCACCAAAACACATGTAAATAACCTTTGTGACAGGTGACAACAAACTGAACATCCGATATGGCTAATAATGTATAGATACTTTTCAGACATGATTACCAACACAACAATGGAAATATCGAACGAATCGGACAATACAACCCGAGATACGATATTTTCGTATTTTTGATAACATCACGTACGTCGTGCAAATTTTGTTAATTTATTTCTTTGAGAAAAGCGCGCCCTTTAATTTAATAATTAATAATATATTCTAGGTACTCGTAAGGGCATCCCACAACGCTCAGTTCTAGGACTAGGTATTATTGATTATTTACAATTTTCCATAATCATCTTATTCCTTATAAATGAATCAGTAAATTTAAGGCTATTTTCACTGACAACAAATTTAACAAATTTTTGTGCAGAGTTTTGAGCGTCAATATTATTTTGACTAATTGTGCGAGATACCTAAGATAGACTATCATTACATATTAACAAATATTAAAAGAGGGTTATACAGTTCTTGACACTATACATGCTAATCGACTTTTTAAATTGGATAAAGTTGAAATTCATTAGCTAAGTCATTTAAACTATCATAATATCATGTACAACATCATTTTGTCAGCATTTGGTAAGAGTTTGGCATTCATATAAGTTATATTTTAAAACAATTTATTCGTTAAAATTGCTAATCTATTAAATACATAAAATTATAAAGTAGATACCTAATTAATAGAAGCGAGAATTTTATTTATTTAGTTAGAAACAAAATTGTTGAAAGAAAATAGAAATATTTATATACACATTAGGCAATGATAAGTATTGTAGGATTAATAAAAACAAATCATATAATTTGGGTTTTGACAGTAATAAGTTAATTGATATTGATGGCTTCTTAAGTAAAAGGTAATAAATATCTACCGTCTATGATTTTAATTCGCCTGTAATCGTGATACAGTCATAAATTTAATTTATACTAGGTAAATATTAGTAAAAATTTTTATTTGGGTTGTTGACACATATTTACAGCCGTTGCTTATGAAACCTGTAAAAATTTTATTTACAAATAGGTGTTTACTGTGTGAAAAAAATTTATAGCATTGATATTGATTTCAAAATTGACACGCATCTATCTGATAGGTAACAAAAATATGATTCATAAAACCTTTATGTTGCAGCAAGTTTTACCTGCCTAAGAGAGTAAGGAAACTAATTGATAATGTTTGAAATGGTGAAAGCTATAAACTTTTAATTTGAATATTACTACTTCAATTAATGATAAATAATTGTGCTTAATGTCCTTAATTTTATTTGTGCCCCTACTGCAGGCTAATACTGGTCTGCGAGCAGTTGTCAATGGTTAAACAATGTCGGGTTGGTTGCTACGTCGTTGGTTTAAGTTTCTTGTTTACATTTTGAGAGATATATCGTTTTCGTCTAACTATAAAACTGAGTTACTTCTGAGCAGGGTTGCCACCCGTCCCGTATTTCAAGAGACAGTCCCGTATTTCAGTCACATGTCCCGCGTCCCGTCGTTAGTTCATACGGAACGCTAAAAGTATCGTATTTTGGTATTCAGAAAAATAAAATCTCAATCCACACCCAAGCAATCATTTGCATAAATTATTTTTGGCCAAAAATATAATGACAATAACATTTAAGTGTCGGACAACAGCACTGACAGATTTAGTGTCAGTGCTTAGACAGATCTGGCGCCAAGAAGAAAAGTGTCAAGTTTACTTAAATCTAAAGTTTCTATTCTTGCCAAATGCCTTGTTTTGTTGTCTTTGTTACTTGTATGGTGATTGGTGACTCCTCATTTATGTGTTATTCTATCTAACAGTTGAGTTTTCCAGTGTCTTGCGCGGTGCTTTACAATAATTTGGCAATTATTTTAAATTATTTACTTCTTGTTTTAAGCGCGCACTAGATAATTATTAAGGTAAGTGCCTAAGGAGCTTAGGATAGTTTAAAAATTTTTAAAATTATTTATTTATAATCATTTAAAAATTAAAGGATATGGATAAATATTAATTGGGACCTCGGAAAAGGACCATCTACGCCACCAAAAAAAGCAAAGCGCCTCTGCAGCTATCGACCAACGTGGCAGACTGAGTATATTTGACTAATAAAGGGTTCAAACGATTTTTGTGCAAGATCTCTACTATACAAAAAAGATTTTTCAATTAGTCACGGTGGCCTTAGTGATGTCAAACTGCACTCTAATACAAAAGAGCATAGAAGACGTGAAAATGTCGAAAAATCTTCTCAAGTTTTAACCAAATTTTTTGCAAACAGAGAAAATATTCAAGAAACTAACGATGTTACTGCAGAAGAGCTTCGGCAAATCTACCACTGCGTTAAACATAGTCAATCTTACAATTCGTTAGATAGTGGGCTCAAACTTTTACCAAAAATTATAAGATTCTGAACTACTAAAAAAAATATTGTCACAGAATTTGCCCCGTTCGCACCCAATTCGACGACTGTGGTATCGCGAAACGCTCCGATCGCCCCTACACGTTTAACTTATTTTAAGCAATTTGACCTTGAAAATTTCAAAATTGTCGTCTGCGGCGCTAACCTCTCCCCTCTCTACAACTTATATAGTAAAAAAATAATGTGTCTCGTATCTTAAAATTCAAAAGGTGGCAACCCTGCTTCTGAGGAAGATAATGATATCGAAATATCAAGAACCCAATTAATAATGTGGCTAATTTAAATCTATCTATGGAATATTAGCTTGCCATATTTTAGTGAATGTTCTACAACCATTGAAAAATTAAGTCCTGAGGGTTTCCGAATACCTATAGCTGAAGATAAAACAGTACGATTTGATATTCTATATTAATATTAGTGTCTAATAGTTTTTGTTGGTAGTTACCAATGGTTGAACAATTTCCAAGTTGGTCGCCATGCATTTGTTTACGTTTCTCGACAATTCAAGAGAAAACATTCAGTTTAAATCCCGTCAGCATTTATATTAGTTGTGAGCACTGGTCCATGATATTTTAGTGGTTTGAAGTGTCCTGTGTGAAAAATAGAGATGGTCGTGCCTTATTTTTTGAATGTAGGCTTTTCCATTTTTTTTATCCAAAAATTATAAATTCTAAATAATTTTACAGTAAAATAATATCTTCTTACGATATTAGTACTACCACAGAATAACCATAGACTCTTTTGACTTGACTTGAAAATGATATTAGAAGTAGTGTGGCCCAATTAATATGCACCCTTGCAAATGATATCCATGATCCGATTTGTTTACTGGAGATAGCTTAAAATGTATAATATTTAAATTCATTTTTAATTTGTAATGTTTACGTTTAAAATACTTATATTTTTGTGGTGCTAAAATTTAATGAAATGTGTAAACAATTTTTTTTTTTACAATCTAATTTAGTATCTGCTAAAATGAGAGGGTTTGTGCTAAGTTTAAATTCAAAAAATTCTTAGTACATTTTTCTTATATAACTATTTGACGATAAAAATAATAGATAGGCAACATAAAATTGTCGTGTTTCTAAATATAGCTTCCCATGAAAAATACTAGTGTAAATACACTGTAGATAAAACGGTTACACTTTTGTCTTCCAAAATTTTCTTTCGACATTTAAGTATCAGTTACATATTTTAGATTATGTATTACATAATTATTTCTTTGTATAAAGCATTTTCTATTCATAATTGGTATTTAATTATATAAAAGTTAGTTATTTTTTTACACTCAGGTACCTACTATACTGGTGTAAATTGTACTTATACGAGGCATTAATCAAAGTTTATTTTAATACTAGATATTTGAGATGCAACGAATAGTGATTTAGCCGAATATCGAATACGAATATTTGGTAGATAGTTTTCAGCCGAACCGCCGAATAATCGGGAGAAGCCGAATCCGATTGCGATTTTTTGCTACAGTGCAAGTAAAGAAATACCAACGAGAATGATCAATGTTTAAAGAAATACACCAAAGTTTTTGAAACTGATGAAGTCGCTACTGCCAATATTCAAACTGAAGAGGTGTAGAAAAAGTGCAAATGAGATAGATCTTTATAAATGGTAGTCTGCAAACCCAAAACAATTTTCAAATCTAGCGAAGTCTGTTAAAACGTATCTTTCGTCTCCTTGCATTAGTGTCTATAGTGAGATATTATTTTAGAAAGCTGTCTACGAAGAAAAACGCAATCGTCTGCGACCAACAAACACAGAAAAACTGGTTTTTATTTACCACAATGTACCTCACTCATTTTAAATATTAGATAATGTAATACTCTCTTATCAAATCGTAATTTTTTCATTGAAAAGTGTTTTTATTTTAATTATTAGTTAGGTATTCGGTACTCAGCTAAACACAGGGTGTTAAAAAAGAGTGTAAAATCTTTCAGGAGGTAATAGTATGAACCAAAATAAGTAGAAAAGTCTTAATAAACATGGGTCCGCAAAGTAACGGTTGCGGAGATATGGACCAGTATTCGTTTCTCAAATATTTTATTTTATTAAGAATAAACCGACAAAGGAAGCTTAAAACAAACAAAAAACAAAGTTACAGAAGATGTTCAAAGTGCCCTCCGTCCATTTCCAAGCAGGCACGACATCTTCGTCTCAACGATATTCGAACTCTTTCGAAAATACCCTTCTTGGTTTGGATTTCCTGACCCTTTTGATTAATCCGTAGCTGCAGCTCTTTCAGGCTATTTACAGGAGTACCGTACACTAATGTTTTCAAATATCCTCAAACAAAGAAATCTAGAGGATTCAGATCAGACAATCTTGGAGGTCATAAAACAGGTCCGGCCCTTCCTACCCCTCTATGTGGAAAAGTTTGGTGTAAATGCTCTCTAACGGTCATGGAAAAATGGACAGGAGCACCATCATGCTGGAACCGCATTTGTTACCTCTGATTCAAAGAAATGTCTTTCAAAAACTCATACAGTGCGTTCTGCAGAAATTTGAGATAAGCAGCGCCTGTTAATCGGAATGGTAAAACAACAGGACCTAGAAACCTGTCACCTACAATACCCATCCAAATGTTTAATGAAAACAACGTGCCTGATATCCAGGTTCTATTAGAGCATGAGGATTTTCGTCGGCCCAAATATGCGTATTGTGAAAATTAAACACACACATTTCTTGTGAACCCGGCCGCATCAGTAAAAAGAATGTTTGCAAGAAAACGGGAGTCTTCAGCATCGTGACGTAGAAACCAGCGGCAAAAAACCAAACGTGCTTGATGATAATTTATTGGATTTAAGGCCTGTACTGGTTGCACATGGTATGGATAAAGCAGTTGCTCGTGAAGAATTCTCCAAACAAGAGGGCCACTAATTCCTACCTCGGCTGATATTCTCCGCACACTCATACATGGATTCTGCTCTACCAGTGCTAGAATTTCTTCTTCAGTTCTAGGAGTGGATACGGACCTTGGTCTTCCGGATAAATGGCACTGTTTGCTCAAGGAATCGGTATCACGCAATCTTTGGTGAATTTTTCCAAACATGCGTTGTGAAGGAATCTGGCGATTTGGATAAGCGTCAACATAAAAGCGTCGCGCTTCGGTGGTGTTCCCATTAGCACGGCTAGACATGAAATGCATGTCTGTTAATTAACATGCTAATTTTGGTTCATACTATTACCTCCTTAAATATTTTACACTCTTTTTTAACACCCTGTATAATAGATAGTATTCGGTCGAATACCTACCGAATATTACAAAAATAGCCGAATAAGCCGAATAGTGATCAAATACTCAATGCATTTTTACTAGGTATTTTTAGAAAATATAATTTTTGCTGGAATTTTTTAAACATTTTTCTGATGTTGAAGACAAATATTAAGAAGAATCTACCTAGGTACATATTTTTGCAACGAGTAAGTTTTCGATAATTTAAACATAATCACATTTCATTCGCAGACGGTTTATGACAGTTTCAAATTGTTCAAATAAACGACTGATGGTTACTCAACAACAGTAAGTATGAAAAATGTTTTTTTTTTACTAGAAGTTAGCTTCCTGTTAAAAAGTGATACTGGATCAATAACTGTGTACCTAATGGTTTAAAATAATTTACCTATATATTCTCTAATTACTACCTAGAAAAGTTTAAGAAATAAACGCAAGGTGTTAAAACCCCCGGAATAAACATGTAAACAGCAGAAAGTGTGTGGGCGCATTATCTAATTCAAGCTGTTAGTACCCGGTATTTCCATAAAGCTAATTAATTATTTACAATTTTAATTAATTTTATGAATATGTCCGGGTGTTAGAATTTAAGAAGAGAAAGCCAATTCCCATAGTAATAATATAGATATAATCTGATTTCAAAATAAATTCTTAAGGAAATTGACTGAAAAAATATTGTATTTTATTATATTCACTCATAGGATAACTTTTAAATTCTTTGTATAATTATGAAATATTTTAACATTTGTTTTTAGGTAATGTTACATTAAGATAAATTTTAGAGTGACCGTATAGGAAACATACATATTTTTAATTAATATAATCAAAATGTGTTAAGAATTCTATTCATAATTTTAGAGTTTATAAAACGTGATCCTGGCTCTGAATATAAATGTAGATAATTTTAAAATGAAATAATAGCTTTTTAATTTATAAATCATGCGTTCGCGGAACCCAGATTTATAAATTTGAACGTGTTCTGAATCCGTCCCATGCATCTCCGGACCTGATACAGAATTTTTAATCCCACGCATGCGTATTTTACTAATATAGTTTAGTACCTAGTTGTTGCAAGAACTGGATCTAGATTAGATGTCTTACATATTCGGGCTATTTTCAAAAATATTTATATGTAGAAACATTATATTAATCTATTAAAATGATTTCATATAAATGACACAACTTCATTAAATGCACTTCTATATAGGGTGATCCCGAATAATATGCAAAAAAATGAGGGTAGATTGTACGACTAATTTTAATAGGGGCTCTGCTTATAACATTTTTTAATATGAGCCGCCTTTAAGGACTTACGATCCCATAACAGTGGATTATAAATTTAGAGTTTTATTAACAATCTTCCAAACACTTTGAAATTAAGAAGTAAATTTTGGAAAGCTCTTAGGCTGATGAAACTTCTTCTGGCTGAGTATTTTTTATTCTCTTCGTCCTGTCATCAGGCATTAAAATAAATTGCCCCATGTATATTATTCATTACATTTTTTTGAGGTTAACTTCTCGATTGAAAAAAAATCTTATTGAATTCCTGCTGAACTAAGAATGAAATGAGAAAATTAAGTTTATGAGCCTAAACGCACACTGTTTCTTTTCCATCTAGTAGGTTTTAATCATTTTGCATTATCGTCTCTGAATCTCATTTGGTCAAAGAGAAAAGTTTAGCACAATTTTAGGGGTGAGTTACCCACAAATAATTCAATTCACTTTAACTCATGTTGAAAAACGACCAGTAATAAACCTAAATCATGTACCAAATTTGATTCTTCTACGGTAAAATATCGTATAGATATATATATTTTTTTCGAAATTTAAAGCCCACTTTAGGGACTAATGACTCCTCAGGAGTGTAACTTTGTATTATGTAAGTTCAGTTAAATTACAATATTTTGGCACCTCTACATGCACCGCCTGCTCTGTGTTGGTTTTTATGAGAGACACACTGTATATAATTTATTAAATAATTTAACATATTGTCATGATAATAAGATATCAAATCTAATACAACGAATAGTTATGACTACCCCACTATAACTTCTATTACAAAATATATTTTATTAAAAAAAAGGAAGCGATGTAAAAAGAAAATGGCAGATAATATTGTTAATTTAAATTTGAAATTGTGATCACTCCACTCCAAACTGAACACAGAATACATTTGAGAAACGTTCGTGGATTAACAGAAATTCAGAACATATTCAGAATATCGCATGCGCATTTGATATGTGCGGTATAAATTCAGTATTAATTCAGGATATATTCGGAATCACTACCGCGAACAAAGCTAATATACCTATTATATCTAATTTAATTCTACTAAAAAATGTAGCTTCTATAATTGAAAATAGGCATACATACAAAAGCAGTTGTGAAAAAATTTTTAAAGAAGCAAATGACCAAATAAATTCGTACTCACATCTACGAGTAGTATTGGAATTTGTCAATAATTAGGGAATGTGTTAAATTGTATAGTTTATTTAACATTTATCTAAGTGTTCCTAATAATATCATATAATAATTCTATGTTCAGTTTATTTTTAGTTAGTTTTGTTGTTTTATTGAATAACATAGGTACAATAAAACCATAGACATTTTTACTATTACTAAAAAGAAATGTGGTGCCGCTGCAGATCTAGCAAAGTGCATTGTTTATCTTTATTTTACAAATGCAAATGTAGTCTATCTTTATCGAACGTTGCTAGATTTTGACGAGATATATTTGGCATTTGATTACATCAACATCGGTACAAGTTTTTCGTGCATGTTTCTTAACGCATTAAATTCAGTTGTTGTCGTTGTTTATTTAGCTTTATTTAGACAATATAATACCTTCTTCTGAGTGCATCCATTTTTTTAAAGCGATCTATAAGGGCGATTTATTAATAATGGCACTGAGCTTAACGACAGGTTGCTGTCCTTATAATAAAGTGATTAAGCCAAATATCGAATGTTGCTCCTTTTCGATCTACAGGGTACAGGGTAAAGTTAAAATTTTATTTGATATTTCTAAATAACTTTTTAAAAAATCTAAATATTTGCATACATTTTGGAGAAATTCAAATTTGTTTCTAATTTTCACGTCACCATTGTTGAAAATTTAACGGTTTCATTAAACCTTGCCGATCTTCTCGAAATTTTGCATGTCACCATTATTCACCATTCTGAATAATTGTTTTAAGCAACATTTTACTGCATTTTCAGCGGAAAAGTCACTTGACTTGAAACCAAAACAGTTTTAATGAGTGCACTGATATGCCATAAGTGGCATCTTCTACTAGTGACGTCGAAATTAGAAACAATTTTGAATTTCTCGCCCCCAAAAACCCTGATCTCCAAAATGTATGTAAATATTTAGATTCTCTGAAAGAAAAGGGGCAACAGCGGATAATTCATATTTGGCTTAATCGCTCTAATTTGTCCTGCCATTAAACTCCGTCCCATTATTAATAAATCACCCTGTATTTTTGGTGAATATCTAAGTATTAACTTCAATAAATTTTTTGGTATACAGTAAGCATCAAGTTGATTATGTTTTGTTGTTGAATGATGGAAAGTAGAAAAAAATAATAGCGTTAAGTGCTTGGTAAGAGATCATTCACATCCCAAAATATGGGTTAATACCTACATATAGCATATGATTATATAGGTATTTCATAATTAACCGTTTATAAAATTTTATGAGAAAAACTTATACAGAAGTACACAAGCCAAGTGATCAAAAAAAAATTGATACGTTATAAAGGGTAATGAAAGCTATTGGAGAAAATGAAATAATTTTAAAAATCGCACGCTATAAACAATACTTCATGAGTGGTGTGAAAATTTACTTACACCTTAAAAAAAGTTTTCTAAAAGCACAAACATGACATTTTTATTTTTTAATAGCTATTTATGCAACAAGTACAAAAGTAAGTCTTTATTGCACGCGATGTGAAATTGTCCAACGAGGCCGTTAGGCCGAGTAGGACAACACGTCGAGTGCAATAAACACTTTTTGTACGAGTTGCATACAATATTTTTTTGTTCATGTTCATGTAAAAACCAAAAAATGTTTTTTTAGATGACACTAAGTCTAGGAAAATATGACGTCTATATGAACGTTTATGTTTGTCATGATGACAAAACGCTGTAGTAGAATGACAGATGAATGCAATAAACATTTTATTGCTCTAGTGCAATAAAGAACCACTTTTTCCACTAAATATAGTTCAATAAAGTTTTGTTTATTTGCATGAACGTAGAAAAAATATCAAAAAATATTAAAATTTCTTTATTAGTGCTGAAGAAATATTATTAAAACAAAATATCTCTATCCATATCTATATTTACTAATTATTTTTAACCTTTTGAAAGAAACAACATGCATACGTTTGCTTTAAGAGTACATACATAACCTTTTAAGGTTATTAAACTCTATAACTTTTAGATATAATATATTATTCATTTAACATTAGATAGGTGTAACTTCAATACAATTTCATTTATTGAATTAGGTATTATGATAATTATATTGTTATATATGTAGTATATTTCTTATATATTTTTAGGTATTAACAATATTGTGCGAACATAACTACTCTGCGAACTAAAGCCCCGACCAGCGTTAAATTGCACCAACAATATCTATCTATAATTCTTTATTATTAGCTTTGTAATTTTGTCACTGTATTGACAGTGCAGTACAGTACAGCACAGTAAAAAATGTATGTAGTGGCTTTAAAAATTAATTTAGTAAACCTATGAGATAGTAGATACTTATGTAATTAGGTAAATGTATATACTGTTAATTCTATCTTATATAAAGAAATTGATTATAAAAAATAATAAGTTATCAATTTGCTTTCTGAATAAAATGAATTTTTATGGACTCATTTGCTCATTAGTTCTCGACTTACAGTGATTTATACTTCATATATATTTATAAAGCGCGAACATTTGAAGTAAAAATGTTTTCTATCGAACTTCACTTTTCAAATATCAAGGTTAACTGCTTCCACAGACAAATTTTACAAGAGTAACAGTAGGTCATGTAAACAAAACCATTTGATCCATGCATCATCACAAACTATTATTAATTTGTCAGTTTTTGGCAATTTTCGAATACTGCTTGTCCGTTTTAATTTCTTATTATTTCTATAAAGAGGTGCAAATTTTTAAAATTTAAGCTGTGCAAATAGGAAGACAATTTTCAGTTGAGAGCCCTACTAGAGTGCCAGATCTTCACTCACTCATTCATTACTTATGAATCATTATAAAACAAATATTTTATTCAGATGAAATAAACAATGAAGGGCAGTTACAAAACAGAATACACATCCAATTTAGACTAATCAAGATCTTATTGCAGTTACTAATTCATGAATTTGAAATTGTTAGGCAACGGTGAACTATTCGAACATAAATGTATTCATATGTTGATCTATTTTTTGCAAAATTTGAAATTTATTTTTGAAAGATGTCATACTTAAAAAGAGAAGTCTGATAGGAAAAATGATATCTATTTTGAATTAGATCCTTAATTTTTTATGTCCTGGTATAAATTACTTTGTATAATATATATACAAGTCTACATAGCTTAAATTACATTGTGTAAATAAACATTCATATATGAGTGAAATTATATTGGTTCTAAATGTTTAATGAATTTAAAATTTTGCTAAATTTACTCAAAATTGTTTACGGTGTATGTTATATTAGGCAAAAAATTATCCAAAACAACGATGTATAGTTTCTGTCTACGGTCGACTTGTCATAGGTAATAAAGCAAATCTTTTAACAAATTTCTAATTTTCCAAAGTGATTAGGAACCAATTGTGATTGTGGCAGATTATGATTAATAAACGACGAAACGCTTCTTCTTAAACATTTATTATATCAGCAGTTTTAAAAGAGTACTTGACATCTTCTATTAAGTAGATAAAGGTATAAGATGTTATGGTTGTTTCTGTCAACACTTGATTTTTGACTGCAGAATGAAATAATAATAAAAAATACTTTGTTAGTAGTCTTGCTGATTATATTAAGATTGTCTCTTAAATGTAGGTACTTTTTCAGTATTAGACCTAGGTTTCAAATTATTATTATTGTATTATTTTTGTACTACACTGCTTATTGTCTTATTCTCTATCTTTAATTATTTTGCATAGGAAGATGTGCACGTGTGTATGCGATTTGCTTTTTCTTTTAATTTTTTTTATTCTCTCATTACTTAGATATTTATAAAAATATAAAATTTGTGGTCTGTTTATTTTCATAGGTAGCATATATAAGTATACTTTTATTATTATTATTTTATTTATTATTATTAGTAGATGGAGGAAAATGTAACTTTTCTTCAATTTCATATTAGATCTCAATTACCGAAATTATTTGATCTCTTTCTCTCTCTTTTCCTGGCCATTTAAATAACCCAGATGCCGTTAATAATTACTATATTAGTACTATTTGACTTCTCTAAAGCGTTTGACACTTTGAATTATGATTTACTATTAGCTATTCTGAAACCGACTTTTTAAAAAAGTTACTTAACAAATAGAAGTCAGACAGTAAAAATAGCATCCCAGGTTTCCGGTTCTCTATTAGTGTCTAACGGAGTTCAACAAGGTTCAATACTCGGACCGCTTCTTTTTTTATTATATAAGTGAATTTCCAAAAGTAATTAAATTTTGTAATATTTATTTATATGCTGATGACACCCAAATTGATCATTCATTTCAGTTGTCAGATATTCCACAAGCAACATTTTCTTTGAATAACGACCTTGAGAATATGCTTCATATTTCAAAGAGGCATGCTCAACATACTAATTCGACCAAAACTGTATCAATAGCGTTTACTCTGCGGAAATCTAAACATAATATTAATGAGCTGATAAAGCTGAAACTAAATGATCAAAATATTACTTTTTGTAATGAAGAGCCTTGGTATTATCTTTGACACTTCCCTCAGGTTTAAAGCTCATATTAGCAAATGTATCCGTGTTGCCTATACTAATCTCAAAATGATTTATAATTGTTGACATTATTTAAATAAGAAAGCTAAAATTATTTTGACAGAGTCTTTAGTATTACCCAGATTTAATTTTGGAGACACGTTTTATGGCTCCTGTATTGACTTCGATGACATTCGACGTATTCAAGTGGTTCAAAATGCTTGTCTGAGACTTATCTATGGAATCAGGAAACGTGAACATATTTCTCATAAATTATCAGACGTAGGCTGACTCAATATGTCTAATAGAGGGTTGCTGCATTTTGCTTACTTATACATAAAATCATAAATTATAAAGCACCCCGTTATCTTTATCATAAAATAACATACAGAACTGATGTACATAATTTAAATATAAGATTTAAAGGTAGACTTACACCTCCAATTCACAGAACGCAACAGCTTCAGCGTTCTTTTTCTTACCAAATAACTAAAATTTGTAATTTTTTGTCTTTATCTTTAAAAAAAAAACAAAATTTAAACATGATCTCTTCCACAACCAATGTAATAGCCTTGCTTTCCGTTAGTTACCTACTATTTATTATTTCAGATATTTTCCTCTACCTACACTTCATTTGGTCAATTTATTTATCTTTATATTTATTTAATTTAATTTATATAAATCATGATGCTGTCATTACTTAGTTATAATTTTGATTTACATGTGTTTTTTGCTTAAGATAAAAAACAGGGAACCTTTTCGTACCAAAGGTTCATCTGATCTTCCGCTATTTCTTTATTGTATATATATATATTGCACAACTATTATGGAGAAATAAAGACCTATTATTATTATTATTAAAGAACTTCCCTACCCAAAAATTAATAAAGCTTGAATATGTATACAGTACATACTTTATTTAGATGTTTATATCAAATAACCAAATGTTATTATTAAAATAATAGCAGTTGAAATATTACGAGAATAATAAAGTTAATATTTTATCAAATAAAAAAATGGGTTATTTGTTGAGAAAGGAAATAAACCGTTAAAATTTTAGCACTTATTACTAGCACCTTTCTTTCAATTTTCTCTTAAAATTCATCACGAAATTTATCCCACAAGCAGTGTTTTGTCTACATTTGATGTTCATTTTTACATCTTTTTGGATGTTTGGTGGTGTGAAACTGAGACTTGATTATGATTTGGTCACTGCACTGATTTATACTGACATGTCATAATCGATCTTGCGACCATACGTATGCATTTTGAATTGCCATCTGAAACGGAACGACAAATTAATCGTCCGATTCTACAGAGCCATCCGATAAGCACAGCGATATCGGTGACGGCAACCAATATTTCTATCGGATCGGAAACTGTGCGAATCTTCCCCAATCCGTCACCGGCATCGACACAGACAATGTCGCCTTTTGCAAAATTGCGCTTAAGTATAATAACATATAAAAATGTTTGTCATATAATCGATACGTTTCTTATATTTTACGTATAGCTATCTTTAACTGAATGAACTAACTGACGAAATAATACACACTTGTAAGTATGTTCGTTCAACATTCTCCGACGGTTTTTTTTATTGTCAATGTAGGTACGTACTTACTGTTCCAGTTTTGTTTAATACTTATTGTTTCTAAATATTTTTTTTGAACTACCTAATTAAAATTTTGTGCTGAATTAATATATCGATTAATATGTCACCTACATTTATTAGGTATTATTTTTTCCTTCTGTTGATCCACTTCATTTTTGTTAGTTTTGTTCTCCTGCTGTCTTTCAAAACAGTTCTTTATAATAATTTTATATATTCTTATACGTGCTTTATATATCAATATTTTTAAGGTGACGATTAATTTCTTCTTAAAAACTCCCATACTCTACTTGTAAATATTAGCTTAATATTTGAAAATTTAAATTGGTAGGAATCAGCTTAAAAAAATAATAATTATGGCAAACCAACTAAAAACGTAATAAGAGAAGTAAAATCACAATGATCAAATTATTTTTACAGGATATCGTAAATATTTTATTTTTGCGAATTTCTCAATTAAATATCGCTAAACGTATTTTTTTAATTTCATATGTTATTCTGTATTTCATATATATTTTACATATTGATTAGTTACAAGAATACATTTTGAGACCACTTGGTAACAATAATTTTATTAGGGAGATACTCCGTATCTGCTTACTTTTAGTTGTAAATATTTAATTTGCTTTTGAAAATATTTACAGATGATAACCGTTCGACATATGTAAGCAAACAAAAATTATGTAAAAGTAGATAAAGCAGTTCTGTTGCTACAAATAGTATCACCGATAACAGAGAAGAATCAGAAAGTGAGTTAAACATAAATGACATCCTTATTGTTGTTCCAATGGCTTTGCAACGACACAATCTTTAGAGACGGGTCGTGCGTGCACTATGATACAGATATTAGTGTTGTGAATACCTGAGATTATAGAAGGAAAGAAATGTGTACATACCGGAGGGTTTGGGAACATTTCTTTTCACTTGCATCCATTTGTAAGTTGGCAAAACGGGTTGTGGTTGAGGAACTGCGTTTAGACCATGCATGGCGTGATGTTGGCGAAGTCTGTGTCCTTCTGGTCCTTGTAGCAGTTCTTCTTTGTACCTGTGAAGATGCTGGAACTCCATACAAGCATTAGGCGGCGCGTTTGGTGCCACTAGATGGGTATGGTGATAATTACCATCAAGTTCCACTTGACTGTGATACTTATTCTCGTGTGAATAACTATGGTGCAAATGGTGATTATCTGAGGCTTCTTCGTGATGCTGGATAAGAATATCTGATGGATGGGTTCTGTAGGTTTCATTATAGCTGTTTTGGTGGTGATAAATGGTATTACTGTTCGAATTAGCGTAATCCAGATTAGTGTAACTTAATCCTGTATCGGTATTGATAATTGGATTCTCTTGCATTTGTTGTGGGTGATAATAGTTAAGATCTTGAGGAGAAGGGGGTGTATCTGCAGTGTCTGTAACAGTGGTACCATACAAGTAAGACGGTTCTTCATAATGGTAATTAGGGGCATAATGGGTCTGGAATTGATGATGGGAACTAGAATGATTCAGTTCACTTGAGTAATTGTAATAGTTAGAATCCGACGAATTATAAGCCGCACTGTGCTGATTGTGGTGACCGTACATACTTATGTCCATCATCATCATTTTCACACAGTCCTTGTTGTAAGTGTGCGCAATTATCCACGGCACAGGAATATCACTGAATCAGCACTACTTCGGCATATTTTACAACTACACGCTTGACTAGCCGATACCGGACTGGAACGCAAAGTCAACATACCTATTCAGTCCCTAGCTTGTACACGAAACGGTGTGTTTCGTTTATCGTAAAGCTTAAGGCGGGGCCTCATTTCCCACGTGTCTTGCGCATACAACTTGGTAACCAATGAAAATACGCTGATGTGAAAAAGATGTGATGCTGTGCGAGGGATTGGCCAGCATCCAGCCATCATTGTGCTCTTTGTACAAGAACATTTCAATTCTCGTGAATGTTACAAGTGTCAGCTACCGTGTGTGACATGACAGCTTTCCTTGTATTGTTCGCATGTGGTGTTTCAAATGGGTTGTGGCCTGATTTTTATCGGCCTTTGCATAATATTATTTATAAAATGCATACAGATATTAGATAAATAGCAAATTGGCCGTCACATAGAACTTGTTTTCAGTGAGGTAGCAAAATTGTTTATAATCATTTGGAAATGAATACGTTAGTACGCGAGTATATGAAAGCTCCATACGTAGAAAGATTTGTGATTTTTTTGCAAGGGTGCTTTAAGTATTCAGAAACGTTACCAAGTTTCTGGTTTTATGAAATTATGATAGTAATTATCTAATATGTAGGTAGGTACTTAACGTATCCATCATGAATGACTATTCTAATCTGAAGAGTTTTATCACTGATTTGATTTGAGTAGACTACCTACCGGAAACTAGGTAGCATATATCTCTAACCAATCAAAAATAAATATGTAGGTAAAGGACCGTGAAGTCTCATAATGTAACTTATCTAACTACTAATAGATCCAACATAAGTATATTTCTGTTTCTGTCTATTGAAGAAATCAGAGAATTGACAGAACATAATAATGAATATAAAATACTTAAACGTCCAAACATATATGTCAATTTTGTTAACTTTTATGTAGGAGGAGACTAAAATCAGTAGTCCTAGCGTCATAGCAAAACACAGCATGTTCAAAAATAACTTCGTCCATTGTAGATATAGACACATTTCTTAGTAAGAGGAAGGAGGACCACAAAAAGAATTTTGCTGTCAGCGTGTAAGAGGTATAAAATAAAATCGTAACTGTGCGATATAAAGCTGTGGGGAAACAGGCAAGTAACAGTAATTTTAACATAGGAAACAGAATTTCATAGCATAGAATTGGACTATTCAAAAGAATAGCCATACTTTTCTGTTGCCTTCTCTGTTGCATATGTTGGTTGGTAAATAATAGTGAGGTATTGTTATTTAGGAGTATATAAATAAATATATATTACGTAGAAGAGGTACTGGGTATTGTTGTTTTAACTAAAAAAGATATTTTAGCTATATTAAGGTTTCCGGAATTTGGTAGTAAATAAATTATAATTATACGATAAAGATACATGTACCTAAATAAATCTAATTAGGAAGATTTAAATTCTATCACTTAATTGTAGTATTGATGATGAGCATGCAGTTATACTTCGTAAAATATTCTAGGAAAAGTATTGTAGCAACAAATACATAGTAATGGAGATGCACTACACTGGAGTAGAATACTGTAAGAAGTAAGAAAGTTGGTATATATTTGTAGATTTGGATAAAACTATATTTTTTAATGATTTGTAGCAGTTCCTAAAAAGTGTTGTTAGTAATAAATTATATTAGTATGAGTGTAGTACATAGGAGAAATTTGCGAGCCGGGGTGCGCTATAAGGATGTAGGTCGAAAATTGTGTTATATACTTTTTATCATTGACACTATGTCATCTTTAATTCTATATTCCTAATTAACTACAACAAATATAAAACATTTACAACAATTACAAAAATTAGATGATTTCTACTACTTCCTTTAATTGGAACCTATACAATGCTGCAAGTTGTACTTACATTTACATGATAATGGGCTATTTTATTAAAAAGTGGAATCACCATTTTGAGTTTCTTTCAACACAAAGATTGTATAAAGTAACTCTAATATTAATATAATTTTATTCACGTCAATTCGGTAATTACTTACTATTGAACGATATGTAGATACCTACTGATAATACAACTCAATTTTGTGTTTGTAGCAAACCTATAGTTTAGTACTATAACTCAACATTAAATTTTGCTCATAAAATATTGAACGTATACTCAATGAATTTTGATATTATGTCAACTTGTCAACACAATCGGATGTGGATTCGTTTTAACAACCAATTGTGTTGATTCTGAGTGAAAATTTATTCAATTTTTTTACGGTGCAGACCATAGTAAACATATAGGCATGATGAGTTAATAATCTGCTGAAATTGATAGGTACTAATGTATTGCATATAAATAAATATGTACATGTATTTGACGATTCTTTAAGAGAACGGAATGAAGTCCAACTTAAACTACTCTATCTATTCTGCATTCTTTCGAATTCGTTCATTATATCTTTAATCCTATAAAAATTTAATATTTAAAAAGATAAACTATATATTTTGAGACTATTTATCTAATGGTTTCGTTTCAAAGTTACTGCTACTGACGGTATTTATCATATGTTATCATGTTGAATTTTTATGTGAACAGGATACCTATATAGGTAATGAGGATCTCATGATAGTTTTGATGATATCAGTTGTAACATTGCCTCTAAGAAGCCAAATGATGTATTATTATGTTTCAACTTTCTACATTTTATTGACAGAGGTTATCGTTATAAAGATAATGGGATGTAAGAAATTTTTCGATATTAGTAAAACGATTTTAAACTCATGGTCAGTTTACAACGCTCAAGGACGCCGTATTCTTGAAATAGTATCTATAAATACAAATAATTTTAGGCACTTAAGAACTGAATAATATAGAGCTTAGCAAATAACAGTAAAGTCATCTCATGTCACCTGTGAATATTCAAAGGTACCGAAGTAAAACGAATGTATAAAACGACATAAAGTGATCTAACCAACAAATTTTTAGGTATAGAAATTTTTTAAATAAGAATATGTATTTTTTTAAAATTTAATTGTAGATGTGAATATTGCTATAACATAAACTTACATGGTTCTGCATATAAGATTGTTTACTTTTGTTTGTAAGTATGTGGAAATACTTAATTGTTAAAATGTAGGGTTAGAATATCAGAATAATGTGTGTCTTACAAACGCTTTGTAAAAGTTATTACTTTATTTGGGGAGAATTTACATAGTAAAAGTGGATAAACAAAACAGCAAAACTTTTATTTTTGTTATTATTCTTGATCTGCGTGTTTTATTTTTCTAGATTTCTGTACCTACTTAAAAACAACACTAATTTGATCATTTTACCGTGATAAATACGGCGATCTTAAGACTAGCGTTTCAAGGACAAAGAATCGTATCTAAAGATGCACAAAAGAAATCCACCCAATTGGCGGACGTTCTTGTTAGGATAGTATTAAAATATAATGTTTAAATTGAGTAATTTTCTTTAACTTTTGGGGGGAAAATGCGCTTTCACTGTGTTCGATACACTATGAAAAATACTTAATAATTTACATCAATTCAAGTGTTACTAGTTTTTTTCAAAAAGTTCTGCTGGATGTGATAATGTTTTTAATGTCGGATACAATTATCCCAATGTGTAGTTTTTAATGTCGGATACAATTATCCCAATGTGTAGTTGACACATAAAATTCAGGAGATTTTATGGTAAAACATAACAGGTGAAAATGATGTTTTTTTTATTCTAAATGTATCACATTCACGTTGCACCAATGCCGTTTGCATTAAGTTTCATGATTAGGAGCATGTCGATCGGGAAATCGATCCGTATACTAGCGCGAAGCTACCAATGCATTTTGTTAAATTTCACCATAAATAAGGATCGTGAGAGAGAGGAGGACACTTACAAGATAAAAAATAACCATGAAACTACACACTAAACTATATACTAAAATCGGTAATACACATTAAATGTATACCTATTACATGTTTCAATATAATTTCTGTAATATAATAAGGCTAAATTTTAACAGTAGAAAAAAAAATATGCATATTTCCAAAATACCTATAAAACAATATTTTTGCAGAAAAATTAGTAGTAAAAGTTGAGGTACTATTAGTAGTAGTTTAACTTCTGGCAAGGTACGGAAACAGTTTCCTTTTAAATCATCATCATGTTCATTAACTCAGCATTGCTATAGTCGCGACAAGAATTCAGACGACTTACGTCATACGAACTGAATATAATAAAACTATATGCTACACTAAATGCTTGCACTATATATTACATTAAATTGTAAAAAATGTTTGTTTTTAACACGATCAAATGCCGAAAATTCTGTTGGCAATAAAAATAATTGCGTAACGTCAGCTGTGACGTAAGTCGTCTGAATTCTTGCCGCGACTATACACATGAGCCATTTTGAAAATTTTAAAGGTTGATAATCCCACGATAAATAAGACAACACTGCTGATCTCGTTTGTTTACCACCTAGAGAGCATATCCCCACTCTAATGCGTGTTGACACGCACCTGTTTACGTTTTTACGTATATCAGATGGCGTTGAAGTACAGTTGTCTAGCAACATACTTCTTTTTTCATGCGAAATTTATTGAAATTTTATAATTTTTTTGATTATATCGACTTCTTATTAAAGGATACACATATCCTAAAAGCTTTTCGGATAAGTTCTGAATCACCTTGTATAATAAGTTCGATGTGTTGTTACTTAGTTTACTTGACTGCATCATGACTGCAATCCTAATATTTGTAGAACTTGACAATTTTAAATTATCATGCGCAGTAAGTCTAATTTGGAGTCATAATAGAGGCTTAGACATCATCTAACTTTTTTAAAATTGTATTATTCATTTTATAGATACAATATACGTTTTAATTTTTTTTAGAAAAGACATTACAGAACATTTTGAAATATTACATTTAGTTTATTCACTTCACTTCATTTATAAACTCTATCAATATCATTTTGCAGATTCTCACAGTCACTCATAAGCACTCACAGTCACACTAGATTGATTGTTCTATAGAATTTCATATCGTCTGGAAACGGAAGGCACTTTGAATAGCTAAGTACGTCAGGTAAGTCATTTATAAAGATTAAAAAAAGGAGTGAGCCAAGATTTGAGCCTTGTGGTATGTTTCAACAAGTTAGGAAAAATAGAAGTTTTAGTGGATAGATGGTAATTTAATAATTTTATTTTTACATATAAAATTGTCTCAAACTTAAAACCTAAATACAAAAATAAATTACATTAGGGTACAAGTATCGAAGTTAAGACGGTGGTTAATACCCATATTTTTCTCTCGAAATTTATGTATAGGAATTAATAGCATACACATACTCCATTTAAGCAGTTTCCTCCTCCTCCAAAATGACGTGGGCTACAAAATTCTGTACAATATGGATCTTTCAGTAAAAAGCCGCATTTAATATGACGAGCCACGTAGACATAAGGATTCGATGCTGGTGTAACTGTAAAATAAAATTGAAATATAACATTCATACTGAATAATTTAAATATTGTCAATATAACTATTTATTTGTGAGAATAGCCCAAGTACCTAATAGCACTCGAAAAAATGTTTTGTCCAGTGCATGTACCTAAGTAATTTTTTGAAAAGTCAATATCAACAAAGTTACGTAACGTCAAGGTTAATGATTTTATTTTCTTGCATTAATTATTTGAATACCTATTGGAACGATTTTTTATAATTTGCCATACTTCTTACTTTTTATAGAGATGCAGTTTTAGGTAAAATATTATAAATAAATTGATAATAAATTAAGTAGTCAATATATAATGTTTTCAAAGTACAGTGTGCTTCTAGGTGCAGTAAAAAAAATGATATTCACTAGTAGGTATATCTAAAATATTTAAATGCCGATTTTCTCATAAACGGTTGTTATTTTTTCAATTTCAAACAAAAACATACATTTTTTTTAGATTAACCTAACCTCACCTAACCTTCAGTCTTCAAGTAAATTCTATCAAAATTTCTATAGAATTAAAAATAAAAAGGTTAAGATCATTTTTTCACCATTTTCTAAGGAAAAAGTTACAGTCTGTCAATTTTCAAAATAGTTTTTTAAGAAAGCGCTAAAAGTGACACTTACTTTTGTGGGACTAGAAATTCAAACAAAATAAAATCACTTTTAGCACATATATCAGGTAGATAGGTACAGTATTTTTTTCTACAAACACAATTAAAAGTACAAATCAACGGATTCTTTACGTTATTGAATTTATAAAATAATATTTTGAAATCTTATTGTTTATTTATTTATTTCGACATAGGTAATCCAACAGGCAATTCAATGCCCAATAACAGGATTACACAAAAGAGAAAAAAAATACAAATTCGTGGTAACTTAATTAAACCTAAAGAAACAGTGAATACAATTAACATTAATGTAGTAAAGAATTAACATATGATTTTAAACTTGATAATGATGAATTAAAAAGATCTAGATGAATAAAGTAATCATTATAATTCTTCTGTAACATACGTATTGGAGAATTACTTGCATAATTAGTCCGACACGATGAAATATAAAAAAGATTAACATATCTAGAAAAATATGAATGGTGATTAAAAGAAAGTTGACTGACAATAAAAGGAGAATCAACAATATTGGTAAGTAATTTGTACAAAAATATAACGGAAGAAATTATTCTTCTAGAGACTAATTTTTTTAAACGGTAGTGCGACAATCTGACATCATATGGTTCATAATATAAATTTCTGTTAAATCTATAATTCAGTACATCAATAAATCTTTTCTAAACATTTTCAAGTCGATCTATGTATTTATAATACAACGGGCTCCATAAGACTACCATATTCCAATTTACTTCTAACTAATGCATTATACAAAATAATAATAGAAGAATAGAGATTGTTCATGAAATTTATTGTTGCTAAAGTAATGAAAGTTCGATCGTTTATTGATAAGTAACTTCAAATCTCGTGACATGGAAAGGGACCAAGAAAATGAATTTATTCCAGTGGAAATCGAAGAAGCTGCCAGTAAAGCCACCTCCGAGTAGTCGAAGCAACAGTATGAGTTTTTGTACAATTTTGATCTGAAAAATGTTGGGGACAAGATCAGTTAAAAATAGCTTTTTGGCATATTTGGATGAAAAGTCCAAAATATGGAAAACGTCAACGCTTTGGTCAAATTGCTTCATGTTGAAAGCGATGATGACTATGAAGAATCAACAAATATTATAAACTTGTTGCGTTTTCAAGCGAAAGGGTGAAAGATATCGACTGCAAAAAGTCGATAGTATTGATCAGGTCATCGACAAATTTCTCGCAGAAGCGCGGGATGAAACATCTAATGCAGAAGGTTGCCTTAATTTTTGGTATATTTGTTGTCCCGAGGAACTGTGCAATTTGATATTCAATAATACTCAAAATGCAATGAACTTAACTTATTACTGGTACATAATACCTACTTCAATTATTATAAAAAGTACATAGTTCTTCGTCCAGCGAACACTAATCATTCTATAATTTTCATAAAATATATTAAGAATAAATTTGCCATGACTTCAGTTGGAATCAAAACATTTGGTAAGATGTCTGTCAATATTGCTGAATGTCTAAAATTTGCCTGATTCTCGCCTTTATACTGTTTTTGGCAGACTCTGATGCTAATCTTACTACAATTAAGGATAGAAGTTCAGTACAGTAGCGGATTATCTAGAAGGCTTCGGCGGATAACATTGTTCCCTATCCTGGTACAAGTTTCACAGAAATAATTGCTATTAGATCATTACTATAATTTTGAAAATGCCAATGCCACATTAAATATTTATTAGAACAAAATTCTAAATTAAATTATATAATAACGGTAGTAGGTATCTTGGTTAGTATAGCAATTCACATAATTTACATTGATCCGTATGCGTTAAAAATGTATTTAAATTAAAACACTAGATATATCTGTTCCATGTTTGCAAATTATAATGAAATGTAGATAACTTTAATACACAGATGTGTTCTCACCTGCTGCAATGCAACATAATAGTACCACAAAGTATAAAATGTATACATTCTTCATAATGGAGAAATTTAAAACTTCCTACTATTCCTTAAATAACTGATCACTGATTTGTACTGCTGCTATTTATATATTCATACTCATGAGTTTCAGCTATCATTTTATATACCTAGGTATTTGTAAACAAGACTAATATCGCCAAACGTATACAATCGACAAAGTTTATCAGTCTTCTCCGAAGTGAGACTTTTATTGTGCAAACTGTTTTCCCCTTTGCAAATACGAATATTATTATTAGAATGTTTATGATATTTCTTTGTAAGTTTGCTGTTAGATATTATTTACATTTAAGTCACGTTTCGTTAGCTTTGGGGTTTTACATTTTCTCATATTTAAATGTAATAGTAAAATGTGTAACATACTGACTATTATATTTGATCTGAAAAACAATAATGTGATTCTTTCTATAATAAACTATTAGGATATGAAATCTTTGATCATAGCTAAAAATGTAATCTTTAATAACTTTAAATACCTATGTTTGCCAGTAAACATGAATATAGCTGTATATTTTTCAATACTGACCTTAATTACTAGTTCAATATAATTCAGTTTTGTAAACTTTAAACATATAATTAAATTCCTTCAAAAGCTTAACCTACATATATTTATTTAATTTTTTGTAGTTTTTCGGGTTGTTATGCTGTGGTATACATAAATCTATTGCTTTAATAACGGCTTTCCCTCAATTCTGTGTTTGAACTACTAGAAGTTCTGAGTAGAAATTTTATTAGAATTCTATTAGTGACTGGAAACAACTAAAAATTAACGTTGAAAGTAGGTTTCATTATGAATACGTCAGCAGCTCGAGTGCCATTATTATTGCAATAGATTGTACTGGTCGCCGCCAGTCACAGAATTAATGTGCATTTCCTTAGTATTATTTGCAGATTTCTAATTTCAAGTTGGCAAATATGGAAATTGAGATATTCCATTAACTATGGTTATACAGCATATAAGCAATCAATTAACCATACTTATTTTTTCTTTTTTCAATTTCTTCATTTTTCATAAATGCATAATTATAGGGTTGTACAAAAAATATCTCTATTTAATCAATCAATAAAGAAATTACACATTATGTCCTTCAGTTCTATACAATATTATTATTATATTCGGTTCAATTTGAAAACTGCAAATGAATTAAAAAAAAACATGAAATGCATGATTTTTCATTTATTAAATTCCAAGCACTTCGCTCTGAAGAGGAAATTTTAATAACAAATTTGTTTTGAAAATATGTTAATACAGGTCGAGAAGTACCATTTACCATTACAAGTGGTAATTGTGAATTATCGTTTGAATAATCATTTCCATTACTTGCCATTATAATTGTGCAGATATGATTTGATGTTTTGAAAAGACACGTAAGATAGGTATAGCAAAATCTCGTTGAAATAACATGGCGAATACAAAAAATGAATAACATTATATCATTCCATTTAAAATAACGAAGTTGGTGATGACTTCCAGTATAATCCGGAAGTGACAGCTTCTTGAAAATATTTTCATTGAAAAGGTCATACTCGATTATACAGGAAGTCAAATTTTCAGAAAAAAATAATAGCTACAACCATGAAAACTTCTAACGGTCCTTCACCATGAATCAGCCTATGCCATTTATATATTCCAATAAATTGGGAATTCTTTTTGTTTGCCTTTCCTCTCTTGTATGAAAAAAGTAAGCAAAGAATTTATTTTTACAAGAATATGCAAGTTTCTTGCTTTAAATTGTTTTAAAACTAGTTTGCATCAGAGGGGTTCCACAATAGTATGAGACTTCTGTAAATTTCCAATAAGAGTAAAGTGCTTTATTCAGTTCAGCCATCTTCAGTTTGCGCGCTATATGATTGCAAGCCATTCGCAAACATATCCAAATTGACCGAACATGTTGCATTACATGTTATGTTGCAGAAATCCTTGAACACGAACTGAATGTACGTTAATCTTTGTACACACTACAAATGCAACGTGTAATGCAACATTCTATATTCTGTTAATTTTTAGTTATTGTGCACCCTATAATTGTAATGCTTGATAGCAGTATGTTGCATAAAATAAATAAATAAAAACATGTTTCCGTGCATCGTTTCCTGTAACATGCAATAGTTTTCCACACATCTTACATTACATGATGCATTACACGTTGCATGTGTAGTGTGTACAAAGTTTAATACAATTGCGAGCCATTCCCAAACACGTTCGAATTGACTAGGCATGTTGCATTATATGTTGCATGGCATGTTGTGTTGCACTTAATCTGTACCCGGCTTAACACTCTGTATAAGTATGTTGATTTTTGTGTGAGTTTCAGATCTCCTGTAAGTAATCCGTAATTGATTGCAATTGCTACTTAAATAACCTATTTAGTTACAGCGTTACTATACAGGTTTACTACAGGTACTCTCGTAAATACAGCTATTGTAGGAAGTTTTTATTTCAATTTGTCAATAGGTACCCAAATAATTAAACTTATTATTTTTTTAATGTAATATCTTTGTATTTGCCCCTAATTCATTATTGTATATAAAATACACAAAAACAATATCCAAAATCATATTAAAAATATATAAATTTAGAATACAACTTTGATCTTAAGCTCTTTCTAGTTATCTAAGTACTTGAAAATTTCATATAAAATGTAAACATAGTTTCCACACTATCTAATAAACAAATATATATGTGTGAAATATGCCTTCTAAAATATTATCTGTAATTATTATTTATTTGTGCATTTTTTGTTTTTTTTTTTGTTTAATTGGGTATTTCTGCCACACACATGTATATAGCTATATATTCAAAAATGCCCTCTTAGTTGTTTTACATTTACTTACCTTCATTTTGTAATGTAAAATTTGCAAGCACCTATTTTCCATTATAACACTTATACGTTTACACTAACCTTAATTTAGTTCGTACCGACCAAAAATAAATCACTTCTTTCATAATGATTATTCCTAGATATTCATTCCAAAATGTTCTTTAAGGAACCAAATACATAGGTAGGTAATCACTAATTTTCATTTTTGTTTAATTACCGTCAAAAACCTATACCTGCTTATACTCGTATATGAGTACGATAAATAAGTAGCTCTATTATGGATACCTTGACAAGTATTTTACATTTTATAACCTACAATAATAGTGCTGAACAATATATCCACAGAAATATATTTCGACATTAACAGTGTAGTCTATTAAATCGCAATAAAAAAAATTGTATAACTTACAATAAAATTACACACATAATTGCTGTTTAGGATGCAAGTAGGAAGAAAACAGAGTTTATTGTTTTGACCATGACCTCTATACATTATCTCTAACAAATATAGGATATTCAAGTATAAACATAAAAATTACCGTTCGGGAGAATTTAAAATACTAATGTAGTTTTTCCCCTTTTTTATTGTAGTCCGTAATGTAACAAATGCAAACAGTACGTTGCGGTTATAATTTTACCAGATATTTCCAAGATTACGAGACCTAGCGGTATATTGTTAGCCACTTTTTACCAGTTGTGAAGTGATTTGATGAATATAAAGTAATAACAATATTTTGCATAGATGTTTTTTAAACAGTTTATGTTATTAAAGCACCTCTGTATCAGAAAATATAAAAAATCAAAGTTATTCGATAAATAAAAGAAAACCCCAGATTTATTTAAAATAAAGTTCAAGATTTGGGTATAAATATAATATATTGGATAGGTAGTATGGTGATAAGGAATTGTTCAGTAAAACTCTAGATATCTTATAACTCCTTTTTAATTAAACAACCAGTTTCGTAGTTTTCGCATACCATCCTCATATAAAATTAGTAACTGCTTTATACCCTTATTTACAAAAATAGCATTTAAAAGTCTAAATTCCATCAAGAACTTATTTTTTAATAATAAAGAAAAAATAAGTAAATTTGAAAAAATAGAGGTATACACGTATGTCTTGTCCAGATTGCAATAGTGTGTATATAGGGAGAACATATGAAACTTTAAAACTAGATTAGAAGAGCATAATAGATACATTACGTCAGATTCTGGTTTTTCTCATTTTGCTGAATATATTCGTAATACAGGACATATATGTGATTTAGAAAATAATTTTAAAATACTAAGTGTAGTGTTGATTTATTAAATAATTTAGAAAGTCTGAAAATTCTGAGATATAGGTGATATTCCAATATCTTCAATTCTCAAAACCAATTTGAATTAACACTTACATTTTCTAAAGCGTTCTATTGTTTTTGATATGTATTTTATTGAATAGTTTTCAATATATAAATTTAAAAAATAAGTTTTCGATATACGGATTTAGTTATTAATATTTCGAATGTTAGTTTGGTTGGTGGAATTTGATTTATGACAATTTGTATAGACAAATTACTTCTAGTAATTATTTATATGTTGAACAACTCTTGTCTATAATTTTTGTACTTAAGTAATTTTATTTCTTTGTTTACAAGTTTTATTTTAATATGTTCAATGGTTGTTTTTTTACTGTAATTTATAATTTAATGACTTAAGTTTCAAATTGTAACGTTTCTATAATTTTGTTATCTATACTGATTGGTGTTCTCTTCCCGTAACTGGGTTAGTTCTGTGGGATATTGTATTAAAAAATCTTCCTGAAAAACATATCATGTTTAATAAACATTTAAAGAATTTGTTATGGTAATTTCCTTACAAACTTTTAATGAAGCAGAGCAACTGCACAAGTACCTAAATTAACCAAATAAATACACGAATTTCATATAGTAAAAGACATTTTATTTCAAATACGCCTATACGCCTCACAGATACCTTAAATTATTATTAAAGTTCTCCGTAATAGTAAAACATGCAAGTGTAAAAAGGAAGAAAACATGCCATGACCCCAAGTTGGTATTATTTGTAAACATAAACGTGTGATGGAAATTACTGCTCTTTGTTATGTACAGTCTTTCCCCTTTCTCTCTCAGTTGTAGCAGTTGTATATATTAAGCGTAAATAGTCACGTTTGGTAACAGTTCTACCACACATTTTCAAGATGAAGGCAACTATTCTTATATTGGCAGTTATCTTAACGATTTTTGTTGTATGTGAAGTTCAAGGTAAATAAAATTTTGTGATAATACGGAATATATGTAAATTGGTTTGTTCAAATTATAGCGATACATATTTGCCTTTTAACAGCACAATATCAACACGAAAAGTTAAGCATACGTACGTACCTAATTATCAAATGATCTATTGATTTTTTAAAAGTAAATGTCAACTATTTTGTAAGAAGGTTCAATGAAGTGAATTAGGTATGTAGATATTAAAATATTCAAACTAAAATTTTTATACTTTGTTTATTTTTCCATATGGAATCAACCCTTACTCCAAATAAATTAATTGAGAATTATTTTTGCTTTACCAGAGACACGAGAGTAGATAGACACCTTTCACCGAAACAAAAATTTCTTAAATAATAAGACTAAGTGGATAATATTTTTACAATAATATAATATTTATAATTACAGGATTTGAAGCTCCTGCTCATATTACCTGTGGTTTTGGCGGAACAAGTTCTATTTGCCGAAGATTTTGCAGCAGCAGACGACCAGGAGGATTTGGTCAATGTATAAACTTACGGTGCTTATGTTCATAACATACCTATTATTTTTAATGCTAATCTAAATATAAGTAAGTTTAATATACCTACGACTTTCTATTAGTACCTTAATTTATTGTGATGTGTTTTTAATGTACCCTTTGTATGTTATACAGGGTGAATCTTAACCATACGTATAATCTTGTGAAATTATAGCTGAGGACAAATAAGGATGAATAGTTAAAAAAAATGTAAAATATATTAATTTAGTTCCGGAAATTTACAAAAATGTATCAGGTGAAATTTTCTGTTTATAAAAACTAAAAATTAAGCAAGTCTAGACGATATGTTTGGTATTTGTAGCAGTACTTTGTTATCAGTTGTGGTCCTATCCGAGTTTATTTTCACGTGATTTTAAAAGTATGGCGCATAAACTCTCAAACGAAGAACTTATGGAAATGATACTGACATACGGGGAATCACATCAAAATTCAGTGGTGGCAGTTCATCTTTATAGTTTATGTCCAAAGGGTTCCCGAAAGATATCATCCGAGACGTGAAGCTTTTTACGTGTAATTCAGCGGGGTAGAGAAACTGGCAATTTGCGGCCGAGGTCTGGGCAATCTCAGAGAGCTATTAGACCTAGGTAAATTGTGGATTTCGAGGAAAAGATTTTAAATGCCGGCGAGATGCAGCCTGGCATAAGCACTAGGATATTCGTAGCTCAGTTTGGAATATCACAATCCACAGTTTAGCGAACTTTAAAGCACGGCTTACTCTACCCATTTCACGTGCAAACCGAAGAACTTTCGCTCTGAGTGAACTTTTGCAAGCGGTTACTGGTACTCCTCGAAGACGTTATTCATGTTAGACATCATATGTGGTTCCTTCATGATAGTGCTCCACATTTTGCGGGACCAGTGCGAAAGGATAGGCCAAGCTGGTTCAATTGGGTGTTCCCTCGACCACCCGATCTAAATCCGCTTGATTTTTATTTTTACTTTTTACTCGACTTATGGATTCGGCGAGCTCAGCAAATAACTTCGAAATTTACGTTCTTTTATTTTTATAAACCCTCTCGGTGGCCCAAACCACAAATGATCTTAATTCGTTAATAAATTGCCGTATTGCTTTTACTAAATCTAAACAATTTTCCTAATTATTCATCAGGCAAATCACATAAATCTTTTATCCTTCCTCGTTGGATTTAAATATTACAACTTATAATCGATGTGTATTTATAAAACCGCGAATTAAATGTAAATTTGTTAAGCTGTCCATTTTCACAATTCAAATAACACATACGTTAAACTATATCGACACCTAATTTCTTGTCTTTAAGAAACTCTGTTAAAATTCTACATAACGTGTTAGAAATAACATCGTCGTTATTTCTTAACAATTACAGGGTGATACACCCTACAAAAATTTAAAGTGATGAAATATAACATTTAACCTTGAAATAACGTAAATGTTATTATGATATAATGGTCCATATATTAGAAATAGTATATTTATCCGAGAAATTACACTAGTTGAGTTATCTAGTATTGTTTTGTCATTGAAAGTTGATAAATTACAGGGAACAGATGGCATCCCTGAATTTATAATAATTAAACAATATTTTAAACATATTGCAGAACCACTACTTCATTTGGCAAATTCATCACTGAGGTTCCGGAAGTTCTAAAAAAATAAAAAATTACCCCTGTTTATAAAGAAAAAGGTGATCCAACGTCCATTGTCACGGGCTTATTTTATTTAATATTTAAAATATGAATTTCAAACAAGTAAATGTTTAGAACCAACTGAGTGATACTTTCTGATCTGCAGTGAATTGAAACCTCCTAACCTAACCGCAAATGTCAACTGCGAATTTACTTATGTTTATTTGATTAGTTAGGTATAAAATATTTTAAATTGATCAGTAGCCTATATTGAAAATAATATGCCTAAAATAACAGTCAATATACATTTATTTATTTGTTAATATTATGGTTTGTCTTGTATGTTTTGCATGTAATTATTAATCTGACATTTCATTGGTCAATGAAATTTGAATAAAATTCCCTAATTCTTTACCGCCAAACGGACTTTTTGCTGGCCTCTTTTTCTTGCCTGTTTTTTTTTTCTGGGACCCTGCTTGGACAGGTCGAATCGGAGCGTATGCTCGATACACGAGAATATATCGCTTTTGCGGATTTAGCTGCATTTTCTGGTCAAATTTTGTTTATAGTTCTGATAATTCTAGGGTCAACCAGTGCTGGTTGGATTTGTGCCCGGCCTAAATTTGACCCCTTAAGCAACATTTCACCGCGAGGCCGTCTTACAACTAATGCCTCGTTGGTCTCGTTGATGTCATCGTTATCGTCTTCGACGTATTATCACCATTGTTTTCTTTGGTTTTCGCATCCCAATTTGAACTCGCTGCTAGCGTGGATTAAGAATATAGGGTCTCCTAGTCTATGAAGGACCTTCCAAGTACTTCCAAGCGATTTTAAAACTCCTGTCTGCATCTTCGACACCCGGAGGACTCGCTTGCTAATCACTTGCTACTAGAGCTGCATGACCCAACAGATAAGCCTTTTATTATTTAAGCATGTTGCTTTTCTAGTATGTAATGCATAAGTAATTACTTTATTTTATTTTGCTTGTAGTTATTCGTTTGCTAACCATTATTGCTTATAGTTATAATAACTTACCTAGCTTATTTCTTTTTATTATTGCCAAGTAGTTTATTGATTAACTAATGTTTCCTATAGCTTAATTAACCAAAATTTAGTCGCTTCCATTAATTAATTTGTGGATTGTTTGAGTACTGCATTTTGCTCTTTAGGAATCTGCTGTTGACACTTGGCCTTTGGTTAAATTGAAATTTTAAGCCTAATTAAAATTACATATTGCTCGCCTAGGTAGATTTTTTTCTTGTTCTTATTTTCCTTAAACGTGTACGCCGAACCAAGAGCGCTGTTGGAAAGGTTTATATTGCATATTGCGTACGAAATAATAATTAAAGCTGATTGATTGATTAAAGTTAATTTGCACATTGCACCATTCCCTAAGGGTCGTTTTATTTGTACCTTTTTCCCGTTTTTTTGTCATTTAAATTCATAAAGGTAATAATTCCGAATATCTCTCCAGTACTCATGTGCATAATCCATCGGGTTATAAAACGGGTGGCGCCTATATAAGTAAAATTTAAAACTATCAACCCACTTCCATCTCTGATGAGCTAGGGCTAACTATTAGTTCTGGAAGCCCTTAAACGGAAAGAACATTTTTTTTATTGCTACCCACGAGCACGTCTCACCATATCAAGCTATAGACCAATTGCTGTCCAAAATCAGTTTGCCAAGATTTTTGTGAGAGCGTTTTATAATCAGCTTAATGAATACTTATATAAATATAATATTATTAACATATTTCAGCATGGGTTTGTAAAAAATAAAAATACTGAATATGCTCTATATGAGTGTGTCAAATATATACCGGAGTCATTAGATAGTAAATGTGATACGTTTGGAATGTTTTTTGACTTTTCTTCAGCGTTTGATACTGTTGATCATTTCATTTTATTTGAAAAACTTGAAAATGTTGGAGTGAGGGGCATTGCCCTTAACTGGATAGAATCATATCTGCGCGATAGAATTCAATGCGTTGCTCTTAGCAAGGGCATAAAATCACATTTTATTTGTAATAATGGCTAACGACTTACCAAAAATTGCCGATAATAACACTTTACCTGTATTATATGCTGACGACTCTAACTTTATATTTAGCTGTAAGGATGAAGAAAGCAATAGCCAGAATCTAGTTCAAAACATGTCTGAATGGACCAATAAAAATTTACTAAATCTAAATTGTAGTAAATCTCAATTAATGCATTTCATTGCAAAAAATAAGACTCAGTATACTAGTCCTCTTATTTGATTTAATGATGGCAAATCTGTACCACTTGTAAATGAAAGCAAATTTCTTGGTTTACAACTTGATCCAAAGCTTTCCTGGAATGTACACATAACTAGCATTTGTAAAAAAATGAATTCCTTAACTAAATTCCTTGCAATTTTTATATTTTCAACTCTCTTCACTTTCTCTTTGCAAACTTCTATGTTTTCGAACAGAGAGTTTATTAGTACATGACGTAGTTTTTTTTACTGTTTTAGAAAGGTATTTTAAGCTAATATAAATCAAATCTCCTACAATTCCTATCAATGAAGTCATATGTATGTTCTCTGATACCAAACATCTAGGTATGCTAATGAACAATTCCACAGACAAAGCTCTATTCAATAATTATCTAAAGAAAACAATCTAATTTACTCACTCTAATAAGGAATATATGGGTAGATATTGTGGGTATAATTCAACGCAGGTTGGGGCTTTTGTCCACTGAGTAGTTAGTTTTACACAATATTATTAATACCTAAAAATATATAAAAACATGACGTAGTTCTTGGCTGCATTCTTTTATTAACCTTGATAGCTCTGCTTCACTATTCTCATTTTCTGTCGTTTCTGGAAGCAGATCTGTAACATTAATTAATAGTACTTTTGCTATTTCATCTAACATTTCAAGTGAAACAGCAGCTCGTCCTTGTTCATATTCATATATTCTTTGATTTATTATGCCCACTTCGTTTGCTAAATCTTCTTGAGTGTATCCTCTTCTCAACCTTCATTCTTTTATTCTTTGACCTACTTTATACGCAATAGAAATGGTTTTCTCATCATTATCATATTCATCAATAGATAAACTGGTCGTTCGAGAGATAGATAACATGAGCAGAAACTCCTTCCCTTTTCCCTTTGCCACCTCTATTTTTACTACCTTTCCAGGGTAATGGCGTAGAATTTTTTTCCACCTATATTCAAAAGCTGATGCCAAACAATGAAGGATACCAAATTTCATATTCTCAACATTTTCTAAAATGTTGTGAAAATGCAAACGTTTCAGTTTTCAGATACTATTTTAGGGACTATGCAAAATATCTCATATTCAGAAAATTGAAAGGTATAAAAATGTACAGCTTTTTCTTAGCTTAAGTCACCCTGTATACATTACCGGTTTCTAAATCCCTGTACCTTGAATATAAAATATATCGATTTATATTATTAATAAGACTGTTTTTTTAACTTTCATTGTTACAAATATTTCTAGCGACGACTTATAATTGAAGTATAATTAGTAACACATAAACCTATATCACAATGTAAAATATGTTACATTACTTAAATCGGACTAGACATTCTTGATTTTTTTTTATTAAATTAAACACTTAGCTATTCAAGTCGGCCTTTTTCATAGCACAAAATTGCTTTAAATGATTATTATAAAATAAATACTTACTAAATTTCTCGCATAGCATTTAACTGTAGTAACTGTTGATGAGGTCAGATAGTGGCAGGCACAGCACGATGTCTACTTTAAACCCAATATGGGCTAGACGGATGTCGGAATACTTCGCCCAAGACATGACACTCCTGTCAGATCCACTATGGTTCTGATAGCGACCTGACTTCCATTACATTCTTACCTGAATGTTCCTTCGCAACTCAATTGAGCGGAAGACCCTCTCCCTCTTTCGAGTACCTACTCATGAATATGAATATTATTTGTACTAGTTACAGTCATGCTGGTTAAACGAGGCAGAAATATATGAAAATATAACACCGTCCGTATTCATATTTCTTAGATTTAATTGCGTACAGGAGCAGTAAAATAATACTTTTATTATTTATACGTATATTATACATATAAGATACAAATTATAATTAATTTACTTCAAAAGGGTGACTACCAAATTTCTTAGAGGTAACGTGAGTTCCAGTTTTGTTGTTAAGAACTTTTAACATTGTAGAACTATCTGATTCATGAAAGTTATGGTATTTAAATACAAATTATTTCAGATATGTAACATATAAAAACTAATTTCCTCATTTTCATATAAATTTTTTCAAAATATCTTCGGCTGCTTTATGAAAAAAAGATATTACTACCAAATTTTCAATAAAACACAATATATAAAAAAGTGATAATGCTATTTATTCATTTTAATTTTAAAGCACTGCAATATTTACATGGGGCTATTTTAACGAATTCTAACCCCTAGAAGAGATTTTGTGATATATATTACTTTCAATTGTAGCCATCTAGATAAAAAACTACTAATTAGGTAAGGACAGAGTATACTCAAGTATATCCAAAGAGACACAAAGGCATTGGTGGACATATTTTGACATGCATAAAAATTATAAATATTTTACGTTGTACAAAAAGTGATACCTTGTTATAGTATAGTAACCCTGACCTTTTTCAGTATTTATGTAATTACAAATATTGCCATTATTATATTCTTAGAAAATGTTTGCGCTAATGATCGCCGCATCCATCTATGCACTATCGCCCATCTCATGACGCCCGATCGTAACAAAAACTTGTGTTCGTTGTTGATATTTGTTTTGTTTATCCGCATTCGTAAATAAATACTGAAAAGCCTCCTTTTAAGGGTTATAATTCGTTTGTTGGATTTTTTTACTGAAAAGAAGCAAGATATGAATTTACAAGTTATAAATCCAAAATATAAATACTTTCATTATATTTATTAACTCTGCGAAATAATCCTGAGGATGAGGTCTTACTTACACTTTAATGTCGTAATTACAGGTTCCGAATTAATCTCGTTTTAGCCCGCTTTGACACAACACTTCATGCTCGTAATACTGACAATGATTATACGTGAATTATTGAGGCTGTATATTCGGTTCCAGCTATTATTGTTTGCCCAAGTTAATACTAAACGTTTTAACCATTATCACAAAATTTTCAAAGATACCACCCGGTGATCTTGGTGGTCATAATAGATCCTTCGTAATCAATTAACTAGAAAACTATGAACTAATACAAAAGTTCTTGAACTTCACATAATGGTTTCTACATTTGAAGGTACCTAAATCTTTTAACAAGCCAAAGAGGTTGTGAAATTACTAAAATTGATTTTACGTTACATTAAAAGGCAACACGCAGAATCGAGCGAATAGCCAGTGTCAAAATTTTAACGCGTTGAATGGAACTGATTTTAATAAACTTTTCCGAACTTACTTCTGGCATTGAGTAATAACTGTAGTTATTTATCATTCAATGCTTCTTGCTTCCACTAGCTTTCCATTATCTTAAGCCTGACCCATTTTAACAAGCATTTGGAATAAAATAATCACGCAAAACACATCTAATTAATTCAGAATAATAATTTGATAATATATACAAAATAGGTAACGTTTTTTTTATTTTTTTTATGCAAAAAATAAAAAATCCATTAGCCTGTTAACTCATTCCTCAAACGTCTACCCACAGGCGGAGGTGAGCTCATCTCCTAAAATCTTAAATTGGATATTGTGTGGTACACTTATTAAATTATTTATATTTCTTCTATAACTACGTTGCAGTTGCCTTTCATCTACTAAAAACAGTAGATGCTGTCTGCTTAATAATAATATGCCGCCCCCTCTCCCGCACAAGTCTCCGACTTCAGGGGTAATCTCCGTGATTAGAATTAGGGGTAGATATATTATTATTACTATTATGTCTATGCTACGGAAGAAGGCTGCCAACCACTCTACCGTTTTGTTGTATACATTTCTGGATGGATTTGGTAGCTTTAAAATTCAGCTTTCTTCTGTAGAATTTTATAAATGGTGTTTATTCCCACAGATGTGCATTTTTTCTGTCAATAGTTGATGAAGAATTTGTTATGGGTAACGTTCTGAGGCAGTAGAGCGATGCATTTTCGAATAATCTTCAAGATGCTGTCTCCAGATTTCTTATTCGTCATACAGAACGACCCATCTTTCTTGGTTTTGGTGTAGAGAAGAGAAAGTGTACGCAATTATTTAGAGGTTAAATTAAGTTTTACCATAACAAGAAGATATCCATCTACAGTAAATATGTTGGATATTTTTTTGTTTGTAGACCCTAGTTCCCTGTTTTAGGAAAGCTATAAGCTTGCTGCTACAAACAGAAGATCGATTGATAGAATCTGATTATAAACGGTTGCTCAGTTCATCCTTACCTTGAAATATCCATATTTTTATCATCAGTACAGTACTTTTAAGGAATTCACTAATACCACCATAAACTTAAGGCTACATTTTCTGTGATATTTGAGAAAAATATGCTATTAATACATTCTCAATTAGATCGTTGATGTTTCCTTTGCGTTCTCCCATTTTTTTTTTATATTTATTCCTTTCTAGGTCAATCGAGATTTTGATAGTACCTAATAACTTGGATATGGTCTCGACGGTAATGTGGTAATAATTTTTTTTTTATCTCTTTTTCAGACATTTCTGCATACAAAAATTACACAAAATGACACCAAAGAAGAAATAATATATATTTTATTTTTTTGCATTAAAATTACCACATCCTGTATAAAGATGTTGCTATTTTCAATTTTTTTTTATCATAATTAAAAATTATTCTTGTTCATAACTGTTAACCCATGAAGCATATGAAATACTTTTTCTTTAGTCTTCTTTAGTAATTATTGTTAAATTATAAAAATGAGCGAGTATTGCCAAACGTATTAAATTTGATATGCCTTCGGTCTGGTTAAAAATTAATGAGCGGTTGAGTTTGTAGGCTATTAGGAGGTCTGCAAGAGTGACGTCAAAATCTGATAAATTCAGAAGAGACATGTCAGGTGACAGTGACACTGCAAAGGATATTAATAACGTGAGTGTATCAGATCAATGAAGTGTTGACTTGGATGCTTTATCTCCCTTATGCCTGTGTATTAACGCGTTGCTTATTAATGAATTCCACCAATCTAAATTAACATATCATTATAATGAGTTTCTTGTATCTTCTACACTACATTGTACGGTTTGTCGATGTCAAATTGGTATAGCTCAAGCTCTGCTTTAATTAATTGGTAGAAGAAAAGTGTTAGGTGCTCCGGGTATCTCTACAGCATTTTATCTCTAATGGAAATCCACTGCTCAACGGAGACAGTCATTAATTAGGTAGCTTGAAATTAATGCACTGTAATATTTAATCATTTGTTACATAAAATAATATGATATTTTTAATTAGACAAAGGATTTCTTAAAAATATTAACTTCAGAGTTAATAATTAACAAAAGTGAATTTTCGGAAAAGAATAATTTAATAGAAAGATGTTTTACACGATACTTGTTTATTTGAATGAATGAAGTTTAAAATGGCCCCTTTCCTACTTGTAAAGTAATAATACGTTATTACATACTATACTTTATTAAAAAATGAGACCATATAATTTTGTTAAAAATTGTTTTCAAATATTTTCCTTCATATTATACAGGGTGATTCGTCTTTCATGGCTCTCCATTGTCATCTCGGAAACCATAAAATATACAGGGTGGCTCAAATGATAAAAAAGTTGTGCCTTTTGATGACCATTGAGTAAATAAACAGATGAAATATTGTGAAAAACCTGAAAATAGCTATTTTCGTAAATGCCATCTAACGCCATTATATCTCAACACAAAGAATTGAAATTTGATACAGGAGGATAAGAATATATGAGAAATCGATATTCGTCGAAAGAAAATTGCTACGGTGACTAGTTTCGGTTAGCAACATTAAATTTTTTTTCTTATGAACGCCATATTGGACCTTAATAGATGAAGAATAAAATTACGAGCACGTCAATATGTAACACTACTATTTTATTTGAAGAATAAACCAAAATTAAAAAATATAATAAAAATAATGAAATAAAAAAAATCTAGCTCTTGACGCAAAACAAAAATCTGTAAACATTTTGACAGATTCTACATTTGCTAGCTTTGTTCTTATTACTTGAAGCCTTAATTCTGAAAACTTTTTAATTTTTTCCCACCATATTTCAGCAACGGCAGCAGATATACTTGCTTGGTTTATCTTAAGGACGCCGTACTCTTGAAATAGTGTTTTTTTACAAATACAAGTAATTTTAGACATTTAAGAGTTTAGCTAATAACAGGAATGTTATCTTAACCAACAAATATTTACTTTCAGAAATATTTCAAAATATCAACGTATATTTTTATATTCAATTGTATATAAAAATATTGTTATAACATAAACTTACATAGTTCTGCATATGAGCTTGTTCACTTTTGTTTATACATATGTAAAAATAATTGTTAAAATGTGGGGTTAGAATAGCAAAATAATGTATGCAATACAAATGCATTTTAAAAGTTATTATATTATGTGATAATTTAAATAGTAAAAGTTAATAAACAAATCAATAATTTTATTTTTGATATTTTGCTTTAAGTGTTTTAATTTTTGAGATCATTTTAATTCGAGAAATACGGTGCTTTGATGGCCATCAAAAGACATACATTTTTTTCTAATTTGAGGTACCCTGTATATTTTACGAATTCAGAGATTGCAATGGTGACCCATGAAAAACAGACCATCCTGTATAACTGACTAATATTTATGGAATACTGTTTATAACTTTTCAAAAACAGTACTCTACACTATAAAAAAATTATTTCGACAAAAGTTTTTTAGTTCAAATTTTTTGAAAGTTTCTGTAGCTTTGAGTTTGTCTCGGAGCCAGTAATTTCGTTACCATGGCGACCATATTTTTTTAACACTATTTTGTGTTCTTATTTGAAGTCGACTCTTTTTTCTGCGTATGGACGTGTAAAATATGTTTGGATTGCATTACAAAATTTTTGTATCTGTTTGAAGCATTGCCGAAAAGAGGGCGATGGCTAGTGAACTTTTCGACAATTTTGCATGTAATCTCATAACTTGTCAATGTGACATATCAAAAGGAAGCAATAACTGTTGAGTGCTCCCAGTTTTAAAAAATGATTTATGTTTTGATTCGAATAGTTTACAAGGTTTCGATTTATGTCCTTTTACGACCCTCGACTATTATTAAACATTAGATCCTTTCTTGTGTTAAGTACACCATTTTTTCACACCCAGCAGCTATTGTTTTTGTTTTAGTTAGATGCAAAAGAGTGAAAATTTCACTAGGCGCTCTTAAATTCGTATTTTTGAATTTTTACTGAATTACTAGATATTTTTAAATATCTACTTTGTAACGAAAGCTCACATATATTTTACATGTTTTGTACAAATAATAAAAGAAAATATTGTAATGCCATTTTCAAAACAAAGTTGGCTGCCATGCCAACGAAATTTCTGGGTCCAAAACAAACTTAAGATTACCAATTATTTTTGACTAAACAATTTTTTATACAGGATGTTTTTAAAACGGGGGTGGTGATAGTACATAAGAAAATTTGACTAAAAACTCTAATAACTAATGAACATAACCTCTTAAACGCAAAAGGTGCATCTACGGAAGTAGTTAACGCTTTTTTCTACTTCTAAGTACAGCAAATTTCACAAGATTTTTAAAAATGATATTGAATTTAAAATCTCTTTTGTCCTTTGTGTTTTTTTATGCAAAATGTTCAGTTTTATATTAAATTTACAAAATGTAGAGGGTTCCAGTATTGTCTATTATACCCGCTTTCAAAATAAACTAGAAATGGAGGTGGAGTTGCAGGGGACAAGATTCGATTCTATAGGTGTACCATTTGAAGAACACAAAATTACCAATAGTATGTTAACGCTGAGTGAACCAGCATATTAATAGTTTACTTACAACATTTTCAGAAAAATGGGTCAGAAAATAAAATTTTAATATGAAATCCGGCATAGGAAACAACCTGAAAATAGTAGTGTTTTAAAATGTCCTTGTGAGAGTGTTACTAGCGACATTAATAGATATATAGTGTGAAATATTATATAATAATAATAATAAAAGGTCTTTATTAGTGTTTACAAAGAACACACAGCATCTGGGCAAAGTCTTGCTTTCGCTACTCTATTAAATACTCAATTATTTTTGTTGTGCTGTTGACCGATGATCCTGTATGAAACTCATTATACAGGGTGAATCAGAACTTATATAAAAGAATTTGGGAATAGATGCGTCATGAAAAATGGAGTCGATATAGTAAAATAATATATATAATCCTTATAGTTTCCGAGTTAAACATTATTGAAGTTGTATAACTTTCAATCTTTACTTCGCTGGGCCAGTGTAGTCTCTAGACGGGCGATTCGGAATATTGAAATCCAATTACTTTTTGTAGGCACTAAAGTTTTTGTGACGCCAGTGTTTACATTAGTTTTTCAAGTGTCAAAAATGGTTTACGTGTATAGTAGTAACTCGGATTTGATGGATATTGTTTTAATTTATTACGCTGTGAAAATGCTTTAGCAGAACGATTTTCCGGTAAAGATGTGCCAAATGCAACTACTTTTATCATGGTGTGCAGTGAGTGCAAGCGCAGTGCAACGCGAAGGAAATTTGAAACCAAATCTTAGAAGTAATGGAGGTGCACGACTTTCACGGCCTATTGCAGCAGTGTGACGTATCATATACGAGGCTAAATTATATCTGTAAAATGTACAGCATGTCCAAGCATTAACACCGAGGGATTGGACGAGGAGGTACCATGGCCGCCACGAACTTCTGACTTTAAATCGTTTGGACTTGGATACATACTATTGATGATTTGCGGAAACGTATAGTTGCCGCCAATAACTAACTAGTTCAAAATGGACAAGAAGCAGAAATTGGGTGAGACGGGCCCAAAATGTTGATAACATCAGGTATGTCAAACTATTTTATTAATTAAAATCACAAATTAAATCTATTAATAATTAAAAACAATTGCGGCAGAATCACTTAAATTTGCTGTATAAAATCGGTGTTATAAAATGTTATTTATTTCTTTCCTTGAGGATTCTCTTCAACTTTTTGTCCGAGAACAGATTGTCGCATTATCAGGTTTTACAGTGGACCAGTTTTCAGTGCCGTGCGGAAGTGTATTTTTACATCATTTTCGAACTGCTCTTTATTCTTTTTCTTTTTTAGTTCTCCCTATACTCAGAAATTTTTTTATGTTCTACCAGCTTTTTAACTCATAGCATTTTCACAGTATTTAACGTTTTACTAAAAATTGGCAACCTGTAAAGGTAAACCATTTTTTAATTTATATATTAAATAAATAAATATTAGTTATTGTTTCTATTCATTTTTTTAAATACAGTGCTTCTTAAAATCAATGGTTCTAAGTAAAAGTCTATGTTCACTCACAATATTTTTATTCAGTTTTGGAATTGTTTAAATTCCTGTTGGAAATAACATTTCTTTAGTTAATTTTTTATTGCTTGCATCTTATTGTTGCAGAATATTTGCTCAAATTTGTGTTAATATTCCATGTTTTTCTGAATCCAAGACTATTCCTCAAGCATCCGGTGACTTATGTCACTCACCGTTTATGCATAATAATAATCTTTACCTGCATGAACCTTTTAGAAACTGACACCTACTCTTCATGTTTATACGAAAATTCCATAAACAGACTATTGTATAGCTGTCTCGTGTATTTGTTTAGATATCGTGGATTCTCTTAAAGGTATTAACAAAACTCCTATGGTGACTTTGTGGCCAACTATTTAAATTTTACATAAAAATATTTAGGTACACAATAGAAGCATTTATGAATAGTAGTGGTGTATATTATACGGTGCGTAGGTACAATATTTTTGTAATTTGGTTAAAACTAAAATAAATATATGGTTATACGCATAACCATAAAACGAATATTATTTTATTTGAAGGATGTAACAGGTAACTAATATAAGGGAGTTAATTGCACAGCATACCTTACCTTTATAGGAACGCCCTTATGAGTGATTTGTTTAAAGAAAAACTGGTTATTTTCTATGTAGAGGGATTTCATTCATTGCAATTTTTCTTTGAGACGATGTATTTTATGGATGTACAATAATCGGAAATTATTTTTATTAAATGTATTATCATGGTAATATAAATTTTTGATACCCCATATTTTCTACAAAATCTCCTTTATTAATATATTAAGATATCATATAAATATATTAAGATTATTGTTTTTTTTTATTTCATGTGCTTCTAAAATAAGTATTTTTGTCACTTACCTTTGAAAGCTTATGGGCCTTGGCTTCTTATAATAGAGATAATCTTTTAAATTTAGTTTTTTTGTATAATTTATTATAAAATATATTTTGAACTGAAATATTTCTAATTATTTTAATATGGTACCCAAAGTAATTTGGTCTCACAAGAATTCACAGGAGTACTAATTTTTGTAATTTATTTTATCATAGTAAATTTACTTAATTCTCTGCTTATATATTTTTTAGTATATAGATAATTATTATGATGCAATTAGATAAAAAATTGAAATTATTTAAATAAAAATTATGTGATCTAACAAATAAATAAATTTATTCCAATTTAGAAATTATTGCTTTATCTCTGACTTAAATTAAACTACCCTATCTAACATATTCTATTTCAAATATTAATTTTCTGGATTAGTTTTTTTCGTTATGTTGTTGATTGCCTTTATTACTTTTAATTAATTTGCATTCAACTTTCTTAATTTCTATATAGTTTTATTATTATAAATTCTTTCTATATCAATTGAATGTTTTTGAATATATTTTTGGAAAACGGTTGACAATAATTTAAAAGTTTACAATTCCTACCTAAACATGCAGAAATCAAAACAAATTTAATTTTAATTTAATTAACTTTTTAAAGTGTATCTTCTTGATTTTATCATCAATTAATAATAATTTTTTTTTTATTTATTTTGTTACTATGTATGTAATTTTCTTTCTACCAATCATGACAATTTTCATATAAATTTCATTTTCAATCTGAACTTATATTTGTGTTACATCTTTATTTTAATTTGTTATTTAAACTTTTGTCTGGCTATTGGTTAAACTATATATTTTCTAAAATTTTGTTTTAAAAATATAGTATTTCTCTACAATTCAAACCATCAATTAAATATTTTTTATTTTTTCTATTCAATATAGTGCCCACTGGAGCGGAAATTTTATAATTCCGTCATCGAAAAATGAAGTTATGTCTGTATACTCAAATGTGCACCTTCATAGCTCTATGGTCATTAAAACGGTGTTCTCTGAGGTTTTTCCATTTTTTTTTAACAACTGTTTTTTTCAGGTGGTGCTTTGGCAGATTGTTGCCACTCACACTTGCTTATTTTCATTCTGAGGTGGAATGATGCAACCCTGCCTCATTTTAAGTGACAATGCGACTTAAAAAATTATCTCGCTCTACTCGATAGTGCAGTTTTTTTACTGTTTTAGAAAGGTATTTTAAGCTAATATAAATCAAATCTACAATTCCTATCAATGAAGTCATATGTATGTTCTCTGATACCAAACAATTCAATTATTATTAATAGTATTAATAATATTGTGTGAAACTAACTACATATGACTTCATTGATAGGAATTGTAGATTTGATTTATATTAGCTTAAAATACCTTTCTAAAACAGTAAAAAAATGTTACAAAAGCTAATAATAAGGAATATATGGGTAGATATTGTGGGTGTAATTCAACGCAGGTTGGGGCTTTTGTCCACTGAGTAGTTAGTTTCACACAATATTATTAATACCTAAAAATATATAAAAACTTTTAGATAAAAGGTGAACATTTTTCAAGTAGGTATTGTCATATTTAATTCAGTGACAGGATGTCACTTTTTTGTCATTGTCGATATTTAACTTCTAATAATTTTAATTTTTATAATAATTTTTATAGTTAGATATTTGATTCAACTTAAAGGAGACCACCTGAAGAAGCAATCCTAAAAATGCAGAAATAGGTCAGATCTCATCTATTGTGGTTGAATTTGTCGTGTTCCCACTGCCAAAAAAAGTGAAGTTAGATTTTTATAGAGTGAGTAAATTAGATTATTTTCTTTAGATAATTATTGAATAGAGCTTTGTCTGTGGATTTGTTCATTAGCATACCTAGATGTTTGGTATCAGAGAACATACATATGACTTCATTGATAGGAATTGTAGATTTGATTTATATTAGCTTAAAATACCTTTCTAAAACAGTAAAAAAATGTTACAAAAGCTAATAATAAGGAATATATGGGTAGATATTGTGGGTGTAATTCAACGCAGGTTGGGGCTTTTGTCCACTGAGTAGTTAGTTTCACACAATATTATTAATACCTAAAAATATATAAAAACTTTTAGATAAAAGGTGAACATTTTTCAAGTAGGTATTGTCATATTTAATTCATTGACAGGATGTCACTTTTTTGTCATTGTCGATATTTAACTTCTAATAATTTTAATTTTTATAATAATTTTTATAGTTAGATATTTGATTCAACTTAAAGGAGACCACCTGAAGAAGCAATCCTAAAAATGCAGAAATAGGTCAGATCTCATCTGTTGTGGTTGAATTTGTCGTGTTCCCACTGCCAAAAAAAGTGAAGTTAGATTTTTATAGAGTGAGTAAATTAGATTATTTTCTTTAGATAATTATTGAATAGAGCTTTGTCTGTGGATTTGTTCATTAGCATACCTAGATGTTTGGTATCAGAGAACATACATATGACTTCATTGATAGGAATTGTAGATTTGATTTATATTAGCTTAAAATACCTTTCTAAAACAGTAAAAAAATGTTACAAAAGCTAATAATAAGGAATATATGGGTAGATATTGTGGGTGTAATTCAACGCAGGTTGGGGCTTTTGTCCACTGAGTAGTTAGTTTCACACAATATTATTAATACCTAAAAATATATAAAAATCGATAGTGCAGCCTTACAAATATGTCTAATATTCCGCCAGGCATCGAGAAAGTCATTTTGCCGAGACCTTTCGGTTACCCAAGCCATCAGAAATGATAATAATAAATGACTGAGCACTTCTCTACGATATTCTGGCCTCTACAGAAATTTTTCATTTTGTTCTGCATCCTTCAACCAGATCAAGAATCACGCGAATTTTATGTCTCATTGATGCTAGTCCGGGGCCGGCGTGCATGATTCGTTTTTCACTGATTTTCGGCTTTTTAAGAATTTTATATACCATTCATAGACTTGCAACTTCAAAAGGATGTTGTCAGCAAACTATAGTTAGTCTAAATAATATGTTGCTCAATGGACCTCTTGCTGAGATATGATGCTACTGACGGCAAATTGGCATTAGTCAGCCATGTCACAAGATTCCTCCCCTCTTATATCCCCATCTACTATAACAAGCGTTAAAATAAACACTGGTTTCTATTTGATCCTCGTAAATAGAGTGACAGTTGTAAAGCATCCACATTACCTTAGAACTCTAATAACAATAAAAATATGGCACCGATCAAATATTTTGTCAAGTATTCTTAACGAACTTTATGAATTAATTAATTAAACTCTTACAATTTTGTAAAAAAAAATCAAAAAGGGTAGTTCGAAAATGATTTAAAAATACACTTCTGCAGGGCACTGAAAACTGGTTCACTGTAAAACCTGATACGGCGGCAAAGCATGCAATAGGAGACCGGACAAAAAATGGAAAGAAATTCCTAAAGAAAGAAATAAATAACATTTTATAACATCTATTTTATATAGCATTTTCAACTGCTTTTGTCACTATTGTTATTAATTATTAATAGAATTAATTTGAGGTTTTAATTAATAAATTAGTTTGACATACTTAATGTTACAATAAAATTTTGGGCCCGTCTTACTCAGTTTATACAAACTAATATAAATATTTCTGCTTCTTATCCGTTCTGAACTCGTAAGTTATTGGCAGCAACTATGACACGTTTGCGTAAATCATCAATGGTTGGTGCGATACACTTCATATTTTAAAGATACCCACAAATAGAAGTCCAAATGATTTAAAGTGAGGAGATTGTGACGGCCATGGTGTAATAAATTCAACTATTGATTTTAGACTGCTTTATTTTAAATCCAATACATACAAGAACTTTAACAAAAACCTAGCTGATAAGAAACAGTGGTTACTTATTTATATGCATAGAAGAAATATAAATACACGACATCTCTCTTGTTTAATAAAATAAAGGCAAGTATCTTATTTCAAAAAATACAACATAATATAATATATAACACAGCTTTGCAATTCTACATCAAAGTTTACTAATGTAATGTATAATAAAAATAATACTATACATATATTTTTTTACATTTGAAAAATTATAAAATGATACTGCATCACTAAAATTATAAATTGGATGAAGTCTTGCAATCAGACAGACAAACATCATTATTTTAGATATATAAAAAAATTAAGTTATCACTAAAGTAAAGACATTAATATCGTATCTCTACATATAAGTTATGCAATCGACAGATTCAACATATAATTACAAAATAACATAACATTCATAAAAAATAACAACTCTACTAATTATATCAGAATTTTACGTATAATTTAGTCTCTCAGGTGCTTTAACTATTCTGCCTCTTTGTGTAACATTTGGCATATAAAGAACATCATCACTATCACTATCATCTACCTCTGCACGATGATTATTATTATTACCATTGTTATTATTGTTGTTATAAAAACTATTATCTAAATTTTCGGTTGTTACATTTTCATCGTCATTTTTCGGCCAAGTATCAATAAAATGCCGATTTCTGGATAAAACATTGCCAGAGTTTAATTTTACTTGATATGATCTAGGCCTAATTTTTGATTTTGATTCAATTACTCCTTCTTTCCATCTTTTGTCTGACAAATTAGTTTTTACAACAACTTTTTCATTATTTTCATATTCATAATTATTTTTTCTAGTTTTTCTATTATAATAATTTTGTTGGTACTTTTGCTTATCTTTAAAACTATTCTTTATTGTTTGATAATTATTGTTTTTAGGTTTTAAAAGAGAATTTTCTATAGGCAAAGTATCTCGTAAATATCGAGACATCAAGAGTTTTGCAGGAGAATCTATTTTTTCATCGATAGGTGTATTTCGGTAATGCAATAATGTTAAATACAAATCTTTATTATCATTTTCTGCTTTAATCAACATTTTTTTTAAAATTTGTACATTTCTTTCAACTAATCCATTACTCTGTGCATATAAAGGGCTAGACATTATGTGTGAAAATTGCCATTCTTTGGCAAATTGTTTAAAATAAAGACTATTGAACTGAGGCCCTCCATCACTAATTAAAATTTCCGGAATCCCATGCCTTGCAAAAATTGACTTTAAATGTGTTATAACTTGTAAAGAGGAAGAACCGTCTGTTAATTTGGCTAATTCTATAAATTTTGAAAAATAATCCACAACTAATAAATAAATTTCATTTTTGAAATAAAACAAATCACATGCAACTTTTTGCCACGGCAGATTAGGCACTTCATGAGGCAACATTGGTTCTTTTTGTTTGTTATTTTGGTATACTTTGCAAACCGAGCAATTAGAAATAAAATCTTCAATATGTTTCGACATACCTGGCCAGAAAAAACATTCTCTTGCGCGATTTTTGCTTTTATTTATGCCTAAGTGACTATAATGAATTTTTGTCAACATTTCTTTTCGAAGGTTTTTAGGTATAATAAGTTTTTTATTTTTATATAACATTCCGCCACCCTCTGTTATTTCGTCTTTAAATTTATAGTATATTTTGACTAATGCATTACATTTTTTTATGTTTGAAGGCCATCCGTTTTTAATGTAGTCAAATAAAATTTGCATTTCAGGGTCATTTAAAAACGCAAGTTTTAATTCCCTAATTTTTTCATCAGTAGCATTTAAATTTAGTCTCAATAAATATACTTGCGATTCAATTTCATTCTCAAATTCATGATCATTTTCAGAATCTTTAATAAACGCGCGAGACAATGTATCGGCTATAAAAAGCTCTTTTCCAGGTTTATATGTAAGCGTGATATCATATTTCTGTAATCTTATAAACATTCTTTGTAATCTAGAAGGACAATCATGCAATGGTTTTTTGAATATTTGTACAAGAGGTTTGTGATCAGTTTCCATAATTATAGACCTACCAAATATGAATTGATGAAATCGCTCACAGGCAAAAACTAGACTATACAATTCCTTTTCAATTTGCGCGTATCTTTTTTGTGTGTCACTCAAAGCTTTTGAAGCGTACATGCAAGGCTTTCCATTTTGCATTAAAACAGCTCCGACACCATTTTGTGACGAATCTGAAGATATAATAATAGGAGTATTTGGATCATAAAACTGTAACACAGGTTCTGTAACTAAAACTTGTTTTAATTTCTTTATTGCGTCATTATGTTTTTTATCCCAATACCAAGCTACATTATTTTTAAGTAATTCTCTTAATGGAGCAGTAATATTTGATAGGTTATTAATAAACTTGCCGACATACGTTATTAATCCTAAAAATGTTTGTAATTCTTTTTTACTTTTTGGTATAGGCATCTCTGTAATTGCTTTAATTTTAGAATTATCTGGACTATAACCGTCTTGTGTTATTTTATGCCCCATGTATACAATTTCATTTAATGCAAATTTACATTTACTTTTATTGAATTTTATGTTATTTCTTTTTGCAATTTCTAATACCTGCTCTAATCTATAATCGTGATCTTTTTTTGTTTTACCCCATATTAGAATATCATCTATGTATATCTCAACTCCTTCTATATCAAATATTTCTTTAAATCGTTTATGAAAAACTTCAGGCCCACAATTTAGTCCGTAAGGTAACCTTAAAAATTTATATCTCCCAAAAGGAGGTACATAGGTCAGAACTCTCCCTATCTAAGGCGACTTGCCAAAACCCCGACATGGCATCTAAAGTAGTAAAATATTTTGCATTTGCCAATTTTGAACTTATTTCTTCAAAAGTAGGCAAGGGATAATGTTCTCTACAAATATTTAAATTTAAATCACGAGGATCTAAACAAATTCTTAACGATTCATCAGGTTTTCTAATTAATACTATAGAATTTACCCACTCAGTTGGATAATCAACTTTGCTAATAATTTTTTCTCTTTCCATATTAGCTAAACACATTTTAAATTTATCCACCAATGGAAAAGGTATTTTTCTAGCTGCATGAACAACTGGTGTGACATTACTTTTCAATGTAATATGAAATGATTTTTTAAGGCATCCAATTCCTTGAAAAAGTTCAGAATATTTCTCAAATAAATTGTGACCTCCATTAATCGATTCAATTTTTTGTATCATGTTTAAAGAAGTGCAAGCTTCTAATCCTAAAATTGCAGGTGATTCGATATTTACAACAACAAATGTTAATAAATGATCAACATTTCTAAAAGTACAATTTAACTGACATTCTCCTATGACCGGAATTATTTCATTTGAATAATTAGTTAATTTGATTTTGGTGTTTTTTATAAATACTTTCTCCATTTTTAAACTCTCGATATCTCTAAAACTTATAACATTTGTCATTGCTCCCGTATCTAACTTAAATTTAATAACCTTTTCATGATTTACTAATATTTCAACATTCCATTCCTTATTTACAGTCTCATTTGAACAAAATGATTATCTAATTCTAAACTAACAACGTGAACATTTTTATTTCTACACATATTTTTAAAATGATTGAATTTACCGCAAAAACTACATTGTTTACCCAAAGCTGGACATTTTCCTCTATTATGTTGGTAACCACATCGAGAACATCGCTGTTGGCTGTACTGGACAAAGTGACGTTGGACGACGGGCTGACTTGCTCCTGATGCCATCTGATGTCGTATTTGCGAATTTGGGCCACACCTTCCGCTTACTCCAGGACTTGGTTGGTTTGATAAAACTGATGATCGCACAGCATGCAGCTCGGCCACTTCAGACATTTCCTTTTCTTGTTTTCTAGATTCTTCAACAGACTGTGATATTCGCACAACTTTATCTAAATCAATTTCATCGTCCTCTAAGAGTCTTTGTTTTAGTTCTACTGACACTAAGCCACTAATTAACACAGAACAGATTAAACTTTCTTCTAAGTCACCTAGTTCACAGTTTCGGGCTTTATTCTTCAAATCGGTCACATATTGCTGAATGCTTTCACCCTCTAACTGTTTTCTATTAATAAACTTGTATCTTTCGAAAGTTAAATTCTTCTTTGGTTGAAAAAAGTCTTTGAACTTTTTTATAAGAGGACCGATTTTGTCCCTTTCACTGGCAGCAAATTTGAAGGTGTTATATATACGTATACCTTCATCTCCAATATATTGCAACAACTGTGCACATTGCAAATATTCATCTTTTTTTATCTAATTCTGTTGCTTTTAAATAGTTTTTAAACTTCTGGATCCAAAATTTCCAGTTTTCTGCAACATTTCCACTCATATCTAATGGTGCAATACCACGGTAATCAGACATTTTCAACATTTTAATAATTTCTAAGTTTTAACAGAGTACTTTGATTTTAGTCGCAGCGCCATGTAATAAATTCAACTATTGATTTTAGACTGCTTTATTTTAAATCCAATACATACAAGAACTTTAACAAAAACCTAGCTGATAAGAAACAGTGGTTACTTATTTATATGCATAGAAGAAATATAAATACACGACACATGGTACCGGTCCTTCTCGTACAATCCCTTGGTATTAATGCTTGGACATGATGTGCATGGTACAGATATAATTGAGCCTGGTGTATTATACGCCACACTGCTTCAATGCGCCGTGGACACCCTGATATCCCTCAACTCCGAGTTGATATACACGTAAGCCATTTTTCACACTTGAAAAACTAAAATGTAACTGACATCACAACAGCTTTAATACCAACAAAAAGTAATCAAATTTCAATATTCGGAATCACCTGGCTATAGAATGCAGTAGCCCAGCTATGTAAAGGATGAAAATACTACAATTTCAATAATTTTTTACTCGGAAACAATATTACACATTTTTTTTTTACTATATTGACTCCATTTTTCATGACGCATCTATTCCAAATTTTATTTAGATAAGTTCTGAATTACCCTGTTTAACTGAACCTTTGTTCGTTCACTTTCGGACACCCTGTGTATCATAAATTATGCACGAACTCTATCTCAACAGCATATCAAAAATTAGTGGAGCTAGAATATTTATTACGCATTCATAAAAACAGAGACAAATATAAAACTTGTACACTGAAAATTAATCGATATTAGATATATTTTGACAACATATGGAAATAGTCATCTTTTAATATGCACATTTATAATGCATAAATTTTACATAAGGTAAGGTAAAGGTTAATTTATATATTATTATTTTCGAAATTTCAATACATCACTGTCACACCTGCGACACTTAACATGTTTAATTTTCATATTAATAAAATTTCTAGCTAATATACATATCATAGGTTTGATGCAAAGGAGTGCCTCCGCTGTCATATATTAGATTAACGATTTTTATAGGAAACAGTATCATGTGTTCCTCAAAAATATCTTATAAGAGCTTGTAGGTATAATTAAGATTAAAATGCCAAGTAACAAAAATTTTGAAATGTTAAATTCATAAATTGTTGTTACTTGTTACTTATATGCAAGATTCAGTTAATTAATATGATAAAAAATAACCTTATTCTTATCGTATTGACATTAATTTTGATAAATATCCAAACAAAGAGTATTTATAAATCGTCACATTTCACTTTTAATTATTTATTTAGTTATTAATATTACAATCGGACTTGGTAAGAAGTTGGCACCTATTGTTAATTCAAAATGATATATATAAGTATTTGTATATGGTAAATCAAAAGGTGATGTTCGTAGTTTTTTCTAATACTTTTCTATTTTATTTATTTAAAAATATACTGCTCTGACAGACAATTTCAACTGTAAGGCTTTAAATAAATAGACAAATAAAAAAGAAAATTGCAGAAACAGATATAGGCACTCAACAACCTAAAACACATAATTTATAGATACAAATCAATAAGTGCCTGAAACTGCCTATAAATTAGACACATGGATCTGAACTGTTTCCAGATATTGAGAATGAGTAACATAATACAGGATTTCAAATGATAACTGCATACTTATGTTTTGACATGACAAATTTATTGTACAATAAACATTGTAGAAATCTCTATTAAGTGTTTTGCATTTCTTATAATGACACCAAGATTTTTATTTGAAAGGGACATAATATTATTAATATGAGGAACAAAGGTTAACCTAGCGTCAAAAGTAGCTCCTAAACCTTAAATTCAGTACAACGAGCGATAATCTTAGAACCAATGTTGTACCTGTAATAGAATTATTTTTCGTTGTGAAATGCATAATGAAACATTCAGGAATATTCAAAGGCAGCCTGTTTCGAAGGCAGCATTCATTAACTACAGTTAAACATTTCCAGATGGTTTTAGTCTTTACTCCATCAGAGGAAATAATGTGTCCTAAATACCTGACTTATTTTTGAAAGCGTATTCACTTCTTAGTACTTGAGTTGAGCCTCTCTCAACTTTCGAAAAACTTTTTGGACATTCGCCAAATGATCTTCAAAGTCTTTGCCAAGTATTATTATTCCATCAAGATAAGCGGGACAAGTTTTCCAGGTCATTCCTCGCAGAATTGTTTCCATAAGTCTTCTAACATGTGAATTAGCACAGTTTAATTATTTAGTCAATAACAATGGTATAATTTTGGATCTTGGTCTTTGTAATAAATTGAAAGTAAAAAATTTAATTAGATTTGACTTCCCATTAGTGAAAGAAGATACACATCACCCTGTTGTAGATTTTCTGTTAGATATAAAAAATTTCAAGAAATTAAATAAAAATTATTTTGAATTTTATGAGTTTAAAAACGCCAATTTTGAAAATATTAATAATCACATTAGAAGTATTAATTGGCAAGATTTATTTGTTAATACAGATTTAAATCACTGTGTGGAACTATTTTATAGTCATTTATATAAAGTAATATATGACCATGTGCAAGTTAAGAAAAAAAAAAGCTAAATTTACCATTTATTTTACGAAGCCAACTATAAGAGTTATTCAGGAAAAAAAATAAATTTCATAAAAGATGGAAAATCTATAATCAACTGGAAGATTTTAATGCATTTAAACTTTTGAGGAAACGTTCTAAACAACTTATTGACTCTGATTTTAAAAAATATGTTAATTCTATTGAAAATGATATACCGACCAATTCTGGAGTTACATGTCTGCAAAAAAAAAATATGTAATACCAAATGATTTGACTTTTGATGACATAACAGTAAATGATGGGCAAAGAATTTCTGATTTATTCTGTACTTATTTTGAAAGTGTTTTTGAAACGGAAAAATTTATTTTTGAGGAGAAAAGTAATTTAAATAATAATAATATTCTGACCTGAGGTGCAAAATGGTTTAACAAAATTAGATCCTAATAAACCGGCAGGACCAGACTTAATATCATCCTATTTTGTAAAGAATTGCTCCTCGTCTTTAGGTGTACCTTTAACAATATTACATAACCATTCTCTTAAAATGGGATGTTTTCCTGAAAAATGGAAAATATCAGCAATTCTACCTGTGCACAAAAGTGGTTTAAAAAATATGATAAAAAATTATCGTCCTATTAGTAAACTAAATATTATCGCAAAATATTTTGAGTTATTGGTATTTGATCATATTTTTAATTTGGTAAGAAATCTCATAATGCCAGAACAGCATGGTTTTTTTAAGGGAAGGTCATCCGAAACAAATCTTGTTACTTACTGTGAATATCTGTATAAACAAATGGATAAACAAGAACAAGTTGATGCTGTTTATACGGACTTCAGTAAGGCTTTATACAAAATAAGTCAACATTTTGTTGACGAGGCTTACTGAGGTTGGTATAAATGGATCATTACTAAAATGGGTGGAGTCTTACATAAGGGGATGGTCGCAGTTTGTTACAGTTGGGGGTTATAAGTCTAAATCTTTCATTACTACTTCTAGTATACCTCAAGGATCACATCTTGGTCCGTTATTTTTCATAATTTACATAAATAATATTAGAGAATGTTTTAAATATAGTAAAATTTTGCTATATGCAGATGATATAAAAGTATATATTAATATAAATAATCCATCTGGCTGTGACAGACTGCAACATGATATAAACTGTTTAGAGATATATTGTAAGCAAAACTGTTTATTTTTTAATCAGTGTAAGTGTCAAACAATAGCATATACTAGAAATGTCAATAAAATTATTTACCAATACTTTATTAATGATCAAATACTAAATAGAGTGACACATATTAAGGATTTAGGGGTAATTCTGGACTCAAAATTGTTGTTTAATACTCATATAGAGAGCTTAGTTAACAATGCTTGTAAAATGTTAGGTTACCTTAAAAGACAATGTAAACCATTTAAAAATATTAATTCAGTTTATAATTCTTATGTATTGAACAGGTTGAATTACGCGTCTCCTGTTTGGTCCCCTCAATATAATATTTATAAAACCCGTATAGAACGTATACAAAATAAATTTATAAAATATCTTTTAAAACAAATTATTTTATTGAAAATGATTATTGCCTAGCCCGTCAACATTTTAATTTGATTTCTTTGGAAAGTCGTAGAATATTTAGTGACTTATTTCTGTTATTTAAGTTAATGAATAATATAGTAAATGTTCCTTGTATTCTTCAAGATATATATTTTAACGTACCTTGTAGAAATCTTTGAAATCATGAACTTTTTTATGTGCCGTTTAAACGGACAAGCTACTGCCAGAATTCTCCACAGTGTAGAATGTTTGTTGAGTGCAACATATGTTGTATTGATATTGATATCTTCAATGTAACTTTGGCCTGTTTTAAAAAACACTTGAAACATGTACTACCTATTTAATGTGTTATGCTTATTTATGTATATTTGTATTTCTGTGTTTTTTTTTCATTACTTTTTTTTGCTACTAAAATGTTTTATCTTTTATTTTATTTTTATTATAATGTTAATGCTCTTGTAGGTCTTTTAGACCTGTTGTATTCCATATGTATGAATAAACAAACAAATAAATAAGTCTTATAAATGTGGCTGGTGTGTTGCAGAGGCCAAATGGCATAACACTGAAATACCACAAAACTGTTACAATTGAAACGCTGTCTTCTCTTTATCATCTGGATGAACTTGCACTTACCAATATTTACTTTTCAGGTCTAATGTTGAAAACCATTATGATCCAGACAGTGCACCATAATCTTCTATCCTTGGAAACGCCATCCTTTAATCTTCTATAATCGACGCAGAATCTGGTAGAGCCTTTATCAAAACAACGGGTAAAGTCCATAGACTCTGGGATGGTCCACTGACTCCTGCTGCTGCATATCTCTCAGCATTGCCTAACCTCTTCATTCTTCGCTAAAGAAATACGTCGTGGTGCTTGCTTACTAATGTCGCCGGTCTTAATGCGCTGCTCTGCAAGATTAGTCCTCCGGACATAATCCTCCGTTAGTGAGAACACATCCTGAAAGCTTCTCAATAAATTTTCCAACTTATTGACTTCATCGGGTTGCAAGGGTGGTTTGAATCTGTTAACAAGGCTTTGGAGAACTTCGAATAGTTTTTCAAGATTTTGGGATGCTGTTGATGGTTCTATATTGCTCAACACTAATTCAATTGTTTGACAAGGTTCGCTTTTATTGATCTGTTGTGAGTAGTCCTTCAGATTTAGCATTCTGACCAATACCAAATAGTTTTTACTTTCTGTTAATATATTTTCAGTTAATATGTTATTCCTATAAAGACTGCTCTCTGGTTCCACAATCACAGTTTCTTCAACGGCTGGAGGACTGCTCGTAGCAGTTTGTAACTTCAATTACTACTTCCAAACCTTTTGGTTGACGTCTGATAGGAGGGTTTCTAATTTCGGGAAACTCCACATAATTTCATTTTCCTTTGTTTTCAATAGTCATCGAGAAAGGTCTAATACAAAATTGTGTGACATTAAGTCTAAGATTGACGCCGTCAGTGATGTCTGTTACTAGGACGTTTTGTTAGAAAGTGACTGGTCGCAAGTTTATCTTAGCTAGATGGATACCTTTTACAGTTAGGTAAATTTGCTGTTTCCAAAATGTAGTTCCTGTCTGGTTTTGTATTCTGCATTGGGCGACAATGTTTGGTCTTATTACGATATGACTGGAGCCGGAATCAAGGACCATTTCACAAACCCGTTCACATATATACCTAGGTACTACCAAACTCGTTACATTGTTTTCCACATAGGTTACCTTGATCTTAATAGTTGGTGAGGCTCAGAAGCACCTATAGCTTTTGCCCCCCCTCCCCAAAGCTGACCAGTTGACGTATTTTTAATCCTGACTAGATGTATTTTTATGCCATTGATTTCTAAGATGTCTTTCAACTTCACAATTCCAACACTGAATAGGTCTCTTCTGCTACATACAGTGAAACCAGTACGATCATGTCCATTCTGGGAGTTGGCTAAGTTGGGGTGGTAGACTAACTTCACCATACGTGCTATATCTGCAGTCTTCAACGTTTGAGATTCTTTTTGTTTCTGTATAGGTATAGTAATAAAATTACATTACATTATTCCGTTGAACTTAGAAATGGGTTCTAGGAGATACGTTTATTAAGCAAACTTCACTTATTTATGTTCTATCAGTCCTAGCAATATTGCCATGTTTTTTAGAAACACTCTGTATAAGATACAGAGTGCGTTAAGCTGTTAATATGGAAATTTGCACATCTTTTTTAGTGTTGTGATGAATATTTATGTGAATTCTTATAATATATATTTTAAATATAATGAGAATATGATTTCATAGTTATAAGTACTTTAGAGTATTTCTGAAATACATTATCGATATCTCTCTCCCTTAGAAGGAACTGCACTATGATCGAGATGTGAGCTGCTTATCAATGGCCGTATTGGAGGAAGGTCTGAGGTAGCCTGAAAAGATCAATTTATTTAATATCGGATTAGCTTGTCAGTGTCACAGATATGCGATAAAAAAGTCTGTTGGTAAATATAGTTATTTATGATGCCCTGACAATTCTTGCTTGGAAATTTAAATAAGCCCGGGCTTTGTTTACGAATAGATTTAGTTGATTCGTAAAAGATGCGATATTTAGTTTATCCGTTAAATTACCTACGATTACTCGAGACCTATTACTATAAATTATTGTTTTAAACTGTACACAACACCAGGCGGGATATTTGAAGTTAATTGCTTTATAACGATGTGAATTTTTTAATCTACGATCTAAGAAGCTGTAAAATGAGGTACGCAAAATTGATTTATGAAATTATTTAATCTGTTATATGTAGCTACTTACCAGATCGCGTATGAATTAAGATTATTTTCGATAATTTGTAATCACTGTATAAAGTATGAGGTATCTCTAATCGGCTAGACGTATTGACTATTAAGGAAAAAAATATGACATCATAAATGTCAACTACTTGTATGAGGTCTCAAGGTAAATGCGTCATATTTTCGATTTATTCACCGGTTATAACACTCAAATTCTATTTATGAGTTATAATAGCAATACGACTTCAAGGTTAAATTCTAACTATTTTTAATACTTCTTTTCGAGAAAAAATCCAAATACGTACTTACATACACAAAATGTACAGTGCCTATACTCGCGTCAAGAATTCAGACGTCTTACGTCACGGCTGACGTTACACATTTGTTTATATTGTCAACGTAATTTTCGATATTTGGTCGCGTTAAAAACAATAATTTTTTGCAATTTAATGCAAAATATAATGCAAACTTTTAGTATAGTATATAGTTTCATTACTATCAGTTGCAGTTTCTTAAATATTTTGATGAAAATATAATGAATTATTCATTTGTTCGTATGACGTAAGTCGTCTGAATTCTTGTCGCGAGTATAATAAGAATCTTAAAATAAATTTTATTTTGTAAAAAATCTTATGACGGCTAAAAATGTAAGTATGTATATGTAAATAAAATATTTTTATAACGAAGTTACTTACATTTGATGACTATGACTATGATTTTGACTATAAGGGAAAAACATTTGAAGAAAAATAAATTTTAATTCTTAAGAAGTATCTATTGACTAACTTAAACTGAAATAAAAACTTCCTAGTTTTATTTATGAAAATACTTATATTAATAGTTATTTATACAGTATGTGCCAAAAGTATGGAATAAATTCAATAAAAACGAAACAATTATTTTTTGGGAAAAATCCTCGAACAGGTCGATTTTTAATTTAAAAAATACATATTTTAGCGTTAAATGCAATTTTCAAATGCCATTTGTTTTCGAGTAATAACGTCATCGATTTTTTTTTAAATGGCAACACCATATTTTTTTCCTTGATTCTAAAAGATCGTTTAATTCTCTATCAGTACTAAAATTTTGCCCTTTTACATAGGAAAGTTTTCGAGTAAATGACAATTGAATGTTAGAAAACGTAAATCAATTAAAATAAAGCAAAAACGTTATCAAGTTTAGTTTTTCGAATTCCATAGTTCTTTTATGGATCACGTAGGTGAAAATATTTGCACGACAGAATGGTAGGGCTTTTCTTCTTTGAAGGAAACCTTACAGGACAAAGATATTTAGAGTTTCTAGAAAATGACCTTGTTCCAGCCCTTGCAGTAATTTTTCCTAACGATAATGACCCTGACATTCCTGACGATACCATATGGTTTCAACAAGATGGTGCACCTCTGCACTATGCGCGCCCTGTACGAGATTTTTTAGACAACTGTTTTCCTGGGAGGTGGATCGGCAGACGCGGACCGATAGAATGGCCTGCAAGATCGCCAGATCTTACACCTCTTGACTATTTTTTATGGGGATACTTGAAGTCAAAAGTGTACATTAATAAACCACGTAATTTAGAAAAACTTCAAATCGCATTCGGGATGAAATACACAGAGTTACCCCAAAAATCATTCATAATGTGCAAGAAGAATTTCTTCACAGACTTGCGCATTGCCAAGAAGTTGATGGCAATTCGAACATTTAATTTAAGTATAAAATTTAATCAATTGTATTTTATTTTGCATACCTCAGAATTGTTACTTTTTTTATTGATAAAATTTACGTTTTCTAACATTCAATCGTCATTTACTCGAAAACTTTCCTATGTAAGAGGGCAAAATTTTAGTACTGTCTGATAGAGAATTAAACGATCTTTCAGAATCAACTCGAAAAAAAATGACATTCGAAAATCGCATTTTACGCTAAAATATGTATTTTTTAAATTAAAAATCGACCTGTTCGAGGATTTTTCCCAAAAAATAATTGTTTCGTTTTTATTGAATTTATTCCATACTTTTGACGCATACTTGTATATCAAGGGAGTTATGTTTAACTATCGAGGGCAACAAATTTTTAATTTGCCCGAGATTATCACATCCAATAATTCACATGACAGATAAAGATTTTTATTTCATACTAATGAAATATGAAAACCAAATTTTGTTTGTAAATAAAAGTTTATTTAATTTATTAATTTGTGAAAATGAACGAAAACCTAGAGAGAAGTGAGATTTCAGGCGATTTGTTAAAAAGGCTGAGAAAGGTCCTACCGCACTACTACCAACAAAGTCGGAACCAAAGTATAAAAAAGAATATGACAAATTCCTTCAGTGGCTAAAAGTTAACTGTATAATTCTTCCACTTTCTAGTATAAGTGATATTGATTTATTTTTCTTATAGTCTGAATCGTACAGTCCTAATTTCCTGTGGACTAAGTGGTCAAGAACTTTTGAATATGAAGATTAATCATATTGAAGATAGGGGTTCTGTTATGGTGGTTTACATTCCGGAAAGTCAAATAGATATCCGCGTGAAATTTACAATTTTGGAAGAAAATGTGTTCTCTGCATTGGGTCTAGTGAGGAAGTAGGTATATGTCTTTGCATCCGTCGGGTTCGTTCAAAAAGATTTTTTCTAACGTATCGCGAAAGGCGTTGCCCGTTGGGAAAAATACATTTGGAAAAATGTCAAGCAAAATTGCTAGTTTTTTTGGTTAGCCAGATCCAGAAGCTTTCACGGGACATTGTCTGCGGAGGACTTCCGCGTCTGCATTGGTCAATGAAGGAGCATGGTGGATGGCGAAGTTCAACCGTAGCAGAAGGTACTTGGCTGACAGCATGGAACTGAAAAATAAAACTGCAAGAATGTTGACTGGCATGTTACATGAACGGAGCGGAACATGAACTTCATCTATGACTACAGTCATAGAGAGTGACAACAGTTCAACGAAAAATTCTTGCAATTCGGGAAATAATTTCAGTGGAAAATTCAACAATTGTCGGTTTATTTTTGTAAATATATTAGAGAAAGTTAAGGGTTTATAACTACCAAATGCCCAGGGCCTCAAATACCCTAGGCAGTGGCGCCATTGCCGAATAACAGAAAAACGTGAAGAATATGCTAACTATATTATTAATTATTCAATAAATAAGTCTCATTTTTCAATATTGGCAGAAATGAATATTCTGATTTAAAAAGTTGTCGCAAGATGTATTAATACTGTATTGTATTTTTTCAAATGCAAATTAATACATAAGTACAAGTATATTAAATGTTAAAACGCATTGAAGGATGCGCGCAAAAATTAATTAATTTTAAAGTTTCCTGAAAATCGTCTAACTAGTTACAAAATTCTTACTTAAATGAATTTATTCGCTTAAAGGCGCCGTATGTTGAAATAATAATTCTAGACATTTAAGAACTGAATAATATAAAATTTAATAAACAGCGGGAATGTTATATCATACTACCTTCGGATATCCAAAGGTTCCAAAGTAAAATGAATATATAACGACAAAAAGCGACCTAACCAACAAATTTTTGGGTAGGTTCATAAATCTGTCATTTATTTATCATATTTCCTTAATTTAACTGTAGATGTAAATATTGTTATAACATAAATTTACATTATTCTGCATATAAGATGATAAGGCTTTCGTTTATAAGTGAAAATTATTGTTAAAATGTGAGGTTAGAATAGCAAAATAATATGTATCTTATAAATGCTTTTTCCAAGTTATTATTATTTGAGAAAAATTTAGTAAGAGTGGATAAACAAAACATCAAGAATTTTATTTTTAATATTAGGTACTTTTGTCCTACAGATTTTACCTTAACAAAGTAAGCCAATTTCAAATAATCATATATTTATATTTTTTGATTTACCTAAAAATGATGGTAAAAAAATGCTAGAAAGTCACGACTTCCCACTGCTAAAATATTGCATATATTAATAATAATAATAATTTTATTTACCAAATAGTAATTTACAATATTTGCATTAATATAATATTAATCCTTAAAACGATAAACAAAACTGAGGTTACCACAAAGAAAATTCTTGTATGTGGCTTACTGTTTTACAGTATAACTAAATACTGCATATATACGTCTATACATGTATTAATTAACATAATTAATAATAATAATTATAATAAATTAACAAATAATGTTCAACTATTATTCATTTTTAATATCTACTAACTTATGTATGAAATCTCTAGTCTGTCCTTGAATCCATAGTTTAATTTTTCTTTTAAATAGCGAATATGAATTTATATATTTCAAATTAAGTGGTATTTTATTGTATATTCTAGTAATGAGATATTCATAACTCCTTTGACCAATAGTTTTGATAGATTTATTCACTTGTACATGGTGTTCCTTATGTCGAGTATCATATTTATGATCAATTTTTATAAAACCAGTCTTTTCTTTATACATAGTTATTAAAATAGCTTGACAAAATAATTGTCGAATATCAAACATTTTTGTATTATTATATAACTCATCTGTTGGAATTAATTGGGGTAGGCCACAAATAATTTTAATTATATGTTTATGTATAATTTCTAATGGTCTTATATAATTATTTGTAGCACCTCCCCAAGATAATAAACCGTATGTTATATGACATTGTATTAATCCATAATACAAAATATATAATTGTTTCATATTGCATATTTTCTTCATGTACCTAAATACCTGTAAGAGATACCTCAACTTTTTTGTAACATAATTAATATGAATATTCCATCTCAGATGGCAATCAATATAAACCCCTAAATATTTAATATAATCTACAGATGTTATTTCTAAAATATTATCATCTAATTCAATGGAAAGTACATTATATTCAGGTAAATTTTGTTTATAGCTAGTAAATGGTATAAAGTGTGTTTTCATAACATTAATGGTAAGTAGTTTACTTTGGAAAAAGTTCATAATTATTTTAAAGTCTTTTTCAACTTTTTGTTTTAGAGAATACCATGAAGAGTCGTTGTAGAAAATGGCAGTATCATCCGCAAAACTAACAATATCTCCAGATGTTGGTAAATCATAAAGATCATTCATATATATAGTAAATAAAATAGGCCCAAGAACCGTCCCTTGTGGGACACCAAACTCTACTGTTCTTTGCTCACTAATTATATCATCTATTTTGACAAACTGAATTCGATCGGTTAAGTAGCTTTTAAAAAGATCATAAACCTGCCCCCTAAATCCTATGCGTTCTAATGTATCAAGTAACTTATTATGACATACTGTATCAAAAGCTTTGGCTAGGTCAACAAAGATACAAAGCGCAGGAATACTTTTATCTACAGAATCATATATTTTTGATGTTAAATTAGTTATAGCATCTTGTGTTGACCTACTCTCTCTAAAACCATACTGGTTGTCTTTTATAATGCTAAACTTGTTTAGGTATTCATTTACACGTGTTTTAATAAGCTTTTCAAATATTTTTGCAATATTTGATATAAGAGAAATAGGACGATAATTTTTTAGGTCTAATCTATTTCCACTTTTGTATATAGGTTTTATTATTGCGATTTTAAATCTGCGAGGAAAAATTCCTTTAATAAAACAATCATTGAATATATACGTTAAAGGTTTTGCAAGATAATCAACAAGAATTTTTAATGTTTCTGACTTCAAATTATCATTTCCTGGAGATTTATGTGACTTTAATTCTAATATCATTTTTCTAACCTCTTCTTCATTGATCATTCTAAGAAAAATTGAATTTTTTAAATGTTGTTTTGAATGTATTTCAATTTTTTCTTGGCCCTTAATATTTTCTGCCAATTTCTTACCTACTTCCGAAAAATAATTATTAAAAGTATCTGCAATTTGTTTCCTATCATTTAAAATAGTATCCTCAATTTTTATAGACTGTACAGATTTTGAATCATTACTTTTATTATTTACTTCATTTACACATTGCCATAAACTTTTAGAATTGTTCTCATTTTTATCAATTATGGATTTAAAATAATCTTCTTTCGCTTTCTTTATTAAATTACTTAATTTATTTTTATATTGCGTATATTTTCTCATTAAGATTACATTTTCAGGATTTTGCTTGGCTTTAATATACATATCATTTTTAATATTTACCGACTTTACTAAACCATTTGATATCCACTTACTTCTTTTTATTTCCCTTCTTTTTATTTTCTTTACTTCAGTACATTTATTTATATATTCTGTTAATATATCGATAAGATTATCTGTAGATAATTCGACATTTTCTGCTTCATAAACACTTTCCCAATTTTCTTTTTCTAAATACAGTTTTAACTTATCATAATTAGTGTATATTTTATTATAACTTTTACTAAATTGTTTTACTCTGTTTTCAGCAGAAAATGAGCACTGAATAATCGTAGAGAAATGATCAGTTACTGTTGTTTCTAATACTACGGAAAGAAAATTATTTAATGGCAATTTTGTTTTTAAGAAAATGTGATCCAAACACGTATTGCTTTCTATTCTGGTAGGACTGTTGATTGTGGATAAATATCCATGTTCATACATAATATTCAAATACTCCTGAGCATAACTGCTGTACGTAAGTATATCAATATTAATGTCACCTAATATTAAATTAATATCCGATGTTCTACAGGTATTTAAATATGACAGAAGTCCTATATTGAAATCATATGGATTCAACGAAGGAGGTCTGTAAAGAGCTAACAATTGTATTTGTCTTTCATTATGAACTATATTCAAACTTATTGTTTTAATGTTACCAATCCACACCACATTATAATCATAATAAAATTTATTTTTAATATAAATTACCACACCATCATTTTTATTTATTTCTCCTTCATTATAAATAACATTATAACCTACCATACGAACAATATCCGTATTATCCAATTTAAACGTTTCTGTTAATACAATACAGTCAAAGATGTCATTAAACTGATTTAAAATAAGTTGATACTCATCTAGATTTTTTACCAGACTTCTTATGTTCATATGATAGACTAAAAATCTGTTTTTTGTAACATCAGTTTGCAAAATGTTTTTACAGTCTGCTATAGTTTTTACCATTTTATTTTCGATAACCATAAATGGATTAAAATCTCTTATATATGGATTCATGTTACTGATACCTATATATCTTATTAATTAATAAAAATACCTTATACTATGCTAATATCCAAAAACAATAAAGGATACAAACAGTTTAATATGCTAGATTAGCTTAGGTACATACATACATATTCTACGTATCACACAAAACTTTTTTATTATTTTCAAATATTTTGTATGTATGTATGTTGAAAAACAATAACAATAAAGAAAAACAGCATTATGTTATTTAATTCCTTTTCGCCTTTTGATACCTAGGTTTTGTTTTGGTTTTTGGTTTTACTCCTCCCACTGCACTATTTCCTTCTTCTTCTTCTTCAGTTACGTCTTCTTCGTCTTCGGCCGAATTTTCAAAATCGTTTCTATATTCCTGGTTGTGTTCTATTTTTTTTCTTTCTTCTTCAAGTAAACTGTTATAGTCATACTTTTTCCCATTGATTACCAAACTTTTTCCTTTTATTTTAGCTTCTAATTTCTCAGCCTTAGCTTCTTTATATTTCGTCCACAAAAATTTATTAACTTCTCTTTCCTGTTTCGAGAGATCGTGTACAATTTTTATTCCTGTGCCTTTCAAATTCGCCACCTTTTGGAAAATGTCTTGTTTCCGCAAATAAGTATTTAATTCCAAAATGACTGGTGATTCTCTTCCTCGAGTTTTAGGTTTATATATATTATTTAAGTCAGCTTCTTGAAGCTTTTTTTCTAACTTAAGATGGCTATTTAATTGCTTTAGCGATTCCTTCATTAAATTGCCGTCCCTCAATTCGGTCAGACCAAAAACAGCAACATTATTTTTTCTAACTTTATTTTCTAACAACTCTACTCTTTCCTTTAAGTGTCTGTTTTCTTCTTCTAATTTCTCTATGTAACTAGTTGTTTTATCGGTATTGTTATTTATTCTTTCAGTTAGTTCATTAAATTTGCTATTAATCAGCTCATAGAGTTGTTTGTTTGATATATTTCCACTTCCCATATTTTACCAAACGACGGACGCGTAGGTATCTGTTAAATCTAAGTGCCTCCGACTTAGGCACCTCCTCTGCGAGAACTTAACTGAATTACCACGTCTAGGATTCACTAGAAGTCCATAGGTCACACAAGGACAACCAGGCGGAGCTAACACTATTTGAGATAAGAGTTTTTAGTTTTTATTCTAAAACAGTCACAAATAATTATATATTTCACTGGTTTTACATCAGTTTTTCCAGAATTTAATTAACATTTTACAATCCTATGTCACTTAACATCACTGGCATCAGTTTTTTTTTTTTCTAATTTATTTCTATTTTACTAGCAATTGACCGTGTTCTATGCACACACTAAATTTACGAACCTACACGCCTACATGAATACTAGAATCCAGAATTATTAACATAACCTTTTTACCATTCGTCTAAAACCATTTTTTATGCAGTGCTTGATATTCTATTCTTTTTAAGATTTCTCTTAAGATTTCTTAAATATCAGTTACATGATCTGTGTATTCATTGTGGAAGAAATTAGGTAGGTACATATTTAATTAGATAATCAGAAAATATTTAAAACAATCTAAAATGATAAAGATAAAAATGATTTTTGTTTGTATTTGATGAGTGTCCAAAAGAATCTTTTATCATCATACAGTGGCTCAACATTAATGTATTTTATAATAATATAGTCAATAATTCGTGGTGGGGATTATAATCCTAAATATTGGTTAACGATTAAGACAACCAATTTTGTACAGTGTAAGTTAACAAGTGATATTTACTGTTCAGAGAATTTATATTCAAAATCTATTTAAGATATATATTCTAATTTGACCAGTTCTCATTAGATGACTTTCGTGACTATTACCGTGCAATTTTAACATACTTAAAATAGCGAGAGATGGTCGAACATTACAAAGCAAGAAATGTACGAAAGAAAATAAACAACTACACAATCTTCGACTTGTAGAATGCAAAGCTAACTGATTCTTGGTCCCTCGATGCACTTTGATATCCCTAGAGATTCACCTAGTTGACATGAACATCTTTCCAACTAAAACTACCAACAACAGTTTGCTGTCACTTGTCATCCCCTTTTGCTTCTCGCTTTTCACTGAGGAATTGGCATCTCCGCTTTATTTGTATAAATTGTACAGGCTTAAGTTATGACAACTTAAGGAATGACGTTTTTATATCGGGGAATGATAAACACAAATAAGTGGTTATTTTCTTTAAACTAATTTTTTAATCGATATATAAATTAATAAGTAGTTAATTTGTAGCTCTAAAATATTATTAATTATGTATTGTATATGGCAATATAAAAGATAAGACATATATAAAATACAAACATATTATGTAGATGCAAATAGGAGATAACTATAATTTAATTATAATACCTACATACATATATTTAATTATCTTGATTGAGATAACAGATAATCTTAAATTATCTAGATAAATTCTAGATAATTAGGCAAGTTTAGGTAAATAATATTATTTCAACAGTATCTTTAGATAGGTGAAATCACCTTCAACATCAACATAACTTTTGAACGGTATTTTTGCGAACATTCTAAAAACTATTCACACTGTAATTGAAACATTTGTTGCTGTAGAAATAATCAGTAAATATTACATTTGTTATCCAAAATAAATATACAATGTGTCCCACTTTTCATGGAGCCACCCTGGTATGTCGTTCACCTGATATCCGAATACTTAGAAACTTTGGTGGCGAATATATACCTATAAAGTAAGTTTTTGGACGTAGCTATACTGATTATAGTCAGAAGCGTACGATTCTAAGAAGGAGAAAGGAGGTCGATTTAAAAAAAAAGTATTAGCGATTTTTTTAGAAGAAAACTGGTAAGATATTCTTAATCAGCACCTTTAGAAACCCCCTTGTACAAGATTACGTGGTTGTGGGTTCAAAGGTGTTTGAGATATGGGCCGTCGAAAAACAATTTTTTTCAACTTAAAATAATTTGCATCTGTAAAACCGGCTCTCAAATGAAAAAAATGCATTCTTTATTTTTTGTTCATAATAATGGTATCTTCTGGTATGAAATGATTTTACAACAAAATAATAATACAAACTTTTGTTTTCATGGCTTACTTAAGTTTTTATTGAAGATTATTTGTTAGAAAAATAGGTATGTATCTACGTACGAATTAGAATTTTTGTCTTATTAAAAAATATTATTTTGTTGTAGAATCATTTCATACCACTACAATACATTATTCTGAACAAGAAATAAAGAATACATTTTTTTTATTTGAGAGCCCATTTTACAGATACAAATTGTTTTAAGTTGAAAAAAAGTGTTTTATGACGGCCCATATCTTCAAACACCTTTGAATCCACAACGATGTAATCTTGTACAAAGGAGTTTCTAAACGTGCTGATTAAAAATATCTTACTAGTTTTCTTGTAAAAAAATCGCTAATACTTTTTTTTTTTAATTGACCCCCGTTCTCCACCTTAGAATCGGACGGCTAAAGACTCACTTTATAGGTGATTTATTCACCACCAAAGCATTCGGATATCAGGTGAGCAAGATACCAGGGTGGCTCGATGAAAAGTGGGACACATTGTATATATTCAGGATTGTTATATTATGTGATCTAACAGTTTAGCTGTGCATAACTATAGCGGTTTTGAGGACGATACTAACTGTAGTAGTTTTAAGACTTCCACGGCCAGTGATAATGTTATTTGATCTATAGTGGTTCTTTGAGTTGTTATACCATGAAGAATGTAACTGATAACTACCAGTAAAAGAATTAATGTACACACTCTTAGATTTAGATGAGATTTTTTGACTTGTCCTTGTTGTTCTTGGGATAGGCTTTGGGGAAGTACTCGCTATTAGTTTGTCTAGAACCAACCTACACAGCAGCCTAGTCCGAAAACAACAAGAGCAGGTCAGGGAATCCCAGATAATTCTAGGAATTTACATGTTAATTCTGTTACTGGTATCGACTTGGGTCAGGACATGACAACTCGGAATAGCATTATAGAGCAACTAATAACTATATATAATCAATTACACACAATCACGGATCCCCTTATCTGTGTAAGAAATCTAATTATAAATAATGATTGTTAGACTTGTCATTGTACAAATTCAAAGGTTTTTTCCATTTGGGCAAGCCTCTTGTATATAAAATCCACGGATGCGTTTATAACAAAGTTTGATGAATTTTATCGATCATCGACGTAAAATTGTAATAGCTTTGTTCCTAGAGCGCAAAAAATTGGTTTCAAACTGTCAGGGATTGTTTGACCAGGCGAATATTGCTTTGATATCGCTGAAAGTATAGTAGCAACATAATTGGTCGCATATCTGTGATAGTTTGAAACAGTCTCAAACTGACTCTTGGAACAAACCTAATGTCAATACTATGCTCAACTGAATACAGTTACTTTTCATGTTTTGTCCAAATGTGTTTGTAATGTATATGTATTGCTTACATCACGATTCTTTGAAATGTAAAGAAAACAAAACAAATAATTATTGATCCAAGATGACTTTGTAGTTGATGAATGAAATTTTAATTGTAAAGCTTAACATTTGCAATCATAAAGAAAATGTATCCTTTCTGTTTGCATTTGAATTTTGGTCCAGTTTGCAAACTTCCATCGCAAATGTCAATGGTTGAACAATTCCTGAGATCGTTGCTACACCGCCAGGTTTCCTGACGTTTTGAGAAACATATGGCATCCTCCCTAGAAATAACTCTGAACCGTGAGTTTCAAAGTGAATTTTTCCCCTCTGTAGAGAATCTTGAGCTTCAGTAAGAGTAAGACTTCTGAGTAAGAGAGTGATATATCTTTTTAACGCCAAGAAACCTAAACGCCGAGGCAACTAGCACAGAAGTTGTTCAATCAATGTTTTCTCATTACCAAAAGACCACTTTGATATGAACGATTCTCCACATACTGCAATATTATCTGACATTGATTAAAATCGTTTGAATGCTTTAATTTTTTAATGTTGATATATGTACCGCAATTAACCCGTGAATTGGCCAGTTCATGAACTGTGGCCAGTCAACTATAGTACAATACTTGCATTTTAGGAGCAAAGTTCAATCATTAGATTATAGCATGCTTTGAGCGACAATAACATCAAGTGTGTCAACATTTGTACATCTTCTGGCTCATCATCATATAATTCGTCAACGATATTGATCGTTCCAGTCTCAGATTGTTCTTGGCTGTGTTGACGTTTTGCAATTGGTAGAAAAATGAAGCCGTTGTTTACTATAATTGATTCTGAATAATGTAACTAGATTGTTGAGGTTTATTGCTAACAACTACGTCACTCAAACGCATTCAGGGAACAAGATTCTATTGGCGTACCACTTGAGAAGGGTTCAAAGAACACAAAATTATTTATCAAAGAATAAGTTGATGTTGTGTGAATCTAGCACTTTAATAGTTCAAAAAATAAAGTAATATGTTCATTGCCGCACTATTGTACGATACATATTACTCAGATACACTTTTGTTAATGGCACACTGTAACGCTCAAATTATTCTCCATTCAAAGAACACTAATAAATTAATTATAATCTCAATTAAATGTGAGTAAATACGTACTCGAAATTTACCCATTCGAATGTCTAAGGTAGCTGTCCAGATGGAATAGGTGGGATCTGTCACCAATAGAAATCGAGCATTCTGATGTGGTGCATGCATATTTGCTGCACAGAGCTGTGTAATCTGGGTACATTTTGTGAGGTATATGGAACAGGCAATTTTGTACAAAGAAGTTACTACCGCTCCTATATTTCTTTGTGTTGACAGCTATAAATTGTGAGCGGGTTTATAAAATGAATCACATTCTATTATTTTGAAAATCGAATGTAGTAATAGTGCAGCATGCCAGAACATTAGGAGACAGTTGTAAACAATGGAAGACAATGTATCCTTGACTAGTTTATATGTTTTGTTTATTACTTTATGTATATACTAAAATAAATTTTGATAAATAGTTTAAAAAATATATGATAAAAGATGGCTGTTTTGTTTAGATTATCATTAAAAAAATGTATTTAAATGTTATATTGAAATGATTTGCAGGACACGAAATATTTTTTGTAGTACCTACGAGGACGTTGGATTTAAAACGATACCAATTTTTTTCAATACAAGCTGGACCTTAAATAAGTACAAATATTTTAATTGCAGGTGTAGTTCGTCATATAGATGAGTCTAGTGAAAGCCATTTTTACAAGTCTTAAATATTTACGAATATATTAGAAAATACCCACATTTTGAGATCCACCGGCCAGCTATACCACTGACATAACCTAATAAACTAATGAATTACTGAAGGCAAAGTTCCCATGTCGTTTGTAAGATAAATAATTTTTTAACGTATATTCAATTTTTGCGGTTGATCCCAATTTGAAAATACTTGTATACAAGAATTTAAACGGCTACGCGCGTTAATTAAACAGCAAATAAATACAGCTTATTTTCATTATATACAGAGAGTACAGTCATCTATTTCTGAAAAACCCAAGTGTTTTTGGACTTTTGTACATTCTAAGAGAAGGGGTTCGAGGATACCGGGAGAGGTCTCATATAACAATAAGCACTATGATAAGCAATCTGATATTGTTAATGCTTTTTCTGAGTTTTTTAGTAGTGTCTTTCTAAGTTCTGATGATCATGAAATTTTTAATTACCCTTCTGATTTTTGTTATAATAATATCGTTTTAAATGAATTTACAGAGGCCGAAGTGTTCGCTGCCATCAAAAAGTTAAAAAATAAGATGACATCTGTCCTAGATGATATTCCATCATTTATTGTAAAAGACTGTGCTGCAGTTCTAGCCCACCCTTTATGCAAACTTTTTAATCTTGCTTTAAGAACTAAAACTTTTCCAAGTCGTTGTTGGAAAGAGGCCAGGGTTTGTCCTATATTTAAGAGTGGCGATAAGTCACAAGTGGAGAACTATATACCGATATCAATAATTTCTAATTTTGCTAAGATTTTTCAGATAGCTCTTTATAATCGTATCTACCTTTCCGTTCGTAACCTAATTTCTCCATACCAACATGGATTTGTTGGCGGCAGGTCAACTGTTACTGTTTTTGCTGAATATGTCACACATGTTTTAGATAATAAAGGTCAGGTTGATGTGATATACATGGACTACTCAAAGGCTTTTGATAAGGTTAATCACAAAGTTCTACTTTATAAATTGGCTTTTGGCTTCTTTGATGACTTGGCCGAGCTTATTAAGTCTTATTTATATAATAGAGTACAGTTTGTTAGTTATAATGAATTTGATTCGGTTAATGACGTAGCAACTTCTGGAGTACCCCAGGGTTCTACCCTGGGACCGTTACTATTCATTTTATTTATTAATGCCCTTAGTGAAGTAATTCGTAGTAAAAAGTTATTATATGCAGATGATTTAAATTTTTTTTCGTCTATTGCTAGCTTGGATGATTGTTATAATCTACAGAGACAGCTTGATGAGGTACAGTCTTGGTGTGCTAGAAATAAGTTACTATCTATTTATGAATTTAATTACGTAATTGATGATACTGTACTATCTCGTTATGACTCATGTAAGGATTTGGGTGTATTGTTTGACAAAAAATTTTCATTTCATGATCATGTAACTATTAAGACAAATGAAGCATTTACATTTTATGGATTTCTTCTTAGGAATTCTAAGCAATTTACAGACATACAAGCTATTAAAACTTTATATTACGCTTACGTACGTTCGGGGATAGAGTATGCAGTGCTTATCTGGTATCCTTTTTATAATATACAAAAGAAAATTGTGGAACGAGTTCAAAGAAAGTTTTTAAAATACTTGCTATTTAAGAATGATGGAGTTTATCCTGAGGGAGGTATTGATTACAATATTTTAACTAGTCGTTTTGATGTCACTAGTTTAGAGAGTCGAAGAATATGTATTTCCCTATCTTTTTTATATAAAATCATAAACAACCTCATTGACTGCTCCGAATTGCTTTCTGCTGTTATTTTTTATGTACCTAGGGTAAATTCAAGAACTACGTTAAGTTTTAAATGTGATACCGCTGAAACTAATATTTTATTAAGGTCTCCGATATGTATTATGTGTGATAACTTTAATCGGTTAGAACACCCTTGTGATATTTTTGCCTGTTCATTGAATACTCTTGTTAATCTAGTTAATGAGCAATACAGTTAACTTTCTTTTCATTTTTTTTATGTACGCAACATTTTTGTATTTTAGGTATGCGAATATTTCATGTATGATTTTTTTTATTATTATTTAGTATTTCTTTTTATAGTTAACTTTTATTTTATTTTATTTTATTTATTATTTTTTTTTAATATACTCAAGATTTGTATATGGTATATGGGAATGTTTCATGTATGAATTTTTAATTTATTATTATTTAAGTGTTAAATTGTTAATTTAAGATTTTACCCTGTAAATGGAACTCTGTTGGGCAATAAAGCTTTATTATTATTATTACTTATCTTTAGCAGTAAGTAAAGTAAAATTGGGTAGGTTGTCTCCTACGCAATAATATTAATCCAAACTGTAACTTCTTACTTGTTGAAGAAACAACTATTTAAACCGTTATCCACATTTCACAAGCTAACACCATTGTACATTGTTAAAAAGACACAAATTATCCCCTTTTTATTTTTTATGAAGAATAATAGAAACCACTATGATTTTCACACAACACCTTAGAGCTAATTTTCGCCCCATAATCTTGAACAACATCTCAGTGCTCGTACTCCGTAGTTTCGTAGTGGGTGAAACGTATTTAAAAAATAAACACAAAACATGGAATCACACACTAACCAGTTTGATGTATGCGTTCAATATTAAGAGATGGCAAAGTAAAATATTTAAAAGCAATGTTAATCGCATGCAAAAAAGAAGTGTGTCGTAGGCACAGGTAACAGGTAGGTGTTACGGTCAGTAGGTGAAATGTCCCGTACCTCGTGCTCTAGGATTGATAGTCAACGAGATCGACGAAGAGGTTATGCTGATACCGCTGCACTGGTCCAGGACAAAAGAATAAACTGTGGCAAAGGAAGTACAAGTGGAAACAAATCATGTAATATTTGTAGAAAGGGATTTGATTTCAATACACATAAATTGAAAGAACTTTTGATCTTCTAAAACCGAACTTAACTAATTCTTTAAGTAATGTACTGCTTGACGCATCTGTTTTAAGAGTTGCGGCATTTGATTTATTAAAATTTATTTAAAATTTGACTTTTTCCAGGTTCACCGTGGGATATATCCCAAAAAAACTAAATTTCTTCGCAAGAAGGCGTTGTATAGAATGAAATAGAATGAACATGTTTCAGTGCATTACATTTTGTAGTTTTTAGTTCAAGTACATATTTTTCAGAGCTACTTGTTATTGTACTAAGTCGAGATTCAGTAACTACGTTATTCGATACAATGCCGTGTGTGAGTAAATGTAACGCGTAGTGTGGTGGTATGGAATGGATCTTAGAGAGTATGCGAGCGTGCTAATGGGTACTGACGGGCAGAGTGATGGATTGGTGAGAACCCCCGTGCAAACAGGCTGTATAGACGCCATCGGGAGCACGGCAGACCCAGCGTGATCTGAGCTCCAGCCACTCCATGCAGATTAACACCGGAAGCCACCGCTCTCTCACAAAGTTCCTTGCATCCCCATTAATGCGACCTCACATCACACCACCAACCCTGGAAGCTAATTTAATAAAAAAGGCAAATTGTATGTGTATAGTGACAGGCTTGCTTTATATTCATTTTACACAAAGTAAAATAAACAAAAAGGTGATGAATATGTATCGAAAATTATATTGGAAGATGAGTTAGGATATGGGTTCCACGGTAAATATTAATATACTTATTAATAATAATAACTTATTTAGATATATTGGTTAAAAACAAAATATTTATAATAATGATGTTTGTCTTTTTTAGTTATAATTTCAGTTGTAGATATTTCAAGTATATAATTTGAAGAAGGATATAACTAAGCAATGGTATTATTAAACATTTACAGTACGCATTTATATTATTATCTACATAATATTAATAATATGAAGAAAAAATAAAAAGGTTTTGTAAGAATTTTGAATTAATCAGCAAATAAGCATCATCAATAAAATCAAAATTGAACTCCCATTTCGAACTTTTATTGTTGATGCTGTAATAATTTTCTTTTCGAAATATAGGTATATCTAAAATATTATTTTCTATTTTATGCAAAACCGGCCTCTTTAATACAGAATACCGTAAATATAAGTGTTAAAAGTGACATTTTGTTTTGTGAGAATGGAGTGTCCCATACCTACGAACAAAATAAAATCAATTTAGCACATACAGTATTTTTTCATATCAGTAAAAGAGCAAATCAACACATTTCTGTTATTAAGTTTATAAAATGTCATTTTGAAATCTAATTCTCCATGAAGAGCATTGCTGCTAAGGTAATGAAAGTTCCATCGTTTGTTGACAAGTAACTTCAAATCTCGTGACATGGAAAGTGATCAAGAAAATGAATTTCTCCCAGCAGAAATCGAAAAAGCTGCTAATAAAACCACTTTCGAGTTTATTGCCGTGTAAGTCAAAGCAACAGTACGAATTTTTCGTACAATTGATTGAGATGGTGTGATCTGAAAAATATTAGTGGAATAAGAAAATCGTCAACGCTTTGGTCAAATTACTCTATGTTGAAGGCAATTATGAACATAAAGAATCAAGATATAAGTAAATATTACAAGCTTGTTGCTTTTTTGAAGCAGAAAGGCGAAGGCTACCGACCAAAAAGTCGAAAGTATTGACCAAGGAACAAATGAACAAATTTCTCGTAGAATCACAGGATAAAACATATATGCAGAACGTTGCCGTAAGTTTTGTTGTATTTGGAGAAGAACTGTGCCACTTGACATTCAATAATATCGAAGATTTAGATAGTTTACTAGTTGTGCATATATCAGACACAATAACTAATATGCGACGCATTTTGGTTATTACTGGTACCTACATTATATTTGAACTTTTATAAAAAGTACGTCCTGCGAACACTAAATTTCCAACAATTTTCATAAAATGTAGGTATTAAGAGTAAATGTGCCACGGCTCAAGTTGCAATCAACACATTTGAATATTGCCGAATTTTAAAATTTTCCTTATTTTCACCTTCATAATGAACATTGCTTCCGAAAATTTTCAGCTAGTTTGTTGATAGACTTGTAAGTCACTCTAGTGTGTTATGAGTTATAAGTTTTTTCTAGAAAGGCTCAAGCGTTATTTATAAATTTATATAATTTATTTACTTAAATCAACATTAATATTAAAAAATAATTAAATGCTGTTTGAGTATTCAGAAATGATAAAATATTGTAGGCTTCCAGTACTTGAACTAGGTTCTGTTATTACATCAGCTTGTTTTGGAACACTTACAGCAGCTTGAATTTTTGTTGCAATCTCAATTTTATTGCTGATGGATTCTTCTGTATATTCTTTCGCGACTGTGTCGTTTCAGTGCTGTGACCTTCGCTCCTGCATTTGCCAATAAAGTAGCGGATGATCTTCTCATACAGTAGCCGGTGAACAACCAAATATATTATAGACCAAAGTACGAAGCAATTTTTAATGATATTTTGACAAAGTCATTCCAACGCATTGTGCCGTACATTTGTCATTTTTTATGGGAAATCCTTCTTCCATTATTGTGAAACAATCAGATTTATTGGTATTATTTCTTATCTTGAATATTTTCCACACTCAAATTAGTCAGTCCACATTTGCAAGCTTCCGCAATTTCCATTATTAAAGCTCTTTCCATGAGCAAAAATGCACCATCAACTGTTTCGTTATATTAACAAGTATTTGAAAAAATACTTGTTAATATCATTTCGCGCAAGAGTTCTTTTGGTTTGTTGTCTTTTGTCTTGGTCTTCAAGAAGTTTAGAAGTTACGGAAAATTAGAGATACCAATATTTTCGTAAAGCTAGAGAGTTGATTTAAGCATTGAATACTTGGGGATGAGGCAAGAAATTTCTTGTGTAGTTCAAAAAAGTAAGCAAGTAAAACATTTTTATTTATACCTTCAACGTACGTATTTTTTGCGGTAAAATTTGCAATGTAACCGCCTCTGCCTCATCAGTAATTTCTTGTGGAAGTTTTTTCTGATTCATTTTTGATTAAAAACTGGTTTTTCCTATTATAAATTACTATTTATCGTCAGCAAATTAGGAAATAATTAAATGACGTTTGAATGACAATGTTGTTTATTATTAATGCACTCATATTTTGGACACCCTGCATATAGGGTGCATTGTTAATATCAAAACTTTTTATACAAGGTCAACCAAACAACACCACTAGATTCTGCTATGCGAATTATGGAGAGTATTTCAATTGAATTTGTATTACTTTTGAGACTTAGTGTGTTAGCTGAAATAATTGACAATATTTTTAGGCATATATCGGGAAGCCTTTAAGCTTAAAGTTAAGTTAAAAATAATTTCATTTTTTTTACTTTAGCAATTTGTATCTCGGAAACCGAAAATTTTATTTGAATTCTCTTAATTTTATTGTAAAATTTAGTGATGGCGATTGGATGGTTAGTAGCTGAACACCCTGTATTAAAAGTTCAAAACTTTGACATCAAAAATGTTTGAGTTATAGGTAACAATCGAGAACATATTTGAATTTGTAGGATAATTTGGGTATCTATTACTAAAAGTATCAGTTAGTTTATTTAAAATTAATTCGAAACAGGTAAATTTGTAAAAAAAATGTACTTTTTATTATACAAGAAAGTAACAAGTTTAAATTTAATGGAACATGCAACGTTGTAAACTTTAAAGCCCGGAATATTGGTAAATAATGAAAAGGGGTGCCAGTAATCTGTGTAAACTGAAGTGTAAACCGCTGTAACCGCTACTTTCAGCTCTTTGATGGGTTAATCAGTCATAATATAAAGCTTGAATTAATAACGTTTAGTCACGGGCAACAAGCCGTACTGACGGAATCACTGTACTTAGACATTAATGATGTATTAATTTAATTGATTGTGGTATTGTAAAACAGATATTAGAGTTGTATAATGTGAATATAACAGAGGAACTAATATCTCAATTAATATTCATGTATTTATACCGTAAACAGGAAAATACTTTACGTACTTTTTTCATAAATTAGAGTTTTGTAGTAATAATGATAACAGAATTTTTTATTAGGTAATAAATTAATAATATTTTGGGAAGCTAACTACTCTACGGACTAATTTCCCGATCATCCTTGAATAACACCCACAATATTTATCCACATATTCTTTATTATTAACTTTTGAATATTTTTTACTGTATTGTAAAGATTTAATAGTATATTGCTTAACGAGAGTTGTAAAAAGGATATTACGCACGAATGGAAAAGGTAAATTCAATGAGTGCGTAATTGCCTAACAACTCGAATTATGATATTTTACTTACGATTACAGTAATAGAAAAAGACAAATATAGAACGCGTTTAGACTAGTGCGCATCCATATTTTCAGGAATTTCATAAGCGCCGCCATATATATTTTGGTGGCTCCCATTTTGAGCCACGTTTCCATGGTTACGTTGTGGATCTAGTATGTTTATTTATATTCTGCATTTAATTAATTTAATTTTTCGTTGTTAAATTCTGTCCTAATTTATGTTTATGTTTTATTATTGTGATATTAACTGTTATTAAAGACTTAATACCACATTAGAGTAGTGCTTATTTAGACATACTTATTGTTTCTTTTTTATACAGGGTGTTAAAAAAAGAGTGTAAAATATTTAAAGAGGTAATAGTATGAACCAAAATAAGCAGAAACGTCTCAATAAACATGGGTCCGCACAGTAACGGTTGCGGAGATATGGAATGTTTTATATTTTTTTAGCCCCTTTTCATTAAACATTTGGATGGGTATTGTACGTGAGAGGTTTCTAGGTCCTGTTGTTTTACCAAATCGATTAACAGGCGCTGCTTACCTCAACTTTGTGCAGAACAAACTGTATGTGTTTTTGGAAGACATTCCTTTGAATCAGAGGCAACAAATGTGGTTCCAGCATGATGGTGCTCCAGCTCATTTTTCCATGGCCGTTAGAGAGTATTTACACCAAACTTTTCCACATAGATGGGTAGGAAGGGCCGGACCTGTTTTATGGCCTCCAAGATTGCCTGATCTGAACCCTCTAGATTTCTTTGTTTGGGGATATTTGAAGACATTAGTGTATGGTACTCCTGTAAATAGCCTGGAAGAGCTGCAGCTACGGATTAATCAAAAGTGTGAAGAAATCCAAACCAAGGAGGGTGTTTTCGAATATCGTTGAAACGAAGATGTCGTGCCTGCTTGAAACTGGACGGAGGGCACTTTGAACATCTTCTGTAACTTTGTTTTTTGTTTGTTAAAAGCTTCCTTTGTCGGTTTATTCCTAATAAAATAAAATGTTTGAAAAACGAATAGTAGTCCATATCTCTGCAACCGTTACTTTGCGGACCCATGTTTATTAAGACTTTTCTGCTTATTTTGGTTCATACTATTACCTCCTGAAATATTTTACACTCTTTTTTTAACACCCTGTATAGAGGTAAGTTTATGGTTTATTATTAGCATTGTGTTTAACTAATATTTAGTATACAAAGAATCATATTTATTTGTTTCTATTTTTGCACAGAACATGACTTATAATGTTCCCAGATGTAAGAACGTAAATAATTTAAACGTAGGGAACCTGTTTGTATAACACATGCACACACATCTTACTGCATGTAGTTTTATTATTAGTTAATAATAATATTACTAAATAATTGCAAATGTTTTATTTCTGAAGAAGCATAGTTAAGACTAATTTACTTTGCAGGTTTCCTAAATGAGAACGCTTTAAATTCTTTACGGAAATAATAGGTGTTCCAAAGTTACAATGGGGCCCAAGAAAATATATTTATTCCGACAATTTTTTGGACAACGATTTTTACCCAGGTGAAAAACATATTTAAAAAAATTGCAATGTCATCAAAAAATTTAGTTCGAATAGAAGTTTGTGATACTTCTTGTCCTTCAAATGGAAAGAGCGATGGTTTGGCTTTGAATGAAAATGACCGTAAAATATTAAGAACTACCCAGCTAACAATTTCCTGTTCTATAATATACAAATGGTACTTCTATAGAGTTTTTTATGGAACAAAAAAGCTTTTGTTACTTATTTACTTTATAATGATTTTATAACAACTGTATTATTAATCTCTATAACTCCTTTAAAGAGATTTTTCTCTTAAGTTCGATAGCAACATCCATATTTGTAATTTGTTTTCCGCAGTAGAATTGTAACTTAACAACGCTATACACAATAGTTCTATAATTAAACTATAATCGACATTACAGAATAATTTTATAAGAGTGTCACAAGAGATGGTATAATTCTATAAAGTACTATTTTGCATCGGTTTTACAGCTATTTGATTCTATAAGCACCGTTGCTGTAAAATTGTATTATTGTACACACTTATAGGACTACATTAGCATAGTTATCTTATAAATGTTCTAGAAATTATGCTCTAACTTGCAACACATTTAAAAAACAATTTAGTTTCTGAAGGCAAAATAGTCTCATGTGCCACAATAATGCAACAATTTAGTATTCTGTATACAACTATAAAATATTAACAGAACATAAAGCTCCTATTACTCTAAAATTATAGAACTACTTTGCTAGCTGGGTAGGTACGTACTTTAATTTCCGTTATCATATCTTTTTTAAACTATTTTGTTTGATTTGATAATTATAAATTACAGTGCAAGTACTCCTAGCAGTATTGCAACACCTTCTCCAGACAAAAAATTACTAAGTTCGTCAAGTCCTACTGCATCTAGTGTCCCAAAAGCTCGCTCCACCAGGAAAAGGAAACTATTAAGAAGGTAACGGTAGTTATATTTATTTGTACCTAGTGTTAGGTATATGGATATTACATCCTTGATATATTTTTTTAGAAAACCTGTCGCAACCGAGTCATCTCTTGGTACATCATCCGATACATTGAGCAACACAATACAAGAGAGAGTTGCATTAGTTCGATTTCTACATAATTATAGGTATATTTTTTACATATTTATTTAAAAAAAAAACAAAGCTTTAGTGAAGTAATTATATTTCATTTCTATTTTAGTTAGACCCAGGAAACAAATAAAAAATATAGAAAGTATCGATTAATGCACTCGATAAAAGTCGATAGAAGGTTAGTTAGTTAGTTAGAGTAAAAAATAACATATCTGCAGCAAATCGTGGATGACTTGAAGGCCAATGAGATGATGTCATTTACTAGTTTAAACCAATTGCAGCAAATGAAGTGCTAAAAGATTTGTTGTCTCTGTTCTGTAAAGAATAATGAGAAAGGTTAAAATTACATAATTTCATCAGTAGATGGATTACAAGTACAAAAAAAAAGAAATGTACAAATCAGTACATATATATTTTTTTCTTTTCAGATAAGCAAGCGTTTATTCGTACTTAACAGGATTAAATACGCAACGAATGAATCAGTGAAGTAAAAGAAAAGCACTTAATATATTGTGATTTTGTTTCTAAATATATTTAATAAAATAAATATATTTATTCTGAAAAATTATTTTTATTTAACTAATAATGTGTATAAAATTAATTTTTATATATTAGTTAATTTTAAAATATTAACTATTTATGCAAAATTATGTTATTACATAATGAAAAAAATATAGTTGAGAAAAATTTAGAAGTTATATAAAATCCAAAGCGTTCTAAAATTGGCTGGTAGGTAAATTGTTTTCTTGTATTATCGGAAAAAACAACTGATATGAATAATATTTGTTGAAAACAACTGATATGATGTAATGTTTGTCATGCTTGGCAGCGGTTGCCATGGTAACGTGGCTCAAAATGGCAGCCATTATACGACGCTATATAGTTTGCGCATCCTCCAAGCACATTCTGTATTTGTCTTTATCTATGATTACAGTTATCACCTTTGTATATTTTTAATGTCTACGAATATTTAATAGTAATATGGAAAAAGTACCTACTTAAGTGAAGATTTTGTTGTAGATTATTTGAAATACGTATTAATTAGAATTATAATTATTTATAGTAACTGTACAGTTATTAAATACTAAAGGAATCTCATTTGATTTGCTGCTTGATGTATATGACACAGTAATAATATTATCTGATGTAGTTGAATATATATTTGCTACGGCAGATGTTATTTTTGTTGTTGCCGGTATCAACAAGAATAGTCGTTGATGACTATCGAAAGCAGTACCCTGTATAGGCGTCAGCGTCTGGAAGTCCAAGATATGTAGCTATTTGCTTTGGTACGCTCCCTAACATGACATAATTTAGAAAAAAGGTAAATTTGGAGTTTCCTTTGTTGTAGAACGTATATTCATATAATTTTTAACTGTAAGGTAAATATATTCTGATACAACAAAAGAACGTTGTGTCTTAGTTTTGGAGTCAGGGATAATAATAATCATAGATTTTTCTGTTTCTTCTATATATTCTGGTTTTATGTTTCGTAATTCCTGTTTTCTACATGTTCCAGTTATGCCAATTATAAGAACATGACAAATATATGTATAAAAAATCTTACCTTCATAAACAAACATTGCTTATCAGATGCATTTTTAAAGAAAATCATTGATATTTTCTGTTCTCAAAACCATTGATTTCTTACTTTGAAAGCTATCCATGTTGTTCTTAACATAGATTAAAGGGCTCAAAACGAGGAAGGTTTCTTCTTGTCAGATAATTCTTGAAAGTATGTCAACATTACATTCACCGAAAACGACTTTGATATCCACTTTGACAACCTCCAATCCATAAACTTTTGATATACTCGCGACAAGAATTCAGACGGCTTACGTCATACGAAGAAATGAATAATTCATTATATTTTCATCAAAATATTTAAGAAACTGCAACTGATAGTAATAAAACTATATACTACACTAAAAGTTTGCATTATATATTGCACTAAATTGCAAAAAATGATTGGCGATGAAACATCGAAAATTACGTTGAAAATAAAAACAAATGTGTAACGTCAGCCGTGACGTAAGATGTCTGAATTCTTGACGGGAGTATATGCAATTTCATATTTTTTCGAGATTTTGTTGGCAGTTTCCGCTATTTGCATTATATTCGGAGGGTTTCGTTGTTCACACTATCGCCTGACATTTTTATTTGCAAATATTGAAAATATTTCGTAAAACCTAGCTTGTATTTATGCATCAACAATATTGTTTAACAAATAATAACACCGTTTGTGAGTTAAGTAGGCGCATTTGTCTTTTTTGTCAACTTGTCAGCGATCACAGCCGTCTCTATAATATGCATTCGCCATGCTCCGTGCGATTTGTTTACTATTCGTAATATTAATTTACGTAGATGGTTGCTTACTATTTACAATAATGATCGTAGGTAATATTATATTATTTAACGAGCGGTAATGCAAGTCATAACTCACGCAGATGAATTCATCAAGTGAGTTATGACCATTACCGCAAGTTGAATACTATACTTTATCTAAGACTATAAAAATAAATACTAAGATACAAGTATCGAGAAAGAAAATTGATTTGAAAACGTCAAAATTATTTTGTTAAAATATCAAATGACATTAGTCCCCTCAATGATAATAACTGACAGTTCCGCCTTCGGAGAGGCGTTGGCAATTTAATAATTTTAAAATCTTTTAATTATTAATTCCTTTCCACTTGTTAAAAATTCTTTCCATTATACACCAATGGAACGTATTTATCAGCTTAAAAATTTCCAAGAATTTACTGCGTACACTATTTACATACCGAATTATCATTGTAGAAGCCCAGCGTGAGTTATAATAACTCACTATAAAAACTCACGCTATTTGTTTATTGATACTATTAATTGCTCAAAAGCAGTTGAATAATTAATATATAAATTAATAGGAGTATATAAAGTAGTATTACTACCAAATTTACTCAAACTAAATAAAGTTACAATATACCTGTGAGATGTGATTTTATCCAGATGTCTTCGCCGAGTACATTGATTTTTGGCTCCATAAACTAACACTATTTCAACTTTGTAAACCATTTTTGTTAATTTACTTCGTCCATCACACAATCTGTCACTATTCAGAATACTACAGCAACTCATAAAAATAAATTCAATAGATATCTGTTTTTATTTTTTTCAACGAGCAGACATTTTTTCGCATACATTTCACGGCAACATTTTTTGTGCAAAATAATAGAAAGGAAAGAGAGGAAACAAATACAAATGTTTTATTTGAAAAGGATGAATGAGATATTGTGAGACCATTGTTAGCCTATGGGGCTGTCGTCTAGTGGCCGAAAATCCAAAAGACAACAGCCAAACAAAAGCTCAACCAGGTACAAAGGATTGCCTGCCTGAGCATAACTGGAGCTATGCGAATGACACTGAAGCAATGGAGGTAATGCTATGTCTGCCACATTCGCATATTTATCTAAATCAAGTCGCCTCAAGAATACTGGTATTATACAAGATGCAGGATGTGGAGAAGTTGCCTGTGGAATAGGGTCGTCAGGAAGATGCCCCTTTTGCAGGCAGACACTGACAGTATTTCTCCTAAGTTTGTGTGTATTTGTATAGGATGTGGAGTCTATTTCAAATCTTTACATATCCGATATCAGTGGGCAATGGATAGACCTGTTACCGTGGTACAAATGGAATTTAGGAGGTATAACCATAGCCGCCAAAAAAATTGCCCGTAGGCATACAACGGACAAAACCATCAGAATTTACACAGATAGAATAATCTTCTGATCTTAAATAATCGTACGATAACAATTAGATCAGCATGGGAATGTCACCAGGCACTGGAGGTGGCCTCAACCTACAACAGCATATCTGTATGTTCGGTAAAGACACGACACGAGCGATGCAATAGTAATAAAGTCGCTATCAAGCTGGCCAGGAGTGCATATAGCCTCAATATTATTGGACCTGGTCCCTCCAGTATGCTTCTGTTATCAGCTTTTCTTGCTGTTTCCGTGTTGGGAAAGCGATGGCCTTCAATGGCCTACATTAGAGAGTTCCTTCTGACCAATGGGGTTTAAGTACTGTAACCTCTAAGCTATTCTCCCTACAGTTCTAAATGCCAGGTGCCATGTATGAACAGCAAAAAGGTTTTCATATGTATGTTGGCAACGGATCCATTAATTAAAAGAAAAAAACATCGACATGTAGGGCCTAAAAAGATATTTACAATGAGGTATTACTCGATACCCTATTCCATTTAAGATCTTTAAGCAGATAGCTCCCATTAGCAGAAGTTAAAAGGGGATGCGCCAATTTTTGAATAATTCGAATTCGATTGTTGTTACACATAAGAGCTGTTACACATCTTGTATGGGAAAGAAGGAACTTATCCTGGGGCTATAGTTTACTTAGTTTTGCTGCAACAAGAACAAGCAGGATAACCAATAAAACAATATAGGCTGAAGTAGATAAGGGATTAATCAGTTATATAATGGTAACCGTAACACTTTTGATAGAAAAAGGTGCATAAGGTCTATAAGAGGTCTGTAAGAAGTTATAAAAACGCAATAGTTATATCTCTGTAATTATAAAATTTACAATCATTTAATGTCCTCTATTTAAGCTTTTTAAGATGTATATAGAGGTAATTGAAATGTTCAGTTACCTCCATATATATTTTAATTATTTCCACAGATTTTATAAACAGTCTATTGGGAAATTTATCTCATAATTCAATACATAGATAAGTGCTTTGCGATGTTTAAGTAAAATGTTGGCGGTATCTAGTTAAAAATTTATTTGCAGAACAAAAGTAACACACAAATGCATGCTGTTGTAAATATTTTATGCACTAACCCATTGACTATCTTAATGTCTGCTAACATTGGTCCTAGAATGCTATGTATACAATATCAAATATATTATCTTATCCCTGGAGCACCCTGTATACCAAATTAGCAATGCATATTTTTAGATTAAAATTTGATAAAAATTACAGTAATATCAGTATTGATAAAAAACATTCAAGTGATCAGAATTACCTAAATCAGTTAATCTCTGCCAAGGTCAGATATTTAGGGATTACTAAGGAATTCCGTTTTTATTATCACTGACAGATAAGTATTAAACTGCTTGCATAGTCTTTTCTTAATTATTCACTTATCTAATGATCCATAGTACAATAATTTTAGACAATAAACAGTGAATAGTAAAATCCCAAGAGTACGCTCTTAATCATGTATGAGTGTTTAGTATTTGATGTGATTATTCACATACAAGGCCGTATACAAGAAGAGGATTAAATACTGATTGTAAGGAGACAGTAACATAAATTTAGGTAGAAATGAAGGTTACTATAAGTTTAACGGAAAGATATATTTCAAAAATAATAAGTCTTTCCATGCTTTCAGTGTTAAACTCGACACATCAGATATTTTTAATTAATAAATTGTAAGGGTTCCATTTAATTAATATGGTGCTAGATACAATTAACCCCACATCTAAGTATTTTAAGTTGCCTATTTTATTATTTGTATGTGGAAAGTGCAATAAATCACCTAATTTATCTGCTTCTTCGCGTCAGTTTGCTGTTCATGGGCGCCGTGAGACTAATAAAAACTCCAAAATAAAAAGATATCTTTGACAAGGCAAGTTCCTATATGTTTTAAAATTATCGCCCCATATTTACTACGATATATCTTCATCTTCAACAGATGTCAACTCTCTTAAAACCCATTATTAATTATTAATTAATTCTCATAATTCCTACCCTTGGGTGTGGACAATGTTTCCGTTAGTAGGTTGATATTTCGAATTTTATAGTTAATTATTTTCTTTTCTATTGGTACCTTTCTTTATTTCCCTCCAAATGTTTTTTTAAAACAACTTTGTCTTTTGGAAAAAAACTAGATTTCCTGCTTTTAAGTGGTGTACGACGTATTGGCCAAAACCTTTTGTTGTTATTGGGATTTGAAGTGATTTTGTGTCAAATTATTTTACTTTTGGTGTTGGTTATTGATATGATTTGGTTTTGATTTTGAGAAGTTTTCTTCTTCTACGGTACCTTCTAACTCAAGAAAACCCTCTATAAAGGAGGTAGGTACTTCAGATTTCTAGGGTTTTTTTACGGAGTTCTATCCTCGCAAATAACGCCTACTTCAGGTGCTACGTAACCTCCCTTGAGGACCACTTCTACCATACCAGCCGATGGGAGCTTAGGATCTGCCATTTTCTTCCAAAGATCTTCACCACGTGGAGGAACACGTTGATTTCAACCCTCGAGTGGGATTTCACCTACCCTTGACTCAGCTGGATCTTCCGGAATCTGCTTACTCTTGATGTTGACCAGATAAGTGAAAGTTGTGCAAATTCTGCAATTTTTCTTGTTAAATATTATATATTAACGTTTTTTTATCGAGCACTAAACTCAACCCTCCACTGTTAAGCAGCAAATATTGCTTGAGGATAAATAGATTTAATATAATGTTAATACTTACATTAATTTTTGCTATACTTGGTATATTGGGTAAATTTGTGTATTTTGATCACAACATTGAGACTAATAAAATATATATAAATAATAAGTAGAGAAACGACTTTTACCAGCTGTACACCAAATTATAGATATCCATTTACTGGCAATATAACAATAATTGTTATTCTTATCGCTAATACTTTTAGATTTTTGTTAGATGTGTCTTCTACTAGTGAATTTGGCATAAACTTATTTGCAAATATTTAACTTAATATACCGATTCTCTCCCTCGAAGTTGTATATTTGAATATTTCCTTATTAGTTTTGGTATTATCCGTCAATTGTTTTTCTTTTGGGGAACTCTTTTGTGGTTTTCGAGACCTGGCGCCTTATTAAAAATAATCTTAGTTTATTGGCCTTAAATTTGAAATTAAAGCTGAAATTTTGTTTGTATGTTTTTTTTTATAATTTTAATAATTTTTTAATTTTAGTTTATGAAACTAGCTAGAGCATATAGCGTGCCGTATAACATCATACAGTATCTATTGGTAATTAAATTGCATTTTCAGTATTTGCTAATACTCTGAGATTTCGGCACGTTATAAAATGTTCAGTGCTTTGTAACACTCAAGATTAGATATACCACTGAATCAAGTACAGACTGGAGCTGGTTTTTATTCGACGCTAGAGGTATGTGTAACGGGAAGGAGAAGTAGAGGCAAACTCCGGTCCAAATGGATATAAATGGTGTAAAAGAACTTGGATGAAATGGAAATATGGGAATGGAGGAGAAAAATGAGAAATAATTGGAAGAAAATGTGTAACCAAGTCATAGGCCTATTCGGATCGCAGCGCTGCACACACTACAAATACAACAGCGAGTTTTAGGAAATAACTACCCAGCAGACTAATACCCCGACCAGCATGAAATTATACCTAAAAAACCTACAGCGAAATAGCCACGGTTAGTTGTCAGTGGTGCTACCAGACATATACCAATACCAGTTTCAAGCTTGTTAGCTCTGATTAAGCGGTATATATCATATGTCGCTAATACATCTGATGGTTCTCTCCACCCATAGTATAGTAGATGGGTTGTTGATTATACATTTGTCATCTGATCCTATGGCTATAACAGAAAATAATCTTTCCAAAATATTTCTGCTAGGAGGAATATGGTAATATCACAGATTTTACAGCAGGAATCTGTAGATATCTAAATGTTCAATTTCTGCATCACGTGACGTCATCATGCCAACATTAGAACACTTGGACAAAGAAACTCTTGATGAAATCTTGAACAAGCAATAAATAAAATACCTAAGAATATACTCTTCAGCTTTCGGTTTGTCCGAAACTTGTACCTGGAGTTTTACACTTTCTAATACTCGTAATGGGAATTGTCCTCTTCCTCTTGATATAATCTACACATGCCGTCTTCTGCCAATTACGAAGAGTTCTGATAAATCAACACTTGCAGGACACAAGATAGATAACAATTTTAGTAGAAATTGAAGATTTTGACCAACACTCTACAGAGACTCAGATAATCAAAGTAGTTGCCACCGAGATTTGAAATTTGGAAATGACGTACTATCAAGGACAGGAATGTTACCACAGATCAGTCCAATAAATAAAATTTAGTAAGATAGATGCTCCTAAATTGGATCATAGCTTTATCTGACCTATATTCTATACTTACATGTAATTAAAGCTTACGAAATGTATCTTCACAGACATGACAGTGGGATCCAGTAACACCACTAAAGTTTATTTTATCTGTTAAATTACTCTCTGTCATTCTTACGTAAAGACCGTTCGGCAATAATGCAAGTGAACCAACACAACCTACGCTTTTTTTTGCTGTATTGTAAACGTATTTTAAGCTAATATAAATTAGTTCTCCTACAATTTCTATCATTGTATGTATTGTAAGTCATATGTATGCTCTCTGATACCAAACATTTAGGTATGTTATTGAACAATTCCATATACAAAGTTTTATTCAATAATTATCTAAAATAAAAACTATGGTTGCTGAAACCTGTCGGCCCCAGAATAATAGGGAATCAAAATAGAAAAGTAGAATTAAAGATACCGGAAAGTGATACTTCATATCTTTGTTTCTATTGTGTTTACCATACTCTATATACATAACCTATCATCGTTAAAATCTTAAGGTGGCCAATCACGGTCCAATATTCTCGTATAATTTTGTTGTACGATATAATTGTTCGATAGTATAGATAGACACTATCCAACACCGCAGTATGAGTACAAACCCAACTATATGAAGTTGCAGTACAAAAACTTTTGTTACTAGAAATACATCATCTGATCAAGAAGTATTCCTTAAGCTCTCATAATAAAAAAGCAAAATAATTAACGAATATGGTGATGTAAATAATGGTTGATGAAGCAACATGAATTTTCACACACTCCTGTAGAATGAAAATATACATGTTGAACTATTACAATCAGTTGCGCAACCCATTAAGAAACAAAATGAAAGATCAAGATCAGAAGTGTATCTGTTGTATTCACACACGCACTATTCAACCGCATATAATACAACGCAATTGTATTGCGGCAGTCTGGATATTTTGACTGCGAAATTATCAGCTCAATTTCGTTGGACGTGCACACAGACAATCGACAATTCATACAATTTTGGTGGATCAACGAAATTGTGTGCAGTGTTGGATCGTGAGTCGCCATTATATCTTCATTTTTGTCACACCAAATTTTGGTGTCCTAGTTATGTAAGGTTTGGCCGAAATGCAATGCTACTAAAAAGAATTCACATTTATTTTTTAAAAGGTCTCATGCAATTTTTGTAGAAATAGCAGAGAATATTACTTTTAAAATAGCTCTGACCAAAATTCCCAATTGTCTCCACGACCACGACCAAAACCGGTCTATAAGTAGAACGAGAGACGTGCAAGATCAGATGTAAAAGTATGATTTTGAAAATCGTCATATTTGACAAACTTATTTTATTCAAAAATATTGATTGTTAGCTCTGACCAAAATTCCAAATTGTTTCCACGACCACGGCCAAAACCGGTCTATAAGTAGAGCCGTGTAAGAACAGATGTAAAAGTATGGTTTTGAAAAACGTCATATTTGACAAACTTATTTTATTAAAAAATATTGATTGTCAGTTGAATACTAGAAAGTTTTGGAATCGTTTCCGTGGCTGTAAAATGTATATTATGAATTCTAATCCACTAGTATGTTAAAAGGCCTTTAATTCACAGAAAACAGTATTAAACCTTCTTAATATATAAACGACTTACGTCACACGAACAAATGAATAATTCTGTTTTTATCGAAATATTTATGAAACTGCAGCAGAATAATAAAACTATGTACTACACTAAATGTTTGCACTATATATTGCACTAAATTGCAGGAAAATAATTGTTTTAAATGTGATTAAATATTGAAAATTATGTTGATAATGAAAACAATTGCGTAACGTCAGCCGTGACGTAAGTCGTCTAAATTCTTGCCTCGACTATAGAGATCGTGGATCGCCGGTTGTTTTGGTAAAGAAGGATTATAGAAGACTAAACGATGTCACTAAGAAGAACAGTTATCCGTTGCCAAGAATAGACGATACCCAGGATACACTGTATGGATCCCAATGGTTTTCCACATTAGACCTGAAAAGTGGCTATTGGCAAGTGCAACTTTACCCAGATGATAAAGAGAAGACAGTGTTTTCCATTGGAACAGGGTTGTGGCACTTCAACGTCATGCCCTTTGGCCTCTGCAATACACCAACCACCTTTGAAAGACTTATGGAAACCATTCTGAGAGGAATGATCTGAAAAACTTGTCTCGTTTATCTTAATGATATAATAATACTTGGAAAAGACTTTGAAGATCATTTGAAAAATGTCCAAGAAGTTTTTCAAATGTTGAGAGAAGTCCCGCTCAAGCTAAGTCCCAAGAAGTGCATGCTCTTTCAAAAGGAAGTCAAGTATTTAGGACACACTATTTCCTCTGATGGAGTGAAGACTGACCCAGAGAAAATTTAAACCATCTGGAAATGGCCAGTACCGAAAGACAGACATGAATTAAGTTTGTAAAAAATTTTGCCGAGATTGCGAACAGAAAACAATCAGTCATTTATCTGGACGGAACAATGTCAACAAGCTTTTCAGAGATTAAAAGAAGCTTTGTGTTTTTCTCCGATTCTGTCATATGCCTGGAAAGACATTCATCGTGGACACAGATGCTAGTAATACTGGAATTGGAGGAATATTGTCATAAATTGAAAACGGGCATAAAAAAGTGATTTTCTACCTTAGCAAGGTCTTCTCTAAGCAAGAAATGAACTACTGTGTAACCAGAAGAGAGTTGCTTGCCATAGTTAAAGCTGTAGAGCATTTTCATAAGTATATCTATGGTCAGCTGTTCGTCTTGAGGACCGATCATGCTTCTTTAAAGTAGCTATTACAGTTCAGGAACCCGGAAGGCCAAGTAGCAAGATGGGTTCAACGGTTGCAGGAGTATGACTTCAAAATTGAACACCGTAAAGGATCTAACCATCGTAATGCTGATGCCCTATCCAGAAGACCATGTCCTCCAAACTGTAAACACTGTGTGCTACAAGAACTGAGAGAAGAAGATGAATTTATTTGCAGAAGAACTACCATCCAGTGTCGAGAGGATTGGGATATTACAATATTGGGAACAAAGTGTAGGTCCGGATTTTGGACCAATTTTCCAATGGAAGACAAATAACATGGACAGACTCACCTGGCAGGACATTGCTGATAAATCACCATCTCTAAAAAGTTACTGGGCGTTATGGAATTCTTTAGCCATTAAGAACGACCTGCTAAAAAGAGTCTGGGAGAGCCCAGATGACAAAGAAAAGATTTATCAAACAATACTGCCAGAAAAGAATTCCAAAAAATTGGCAGTCGGTCCGATGTGGAAGAATGGTGCCGACGTTGTGATACCTGCGCCTCTAGTAAGGGACCCAGGACTTGAAGCTGAGGACAGATGAAGCAGTACAATGTTGGAGCTCCATTCGAGAGAATATCTATTGACATAGCTGGACCATTTCCTCGTAGCAGCAGTGGAAATCGTTATATTTTGGTAGTGATAGTAAGTGGCCAGAAATATATCCCTTATCTAATCAAGAAGCAGTCACCGTAACTGAAGCGTTTGTGAGCTGCTAGGTATTCACAAAACCAGAACTACACCTCTTCACCCTCAATAAGATGGAATGGTGGAAAGATTCAATCGCACCATTGAGAACTTCCTGAGAACGGCCGTCAACGAGAAACCAACTGGGATACCTGCCTTCCTCCATTTTTACTGGCTTACCGAGCAGCAATTCACGAGACCACGGGTAAAACACCAGTCAACGTATTTTTTGGTACAGAATTGCGGCTACCAATTGATCTAATTATGAACCGACCGCAACACGAGGAAAACTCAATCGAATAAAGATAGTACATGAAAAAGTACGAGAGAAGCTAAAAATCGAAAGCGACAGAATGAAGACCAGATACAACTTGCGTGTCAACAGCAACGGGTTTCAAGAGCTTGAGAAAGTGTGGCTGTATAACCCAAAAAGAAGCAAGGATAAATCTCCGAAGCTGCAGAAATCGTGGGAAGTCCCTTATACCGTAGTGTCACGATTGAGTGACGTAGTCTACAGCATCCAGAGGAATCCTCAAGCTAAGATGAAGATTGTCCACATCGATCGTTTGACACCTTATCAAGAAGGTCATGCGGGCAATGGAGTAACCTGATCGGGACGATCAGTTCTAAGAGGGGGGCAATGTTACGGAAGCTCACCTACCTTTTTAGTTTGTTAATTATATTCCTGTTTGCGTTAGAATTTATAATTTTTGTAATACCTTTATTTTGACGTTTTTCGGAATATTCCAGGCTATATTCTATTTATTTTTCGACACGTTCTCAAGATCGCAGAGACTTCGGGAACTCTAAAAATCTATATAAGTGGATCAATTCCGCCGTCACAGTCAGTTTATATTGAGCAGTCGAACACGAATGACTGAAACGTCAAAGTAAAGCATTTGACTGTTGTGAATTTGTTGAAGGATATTTCTTGTATAATCAAGAGTGACAAAGTTGTTTGTCTACGTGACGTGTTCCCACGCACAGTCTACATTGAGGTAACAATATATTTTATGTTCCTAATATTAAATCTTAAAAATCTGGAGAAACATCAAATAAAAAATTCCTTCAATTTATTATTTAACCTCCACAAGGCTTTACAATTCTCAAGATTTATTTTATGAAGCATCAAATTGAAAAAAGTGAATGCAATATAATAATTAAAAAAAAAACAATATCGAAAAAGTTTCATATAAACTAATAACCACCATTTTAATGAGATACTTCTGGAACCTTACAGCTGAAACGTAAAATGTTTATTTGAATTTGAGTTCGCTTTGAATCGCGAAGATGTGGTATTATTCGGGAAGCAATATAAGCATTCCTGGCATCTCCTATATGATACATTTCTGCGAACTTCGATTACAAATCTCTAAGGAATAGGCAATTGAAAGTATTTGTGAAAATACACGTCAATATAACAGAAGAGGTGTCAAGCTGTCTTTACCCTTCTGTTCTACTTAGCCGACATGAGTTCCCGGTCACGTCTGACTTGTCGGTTGTCTTTACATTTGATTAATAGCGCTGTTAATAACACTGGCTTTTCAAATTGATGCGGGACATTTGAACTAAACTGCATATCTTTATAACCAATTTTATCAACGTTTGATCTAATTCAATCCAGACCCAGCAGGAATCAAGTTAGAAATTAATTCGGTTATTTGTATAAGCATTGTTAATTTTATCTATAGCCACAGAATGTGACATTTGCAGATACATTTATAACGGTACAAAAATGTGGTATGGAAATTTTCATTTGCATGCGTCTGGATAGTGAGTTGAAATATTGTTTATTAAATAAAATTTTAAATTATTATTGGAGTTATCAATCTACTTAAATATTGATAATATATTGATTTAGAGCTTCCAATTTTGAATTTAGATCACATATGTTTTATACAGGGTATCCCAACGAAAATTTGACCCCCCCTATAATTGGAAAACCGAATAATATTTCAAAATTCGTCGAGACCCGTCGATTTTTGTTCTTGGGGGGAGCTTTTTTGACAGTCAAGCCAACTCGATATGTTCATCCCCCTAATGCCTAGCAACCCCAACTTAAAAATTTCAAATGCAACTACCCCACTTGTGGCACATCATTTTAAAGCCCTTGCCAAGTTTTATAAAAAATTTTACAAATTTAAAATATTATGTACTATCATACCTACATAACCTACCTACATAAATATTGATAAGTATTAGCTAAGTAGTATTAGTTAAGTATAATAATAGGTATTTAATTTAAAAGTAACCTAATTATTGCATTACTAAAAAAATAAGTCAAAGTTACTTTGTCGTGCTATAATTTCTCGTATATTTTCGCAGCCATGAAGCGTTTTTAATGTGAGTTCTCGAACATGGATACCATCATTATTTATACAATAAAACCTATAAGTATAATTGAACGTCGGCACGTTTGACTGGAAACATTACTTTCAAGAATTTGTTTATATTCTTTTTTGATTAGTGTTTGGTAACACACTATATATTAGGAGTTCAAAAATTAAGGTTAGATTTGGAATTTTATTACGCGGTAGGTATATACAACAATTTTGTTTTCTCAAGCTATTATTTTGTTCTATAACATATTTATAAAACAGGGAATATTTGTATAGATTAAACACAACTATAAAACTATTTTATAAATAAGCGCATTTCAAGGCTAAAAAATAATTTTATTAATTTCCTTATATATCCTTAATAAAACACGTTTATACAACTATTTTATTAGATTATAATTAAAAGTCATTTGCCTAAGTATACAACTCTTTCACAATATGTTTACAATTCTTATATATAATTTTTTTAAATGTTGTATAACGTATTTTAATGCTTTTATAAAAATTTTAAAAAACTGGAAAGTATTTGTTCTATAAAACACGTTGTAAAAACTATTATACACCAATTTTACACAATTACTTTCTTCATGAACAAAATTATGGCAATTATTTTCTCTATAAAATCAAATTCGATAGTTTTAAAAAAATAATTCGCTTCTTTAAAGTTCCATTTTGCTGGTTGGGCTACGATATGTCACCTATTCGTTTGTCGCAAAGATTATTTTTTTGAAACGTATTTCTGCTTTTAAGGATTAAAAAATAAAATTCATTAATTTAATTCATACTTTAGTTGCAGTTTATTTTATATTTTGTAACTGTTGTGTTATTATTATTATAAGGGAAATTGATCAATAAAAAAGTTTTAGGTCTACTTACTGATGGTTAAAAATAATTTACTTATTCCTTGAAACTGAGCCAAGTAAAAGTTTGATGGCAGTAAATAGATTCTGCTGATATATGCATGAGATACATAGGCACTTTGTGTCCAATATTATAATAGAAAATACGCGCTGCCTATCTTTCATATACGTTAACGTATTTTATTATATCAGTACCTAACAATAACTAGCAAGACACCATCATGCCATTGCGTTTGATATCATTTCATCTCATATCGTTTCAAATAGAGTTAAGAGCCACTCATTTTTTAGATACAAGGTGCGTAAGATAGTTTTGGAAAATCAAATTTTTGCACATTTCCTTACAATTTGACATAGGTATGTTTTTATTGGTGTCGGATACGCTGGTGTTATCAGTTTTTTTTGGTACAAAGTAGAGGACAATAGCTGTTAGCAAATCCACTGACATTTTACTCTATAACTTTTCTTTAATTAGATTTTCCCATTCTATACCACGTGATATACGTAAAATTTGAGTACAATTACTTAATAAATAAGAAAATTATCTTAAAAAATTAAATAACATCATAAAGAACCAAAAAAGTTAAAGTGTATTAAGATCAGTTGTTTTGGATGACCTTATTTTCATCCTTACCCCCTCCCATTCTTTACTGAACATTCTGCATAATTTATGAGAGAATATGTGTAGTGCCTGTGTCAATAGTGTTTAGTGCTTATCAACGTTAACTTAAAATTTTTGTTTTGTTAATAAAATGGTAAAAATAAATTGTGACAGATATTAAATGTTCTTCAATTTGAAAGTATAGGTGTCTTGCACATAACTTATTATTATTAAATATAAAATGAGAGAAGGCGATGTTGATAATTTAACAAGCATAGTAATGACAAGAAAATTATTAAGTAGTGACTAAAAAGCCACTTATTTGAAATAAAAATAAATATTTGCTGCTATTGTCATCCTAGGAAGAACGTTATCAGTTTCAACATAAATTTTTTGCTAGGGTAAAATTGTTTTTGTTATGACAGCAACATAACATCTCCTCCCGATTGCTTCCGCTTTACTGCCGCAGGTTACTAGTTCATGACAAACAAATCATATGAAAATTACAAGTATATTTAGCAGGACAACTCGAATATTAAATTATCTATACCACAAAGTAGTCAGCTGTTGTCGACACTTACCAAATTTGCTAATTTTATGTAATGTCTAAATATGGTGTGTCAAATATTATTTATCTATTCTTATTTTTAAGATAATACAGGCGACACTTCAATAGCCCTGTGGTTTTTAAATTTGGTTGGATTTGTAACTTTGCGAATAAATCTTAATATTATTATCTACAGAAAATAGAGAAATCCTATATTTTGGCAAAGATTTACTTATTATGTAATTAACGTAATCATGTTAGAACATTCGAAATTGTTTATCTGCTGTTCTTTCTAAGTCATATGATTAAATTCAGTTGGATTCGTAACTTTGGAAATAGATCTTATCAATGATAATTTCCAGAAGATGGAGATGTTATAATATAATCTTTCTTATTTCGAGGTCATAGATTCGTTATCGTTCAAATTTAATATGAAGATAACTACTTTATGCAAACGGCAGTGTACCAAATCCAAGTCTGTCAAAAATTATTTCACATTTAAATTTTCATTTTGAAAATATACTGAAAATTGTTGGGACGCTGTATACCGTGTGAATATTAATTTCTTGATTTACCATAAAATCATTTATTTTGATGACTTCTGCGTGACAGAAATTTCTGGTTTCTGAATAATTGAGTTTTGAATCAAAATTTAAAAGTGTGTTAAAGATATACGTATGGATAAAAAGAAAATGCAGCTCGTATGAAATGCTGAAATTGCCAATATTTTTCATAATATCATAATTCTTTACCAAATATCGGGTTTATGCATAACTCCTGAAGAAATCCAGTGATTTGAAGAAATCCACGAAACCCATTTTCGCCTTTAAAGAAAATTTCTCGGTTGTTCAACAGAAAGTTGAATAAATGAAAGAGCAGAAGCAAGAGAATACGGTTCTCGTGGTATACTTTCTCAACCGAACTTCGAATTAGCTGTTTTTTTTTTTTATTTGGTTATGTTAGAAGTATGAAAGGGGGCGTGATCATGTTACCACTTGATGACGACGAAGTTGATGATAATAAAACTAAGCAGTGACAATCATATTTCTCAAAAACTAATCACAATAAACAATGCCTTCTTTGTTCCATCAGATGTAGGATATCAGTTTACGCCAATGTGTAGTGATGAGGATAATGATGGTCAACTATTATTTATTTATTTATTTATTTATTTATTTATTTATTTGTTTATTTAGAGGAAAACCCAACACACAAGTCCATTAAAAGGGTCAGGATACACATACATAGACATGCTTATATCTAAAAACTAAAATTACATATAAAATGTGTCTAATATAGCTTCAACCACAAACAGTGAATGGAAACATTATTAATTAAAAATATGAGCATTTTCATAAATAAATTTTACTAAAGCTCCTTGAGATACAGTGAACATATCGATAAAATCACCCAAAAGGTTACAATTGTTACACATAGAATACATTGGAGACCTCATTATTAAATTACTTCTAGCTGGTGCTGGATAAAAGAGATTATTATTCCTTGAAATTAACCGAGGAATACGAAAATATAAATGTGACGTCAATTGAAAACATATAATTTTATTATGTAAAAGTTTATATAGAAAAGTTAGACCAAATAGTAATTCTTCTAATATGAAGAGAAGGGATATGAAACTCATACTGCAAATTTTACTGACTGTAGCCTTGTTCGGGATATATACCATATTTTTTTTAAATAAAGCAGCTTCAAAAGCTTACGTTGAATATTTTCAATTTTATATTTATAAATCTGATAGAATGGTGCCCAGATAATGCTTGCATATTCTAACTGAGACCGAACATATGTATAATAGAGAGTTTTGAGACAATCCATATTTTTAAAGTCTTTACAAGATGTCATAATGAAACCTAAGGAACGAAGGGCAGAAGCTGTGATATTATCGACATGAATATCAAATAACAATTTACTATCAAATGTAACACCTAAATCAAGGATTTGATCACATAATTGTAGTATCGTAGTCAATCGAATACTTATATGTTATTGGATTAGATTTTCTCGAAAATATCATTGTTTTGCATTTTTTTACATTTAAAGATAGTTGGTTCTGTTTGCACAATTCAGCTAAGTAATCAAGATTTTGTTGTAATTCAATACAATCTTGGATGCTACTGACTTTTCCATATAATTTAAGGTCATCCGCATAAAAAAGTGAATTAACCGCGAATCGTTTATTCAAATCGTTTATAAAAAATATAAAAAATAAAGGGCCTAAAATGGAACCCTGCAGAACTCCAGACGTGGCCATGAATTTAGATGATTTATAACCAATGTACTCTACAAATTGAAATCTATTTTGTAAATAAGAATTAAAAAATGAAATCATATTGTCACTTAATCCTAAGCAGTCTTATTATGCAAAATGATTTTATGATCGACCTTATCAAAAGCTTTCGTAAAGTCTGTATATACAGCATGTACTTGTTCTTGAGCATCAAGTGCATTTGAGTTAAACTAAGTAAAACAGCATAAGTTAGTTACCGTTGATCGATCCTTAATAAAACCGTGCTGATTGTTAGATATGAAGAAATATCCAAAGCTGCTGACTTAAAACTGTTGCTTATAGCCAGCAATGAGCCAACTCCTCTGATCGCATCGATAAACAGTGTAGAGATTATTGTCTGTAATTTCTGAAGTTAATACAGTTGATGTTAACCACATTTCTGTAACAGTTGTAACATCGACATTAGAGCTGGAAGCACTAACAAAAAAATTACTAATTTTATTATTTAAACTGCGAGCGTTCTCGTATATACAGTAAATGTCTTGATTTACAACTCTGCTTGCTGGTCCGAGGCTTGAACTCGAAAATTTCTCCTAATTCGAAAACGATCACAAGAGCACCTTAAGGCCATATATTTGGATGATATACATCTTTGACATGTTCTATTGGGAATGACACTTTCATAGAACATGTTTTATCATTTGTAAATAATTCCTCACAATAAAAATCAATTGCAGGGGCTGTTGTAGATAAAACATCCCGAAGATTTTCAGGTGTAGTAGAAGGCTGCAGCTTATAAACATGAAGATATCCCAATTTCGGAACCGCTTTAACCGTAGATATACTTTTATTGGTTCCCATTATAGGTTTTCTAAACTTATCAGCATTATTATTTCTATACATTTTTTCATGTGTCTGTTTTATAGCATTACTCACTTCATTCGTAGTAAAAATTTGCGAGTTTTTTGGCTTGTCTCGGTTGTTCATTGTAACTTTTTTACCTTTAGAGACCACTGTCTTCCATTCATCTTTTTTGTCAGTTTGCTTGACCAGTGTTTCACTAGGTGTCTGTACTAACTCAGCACAAATCTCTGATTGGATTAATGATTCCTGCTGAGGGAGTATTACTGATAAATTGTCACTCACAGAGGGCACTAAGAGATCACGCTGCTTGTTTATATTCTCTAAGCAGACAACTATGAGACAATTATGAGAGAGAAGAGAAGTTAGAGACTTATGTCTTGAACTATTCTTAAGTAATTGAATATTAACTGTTTCACATCTCGCCTTTGATTTGACGAGTCGTAGAAGTCTTATAAATATGCTCAGTTTTTCTTGTTGAAATAAATTCTTAAATGTTACTATTATATACCGCAAATCTTGTTGGTAGGACATAAAATATTATGTTAATTTACTATGCAGATGATTTAAAGCGTCTTTCAATAAAGAGTGTCCTACTTTGAAACTGAAATAAAATAAAATATGTAAATAATACTGATGTATTTTAATTGTTTGTACACTCGCCGCAACATAAAGATTTCCAGTCCGTTTCTGTATTATATTTTGTTCAAACTGTGATGGCTTAATCCGCCATACATGTAGCTAGATAAAAGTAATTATTGGCATGACTTAACTATTGATGTCTCCCAAAATTCCTATTAATAGTTTAAGAGCTCAACCCTTTAAAACTAGTATACATGTTAGGTTGGAAACCTTTATGTTGCGTCTACTGCACAGTCGATGCTATTATGAAAAATGATGGATGAATGAATGGCCGTCTAATAGCACAGTCGAGACAACCAGTTCTCCATAACACTCACATAAAGTTGCTGAAATTTCACAAATAGCTCTGCAGTTAGGTATACAAAGTGAAGTTTACATGTGTAGTATAGTCGTTTTTTTTTACTGTTTTAGAAAGGTATTTTAAGCTAATAATAAGGAATATATGGGTAGATATTGTGGGTGTAATTCAACGCAGGTTGGGGATTTTGTTCACTGAGTAGTTAGTTTCACACAATATTATTAATACCTAAAAATATATAGTATAGTCGTCTTGGTGAAATCATAAGTCATTCCATTCGGCTTGGTCTGCATATAATAGATTATCATTGTGCAGCATTTTCATAATATTCTTACAAATATATCAAGAAGGCATAGAGGAAAAATAAGAATTAATGGATCCGCCCTTCAAAAAATGTCCAAACTTATTTATAACGTAAAAAAAATGTTTTCTAAACTAGACAACCAGCAACACTAAACGGTAAGATTCGTTGTCATAATTGAAATCCTTTGTGTTTACCTTCAATTTTGAGTGCTTTTTCTTTCAATTATAAAAGTTTTATGGTAAATAAAGGAATTTGTTTCGGATACAGATATTTTCCTATAATATCGTCCGCTACTCTACTTTTCTAGACAAGAATGTCGAGGATGCATTTAAATTTTTCTACCTATTAGTATTCCTTTCGTTCGATTCACTTATAATAAATGAGCATTTTATTCAACTGTACGCAACGTGTGTTTTGTTATTACCTGGACGGACTGACAAACTCGTAATGACAGAAAATGTAGTTTGGAACGAAATGACGAAAAACGAATGCAAAATACTGCAGCTAACCGGATTAACTCTTACCTAGCAGGTATCATTATTAAACAAAGTGTTCATCTTCGCCCTTTCTACATTTGGAAACGCGGTAAAAAAACGACCGCATGGTAGTTGACAGATCTAAACCATCGGTAATACTTATCATAGACGCCGATTTTTTGGAGAGACAGAGAGTTTTGCCCCATTTTTTTAAATATTAAGCTAGAATTCTGAAATATTTTTTTTATTGTCTTTAGGTCTCCCTGAGAACGTAGTTAACATTTTTGTACTTAATGTAACCCTGAAAATTCTATTCAAAATCCATCTAACAATGTATTAGTGGCAGATAGTTGAAGGTTATTCTAGGCAAAATAAAAAACATATATATATATATTTGTTTCCTGTAAATATATCTATGTATTTTCAAAGTTATCTAGCAGTTTTCTTTATTTACTTTACTTATGTACCTACTTTTAAATTTTATTAATAGTAATGTTCAAAATTAAATACTAAGTAGTTTTCTAGTAAAAATAATGTCTAAAAATATTTATACGTTTGCAAAGCTACTATTTTTGTTGGTAATGTAATAAATATGTCTTTTATTGATTGATATTAATTTCAAATCCACATTACAAAGCATTATGGGTTGATAGAAAAATAAATATAAATTCTTTCATGTAAATTACATCGTAAAGTTAGTAAAACCCAGGGTAATAATACAAAAGACATTGAAAGTTTCATACGAATTTTTACATAGAACTGGTAACAGTACTTTATCCGTCAAATAGTAGTTTAGTTGTAACACTACATTCTGGTATGTTGTTTAACACTATTGAGCTAGGCAATAAATCCCAACACTCTACCGTATAATATTGGAAATAATTATTCAGTGTACACATCAAAAGCAACATTAAAGTTGTATATGTTACCTCAAAATGACTGCATCATTGACAATAAAATTCAGCAGTGACAGATTTCTTAGAACCAGTTTATAATAGACTATACCTCCTCTGTTCCATCATCTTACATGGACGGCCACCAGCTTACGTTACATTATTGTAAACTGCCAGTATCTCGAGGCAGTGCCATGGCCACCGTTAGATCTACGGATCTGTGACAGAAAAAGAAACAATTTGTTAAATATTTAGTTTGCTACATCTAAGGATGTCCATGTCAATGCTTTCAGAATTCTGATGACCTAGAAGAGTCAATGTTTGCCGGCTTAACTTATTATTGAACCTTATATGGTACTAGCGGAACCTGAACAAAACCATATGAGCAAAATATGATATCATTGGTGTGACATCACATGACATTCAGCGCAACAATCCTGTTTATGTTTCCGCAGTGTTACGGTTACGGCGTTGGTGATATAAACAGACGTTTGTTTCTTGTGTTATTACGTTTGTCGTGACATTTTTGAGTCATAGATGGTATAAATACTATGCGAATAGCCTTCTTTCGAATTCCACCTATGTAACGTGTTTCATATTTACGAGGTAGGAGGTTTTACTTGAGGTATTTTTAAAATCATGCCATCTGACTTCACACTAAACTACTTATTTTAATTTGAAATATAATAAATAAAAGTATCTAATGATACACACGAGTGCTGCAAGCAAAAAATAAAACTATTTGGCAAACTTTTAAAGACTCAACGTAATCAAACCAATGTTTTTATTTAGTAAATCTATTGAAGAAAGTTATTTTCTCAGTATTTTAAAGATTTCGATTACAATTTTTAAATTCCACGATGAAGCAAATGTCAGTAATTATCACCCAATATCGCTAATTTCTACAATTTTAAAGATGCTTGAAAAGTTGATACGGCAAAGACTGTGTATGTACTTAGAAACTCACAATATACTCTTTTATCGGCAATACGGTTTTAGAAGCGGAATGTTGGCCCAGAATGCAATATTCCACTTAACTTCTAATATATTCCGCTATAGGCAATAATAAACAATCACTTAGTGTTTTGACACAGTAAACCATAGTCTGTTGTTGTATTCCCTACAATAAGTAGGAGTCACGTATTAAAATTATTTGTAAGTTATCTAACAAATCGACATCAGTATGTAAAAATAAATGATCAACGAAGCGAATCAAAAGCAATAACGTACGGTGTCCTGCAAGGGTCTATTTTAGGACCAATATTGTTTAATATTTATTTAAATGACCTGTTCTCCCTTCGTACTTCAGGTGAAATTATAACTTAGACAGACGGCACTTGTATTTTTTAAGATGATAATTGGGACACTAAAAATAGATGCTGAAAATGATCTGTCATTGATATGTGAGTGGTTTAACTCAAATTTTTACTTAATTACATTGATATACGTTCTTTTTCTACCTTTCTGTCCTTAACATTTTCTGACAATGTTGTAATTAACTCCGTGACGAACTTTATGTATCTGGGAGTCGTTTTGGACTGTTACTTAAAATGGAATAAACATGTTGAATATGTATTTAAAAAATAATGTTTCAATTGTAATATACTTACCCGTCCAATGATTTCTTTGTTGAAACCTCTAGAATGAATCCGAGGCAACTATTTTTTATTATATAGGCGCGAACTTCGTCTGACGTCACAGGTCTTCCCTGTAGCGGTGACCGTTTTATGCTCCCAGAAAACGGTCGCTGCTGAAATGTTAAATATTGTTTTCGATTAAAATAGTATATTCTTTCTTCTGCACGTATTTGGAAAAATCATGCAGTTTCCCCACTGCTATTTATATGTATGTATGTATTATTTCACGGCTGTTTCTATATAGATATATAGCTACTGTACTTTTCCGATGGCTGCGAATATAACATCTCTATTAGGGTGGCTAGCTTTTAAGCGAGTGAAAAAATATTTCAATGAAAAGACTAAATATTGGTAATAATTGGTATTGTAGAGACGGGGGTTGATCCAGTAAAAGGCTGTGACAGGATAGGGGGCACGGGGTGGCCGGGGTGGTGAGAGAGTAGCCAGCTCTGACAAGCCATGATGGATCGGACTGGGGCCACCGCTTGCTAAAACCTTTCTACTTAGACTGTGACAGCGTCGTATATAACACAATCCAAGAACATACAACTTTTCGGATTAAGGGATCTACCAGCTTCCAGATATACGTTGCACCCAATTTCAGAGAGTGCATAATTAAGTGTTTATTGAATTAAAAGAAAAAATGTAGCGTGAAAAAACATGTGAATGTTATAATGTTATAATGTTTTATAAAAAAATCAATCACATGGGAATTATTGTGTTGTCTTCGCAGGTACGTTATTATACATTTATTTGCTCATATCACAGTAACGTTTTCAAACAAATTTGAAGTTTGATTCGTCATCCTTCTTGAAGCAAGCTGTATGTGATTACACTGGAAATTTTATGGTGTATATAGAATAAGATTTCGTTTGACATAACTTGATATATTAATAATTTTAATTTTTTAATTTTTAATGGGTTAAACAAACAAAAATCGTATGAAACTATTTTCAATTACTAAGTTTTATGTCACCCGTTTATAGCTTCATATTAATAGTTAGTTTGGTGTGATTTTTTTAAAAGAAAAATACTGGGATATTATTTAGTTATAATTTTTTTTGTGAGCAAAAAGAACAGAGGGAGTTTATTTTATACTCAAACAGGTAAGACATCTTTTAACATGAAAAATAACTTCAAATAACAATTCAGTCATAATGTTATTAATTTTAAGAGAAGATAGGGAAAAATAAGTATAATACGGATACAGACATAAAAATTTTAAATGCATATTTACGCCGAAAAAAATATTTTTAAACCATTATTTAAACCCCCTTTTTAGACTGTGTCCGTGTCGGCCTGACGCGATGTTGCCAAATGTATATATTTTCCTATAGTACCTACGTAATGTAATATGTAATTAATGCCATAAATTATTTTTTAAAAGTATGCAATTAACATAAGTTTCAATATAAAAAATATTTAATATTGAAATTACAAAACTCCAACGGATCAAAATAAACACATTTTATTACATAAATAGTGAAAGTAGTATAAAATCGAATATTCACTAAGTTAAATTATCAAGAGAGGCTAACACGCATTTTGCATTTAAATACAGATAGTAAACTAAAAAACCGTGCTGTCAACAAGAAACAGTACGAGACATACTTATTCAGTGATCAACAATCTCGTAATCCGAGTCTTGATCTACCGTATTTAGGTCAAAAACCTCGTTTTCAATGTCTACTCAATGGCAAGCGCTGCAGAACCGCTAAATAATAACAGAAACAAACAATAATTAAATTTGCATTTTTAAAAATACCCAGTGTAACCAACACGAAATTATGAGAATTTTATAATAAATACACAACCGCAGTAATCAGCGTCGACATCGGATACAGTTGGCAGTTCAAATTACCGTTTAATACGTTACCGGCGTTAAGTCGAACATCTTTCGGGACTGTTTTCCTATAATGGCGTGTCCGCCGTCGACTGCATCTGCAACACATGCACATGGCCCTACTATCTACTAATTAAATTTACTAATATAAAGTTCCAATTCAAGATAGGTAAAGTCAAGTAGTGAAAAACTGTCGTGGAAAAATGTATAAAAGACATTTTAATAAACATAAATGCGTTTGTGCTTTTTGTGCGCGTCTGCGTTTTCCGTGTGCATCTGTTATTCGGTACCTACTAATCATGAGTAATGGATTTCATTCTGATTCATATTCCTAATCAAATGCGACTTGCATTATTTCAGAATATCAATGTAGAAGCTCAATTTGATTCTGCCTTCAAGAAAATAACGAAAAGGTTACAAAAAATAGGTATGTTATATCCAAACTCATTTATCTACTGTATAAAATTATGTGCATAATTTGTCACTGTTAATAAAAACAAAATGAATTAAACAAATTGAGCCAAACTAATCACTCCGTTTTAATAAATTCAATAGTAAATTTTATTTCTTTATGTGCTGTTATAGCCAAATAGAAATATATAATATTTAAGCTCCTACACAGCTCTAACGATAAAAAAATTAATACATTTTTTAATAAAAATTGAATGTTATCTTCTTACTAAGCGTATCCTTAAAATATTGCCTCTACAAATTTTTGCTTTATTATTGTAATCTCTATGTTCACATATCCTAATATTAAAATACAGGTTTCTCCATTTCTTTATTTCGAACTTTATTTGCGCTTTTTAGTTCCTCAGTTCAATAATACCGCACCTTCATTAATTAAGACTTAACTATATTTAAACGGACTTAAAATTCGCCAATCAATCATTTAATGATAAATGTTTTATATATATATAATTATATAAACAACACAACACGCGTGAATGAAAAATTAATATATTAAAATATACAATTAATAAACATATATTTATTTTGTATATGAACAATACAAAGTAAACATTGATAAACATTACTCGAGACTGTAACATACTTCTTAGTATCTAGTTCTACTTCCGTATATAAAAAACTACACTATCATAAAGTAGAATATTTGACAATCAACAACACCCAGAATACTAATTAGGCAATATAGAACATTGTAAATAGAACAGTTGAGGAACAAGAAACTTTCGCTGAAATAGAAGTTATGCAATTTCAATTACCTGCCATTATTTGAATGGGTCATTTACCTAAGAAAATATGTAATGATAATTGATAATAAGAAATAAATATGAAAAACAGAGATATGAGCCAAAATTATATCACACAATTTGAAAACTGAATTGGCGTAACGGAAAAATAAGGGTGAAACAAACATTAAAATTAAGTATTTCAATGGAGCACCGAAAATTGTAAATTTTTACGTAATTCATCCAATAATCACTTTAATATAACATGCTATTATCAAAATGTTAATGGTTTGAACTCTAAAATACTAAATTTTTCTAATTATGTACTGGCGCGGGCACGGGCGTCGTTACAAAATTTTTCAAGGGGCAAATGTAGAAAAATATTAAACCGGAAACAAAAAAAATGTATTTTAATAGGGTTATACAGGGTTAACTATGACTAAGTACAAACATTTTAAACCACATGCTCGGAGAGGCCTAAAAGACAATCAAAAAATTATTCAGGAATTTTAACTCGTCATTTAAAAAATGGAGCAAAACCCTTTTTTCCTACGGAAAGTCGGCGCCTGTGATAGCTTAGATCCGAAGATAAAGCTTACATCTGTCAACAATGCCAACTACCATGCGGTCGTATATTTGCAGAGTTTCTAAATGTAAAAACGACAGAAAATTACATTTTCATTAGTAATACTACCTGATAGATAGGTAACAGCTAAACCAGTTACGTCTAGTATTTTTCATTTGCTTTCATTATTTCGTTACAAACTGGCAAAACTACATTTCCCGTAGGTATAGTTAGATAAAATACCTATTTATTATAAGAAAATTGAACGAAAGGAATGAGTAGGTACTAACAAATAATAGAAAACTTTTAATGCACCCAGGCAGTCGCATCCCATAACCTAGAAAAACAAACCGGCAAACTATATTGTGGGAAAATATCTGTACTCGACATATATTCCTTTATTTAATAACCATAACGTTTAAAATTAAAATAAGCCACTAAAAATTGAAGAACACAAAACTACAACGTAAACACAGGAATTGAATTATGCCATGACAGTGAATTTTACCGTTTTACCGTTGTTGGTTGTCTACTCTGACTCTGTAAACGAGCTTAATATAATATCGAAAACAATTTTTTCCGCTTTATAAATAAGTTTGGAATTTTTTTGAAGGGCGATACCGTTAATTCTTAATTGTCTCTACACCCTCTTAAAATATTTGTACTTAGTCATAGTTAACCCTGTATAAGGTTCATATAATTCTTAAGCATCATATCTTCAAAAACATAACAACAAAATATTAAAGGTACTATAACATAAAAAATTAAATACTCAGAAGTGTATGATGTTTAAAGTTCTGTTTCTGCTCTAAATAGAGTCAATTTGAATAGTAACGCATGCCCGCAGCATATTACTTGAAGAACGGCTCTAGGTTATGAAGTTTATGCTTGAAACCTGCAGGCTTGTATTTTTTTGCTTCAAATTAGGGTCTTTAGCAGTGACGGAAACTGTGCAGCAAGTAATGTATCTAAACGAGGTGGAGTTCTCTTGGCTGTTAAAAACTGTTTTGGTTTTCAGAAAATTGATCTTAATCATACTGCTTCATTAACGCCTACCATTGATATCGTTGGTGATAAATTAATATGTACTTCTATTATATATTTTATATTGTTATATATTTGTTGCTTATATCCGACCTGATAATAACGTAGATACTATGGAATCTTTTTTAGTTCAATTAACATTTATAAATTTTTTGTATTATAAGAATGTTGTTTTGGGTGATTTTAATGTTTCTTCATTTGATCTTATCTGCAATATGATTAGATATATTATGCAAATATTGAATCTTAATCAATACAATGACTTTAAAAATGTAATTAATCGTTTACTGGATTTAGTACTTACTAATATGGTCCGCCACCTACATTGAGATAATCCACCTCTTATTAATGAAGACCAACATCGTCCTTCTTTAGGTTTGCATTAGGAACAGGACGATTTATAAATTTCAATTATAACAGAAACTTATGTACGTTTAATTTTAGAAAAACTTGTTCCCCAAATTTCTTGAGAAAGTGCTCTAGAGTGTATCGAAGTCAATAAAATTTTTCAAACTCATTTTCTAAATTACAAAGAATATGTAATTACCGTAGATTCCCACCATGGTTGCCAAAAAAACGATAAATGAAATCAAATAAAAAGAAATAGAATATATAAAAACTACAAAAAATATAAAACATATTTTTATTATGATTGATAATTACTTTACAGATGCCCATCTGTCAAAACGAAAATAAGTATTGATTATCTGAATTTCTATATTCTTCTCTTCTTTAAGTTCTATTGAAAATAATTTAATAAATGATCCAAGGCAGATTTATAATTTCATATGTAATATTTAAAAATTTTCACGAATGCGCAGGATACTGTTAATGCCTTTGGATAGTGTTTTCTAGTGTAGTGTGTCTAGTGTATAATATGCCTGATTCTGAGCTATATAATTTTATCAAGTAATGATTTTAATTATTACAATTCACTTACTTTTAGTCTTACAAGCATTACAGAGTATGATGTTATTGGCGCATCTAAGGAGTTAAAAGAAACTCTTATAGACCCTTCAAACCAAATACCGAACTTGTAGGTCAAAGACTGTATTAGATATTTGTCACAGCCTCTAGTACATATTTTTAAATTAATTCTCAGCACCAAGTTTTTTCCTGCCATGTGGAAAATCACTACAGTTTTCCCAATACTAAAGAGTAGTGATTCATCCGAAATTACAAATTACAGACCTATTTCCGCATCGTGTAATTTTTCTAAATTATTTGAAATTATAGTTTATCATTTTATTTAAAATACTGTAAAAGTCTACTGTCAACATATCAGTATTGGTTTGTTGAGAAAATGTCATGTCTTAACTTATCTTACTTTACCCAATGCATGACTGATGATAGAGGCCAAGTAGATGCTATATATTTGGATATTCAGAAAACTTTTGATAAAATATACTTTGGTAAAAACATATTCTATTAATAAAAACTATTGGTTTGTCTAAGGTTATCTCATTGTTCATATCATATCTTTTTGATAGAAGGCAGTATATTGAATAAAAATGTTATCATTCCATTCTTATAACCCCTACTTTAGGGGTACCCCAGGGGTAGAATTTGGGACCTTTCACCATGGTCTGATATATATATATATATATTATATGGAGCTTGAGCTCTTAATCTCAGGGTCGTGGGTTCGAGCCCTACGTTGGGCGCCAATTTTTATAATAATAATTTGCTTTCTAATTTTAATTTTTGTACTGGCTTTATTTTTTTATGTATGTCGGCTTAGTATACAAAGTTGGTACTTATCAGTTATTCTTACTCCTTTCTCATAGTGTACATGATATTTAGAGTTGTAAATATAGCACAACCAAATCAAGGTAAGTATAGATTTAAATTTTTATTAGGAGTACTTTTACTTAAAAAAATTACCTGTTAGGCGCCAGGTCTATGTGTTGATGTAATCCATAAACCAGTCTCTAAGTTTTGCTCCACTTGATTTCGTCACCCAGTTTATTATATGGAGCTTGAGCTCTTTTTCTCAGGGGCGATTCATTTGGCTATTACTTATGAGATAAAACAAATAAAATGGATGATGCTAAGAATTTGAATAACTCTATTGCAGTGATAATTTTCCACAACATTTGCAAATTTACAAAAGAATTATTATTACTAAAAACCTAACTTAATTGTCTTTTGGGTAACCATTTTAAATCTAACTTATGCTACTATAAGATAATGAAGGGATTTGTGCTATTACATTCCCTGTTTATATTCAAAATTGTCTCGTTGAAATTGTCTTTATATTTCTAATACGTGCTTTTTTGACGTTCAGTATTTTTATTAATCGTTAATGTTTGGAATTGATTTGCACTATCTTTAATTTACAGAAAAATATTAATTGGTGTTCTCTATTATGCTTTATTTTACCTCCAACGTAAAGCGGGTGGTAGCGTTACTGATTCTATTCTCCTCAGAATTCTGTTGGCGAAATCTCATCTAAATCTCGGTGTAACGTCACCTGACTGCCTGTTTACGTTAGGGTGTTCTTGTGCGATCTCAGTTGTGTATTGGGCTTGGAGTCTTGTTGTTTTTGTGTGGAGGCTCTTCTATTGCAGAGAAAAAACTTTTCACCACTTTTTCTTCTCGTTCCACCTTACCGAGTTATTTTTTGGCGTCGTTGATCAACAAAACTTCATGAATACCTTGTTGTCAAGGCAATTCCAGTGATGTTCTTAATTTTCGGTAAGTTTGTTCTTATTGAGAATGTTCTTTTTACCTTAGTTACTTACGCATTCAATTCACTTTTCACTAGTTTTTAATTTAAAACGATTCACTAAAATTATTAACAAAATTATTTATAAGCTTTGCATTTAATTTTTGATATCTGTCAAAATTGTTGTGAATTATTCACTAATAATTATTTCAGCTTCATCTATCTTATTTCAAATATTTATTTTTTCAGTATGTATATAAATTTAAATTATATTATCCTCTGGTTAGAATTCTCACTCCACCATGTGTTTCATTTCATTCAGCACATTTCTTTGACTAATCTTATATCTGAGATTACTTTTTATTTTAGTCTTCTTATTTTTCCTTCTTTATTATTCAATTCAACAAATTATATTTGGTGTGATTATGTGTTAGTTTTGTTCTTTCTGTTATATAGTGTATTACTTTGTGTCATATGTATATTTTGTGTTTATCACAATATATTTCACATTTAGTTATTATTTTTTAATTTTATCTAAATTTGCTTTTACAAGAAGTTAGCACCTTTCGTCAGTTGATCGCCAAGTTCTTAATTGGTTATTTAGAACCAGTTCAAATTCTTCAAAATTTACTTTTTCCTGTTATTGGGTGTACTTACCTGTTGGAAAATAAAGAACTTTCTATCTATCTATCTAATAATATTTGTCAGTCAGCAGAATATTTAAATCCTAATTTTCGAAATTAATTTATCAATTAATTCTCTATAAAATATTTTTACTAAACTATCGGTTGACGAACCAATCTCATTAATATCAACAGGTTTTTAAAAATATATCTCATTCGTATCTTAATCCTCTTGGGTTTACGTTTTATTAATTGACGTCATTGAGATGAAGTGAACACAATTTTGAATGTGGAATAATGGGGATATTGCATGTTTTTTCCAAATGCCTACAGAAGAAATAATGTATTATTTTAATTTAAATGGCCTTTGTCCTAGACAATTTCGTGAAAAAATGAGCTTAAAAAATTTAGTCTGGCCATAAAATGATCGGTCGTCAGAACGTAGACCTGTGACGTCAAATGCCGTTCGCACATGTACAGGGTGAGTCAGTCATACTGTCATTAATTTTAACCACGTATTCGGAAAGCCCAATAAAGGCAGAAAATCGAAAAAAAAATTTGCAATTATGCAACTGGCATTTTAAACAGGTTAGTACCATACTACTTCAAAAACAAAAAATGTCTAGGCTAGATGTACGTAACTACAAACTGAATAATTAATTGTACTTACGAGTAATACTAAAAATTCATATTCAATAATAAAACGTAGTGAAAACGTAATATCAAAAATATTAAACTGTAATAACCTAACATTCGAAAACATTTATTTATTATCTACATTTGTTTTTATTAGCAAATAAATTAATATTAAAGAAACATTAATTTCTTTATCTAGACAAAAAAGTTAGTTTCACTCCATGTCGTTAAATAACAGTACAAAAACTAGGGTACCTAATAATACGGTAGGTCAAGATTCACTGTCAATAACTTTTATGAGCATCAGATCAGAGGCGTGCCGTTTCGGTCTTGGACAGTTTTTTGTCGACAACACGAGGGTTTTTTATTACTTAGTAGTTAAACACGTAACACTTGTCAGCTTTTCTTAATAATTTAACCATTGGGTATAGGTTTTTTATGTAATGTACCTAAATGGTTTATTATTAGATAGGTTGGAGTTTTATAATTTCAATGTTAAATATATTTAAACTGTAACCAAGCTAGTTTCTTTGCAGTTATAACAGCCAAATTTGGTCGGACAAAAAACCACACGCTACTCGTCGGTTTAGCTTTCAGAGGCTTTCAGAGGCGATTTGTTGTCAATGTATGGGCAGGACTGTACGGGAATCGTTTAATTGGACCGTGTTTCTACCGGAAAACCTAAATGGACCGCGTTATTTGCAATTTATTATTATTATTTGATTACTATTATTCGATTTTATTGGATATTAACATTTTAAATTAATATTATAAATGAGCAAGAGAAAATATGAGATTTCTAGGTACTAGAAAAATATTTCAATTTGGCAACATCGCATCAGGTTGACATCGAGTTGAAGTATGAGCTGTAAACGACCAAGGCTATGCATTTAGATTTTGTTTAATCGCGTATTCGTATTATACTCTTTATTCCCTATCTCCTCTTAAAATTAATGACATTATGACTGACTCACCCTGTATATCTAAACACAACAGTGTGCTTTAGTTCATATCTGTATACGATTTCTATGCTTAAGGACAATGTAGTACATACGTACTCGTAAAATGGGCACAGAAAGTGCATCTCACCGGGTAAAAGGAAGAAGTATTGCGTTATGCCATTGTGTTCGAATACAGCATACAGCGCCTAATGAAAAATATTTCACCGTGCCAGAAGAAAAATGTGGTGCAAGCATTGCAACATTGTTTGTTTATGAAGACCATTTTAAGATAAGTTTAATTGGAAATACAGGTAGGTTTAAGTTAAAAAATTAAAATGTAAAGTAAAGGCGTTGAGTGAATAAGTATACTTATTCACTCAACGGTAAAGGATAACATTTTTTGAAAAGATGAAGTTTAATAATGATAATAAAATAAAAATTTACAGCAGGAAATATTTATCATTTGATTGGAATTTTTATGTAATTGTATTTTGTTTTTAAATTTATTATGATTAGTTTTTAAGTTAAAAAAAATTAATATAAAACATAAAATATTCAGTATTGTTAAGTTGATATACTGCACCTAAGTTGTAACCTTATCTTTTAAAAAATTCCATGAGAATTTGTTGTGGGTATTTAATTAAGTATTGTTTGAATTAGTTATTATTGACGTAAATTTGCTGTGGTATTTCTAAATACAAACGAATTTTATTTCATTTATGCTTTAAAATCCATTATAATCTTTATTAGATAAAAATTATTATCATTAGAACTTGTATGTCCATTAAAATCGGTATGACTGCATTTTTCAATATTTTAACTAAGCCAAATCTAAAACATGTATAAATGTAATTTTAAGAAAAAAGAAAAAAAAAGAAAATATTCGATAGAAATAGAGTAGTAATCGCATAAAGAAAACGTCAAAAATAAATAAAAATAGATAATCATTTCCTTATTATTCTTAAATTTTCAACGTCCAGAAATAACTGGGTTATACTTCAATGATACATTTTTGTATGAGTTTCAAAAACATTTTTTTGTTAAATTATTTCAGCGAAATGTTCTAGTTATATGTATATTATTAATGTAAATACGACAATATGTCACACACCTACGTATTTTCTACCCCCAAAAAATTGTTAAAAAAATAATAACGTGGTATCTCCTAGGTACGGAGTAAAACATAATCACCTTGAACTACCTCAAAAAGCTTTATACAAATGTCATTGAAATGTTTTAAAAAGTGGGAGGGTAACTTTTTAAGGAAGCAAAATTTTACTGAGGTAACTAAATTGATGTATTTCCATCCAATATGGTTCTTTCGGTTCTAGGCATTCTGTTTAAAGATAAATTCTAAATTTATCAGAAACTATTTTATTTACTCGAAGTAGGCACAGGATTCTAAAACAAAATATATAATTGAAGAATTCTACTTATATCTATATATTACGCAAGTATTAGACGACTGTCTGAGTTAAGAAACAAAGGGAGGTGGATAATCAGGTTAATCAGTTTCGTGGAACAAGTAAACTCTTTAATACGTATAAGCTTTTGAAACTTTGTTGCTTTTCCTCAAGAACACTAGATAGCAATTGAAATAATAAAAAATTAAGTAACAACTAAATCAACATCAAAAAACTTCACAATATGTGAGGTTATGTCCGAAATAGCCAATTTTCAATAGTACTATCATATCACTAGTTACTTGATTACTAGTAAACACATTTAAGCTAAGATTCTATCACAAGCAACTAGTTAAAACATAAATTTAAAACAAAACAATATTAAGAATCACATAACTAAAAAGGTAGCAGAAACCCTTGAAGTACACAAGTACAGGAAAGAAGCATGGATGCAGCATTATGCAACAAACAATTACAAACTGTCAAAACCTGACACTAATAAAATTTCCCATCTTGCCAACTCAAGTAATAAAACTTCCCACCCCAGTAGCATAACCAAACAATTCCTGAGTTATATGATCAATTGTACGATCATATCCGCTTCCGTTATGAAATTTAAATAAATAAGTAAAAGTTCGTCCGTCAATATCGGATCTATTGTTAACACTATATTCACAAACCAAAATATTTGATATTTCTAAAAAGGTTCTTTTTTGAATATTATTCTCATAAGACATTAACAGTCCATATTGATCCATTCACGTCATTTTATTACATTTAATATCGCTTTTATGCATCATTTACCATTAAGTTTCCTGCCTGTCTGGCCTATATAAGTAGAATTACAATTTTTGGCAATTGATCCCATAAACAACTCTCATTCTATCAAGTAGTGGTACCTCATCTTTCAATTTAGAAAAAATATTGTATTTTTAAAAGTTATTTGAATCTCTTCTATTACTGAAAATAATTTTTGGATTTTAAAAGATAATAATTGACAATGCAAAGAGCAATAAACAACATTCTCACGAACAACCCTTTCCCCATCTAAATTACTATTCCTTTTGAACAATAAACTATTCAAAAATTTAAGCAGACAATTACGCAATTAAATTATACAATTTTGAAAAAGTATGGATATTTTTTTAATCCTTGCATTCGTTTGCTACGGTGAGAACTGTGGGAAGTTTTAATAATAACCCTATTTTCATGTGTCTAATATTATTTTATTGTAAATTTAAGTTTTTAACTAGTTGCTAGTAATTTAATGTTAGCTTAAATGTATTTGTTAGTAATTAGGTAACTAGTGATATGCTAGAACTACTGCTATTTCAGACATAACCTCACAAGTAGCTATTTATAAAATTTATGAGGAAGCAAAACTAATGATAAGACTTCTTTAAATCATTTGCATTTGGAACAAAATATTAGTATGTGCTTTTGATTGTAGGAAAATTAAATTTGATTATGGTAGTTCCACGAAAAATCTGTTTCTATGCATTTTGCTTAAATGCTTTCATACTGATGACGATCACAAACTATTTTACTACAGTTTTAGAAACTAAATATAAAAAACATAAATTTATACATTTTTCTATTGATTGTAGTAGTATTCTCTCTACCCAGACTTACAGGCATTCTGGCGTATTTGAAATGTATCACTTCAGTCCATTCTGATTTAAAAGCACATTGTGCCGTGTACGAAGCTCTACGGATAGTTCTGAAAAGGCACCACTCCGTCATTGGCCTGTCGAATGTTCAATGAGCACAATCAGTAAAAATGGAAATGTCGACTGCAGCTTGTATCCTTAGCTGACATGTGTCCTTTCCTATAGCTACTGTATGCCGGATGTCTTACTCTAGGTATTAAGAGAATAAATTTATGAGGGTATTTTCATATTCATGGAAGTCATGAATATACCTACCTACATTATTAAAAAATTAAAATGTATAGCTAGAATTATAGAATTAAAATGGTATGATTCGATATTTAATTCTGTGTACAGAAGTGATTTTGCCTATAAAAATAATGATATACTTAACTAGCAATACAAATTTTGAATTACATAATCTTAGTACATTTTTTAATATTCTAAATGATACCAAAAAATTGATATTACTTTTTATATACTGCTTTCCAGGAAACTAAGTATCTAATCTGGCGATCTTGACCATTATAAATGGAACATCTACCAACAACTATTTTAGATTTTGAATATAAAAAATCTTTTTGTTAAGAGTATGTTAATAGGATGTCTCATTTTAAATACAATTTAGATAAATCAGACGACCTTGTTGCCATTTTTAATGTTGAAATTAGTATGTTAGTTACAAATAATAATTTGTTCTATCACTGTGATGCATTTATGACAAAATGTGATAAAAGACCCAAGAATTTTAGATGTGAAATTTATTAAACCTCGTAGCATCTCGTTCATCTGATATGAATGAGCTCCAGGTCCAGGATTCTCTTACCCTGCTATCACTTGAAACAGTCATCATTCGTAACTAAGCCAAAGTTAAAGTAAATTGTTTTACTGTATTTCAATGGTTCTTCTCCTAATGCGGTTTTTCTGTATACAGACAAGGAAAATGTATCTCCCAGCCTGTCGGAGAATACTTTTGGATGCATTCCAAAAATGATTGCAACAAAGCTTAGATTGAAGAATCCTGAAAAATACACTGGACATTGTTTCAGAACATAGACCTTATAAATCATGGACGCGCCCGAAACCGTTTTCTGCCTATACAAGTCGTTGATGCTCAGATGTGTTCGACAGAGATAGAGCTAGTTCGGGCAAAAACCCACAGATCATTGGTCGAAAAAAACAAAAACCGTAAATGACAGACGTATGACAGACGTGTGACAGACCGAACTATTGGATATTTACTCATTTATTCAGAAATTTAATTTATAATTACATTTTGATAATAACAATTTGTAAGGAAGGTTTTAATTATTTAGGAAAGGTTTTGTCAGGTTATGTTTATATTTTTTTCTGTCACAGAACATCTACTTTTGCCCGGACTAGCTTCATCCCTCTTGTACACAGGACAGCGGACCTCTCTTTCTAGGGCCGGTCCATGATTTATAAGGTCTATGTTTCAGAATGCAGTTGTACATATGTCATGGTGTTTGAAAATATTCTACGGTAGCAAATTATGTTGAGAATTCTTTAGAGAATAACTAACAGATAGCAGAGACGGTGATGGAGTCAAATAATAAGAGATTCCCTTATTAAGGTTTTAATGCATATGCTTTTAGAAAAATTAACTTGTCCTTTTCCAAGAGTTCAGTTTATGCTTGTTTTAACAAGTTCATTGGCAATTAAATATTGTAAATAATAATACTGCAGTCGTGGTAAACATAAAGTGAAACTAGGATTGTCCTATTTCAGTTTTTCAATTAAAGATTGTGGTTCTGTTATGTGCGAGCTAATGCTACTTTTTTAACAAGAATTAAATTTAAATGAAGTATCTGATACGGACGCTTATCATACAATGCAATGCAATAGCTGCTATGTAATTTTAAAAATCTTTTAGAGAATGTGATCCATTTTTACTCATCTAATTATGTAGTATTATTATAGCAGAGCAATACGGTTTTTGAACTCTTTCTAAGACATTTGATTGACTTGGCCAGGTAAATTGGGTAATAGATATTGCTTTAAAAGGTGATCTTCATGCTACCCTCAAACTTCTGTTTTTTTCTCAAGGATCTACTTACTTACTTGTCCTAAATTGCAGCATTCTTTCTTAATAAAAAATTGCCTGTGAATTTAAGTGCAATATGATGTCGTACTGTTATAAGCAATCATTTAGTACATTACTATTAGAAATTAGGAATTATTAACTGAATGATATCAGATTAAACACGCTCGAAATGATTGATTTTAATATCACCTTCGATTGTTTTTTGTATCTCGCATACAAAAATACTGCCACAACTGCATATGGACCTTTAGACTTCGTTGTAAGAAATATGAGATTCTTAAAAACAGATATAAGCTTAAATCTCTTCTTATAACTTTCGTCTGATCAAAGCTTGAGTATCTAGACATCTGCCATATGGAAATCAAAGGTGTTTCTATAAATTTGCTGTGTTAGCATTAGATTGGGTGTACCCATTGAAAACAATTCCTCATAGATATTTTGTGGAGTCGTTTAAGATGAGCCACTTAGAGGATAGAAGTCTGATTACTCTAGTCTTTATGTACAAAAATCTTCATAATAAAGTTAGCACATCTCTGTTATTTTCACTGAATATTCATCTGACTAGGCTTAATAATAAAAATTAGTTCTGCTGTACACAGATATGTAGATATTTGTTAAATTTGGTTCATGTATTTTATTCTTAATTTTTTTATAGAATTTTTAGTTTTGTAATAACAGGACACAATATCCAAATATACGGCCAGCACTTAGAAAATATAAAACATCAGTTACCAGTTACCAGTCTAAAGTATATGTTTTTGTGAAAATGAATGAAAATCTGGTAGAATCTTATTAGACTTTTACCCAAAAAGTGCTTTAAACAAATTAGGTGCATATACTTATTTATGAATTGTCAAATTCGTTACTTCCACAATTGTTTACATCTCGTTATATGTCTACTTTCTATTTTAATTATTTCCTTAGAATTAACAACATGCCCAATATATGACAGAGTAAGGTTTCATAATGTTTAAAATTTCTACTTTTCTAGGTAATATTAATTATAAAAAGTTATAGTTAGTCTGCAAATGATCTGCAATTACTATTAAAATTTTCATTAAAAGAGTAACTAAAATAAATGATTGATTTACAACTTTTGTATGATAGATACAAAAAAGACCCTACATATAAACCAGTCTCCATCTAATGCCAAGTCGAGCAAGTAGCTAATAATCAGAAAGTAGGTATCTGAATACCCCTAGTAGTGCTTTCCTTTTTCATTATACACCCTTTTCTGTTCAGTGCCGTTTTGGCTATCGATTAGTTACAATAATATTTATTTTTAACATGGCACATAGAAATATATACAATTTATCAGTGTTCTGTGACATTAAGGCTATTGTACTTTGCAATCAGTGACATTAAATACTTACGATTTACAATGAGTTGCACTACTAAGTTAATTTATTTAAACTTTGTGTTGTTGTCTCTTTCTATAGTCAATATAAGCGGTATTGTGAACCTCACTAACACAGATATTTAAATAACGTATCAATAATGATAATAATTAATTTAAAAATAATTTCTAAAATCAGTGATTTGAATATATCATAAAATGAAAAATATTATTTTGTAAAAGTTAATAATCTACAATAATTAAAATGAGTTGTGTTGTGAATCTACCTTTGAAGTTAAAATATTGATTATTTAATAGCTACAAATCAGTTGCGAATGTACATAACCACTATTTATGTTATTAAACCAATATCGTGTCTAAGAATATTATTAAAGATGAAGATGTACCAGTAAAACGAAATGGAAGAATTTATAACATGCTCAGAAAAAATAGAAAACGATGATTCAGCTAATGAAGATAAATTATCCGAATCGTCAGTGGACACACTGGCAAATGATTTTGATGAAGAAATAAGACTGGAAGAAGAAGACTCTTCGTCAGGTGAAGATTTTGAAATTGCTAGAATAAAAAAGAAAAACGATATGTATAGTTTCTTAGGGGAGAATCAAGAAAATGAAATTCCTAGAGATAATTCATCATCAAAAATTATGCGAGATCACCGACACAAAAGTAATGAGCCTAATAAACATTCAAAACTAAGAGCATTGTATGACTCGTCTGCAGAAAAATATAAAGATGCTTCTAGGTTACTTCGTTCAAAAGTTAATGAAGAAGAAGAAGATTGCTACAGCTACAATCCTGACGATGACGAAAATCGCATGGTCATTAAAACTATTATGGTCGGAGGTGACTTTCAGGCTCAGGTACCAGACGGTTTATGTCATTATGATGATGCTCTTCCTTATGAGAACGAAGATAAATTAATTTGGGACCCAAATGTGATTGACAATGTAGCTGTTGAAGATTATTTGAAGAAAGCTGCTGCAGTCAGCAGACCATTAATACCAATGGGTATCCACCTCCGAGATAATGAGCAAGCTTTATACTTACTGCAGCAGTGTGGACACAATGTTGAAGAAGCTTTAAGACGGCTAAGGATGAATGTAACTCTTTACAATGAAAATATGTCTCCTTGGTCCGAAGAAGAATGCCGAAATTTTGAAGCTGGTGTTCGTGCATTTGGAAAGAATTTTTACTTAACTCAGCAAAACAAAGTACGAACAAGATCAGTGGGAGAGTTAGTACAGTTTTATTATTTGTGGAAGAAATCTGAAAGACATGATGTGTTTGCTAACAAAGTGAGGTTAGAGAAAAAGAAGTATACGCTACATCCGGGAGTTACCGACTTTATGGACAGATTTTTGGAGGATCATGAGGTCAGAGATAGAAGCTCCTCTCCAACTACTCAAAGCGTGCTAGTAGTAGACGATAGAAAAGTCGATGAAAGTCAAACTTTGAAATTAAAGATAACCAAATAGAAAACTGACCATATAAATATATTTTTATTGTAACATATCGTCAGGTTCTGCAAAAACAAGTGAATTCAAATATAAAATAAACGTACAAGCATTTGCAAAAAGTCTATTTAGGAATACTTATAATCACTCAAAATAAATTACAGGTCATTTGGTTTGTATATATTCTAAACATGTAATGTTCTTTCTACCTGCGACATATTGGTGTATTTACATTAAAAATATATATTTAAAACATTAATCTTAATTCAATAAAGTGTTGTTACCGTTGACTGATTCTTGCACTAACCTGAGGATATGTTTAAGTATATTTGTTCATACCAAAGATATACCTATTATTACCTTCTATTACACACTTCTTGAATTATTTTAGATTCCAATATATTTGCGTTATTATTTATATATATTTTTAATTAGAATTAGGTACATTATTTGGTTTTAGAAGTGAGTATGAAATGAAGGTCGTTATAAATTGTTTTTGTATGGGTAATAAAGTAAAAGTACCTAAGGTTAGAATTACTTAGTAAAATAAATTATATTTGCGTCAGTAGTATGTACAAATGAGCTACCTATATCGAAATAAGTTATAAGAAATTTTACTACAAATCACATTAGCTCAAATACTAAAGAAATATTAGCTTTTAGGTACCTACATTTGAATTAATTTTGTATTTTTAAACATTTTTAATTCAATCAAAATTGTATTGTGTTTAAAGTTGCCATATTTTTGATATTATTTATATACCTACCTACTTACATATATGTAAAATAAATATTTTTTAACATATTAGTATTTATTTCATCAACCCTAAACTTTTGATAAATTAAGTAGCAATTATTAGCTAACTGTAAGTATATGAGAAAAAGCAAAAGAGTTATAAAAAGTAAGCAATAAGTAGATTGCTGCAGCAACAAATACAGTACAGTAATCATGCTAATTATTACCAGTGTTTATATAATGTATAGTTAGACAAGCGGCCTTAGTTGTGGACCATGTCGGCTAGATGGCGGGACTATAATATGTGCAAAATCTCTTAAACGAGCAATAGTCAAGTCAGTAAACAGAATCAGTCTGACTTTGTTTTTAAAATAAAGTCAGTCTGACCCTGTTTACCGACTTCCCTAGGACTCATTTAAGAGATTTTGCACATATTATAGTCCCGTCATCTAACCGACATGATCCACAACTAAGGCCGGTTGACTAACTATATTTATACTATAAACACTGTCATTACGACAATAATGCAGGTTCCTTCTTTATATACCTACAGTGAAGCCATCATCCGACGGTAGGTAAAATTAAGTTATATAATACTAAAGATAGAAAGGAACCTGAATAACTCGTAGGCTTCTCACGGTCTAATAATACTACCTGACGTTAGATGGCGAACCTGCATATGAAATGGTAATATTCCTGTGAATTTATTATTTTAACATTGCTTAGAGCTATTGATTGATTTTTAATTTTAAAGAAGAAAACTTTATCATGACCAAGATCCAAAGTTTTGATGCGCTATCTTGTTAGATCTTGAAGTTGATAATTGTTACAGCGTGGATTTGATAGTTTGGAGATATCTCAGATTGGTGTTATGGTCTTTAATAGTATTTAACACTAGCATAGGAGGATTTTTATACTGACGAATAGAAGAATATGAGTGGCGAGTCGTAGTCGTACCTGTCACCTTCTGGAGCCAGTAAAAACCGTTACCTTGCATGTATTTGTTATATTTTTTATTTGTTATTCATTTGTAATTATATCAGATAGGTGTTCATGTTTCGATTACAAAAAATCAATTACATATAATTTGCCGTAAGCTATAGAAGCGCTACCGTGACTTTGTATGTTGTTTATTTCACTGTTTATTTATTTTGGTAAAAATGAATGTACTCGAAATATTTATTATGGAAGTTACCAACGTAGCTTCAAGTTTATTGAAAATGTTCAAGTTCGCAGGTTTGTTGTTGTTGTTTTCTAATTTTTAATTTTATTTCCATTTTCATATGCAAGCGGATTTACATACCTATATTGTTTAATCAACCTGACAATGTTTTTTTTGCTTCTGAATTTCTATCTTATATATCTATTAAAATATTTATTAGGATATAATAAAAGAGTAGTTATTCCACTATACAGGGTCTTTCACCGCAAAGGCGTATTTTTAATGTCACAATATCGAAGTCAAATGAGTATGGCTTGTTTTCCATTAAAAAAAATTATACTTAAATGCACGATGAGATATTAATCCACCTTCAATTAAATTAGCAAGGACAAACGCTAGGTAATTTAATTGGCACAAAACGTTAAAAGACGTAATAAACAGAATAAGCAGTCACAGCCCCCTACTATATTTTTAGTTTGATAATACTCTTCTTTCCTGCACCAGCGATTTTGGAAAAGGTTAATTATAAAGAAAATGCAAAAGACCAAAATTTTACAGTTTTGGTGTTGTTTAATTTTAAAATTTGTCGATGAAAACATAAAATTTCTGTCTTCTCCTCCTTAATACCCTTATAACCTCCTTAATATACATACCTTTCATAGTTTTGGTTTACGCTATTTTTAACAAAAAAAAATAGAGTGCTTTAAAGGAATACGAACGGATTTAATGCATAACTGTAATCACAGTTAGTCACAGTAGTCTTACCTTGACTTAAAATGCATTCTTAAAAACTTTGTAGTGAAGTTTGAAACATCGTGCATATTATTTTAAACTCTAGTGCATATCGGAACTACCAGAACTACAAAAGTTCGACACTATTGTATTTTTTATGGTTAGACTGTAGTCGTACTTCAAACAAAATATTTGTTTAGACGATTAAATTTACATATCTAGTTCTGTGAATAATCACTTTAAATTTAAAAAAATAATATAGGTATTTTTTATACCTATGATTTTTTTATTAGGGTAATAATATCGTGTGAAACTAACTACTTTGCGGACTTAAACCAACCAGCGTTGAATTACACCCACAATATCTACCCATATATATTCTTTATTATTAGCTTTTGTCATTTTTTACTGTATTGTAAAGATATTTAAACTGATATGTCAATTGTCCTACAATGAAGTCATATGTATGTTCTCTGATACCAGATATCTAGGTATGGTAACGAGCAATTCCATAGACAAAGTTATATTCAGCAATTATCTAAAATAAAAAATAATACAGCTAAATTTACTACAAAAAGTCATACTCGATTTAATGAAACAAATCTATAACATTCGGTACTTAAGGTCACCTTTGAAACTGTGGGAATCCGAAAATTCAACCACAATAGATGCGATCTGACCTATTTTCGGCATTTTAGGATTGCTTTTTCAGATGGTCTCCTTTAAGTCAAATATATAACTACAAATATTATTATATAAATTATAGATGTTTTCATTAAACCAGGTATTACTTTTTCTGTAGTAAATTTAGTTAGATAAATTTTTATTTTCAATAATTACTGAATACAGTTTTGTCTATGGAATTGTTCATTAGCATTCCTACACTGAAAAAAAGGCCAGTAACTTTACAAATATACTTTGTAAAAATATCCTTATAATTGTCTCTTATAGAATATATTGTAATACATTTACAATTAGCAATGTGAAATCCACTTTTACATTGTAAAATTACTGAACATACCAAATTTACTATATAATTGACTGTAAAAATATGCTTAATTTGTGTGTGAAGATACTACTAATTTTAAAACGCATTGCCACTAACCATTGAGAGCGTTGGGTGGTGATGCCTTCATTATTTCTTGCTTCATTTCGATGAATGCAGCGTGTACCTAGGATCTAGGTACTTACATAATTAATTTAGTGAGTAGTGACTAGCAATATAATCATATCTAGAGTGACAAGTGAGTGTTTTTAGTACTATAAATAGTTTTGTCTAGTGCTGGTTGTAACATAACCTAAATAAAGCATGCTTTATTTCGACAAATGCAGCGTGTACCTAGGACTTAAGTACTTACGTAATTAATTTAGTGAGTAGTGACTAGCAAAATAATCAAATCTAGAGTGACTAGTCAGTGCTTTTATTACAATAAGTAGTTTTGTCTCTTGTTGCTTATAACTTAACCTATATGAGACAACGTAATAGGTATGTATTTTATACAGAATTATTGAAGCAAAGGAACAATGGTATTTTTGCATCTACAAAAATCAGATACCAACTGTTGATTGAACTATGTTCATCTTACATATAAACAATATATTATTTTCTACGTTAGAATTATATTTAAGTTGTAGGTACCTATATTACACATTAGTTCGCGTTTGAATATTATAAAATATTTATTTTTTTTATGTTTACATATACAAGAAACTTTAGTATTTGATATATGCAATATATAGATTTACTTTGTTATACATGTTTTGTATAACGTTAAGTGTCCTGTTTTGTAAAAATGGCCTAAATGTACAGGTACCAAATTAAATAAAAAATATCGAAACACCTTAATATTTTATTTTTCATAATCTAACTATATTTGTTCTAACATTATAAACTCTTTTTCAAAATTGCATAACATACTAGAAAAAATAGTAAAATTATTGTTGGAGCTGTGAAACCAGAATTTTTGTAGTCGACAATAATATGAACCGTTACCTACGTTTTTACTAATATATCAAAAAGTAAAATATATTCGTTATATTCGTAGCATACCACTTAGGTGTACCTACATGTTTTTCTAACTTCAAAAAATTAAGCAAAATAAGGTAGTTAATTTATTGAAGATATTAATAGGTATAGCTGTAACTACGGATTAGCTGAACTTATATAATCGGTTAGGAATAGTACGATTTTGTAAATGTTTTTCACACAATTTGCGCAGAAATGTTTAATAGAACGAATATTTAGTTAAGAAGATTTTTCTTTTAAAATAACATCCTGATGCAGTGATGTTATTGAGAAACTTATAGAAAAGCCTGACATGATTGTTACGTAAGGTAAGTAACAATTGTTAATTCTAGAATTACGATTCAGAAAATTTATTAGGTATCTATGTCAAAACACTGTTAGAGATTTCGTGTGTTATAAACAAGATGTCATTAAAGTAACTTTCTTAAAATTGACTATAGGGGTTTCGATACTTTTAGGAGGTTTCTTTTATTTGCGGAAAAGATACAGAAAACAATAGTCCAAGTGTCACGGAAAAAGTTTTTGAGATAATTTGAATTTCGAAAATTTCATTTCAATATCTTGATTCGCTTTGATACAGTACATTTGTTAATTTTAGGCTTTTTCTATGATATTCTATATTTTTTATTTCTGAAAATATTTGTACTCTCTAATGAGATTACTATATTCAGCTTTTTGCGTAGAATCTAGTGGCTTACACAAACTTGTAAAAAAAAATAATAACATCCTATACATTTTTTGATATGAAGTTTTGTACTTGATACGTAGGTATGCATAAAAATGTTTTTAAGTTATAATTATACTAGCAAATTCTTTTTGTAAAAAAATATTGCGTAACATGAAATAAATTAAAACACATATGTTTTATTTAAAAAATATGAAAGTTTGTTATAACGGAAAACTAGAAGTGATAAAAAAGCGTAAGCCGCTAAATATTTTTATAAGTAGAAAAGTTTCACAGTTATCATAGAAAACGGCCAAAATTGAAAAACATCACGTAGGTATTTTTTAAACAAATCGAAATGTGATTCTCGCAATTCAAGTTTTCTCGAAAATTGAGCCCGAAACATCTGCTTAACTTTTCAATGTCTTTTACGAAAATAGGAGAAACCTTCTATAGGTACCTAAGTATTCAAACTGGACCATCCTGTACAATAAATAAAAATTACATTGTAGTTATAGTGAAAAATGTTTTATTACAATGTAATTATACAATTGATTGTAAAGTTACTTTGTACTTTTATAAGTTACATTGTAAAATTACAAAGTAATATTACAGTTACTAAACGGAAAATTACATCGCAAAATAAATTTACAATGCAATTTTACATTTTAATTGTAAAATCACAATCACAGTAATAATGAATGGTAAATAAATTGCCATCTATTTTTACTGTAATTATTTTTTACAGTGTAGATTTTTTATATTAAAGGACATACATATGACAGGAATTGTAAGAAAATTGACTTATATTAGGTTAAGCCTTAAATACCTTAACAATACAATAAAAAATTGTATAGGTAGGTATTTGGAATGGTCGTTTTTCGAAGATGAAGATGTGTTTTTCTTATAAGTACCATAAATACTAATAGAGATTAGTCTTGTTTGGTTTCTAAAAGATTAATAGGAAAAATAATTTATATTATTTGTACGGGTAAATACTGTGAATGTAATTCAACGCTGGTGGAGGGAATAGTTCGCAAAGTTTCGCAAAATATTAATACCTAATAAAAATATAAAAAATCTTAATTAAACTCGATATTTTTATTTACACGCAAAAACCTTTAATTGCATATCAGTTTCAAAATCATATTTGGTTATTCAGATGCGCAGTAAATGTAAATACATAGTTAAATTCGATATTTTAGAAGCTTATCAACGATCAGCTGATGCGACGCCGATGAGGGATAAAGAGAGACGCTCTAAGGGTTGGATGACTCACTCAGCTCCCAGGGTAATCCATCAATGTCAGACACCTTATTTCCAATATACCGTTCTATGATTTGCACTATGTATATTTCTCATCAATTCAATCAGCCCCAATTCTGATATTCTGTGCCAAAAAAAAACGAGAACTCTTTTAATTTACTAATGGCCTCACGATAAATTTATTTTGCAAAAGTCTCCATCCCAAAATGGCCGCGTTCAAATTAAACCTCAGATTATATATCTAAAAGCTGAATCTTATAAAAATGAGATATGTGAATATTATTTGGAGAGTAAAAATGTCATTCAAATATCTTTTACAATACAATTATTTTTTGTAACGTACAATCGTATTATTATTAAAAAAATATGAATTAATTGTCAATCGACAGATTTGAGACATAATTTTTTGGTTACTTGTTAACTGTATACAGGATGTGCATTTAATTATGTCCAATATGGGAATCTTGAAAATGGCAAAAGACAGACAATTGGTTTAATTACAAAAAAATATTGATAATGACAACAGTTTTGCACTTATACGCAAATAAATTATTTATTTCTTTACTTTCATACATACAAATATATTATAATCTTGAACTAGTTAAATTACTTTACTTAAGGGTGCTGTATTCTTGAAATAGTGTTTTCTATACAAACAATAATTTAAAACATTTAATTCCCTACTTAAGGATTGACAAATATCAACAATGTTATCTGCCACCTGGGTATTTTTAAAGATTCCGAAGTGAAATGCACAAGTAGCCACAACGAGATTTTAAGTATAGCAATCTACAAAAATACTCTCTTTTTTCATCTGTAGATGTAAATATTCTTATAACAAACAAATTTATTTCTTTCTAAATATAAAACTGTTCACTGTTTTATTTATATGTATGTAATTAAAAATAATTGATCAGATTTATTTGTATAGTATGTAAATAATTGTTCAAATGTGGGGTTAGGGTAGTAGAACATGTATTGTGTGTCTTGCCAAGGTTTTTTAAAAAATATTACTTTGTTTGAGCAAATTTAACGTAGTAACAATGAATAAATAAAACATCAAAAATGTTACATTTGTGTTTACTGTTGTTATAAGTACATGTTAAATTTTTCGAGATTTTGAGTGCGAAATACGGCGTCCTAAAATAAATCAATCTTGACTGGAGATCGAGTTATTTATGTCAAGATTATTTATTCTTAAACAAACCTACCAAATAAGTTTAATTTTTCTATTAATGTCGCTAGTTAAAAATTAAAGGCATTCAAGAAAGTTAGTTAGGTAGTTAATATTAGTAATTTATCCAGCTAAGAAATAATCTTTATAATTTTTGAGATTTTCGTGTCATAAGAGAATAATTTGTTATATTGATTTAGATAGTATTTTGATTATAAGAATATTTAAAAAGTTGTTTTATTAATTTGTATTCAGTACCTGAATTTCATAAACAACCAATAAAAATTTCACTATTTTGATCAATAATGGAGTGTGGTTAGATTACTATATAATACCTATTTAGGCACTTATTTTATTTAATATTTATGCGTTTATACCGTTCAATTGAAAAATGATTTATTATAAATTATTTCTCAATTAATCCTCAGAAGACGAAGAATAAAATATATATCATGAATTGTAGCTTACCTGTTGGTTAGAATAATTCTTAATGTTGATGTGAGAGTAATAAACTTTTACTTCAAGGAGGGCATATTCAAACTACATAAAGCTAAAGTCGTATATTTGTCGAATCAAAATTCTAAAGAGTACCAATGTGTCACTAACTGTACAGTATGAATCAATACATTTATTTAGTTGCAAATATTTACATATAACAACATCCTACATAAAGTACTTCTAATTTTACATAGGTACATTTACATTCATATTGATTAGTTCGTTAGGATTGTGCAACGTATTTATACAATATTATAATACACAGAGAAAGAAACGACTATGATTGTTGGATTGATTGAGTTTTATTTTAATATATATATAAATGCAACTATTGGAAAAGTAACGTAAATGTAACATTTTCGTATTGATGTATTCTCTTACCAAAACATATTTTAGATTGTCTATTTATATTATTTATGTTACGCCAAGCATATTCCTACTATTAACATTTTTTGCGAGGAAACGTATAATTGTAAATATAAAATTAAATATCACTTTAAAACAAACGTTCAAACAACAAACAACCAAATCAAAATAAATCACATATCGACATAATATCTCAACAATATTAAAACATTAACAGCAAACTGTACTTCCCATTGCACTGAATCAAATTTGATAGTATTCTGGAGTATAATCATTCGCTAAATTACTTAAAAAGTTAAAGTCCGAGGAACTATTACTACTTTCACCTGGAGGAGCAACCTGGGGCTGCGTTGAATCACCAGAATAAAACTGATGAAAGTTATTATAATTATCACTATTTTCCGTTTGTACGCTGGTAGGGGGTGTCATGATGCCCGCAGAATTATTGTTTCCTCCTGGAAACATTTCCGCAGATATGTTGTATGTTGAATCACTGTTTGGTGGAATCTGATTGGAGCTGTAAGTATTGTTCTCATAGTAACCGACTTTACTTTGATAATCTGTTTGGTTTTGTACTTTTGACATTGCGTGGATATTCTCATTGGGATAATAATTTGATGCGGGATCATGGGCGATAGGCACCGAATTTGCCATGTGACCACCCATTGACTCCGCACTATCGTGAGGATATACATTTGATCCCGAATACGCGTAGTGGTTATAACCTGGGTGTTCACTGTGATAACCATGACTGTAGTTATTCTGGTTTCCTACTCCGTAGTTCTCAGTGCCCGTTTGATTCTTGTTGTAGTAATACTGCTGCTGATTTGTATAACTGTGGTGGTAGTTTTGACGAGACCTTCCTGTTAACCTGGCGGGCATTTCTCTGCTGGAGGCGTGTGCGAGATTATTAGGATGAGCTTGCACTCTGTGGTAAGGTTGAGCGTCATTAACAGAAGGGTGTTCTGGGTTGTACATCTCTGGCGAGTACATGTGAGCCATCTGATAGTGTTTCGATCGGCCGTCTGATCTGTAATCGATCTGTGTGTTCATGTGATACTGATTGGGAAAATGGGTAGATGATGAACCTCGTGACGCAAACGGGGGAACTGCGTTTGGAACGTTCTGAATTGTCACTGTCGCAGAAGCTATGGCTGTAGCTGTGGTGGGCGAAGAACGCTGAAGTTGTGGATACATCATCCCCGTGGGCATTCCTAAAAGAAAATATTATGAGAGGTCCATTGCAAATATTAAATTAATTGAGATATTACAAAAACAATAAATTTGTACCTATATCCAACCGCCAAAAATCTAGAGAGTGACTCATGTCATAAACTCGCTCATAATTTATAGCAGTCAACACAAAGAAACATATCTGTACTGTTGTTTTTGTCGTTTTTCTTTTGTATTTTAACATTTAGGTGCTGATTTCATATTGTATTTTCTCCCTTATCCTGTAATTGAGCTTCGGCAGTTGGATATTGTAATAATAAAATAAATAAATAAATAAATAAAAATATCGTCAGTTTGAAACAAGACGGTCTTAACTCAAAATTTTCATTTTTCAAGATTTAGTGGTGTATCAACACCAAATATTGCATATTTTTATGTTACAAGGGTTACAAGTGAGCTTTGCTTAATAACCGTCGAATGGCGCTGCGTTGAAATATCACATCTCCAACATTGGTTTTGTGCTTTAGACAAAACTGTCACAATTAGTCGTGCTGTGACGTTCAATGAGATGAGATGAGCAAATTTTGGAAAAGAGTGTCACAAGTCGAAATAATATCAATAAGAAAGTTTCTTTATGTGTATTTATATGAAAACCTGTCACATCTTTAAATAGACCAGTCATTCTCATAAGCTAAGTACCTTTTTTGTTCCCATTTCATACAATAAACCGTAATATTTTGCGCAGTGTTATAAATATTTTTATAATAACCTTTTAAATTGTATTATCTTAGTCTACTTTAATAAAATAATTTAGTTTATTAGAAATGTATTTCATTTTATTACCTAAACTCATGTTGAAAAACTTGTAAAACAATGTGTGAAAGAGAGTCACAACTCGGAATTATTTAACAAAAATAACAATAACAAAGTGCCAAAAACCAAAGCAAACAAAAATTTTTATTAAAAATACTAAGAACTATCCACACAAACATTTTAACATGACTCAAACATTATATATTTATTTTCCAATATTTAGAGTAAGATTATTTATAAAACTATACCGATTTCTCCTGAAAATTTACATTTTTTGAGTTATGACAGTCTTGATCCAAACTGACGATATGCACCCGTATATTTTTCCTATAAAATTGTGTGCCGCATATCTCTGAGAGCATACCCGATTACACAGCTTCTGCTGTAGGAACTACGCATGCGTCACAGCCTTCTATTGGCTGTGACGATTATTTCCAGCGTTATCATGGGCGGGTATATCGTTCGAGAAAGCAAAATTTCGTGTAAATCTTTTCCTTAATTTAATTATGAATGTAATTAATTTATTAGTGATTTTGTGTTCTTAAGAATGGAGAATAGTTCAAGCTCTACAGCATATTCTCAAAATCATAATGCCCTTGAAATATGTAGTTGATTAACAAGAATGTACGTGTAGTACAAAAAAGAGTGGCAAAGAAGTATAACTGCAAAACGGACTATTTAAAATAAATATATTAAAGGTCGGAATTTGGTTCGAAGAATATATTAACTTGAAGGTCATACGGAAGGCGGTACGATATGATTTAAGTATAATGTGTGTGTTATAGTGACAGTACTAACCAATAGTGAACAGTTTCTTTGATCTTTTTGTATGCGAAATTCGCGAACATTTGCGCGTTTTATTTAATGGTGAGAATCTCTACTTGTAACGAATTTTGTCTGTAACATTTTTTTATCATTTTCATCATAAAACTGGTAGATTGACAGAATCTCAAAACAAATTTATTAACACCACATAATAACGATAGTAGCAATAATATGAAATTGAAATTTTGTAAATTGAAAAGTTGAAATTTTTCCGCCATAAATAATTAAACAGAAAAAATTGTAAAATTCGTGTAAATATCCGTGAATTTCGCGTCTATGAGAACAAGGCTTAAGTGATAAGTGTGCTATCCGCAGAGTACGCATCAGGTAGATGTAAGAGGTAAGGATGGTGGTGGACCATCGCCGTTCAACAGGACGGCATTCTAATTTGTGGAGAGGATGGCACAGGGGGAACATTTAAAATAAACTGTTAATGTGCTAGGTTCATTCAACGTCAGCTTATTTTTGATAATTTTGTGTGCATTGGATCCTTCTCAAGTGGCACGCCTAGGTAATCATACAACCGTCACCTCTCGTACTTATCTCTATGCAGTGAATTAATCACTCTCTATTACTTCCGACCTTGAGTATTTGATAATAAAAACTTAAAATTTGAAAATAATTCTATCATTTTTTTTATCTAACGCCTTGAAATTGGCAAAAACTGTTATATCACTGTTTCTACTAAAAATAATGAATGTTATGTAATAAAATTATATTTGCATATTTTTTATATCTGATCGCCCTCAAATTTAGTACACCTAATGTTGCTCCTCGCACGTTTCGCCCGTCGCGCTTGTCTACAAGCTAGCGATGAATCACTCTCTAGATTTTCGGCCGTTGCGTGTAGAATGTTATGAAAATTGAAACTGTATAAGCTTTTTATTTTACGTATCTGTATTTTAAAAGACATTGGTAAATTCAGTATGTATCTGTATTTAGTGTAGGTACCTACATTTTAGCACAATATTTTCATATGTAGATATATGGTAATGTCGTTATATCGGTAACTATTAAAGATACAAAAAAATTTAACTAAATTTTATTTTTTCATCTAACGTGTTCTTTCTGACACACTTTCACTGTACTGTTAGAAATTATGTGAATTTTGTTCTTCTATTTATACAAAAAGTATAATAATATAATTACGAAAAAATATAATCTTAATTAAAATATAATATTATGTTTGAGCTCATTATGCCTTACACGAATGTCGCTCGTTTAAGAAATACAGGATGTTTAATGTTTAAATTTTATTGCTGAAATTTCTCAATAAGTAGGCTTCTTCCTGTTTGACTTTGACAAAAGCGTAACATCAATTATATTGAAAAGAATACGGTTTAAATCATTACCAATTAAAATTACACTTTCTTAGTTGCTCAAATTTTAAATATTTGATATAACTTTACTTCAATGTTACCTATTCAGATTGTTGATTTGCAAACTTATGTTTTATAATTTAAAATTAATGATCAATTGTATCTATTTGTTACATCTTACCTAGAGGACTAGGATGTATAGCTGGAGTTCCTGGGATTGTCGAACTTTTAGGAGACATTTTAACAGGAACACTGTCGTGTTGGTTAATATTTAAAACACTTTCTTTGCCATGACTTGGACTCGGGGATACTTTACTCATAGCTATCTTCCTCTCACAAGTATTAGGCGAGTTTCTCCGACTTTCTACTTTAACCACTGGTGTGTTAGGCGTCGAGGAGTTTTTCTTAGATATTCTAGGTGACGCATGTGATCCACTATCTTCGTTAGACCTAGAGTCTTCTTCATTCATCAATTTATCGAATGAACTAGAACTCCCTACACTACTAGCGCCATTGCTGTTAGTATTAAAGTTAGTGTTATTGTTTGTCGCACTGGGTGTATTATTGTTGTTGCCTCTCGTCGAGGTTATGTCAGGCATTTCCTCGTGAGCTCCACACAAACCGGTTGACGGCATCTCGCAGCCCTGACAACTTTTCTTCGACATTTCGTCATCCAAAAATTTGTCTGATAATTTTGCACTTTTGCTTCCTTCACTAGTTACTGAATCCTTGTCATCCCCGTCTTCCCCCTGTTTACCCAAAGTTTGCCTTTTATGCTTCATTCGCCTGTTTTGAAACCATACTTTAACCTAAAATTGAAATATTTTCATCGTTTAATATAACATTTAAATAGGTACGCAAAATATGAATTATTATAAAAATATTAAACATTTGCAACGCTGCTAGAAGAGATCAAAATTTGTTTGATTCAAGTATTGGAATGGACAAGTGCTAAAGGAAGTAAATCATTTTTAAAAGAGCAGTACATTTTGTTTAGAACCAAAAGCTACGAATATTGTTGACAGACGAAGGTATCCTCTTTTACAAAATTTTTGAGAAAAATTGAAGGGTAGAGGCGCATTTCTGACTGTTTAAATAGTTGACCGTACCCTTACGTGCAAGTATTGTTCGCATACTTATGATCAAAAGTGCATTTGAGTTTTGAGAGAAAATCATTTAATGACGCATGTCTTTTTCTCGTTAGTAAAATTATTTTTACTTTAGATATTTATTTATTGAATATAATCTTGTTTATGTAAATTAGCTTAAATACATGTAGTAAAAAATATGCAGGGTGATTTTAAATAAAGCAGCAAAAATGAGACCACATATTCCTTAGGTGAAAATAAACCGATTTAACCTAACATACCTATATCCCAAGTCGCTTAATAAAAAAGATACAGGGTGTCAAATTTAAAATTTTATTTTCGATATTTGTAGATAACTTCTTAAAAAATTCTAATATTTACTTAAAATTTATAAAGCAGGGGTTTTTGCGGGTGAGAAATTCAAATTTGTTTCTAATTTTGACGTCACTAGTAGAGGGCGCCACCTATGGCACATCATGTTTCTTTTAAATAGCAGAACTTTTTTGCTGCTTAGTGTATCCATCTGACTATTGAAACAATCGATTCTCCTACCTGTTATATCTGAAAAAGGTATACCTTGTTGAAGTCGTTAGGAGTAACAGTTTTCGAAATAATCCTATTTGAATTATTCAGTGCACCGATTGAAATCGTTATCGTTTCAGGTAGATTAACTTTTTTACTGAAAATATAGCAAAATGTTACTTGAAAAAGTTGTATTATGGAGATGTGCAAAATTTCAAAAAGATCGGCCTGCTTTGATAAAATCTTTGTGCTTTGTTGAAAAATGGTTTCATCAAACCTCGCCGATCTTCTTGAAGTTTTCAACGTCTTCATAATTTACAATTCTGAACAACTTTTTCGAGTAATATTTTGCTGTATTTTCAGCAGAAAAGGCACTTTACCTCAAACCAAAATAGTTTTTACTCGGTGCACTCAGCATTTCAAATAGGATTATTTCAAAAATGGTTACTCCTAACGACTTTAGCAAGGTATACCTTTTTCAAATAAAACAGGTAGGAGAATCAATTATTTTATAGTCAGATGGACACACTAAGCTGCAAAAAAGTTCTGCCATTTAAAAGAAACATGATATGCTATAGGTGGCGCCCTCTACTAGTGACGTCAAAATTAGTAATAAATTTGAATTTCTCATCCGCAAAAACCCCTGGTTTACAAATTTTAAGTTAATATTTGGATTTTTTAAGAAGTTATCTCCAAATATCGAAAGTAAAATTTTAATTTTGACACCCTGTATCTTTTTTATTAAGCGACTTGGGATATAGGTATGTTAGGTTAAATCGGTTTATTTTCACCTAAGGAATATGTGATCTCTTTGTTGTTACTTTATTTAAATTCACCCTGTGTATAGTCGAACTGTTTCAAAATAAAATGAAAGATGCAATGGCCAGTTCCTAAAAAATAAATGTGACACTTAATTGTTTCATAACAGAGCTGTTAGTATTGAACATAATTTTTAGTATTAATTTTTTAAATATCTAAATACCATATGTAATATACAGGGTGATTCAGAACTTATCTAAAATAATTTGGGAATAGATGGTCAATGAAAAATGGGGCCTATCGTAAAAAAATTTTGTAAAATCCTCATAGTTTCTGACAAAAAAATTATTGAAGTTCTAGTAGTTTCAATTTTTACATCGCTGGGCTACTGTAATCTCCAGCCAGGCTATTTCAAATATCCGATTACTTATCGTATTAACTTCTTTGTGATGCAAATATTTAAATTTGTTTTTCAAATATCAAAAATGGCTTACGTATAGCAACTCGCAGTTCATGGGTATCGTTTTAATTTATAGTGAAGTGAAAATGCTTTTTTATAAGACTGCCTTGCAAAAGGGGGTTTTGCACATGGAAAACACGCTCTGAACGGTATTTTGCACATGGATATGTCATGTTTGCAAGCGCCTCTCCAGATTGTGATTTTTGTTTGATGTTGTCTCCCAAATTATGCCGGCCACAATTTTAGTCAATTTTGGCTCAAAGCCTCAAATCTGCTTGCCCTCAAACGCCATGGAGGGTGGAAATCCAGTACAGTTACCGAAGGCTACGTTGATGACTGTTTGAGAAATAAAACGGAAGTTTCGAAAAAGATAGAGTCTTCAGTTGCTACCACAGAACCAGAACAACGATCCTGTACTGGAATACAACAAAACAACAACGATCGCACGCTGAAAAAATGCACTAAAAACACGACACCAAAAATATTCTCTATTACCGAAAACAAGGTGCACAATAATATTGCTTTTCCCAGCGTAACCTTGAAGGAATGTTCAAATGCTACCATAAATATCAAATATTAGTTTCTTTTGATAATGCGTTAGCAATTTTCTTAATAAAAACGAGTTAAATTAAAAGTTGTATTTAATTTATTTTGTTAATGCGTTGGCATTTTTAGTAATAAAAACGATTTAAATTAAAATTTGATTTTTGTGGTCTCTCTTTGCAGTCGTATAAAAAGTATCATAAAAAACTCGTTTGAAAACCTCTTTGCACACTCGCTCGACTTGTGGACCTCGCCTTCAACTCGGTCCACCAATATGTGCCGCTCGTGTGCAAAAAGTCGTTTTCAAACCTTGTTGTTTAATATACTATAGCAGAATGATTTCCCGGTAAACATGTTCTAAATGCAGCTACTTTTACAACGGTGTGCAGCTAGTGCAAGTGTAGTGCAAACGCTGGCGTGACACGGAAAATTTGCAACTGAATCGCGGAAGAGATGCATGTCCAGGTCGTCCACGGTGTAGTGCAGCAGTGTGGTGTATCATATATGCGGCTCAATTATATCTGTACCATGTACAGCGTGTCTAAGCATTAATTCTAAGGGATTGGACGAGGAGGACCGGTACCATGGTCGCCATGATATCCTGACTTTAAATCATTTGAACTACTTTTTGTGGAGATATTATAAGTGTCTTTAACAAAACATAATAACAAATGCATATTTATGAAAGACGGAGAGATTCAACAATGTTGCTCTTCCATCTAACCGTCTGAAAGTTAAATCAACTTGATGTTAGCAATAAAAATATAATAGTAAATTGAATAAAGCAATAAATTCAATTATTTGCACATATACTAGCCCTGGCCTGTCTTCTGAAAGTTAAACGAATAGTTGACAATTTAGGGGCATGAGGTATATTATTATAAATAACTACAGCTTTATAAGTGAAGGATTTACGATATAGAGAGGAAACATGTCTAGGTACTACATAAAGATCTTTATGACACGTTGCGCAGCTATGGATATAACTGCTCTTAATAAATTTATCGAATAAATAACTGGGTGTTTTAGTATTTAGTAGTTTAGTTTATGTACTAAACATGCCATATGCAGTTGAAAACGTTGGTTTAAATTAAGCCACTTGGATTGTTTGAATTTAGAGCTAACATGATCATATTTACGTAAATTATAGAAAAAGCTAACACATGCATTGTGCACTCTTTGTAAACTCTCTTTGTCTTTATTTAAAATGGCAGGCCAATATACGGTATCACAATAAGCAATGTTACATAAGATTAAAGAATCACATAGCTTTAGTTTAACCTCTGAAGTTAAATAATCTTTATGTAAATAAAGTGAACGCAGCTTAATGTAAGATTTTTGGATAAGCAAATGTACATGTTTAGTGAACCTTAGCATATCATCAAAATAAACTCCTAAATTTTTACAGCTATCAGTAGGTTGCACAATTTCTCCATCAACAAAAATTTCAAATATTGGATTTGATTTAACCAAGTTTTTATGCCTACCCACTACGAGTAAATCAGTTTTTGCACCATTTAATATTAACCCATTTGCCCTAGATACTAAAATAATATTTTTTAAATCCTTATTAATTTTTTGAACAGAAGGGTTCAACTCATTCAGTGGAAAGTGAAAATACAGCTGACAATATTGGCGGGTGCGGACATGCTTAACTGCATTAGATAAATCTGAAGTATAGAGCGAAAAAAGCAATGGACCTAATATGCTACCTTGTGACACTCCCATGGCGGTATTTATCAAAGATGAAGATGTTTCATTAATGACAACTTCTTGACACCTATCGGTTGTATTAATAACAGTAGTGGCAAAAGCAATTAAATTTGCTGTTCTGCCAAGTTCTGAATCACCCTGTATATTTACGTTATTTGAAAGAACATAGATGCCATTAAAAATATATAAAAATTGAGTTAAAACTGGAAATATGAATAGTAACTGTTACAAAAATAAAAATAAAAATTTTGACTTTATACAAAACACTGTAATTTAGAAATAAATTATTTTGTTGCACTCTATAAGTACAACAAATTTCACATATTTAGTAATTTAAATTCAGTAAAACAATTACATAGTCTCTCCTAAACAAGTTAAAACAACGTGTCATTTTTATTAAGAAAACGTACGATACATGAGTTCAAATCCACAGATTATAAATAAATTTGTTTTGGTAAGAACGCCTAAGAGTACACGTCCCCTAAGGTTTAAATGATTTTAGATTTAAGTTTATTTAATGTGAAAGTGACAATCCTGTGACAACTATCACTTCCTAAAAATTTCAAAATCCCACTATCACAAATGACAAAAGAATTGACTTGGATATTTATAAACAGCGGTAGCCATATTTGAAAAAATAATCAGTTGAGTCATTTGAATTATTACCTATACTCGCGTCAAGAATTCAGACGTCTTACGTCACAGCTGACGTTACACATTTGTTTTTATTGTCAACGTAATTTTCGATATTTGGTCGCGTTAAAAGCAATAATTTTTTGCAATTTAGTGCAATATATAATGCAAACTTTTAGTGTAGTATATAGTTTAATTACTATTAGTTGCAGTTTCTTAAATATTTTGATGAAAATATAATGAATTATTCATTTGTTCGTATGACGTAAGTCGTTTGAATTCTTGTCACGAGTATATCAATTTTTTTATAGCTTACTGCTTTCCAATCGGTAAGTGACTGTTCTTACCGAACTGACATTTGAAAACATAACTTATTGTTTCAACCACTAAACACGTTAAATTAACGGATCGCTAAAATATATTTAATTCAAATATATATGTTATTTAATTAATACATATTTTATTAGTTTAATACGCATCACTTCTTAATTTAACAAAATGTTTCTCTTGCTTCTCAACATAATATTTATTCAAATGGAAATAAGAAATGCTCAGTTCTATTATACATTTTAATCAAATTAATAGTAGACAAAATGTCTGACATAACAAATTCTAATTATTGTTTAAATATATATTGAATTAAAAAGATATAGAAATTCTTGAATTCAGTTTAAATTACTATTGGTTAAAACAAATATGTTGTTTAAATACATAAAAATAGTAATTTAATTAAAAACATGTTTTCTTAAATTAACAAAACTTTGTTCAATTTTAAAATATCCAATAACCAATCACCGCTCATTGGTGCAATTTCAATGGAAGTTTCTAGTCTTTCCACTGAAAATATCATGTTGGTTTATCTCTTATATTCACTGTAATATCAAATATTATCACTGAAAAAATCGCTATACATACTTTCAACATATGTTATGCAATCATTTTTTGCATAAAATTTGTACAATTATGTAATATTATTAAATAAGAATATTTTTAAATTTTGCAGGGAATTGTATGTTACTTAATCACTATTATTGAAAGATTACTTTTTCTATTTTACAATGCAGTTATACAATTTTGAAAGAACAAAATATTTACATACATATTACTTTGTAAATAAGAGTCAGAACTGGTCCAAATCGAATTTCCGGGGGTTTTCGAGGTCGCTGATCACGATTATGATTCAAATTGACCCACAGCCGACCTAGAACTCAGGAACGCCGATAAACGTCATCTCCGTGGGACTCGGCGCCCGGGATTGTTTTCTGGGTCGCTGAATTCAAATATGGCATCGGCAAACACCCGGTGCACCAGAACCTGGACGTGGACGTCATCTCCGAGAGTTTTCCTGACAAGATTGCCAAAAACAACCCGAAAATCATTGTGGGGGCTTTTTTGGGGCGCTGAATCCAAATTTCACGTCGAAAACGACCCTCTCAACACCTGGTGGTGGAACCTTTATCTTGACATCAATGCCATTCCCATGAATGTCAATCAAACCTGATGTCTTAGAGACTGACGTCAATACTGCAATAGCTGTGTGGAATTGTTGATTCTAGCTAAATTATGTGAGGAGGAAAGATATCGAATGAATAGAAATATTTATGTAATTGGCGTTTAATTTTTTTTATTGAACTCAAATCAAATACAATCTAACTGTAACTTTACCTTACGAGGTTCCGGTGCACCAGGCGCCCGGGTGGTGCTTCCCCCGCGTGAATTTTGGGAGAGTCCCCGGAGATGACGTTCATCCGGGTTCCCGAGCTCCAGGTAGGCTGTGGGTCAATTTGAACATCATAATCGTGGTTAGCGACCTCGAAAACCTCCGATTTGAGCCAGTTCTGACTCTACTTACACAGTTATTAAATCTTCCAAAAGCCGTCTCAAAAAATGCATTTTTTGGATGCATTTTTGGCTGCAGCAGTACAATTTCCGGTTTGTATAAGATACAAAGTAGATATATTTTTTACAAAAAATTTTTGGAAGCAAATGCAAAAAAACCGCATTTTGATCCTCCTTAATGCAAAAAATTCCTCGACTAATAGGATTTTTTATTTATATGCATAAATAAATTGCTTTGAAAGCACAATTGAGCATATTTTTAGCATCAGTAAATATTATTTTATTGAGTAGCTAGTAACCACTAGATCTGTCGGTTATGACACAGATGAACAACAATCAATAGCCAAGAGCTACCTATCAGCTAATAAACTCGAAATCGATAAATGTGTGGTAGCATCGTTGTTGACAACTAACTGTGGCCGCTTGCTATAGGTTTTTCAGTATGTGTAATTTCCGGATTTTCCTTGCTGAGGTAATTCCAAAAATGTACCACAAGTTGCTTCAAATTAGTACAGGGTGGGCAAAAATACCATAATTACAAGTTATTTACAAATCAATAGATGTACTAAAAATACAATGAAATTATATACAGATAGAGAAAATATTTAACCGATCATGGGGAGATTCTATTGCATACATTTCAAATGCATGGGGTATTGGTGGAAAGATGACGCACGCCAGGGCGGGCTTAGTCTGTACTCCCATAGTCTCCTACGCCGACGGCCGAACGCCAAACGAATAGTGTGCTATACGAATACTGGTTTAGTCCGCCAAAATAGGGGAGAACGCATCAAGCTTGGACGGCGAGCAGTGGAAGGGATTATTCTTAGCATTTTATATGATCGGTTAAATATTTTCTCTATCTGTATTGTTATTACAACTACTTTGATAAACTATTATAAAACACCCCAAACACGTTTATTAGTGATCTTACTTCTCAGCCATGAATTGGCTGAAGACGACTTTGACCGAAGAACTGATTTCTGCGCGTATATGATACATCAAAATGACTAAATAACAATTTAATTTTTTACGTTTTATTTTCCGACGAAGCAACGTTTTATTTAAACGGGCATGTTAATTGGCATAACACCCTGTACTAATTTGAAGCAACTTGTGATACATTTTTGGAATAAGCTCAGCAAGGAAAATCCGGAAATCGGAAAAAAGTGGAATGTTCCATTTAAAAAAACCAGTGGAGACGTCATTACTCGAAGAAAGGTTACCTTGCATATTAAATTTTTATGTTAAACAAATAACAGTAAATTACAATAAAGAATCGACCTGTTTTGGGAATTTTTAATAATATTGTTTATTTAGCTAATAATGAATTTATGTGTTGCTTTATGAACGCACTGTATTTTGTTGTGCATATATGACAACAATATAATAAGACAATTAAAAATAATATATTACGCTTATGATACAAACTTGTACATTTTTTAAAACAAAATCAAACTATGTGAAAGAAAAACTGTAAAATTGTTGTAAAGCATTATAATGATTATCTCTTTACAATGCACCTAATAGCAAGTACTGTTATGCATTTATGTTCATAGCAACATTACGGCACACATCTTAATAGTCACTACTCAGGTCATCACTACTTAGTATGCTGCTGTACTTTATAATGTGATTTGGCAAAGATTTATTAACAATGCTAAGCTGTTTTAAGTAGATGAATACAATGAATCAATTTTACGGAAGACTTAGTTTTTATAAAAAAAAAGATAGGAATTATGGGTCAATAATTATTGTCACATATATAGGAGCAGATATACTGAACCACTTTATCCACTTTAATCAAACAATCAAGAACGAAGACAGAAGAATTGTTGTAATTAGGTTACGAAATTAGTTACGCATGGTAACAGATACCATTGCAGCTCATACTTACAAAGCAAAATCTGTGACAACCCTTGGACAACAAAAATTGACCCCAGTATAGTGTAATATTAACTTGAGACGAGGCTATATAAGTAGAACAAGAAACCAAAGTACTGCAATGATTGTAATGACTGCTAAGAAGAACTTTTCGGAGACATTATCAGATACAGAACATACACAATTTCGTTGTATAGGAAAACAATTGTGCTACATTCAACGAGTTTCCATTATACGAGTAGAGCAAGACATGAATTAAGATAGTCCGTCACCCATCTGCTTACTGGCTGAAAAGCTTTTTTTTTTTCACTATATGTATCGTAAATGGGTTGTGTAATGAAATATGTTATCGTTAATTAAAATATTGTACTTGCTTACCAAACTAATTTAATGTCTATCGCAAGTACAAAGCATAAAAAACATGCAAAAGTTAGAGTGTCCATCTTTTTCTGATCCCTATTACCGGGTTGCCAGGTATAAACATGTGAGTTGATACTAGCAATCCGTACTCATCTGCTTTCCCAATCAAATATATATTAAAATAAAGATAATTTTATTGCGAACACGGTGGTATAAGGTTAGTTGCGAAAAATTGTTCATGAATTACGGTTGCCAGGCTTTAAAATTTAAAAATTGGAGCGAAAACGACAGACAAGCATTGCTCGTATTATTCTTCAGAAGTTGAAGATAATAATCTAACTTCTGATGAATCGGATCCTGAATGAACTTCAGTAATTGAAAAATTTTCAAATAATTTTGTTTTTATATATATTAATTGGGAAATTGCATGATTTTTCCAAATACGGCAGAACAAAGAATCTATTATTTTATTCGAAATTACTTTTACCCTAGACAACTTCGTGGAAAAATAAGCCTAAAAACGGTATTTCAAAATTTTGTCTGGCCTCGCCTCGACAAAATGATCGCCGCCACAGTGTAGACCTGTGACGTCAGACGCCGTTTGCACGTGTATATATATCCATGCTTTCAGACAACGCAGTACATGTGTTTAGAAGAGTTGATTTGTCATTATTTGTGATATTATTAGATGTTATGTTAAACAAATATTGGTATTGAACAATGTTGCAAAATAGACTCGTGAAATGGCCACAGAAACTGATTTATTTAATCAAGTGCATTTTTACGATACTCATTACTTAAAATAATAACAAAATAATTAATTAGCAATGGAATTACTTTACTATGATTTACTATAACAAATGTTGGAAATGGCCACCTTCAGCCAAAATTACTTATATACGTCAGATCGTCTTGAAATTGCAGCTTCAACACGTGCAAAATTTCCAGGAGTAACTCTTATCACATCACAACCAGATATAATTTGTTGAGGTAAGTGCTCAAATGCCAAGTGTCAAATTCAATGTGAACCTTGTAAACTAATGTTTTGAGATGTCCCCAAATAAAAAAAATCAATAGGATTCATATCGGATGATCTGGGTGGCCAAGGTTGATCTGGTTCTTGAGTGCCTAATCCAATCACAATATTACCACCCATACATTCAAAGAAAATTGATGTTGAAATCGAGATTCTATTACGGCATTAGACGTGTTTATTTATACCATCTCTGGAAAAAATAACTTCGTCGGTATTTCGTCAACATTTTGTTCATTTTTTTGCAAAATTCAGTGGCAACATTGTAGGAGAACAGGATAATCTTGCGGTAGAAAGGCTTGAATCCTTAGGGGTGTAACTGTTTATGCATCAGAATGGACCAAACTAATTTATGATTCACATTTAGATTCACAGCGATCTTTCTAGTACTAGTATTAGGGTTTTCTTCAGTTCCGTGTAGAATAGCTTCTTCCAACTCAAGCGTTCTAGCACTCAAAGATTTTCCAGGAATTGGACCTTTCTGAAATGAGCCTGACTCCGAAAAACGTCGAAAATATTTCTGAACATTTTTGGATTTAGGAGATTTGGAAATCTTTGACACACACATTTACTGATAATTACATGAAGAATTGAGACTAATTAATGTAAAAGTTACCCTAATTATTTTTAATAAATATTGATGCAATTGTGACTCGTCACTGAGATGTCATGTCATTTCAAAAATGCTCTCAAATTGCTTTTCACTGCATCTCCCTACACCATAAAATAGTGAACCTATTAGAACCGTATTTCACTTGATGTCTTTATTTTTACTGCCAAATCATATCAAAATTGGTAAATGTAAAATGTAGAGTTCAAAAAGAAAAATTGTGTAGCGTACTTAAATATGATGTCAAGAATACACTAAAACTGCTAAATCAGACATGACACATTTACGTCAAAATAAGTTGATAAGCATTCTCTATCGAAAAAGTAAAATTTCAAATTATCGTTCATTACCACATAAATGACTAAATTATGAGTAGCAGCAAAGACTCGAGTTTTCAATAATCTTCGAAGTATGTTATGAAGTAAAAGGCATGGCTGAAGAACGGAATAAATGGCGAATAAAGATCCTAGATGAAGTTTGTAAAGAAAATATTCCAGAAAATGTAAGATTTTTCCTTGGTACATCGATAAGGGCAATTGCTGCCACTATAGTTCAACCAATAGATGTAATTAAAATCAGAATTCAGTTATGTATATCCGTTGGCCTTAGAAAGTATCCAACGACACTACGAGGAATAATCGCCAAAGAAGGTATTTCTGTTCTATTTTATGGAATATCAGCAGGAGTTTTAAAACAAGTAATGGCTGCCACAACAAAATTGGGTGTCTATTCAGTGCTATTTCATTACTTTAGAACAGACGATGACAAGTTTCCTGGTTTCGGTTACCAAGTAGCAATAGAAATTTTTACTGTAGGATGTGGAGCCTTCGTAGCAACTCCTGCTGAGTTAGCTCTTGTTCGGATGACTGCTGATGCCTGCAATCCAAAGCACAAAAGGGAAAATTACAAACATGCTATAGACGCATTAAAAAGGATTCATAGAAAAGAGGGAATTACATCTTTGTGGACGGGTGCTGTACCCATGGTTATGCATGCAGTCTTTGCCAAGACTACTGGCATCTTATTATATCCTCCCGTTGAACACAATTTCACGGCAAACGGCAATACCTTGCCTCCTCACATTATCGCATCCTTGATTGTACAATTTATGTCTAGTATAGTTGCCTTGCCCTTGGATATTATAAAAACAAAGCTGCAAAGTATGAAAGTAAAAAACGGTGTGTATGAATTTAAAGGACCTTTAGATGCTTTAAGAAAAATTGTAAAGCAGGAAACCATTTTTGTACTGTGGAAAGGATTTATTCCGTATTACATGCGTCGAGCAGTGCACACGCTACTTACGATAATTATGTTAGAATGCAGTTATACACTTTGCAAATAAATGTGCAAATACTTAACTTTGTTAAACAAAAAAATAAATTTTGACGTGTATAATGATTTATATCACTAGTCCATGCAAATGGACCATTAAAATTTGTCATAATATTTTCATATTTTTGATTATGTTAATTTTTGCTATTAAGTGAGGTGGAGATTTCTCTACTCTTACACACTATAAAAAATAGATATAGTATAAATTGATTTGATGTGGTAATGGTTATTTACAATATAAGTGTCGTAAATTTTCATCCATCCCGTGTCGTAGTATAAAATTACGATATGAATATCGCACAATGTTTTATGTACTATCAATACTTCCCACGATGTTATAAAATAGTTTATAACTTGTAATTACAACAATTTTAAGGCGATAATAGTTATTTATGTATCTAGGATGAAAAGTGAAGTGTTAAATAAACAATAAGCTAGTAGCTTCTGGAAGTGTTACGTTTATTTACAATTTTTTGTTTATAAACAAATACTCTTGTTAATGTTATTGCGTTGATAAAATGAATTTAGACGAAAGTGTTCCTTCTGATATAGAATTTATAGCCGTCTAAAGCTGAAAAAGGAAAACCATCGTAATTGTGGATGCGTTATTCCATGCTAAGGACTATTTTCATGCGGAAGAATATTGACATAAGCAAATTACATCCAACTGTCAGTATATAAAGAAGAAAAGTGAGGGCTGTAAGTCACTAAAATCTAATATTTTTTCCAAATAAAATATACAGGGATTTCTGAAAGAAGGTAATGGTGCTTTTTATTTGATGGTGACGCTAAGATTTTTTGGAAATAATGTGACTCTTTATAATTGTTTCTAGGTATCCTTAATTGTTACAGTTTTCGGGGTTTGTCGTAGAAAAAACTGACTGATTTATTTAGCTGATGAAAAATAATTTATCAAAATAAAAATTTTAAATACTACATAGCATGTAGTCAGAATTTCCTTCACCATGAAGATTTGGTCCGTTGTTGACCTCCCAATTCTAAAACCTGCTTGAGTTCGGCCATATAATTTTCTTAAATGGATAAACCACGATTGAAACACTGTACAACGTTTTATCCACAATCACAAACTCAAAGAAAACGGTATTTTTAAACGTCAACAAGAATATTTCTTCAAAAATCCAGTAAGAATCGTTAAATAATTTTTACGGCTTTACAGAGTGAATAAAACGACAAATATACGGTAATTGTGGATCAATTTGTCCACATAAACGCAAAAGCTTTTGCGGAGTCACCACTGAAGATGCGGACAGTAAAGAGCGAATCGCTTGGAAGCCTGGGATGAGATCAGTTACAGAAGTGACTGCTGGACTTTTCTGAAGATTGTCGTTATCTGAGGAGCGCTTTCGATCGTAGCAACCATAATATTAACAACAGGAACCGAAATCCATATAAGAAGAATAACTCAAAGAATTCCAACTAAGGCTCGAGACGTCCATTTTAATTCTGTTACTGGCCGCAACCAGTTACCTAAATCACAGCATAACAAACCGCCGGAAAGTCACTAGATCAAATAGCATCATCCGCTGTGGAAACCTTAAAATTACTATTTTCAAGTCTTGTATTTGAAACAAAAAATTATATTAAAAATTTTAAATGCAAGGGTGACAGAAAATTATTACTAAACAATCATTCTCGTACAGGTTTAAAGCCATGGTAATATTCGTCGTTGCAATGAACTAACTAAAAATAAAAATGGTCAATGACATCTTGACAGCAACTTCCCGTATCAGCAGAACTGACAGTATACTAGTATTCATTGGAAAACCATATTATATTCTAGAATAAAATTTTCAGAAAAATATTTTTGGAATATTTCTCCTAATATCTTTGTCACAGGTACATTTAAAGCTATTTCATAATCTTGATTAATGATTTTTTTTAAAGAAGTGTAACAATCATTAACTAAGCGTAAAATATTAGGCCGCATCCTTACCTGTCTTTCAGTCAAATCTAATGAAGCCGCTATTTCTATTCGTCTCGGCCGACAAAGATACTTGTTAAAGTGAAATTCTTTTTCTAGTTCTAATAATTGCGTATTGGTGTAGGCCGTCCTAAGTCTTCTTGGAAGTCCATTTTCTGAAACAAACGTAAAACAAAAAACGATTAGAGACAATTTAGAATACTATAACACGAACTGTTGAACACTTCCTAGATAATAGTTAAATGTATTAAATTTTATTTTCTATGACAAACATATTCAATAATTTCATAATTCGTTAAGACATGTTAATAATAATAATGTTTTTATTATAATAATATTGATTCGAAACGAATATTCATAACATATAGAAGGTATTATTATAATGAGCAGAGTTCAGCGGTTTTCCACAAGTGGAAACGAAATTTAGGAGTTTCGGAATAATGATAGTAGTTCTGTGTCTGATATTTAAGTTATGGACATCAGTTTTATAAGTAATTTTATTGGAGAAGTAGGAAGTAAGGAGGTGACTTATTTAATGACACATCATGATATAAAGAGCAAGCAAAGTAATGAATTCTTTTGTTGACATTCAGCTATCCAACTTCTTTCGGACCGGGTGATATAGAATCATACTTCCTAATTTCACAAATTAATCTTATACAACTACTTTGCAATCTCTGTCATCGTGTGGCATCAACTTGACGTAAGAAAGGATAATATTCGATGCGTAATTTATACGAGAAAGTACAAGAGATTCACAATGTAATTTTTTTTAGTCAACGTATCTCTATTAGAATAAATTAATTTTAAGTTACCAAAATATTTTTAAATTATATAAGTAACCTGCTCTGTGAATCTTAAGTCCGAATCAAATTAAAAACCCAAATTGTTTGCACTTGTGTTACTTCAAGAGAAACATTATTAGCAGTTATATTAACCCTTCTTATACATCTCTGCTTTGTTTTTTTTCTACAAAGCAACATAATTTTGGATTTCGCAGCATTTAGAGACAAACAAAATGTGTTAGATATTTCAGTAATATTATTTATTAAATCTTGACTAATTAAACTACAAGCATGTTCAATACAGCTTCTTTAAATGATACAACTGAGTGTCGTCGGCGTAAAAATGCGGTTTACATATTTTAAGAACTCTTTGAAACTCGCTAGTATATAATATATATAAAAGTAGGCTGAGAATTGAACCTTGTGGAACATCATGTTCTACTGGCGACAAATTTGAGATTTTATCCTTAACACAAATTTTTTGATACCTACCAGTAATATTTGCTTCATTAACTCAATAGATTTCAAATAAAAACTAAAATAGTGTAAGACTGCCAAAGTAATAAATGGTTAATTCAGTCAAATGACCTTGCTGTAATCCAGGAGAACTAAAATAGTTAACTCATTGTTATTTATTTTTTTATTTATTTATTTAAACAGTACACTGCCCTACAGATCAAAGTCCAAAAAAGAATTAAAATTAATGTTTTACAACATAAGAAATCACAATATAACAGTGATGGACAAACAAATTACAAACATATAACTTACTTACTGAAAGGAATTATAGTTGTCACAAATTCTAAAAAGAGGGGAACATTTTTGAATATTTGTCCGTGGAGTTGGCAAATAAAATAATAGGTTAGTACGAGATGAAAGGTATACGAAAACTTAGTAACAACAATATAGAAGGACAATCAATTGTGCTGTGCAAGATCTTGTACAAAAAAACAACAACTGTGCAATACTTCTACGCGATTCTACACTTTGAAATGATAATCTATTTAATAGTTCATTCTGTGGGACACCAACATCTGGATAAATACCATCCTCTCTGCAAGCCGTAGCCTTCAAGAAACGTCTGAATTCTCTCCATACCTTGTATGTGAATGCTATATTGAGAAGACCAGATAACAGATGCATAATTTAGGTCTAACTAAAGTCTCATATAATAGTTTTAATGTATCGAAATTACCAAAATCGCGTGAGCAACACGAACTCTAAAGCTTTTTCTTGTAATGGCATTTACATGATTTGAGAATGATAATTTACTATCAAAAATTACACTCAAATCGCGAAAACTCTCAGATCTATTTAGAATGGCGTTATCGATGATATATTCAAACTTTACCAATTGCTGCCTAATGGAGTAGATAACGACATTGCATCTTGTAATTGCACACAATCATCAAAATTATCAATTCTGTTATATAATTTCATATCATCAGCATATAGTAGACAAGTAATGTTAACATCACTGACTATATCATTAATAAAAATATTGAAGAGGAGAGCTCCAAGGACAGACCCCTGCGGGACACCAGAAGTTGATATGAACTCATTCGACCGTTGACCACGGTATTCCACATAGCTTGTTCTATCTAATAAGCAAGACAAAGAATTCTAATAAATTCGTTGAAAATCCAATGTGATATGTATTGCGCCACACAGAATAGATTTGTCGAAGTGGATCTGCCTCTGAAAAATCCATGTTGGTGTTTAGAAATATGCTTCTTTGCATAAAAAAGTAGTCTTATATAACAGAAATTCATATGCATTTGAAAAGTTATTAATAATTGTAATTGGTCTATAATTCTCGATTTTATTCTTTTCTCCTTTCTTGAACACAGCGATTACTTTTGAATGTTTTAATACAGTAGGAAATTTACTTAGTTTAACAGATAAATTACACAATCAAATGATCGCACAACATCATCCACAACATGTAATAAGCCACTTGTACTATAGTCTTTTCTAAAACCTGTCTGATTAAACGGCATTATATTATTAATATCAATAAATATCCTAGTCTGTTGGTCTAAAATTGATTAAAAAATTATAGACACTGTTGGTAAAATGCTAATTGGCCTAAGTTCTGTCATATATGTTATATTATTTGTCTTGGGTAACGGAATTACTTTAGAGAGTTTCCATATAAAAGCGTAAACACTATGCTCAATGCAATAGTTAATGATATGAGTTAGTAATGAAAAAATATAAGGACATGAATGCAAAAGTAAACCAATACCGATTCCATCAACACCCGTCGCTTTAGATTTAATAAAATTAAGGACCAAAAATACTTGATTCTCAGTAACTAAACGAAAATAAAATTCATCAATATCAGGTTTTACATGTTCCTTATTATATTGTTATATTATTATAAAGGAGAGATATTAGAATATTTAAAAATTTACAAAGTTCTCTATAATAAACATACATTAATGGTGTCTACATTACCATAATGCGACGCATGATAGTTATTCTACTAGTTTTTTATTTATGATAGACACCAAAATTGCAATTACATGTAATATTTTCTCGTGAAGATACTGTGTATACAGAAATATTAATAATTTGAACAAAACTAGGCCACTTTAAATCAGTAATATCCTGCCACAGGATAAACAAATGACAATTATTTTTTGCTTATATATACATTATAATTTAGATGATGACATTAAATTTAGATACATTAGATATATTACCCCCAAAGAGAACAAACATATTGAACACAACAGAAAACAACATTGACATGCTGAGAACAATAGAATTTTTTGTCCATTGTAATAAAAATTACTCTATTTGATAGTGCACCGCCATATTTCTCGTAATTGTTTTTGCTACAAAAGTTCCCAACCATACATTTCTGTTTAACAATTGGATGCATCCATTGTTGTACAGCATGCTGACATGTTATTATTACAATTACAACAATTTCTATATAATTGCACTGAACACTCCGTGATTTCATGTGCTGTTTAGAGAGGATATACTAAAATATTGTTTTACGTAGTTAAAAACTATGAAATTGTTACGACATTCATACTATAATAACGTTTTCTTAAATTTACAAGGATGTTACTGATATATAATGTTTTACCTGCTACGGAAACCGTCAGGTTCATATGATTACAAAAAATTTTCAATTTTATTTCATATTTTATAATTTTAATTAATTATTTAATCAAAACAAGAATAGTATTATCCATGTTCATTGAAATGAATTTTTTTCTTTAATATTAATATAAATATATAATTCAAATAATAAACTAGGTATACTCGCGACAAGAATTCAGACGACTTACGCCATACGAACAAATGAATAATTAATTGTATTTTCATCAAAATGTTTAAGAAACTGCAACTGATAGTAATAAAACTATATACTACACTATAAGTTTGCATTATATAGTGCACTAAATTGCAAAAAATTATTGTTTTTAACGCGACCAAATATCGAAAATTACGTTGACAATAAAAACAAATGTGTAACGTCAGCCGTGACGTAAGACGTCTGAATTCTTGACGCGAGTATATATACAGGCTGTATAACATAAGAGGGCCACTCCTGTGTATCTCGCTTAATATGCGAGACACGTCAAAAATCTTTAATTGTTTTTTGTTGCATTTTTGGACGCCTTTATGCTCGTAAAAACAAATAATACATTTAATGTACTTTTTTATGCAAAATACAGATTTTCTTATAATATTATTTTATTAGATTGTCTGTGTCAAAATAATTTTAAAGACCCAATTGCTTCTAATGTGAAAACCAATAAAATAATATTATAAGAAAATCTGTATTTTGCATCAAAAAGTACATTCTGTTTATTATTTTTTTGCAGTTGGCGTCTTTATAACAGGTTCTACATTATCTTGAGCAACACAAAAGCTAATAATAAGGAATATATGGGTAGATATTGTGGGTGTAATTCAACGCAGGTTGGGGCTTTTGTCCACTGAGTAGTTAGTTTCACACAGTATTATTAATACCTAAAAATATATAAAAACAGCACGAAAATATTTAGGTACATTTTTATTAACTAAAATTGAAAAAAATGTAATAAATACAAAAGATAAGGCCAACATGTAGTATATTGCATGAGAGACGAAAAAACAGACAATTTTTTGTGGCCATAACCTGCTTCCATAAAAAAATTTTTTATCCGCCTAGAGGACGCAGTGAACCACATACGATATTTCAAAAATCTGTTTAAATCAGGTGGACGGTATCAATTTTGCAATAAAAATTTACTACTAATAAGTTTTCTCTATCTCTTAAAATAAAAAAGTTAGACAGCCTTAAAGTTTGGGCACTTTACAGGTTTTTTTGTTATTACTCATAAAGTTGGCCATGAATCTCAAATTTGTTTTTACGAGCATAAAGGCCTCCAAAAATGCAACAAAAAACAATCAAAGATTTTTGACGTGTCTCGCATATTAAGCGAGATACATGGGAGTGGCCCTCTTATGTGATACAGCCTGTATATTTTATTGTTACGATTTACTCATAATATTTATTAAAAATGTATGCTCTGCAGTCAAAAGAAAATTATCCAAACTGAATATTAGAGTTTTCCATTTTTTTATATATATTTCATTGTTATGATTTACTCATAATGTTTATTAAAACAGTATGGCCTGCAGTCAAAAAGAGAATTATCCAAATTAAATATTAGAATTTTCCATGTTTTTACATATTGACCATAACGGGTAATAAATTATGTGCAGTCATTATGCATCATTATTTTAAAAAAGAAAAGATATATGATGTTTGTGTTTGTTTTTTGAACATACATTATGGAAACCGAAAAATTAGCGTCTACTGGTTGTTTATTACGCCTTTGCACAGTTTGATTTTACGCAAGAACATATTTCAGCTATATTTTTTCCTGAATATAATTAATACTGTAGTTTCAGAAGATGAGAATTGTTAAACATTAAAATAAAATTTTGATATAAGTGACGGCATGTTTAAGCATGACCTATAAAATAATTTCTATCAACATGGATCCGACTCTTAAGGCTGTCGTTTAACAAGTTGAGATTTGGGTAAACTTAATTATTTCCCATCTTTTCTAAGAAAACACATTAAAAAACGTGGCTACTCATTTAAAGACTGTGTCGCATTTCCACAAAAATACTTAATAATTTATGTCAGTTCAAGTGTTAATGTCTGTAGGACAAGATAATGTCTATAAGGTCGATTACAACAACAAGTGAACATATTTTTTTCCTTATTTTAAATGACTTAGCCTGTAATCTGTTTTATACCCTAAAGAAAACTTGTCTAATTGGCATAATGAAGATATTGTTGCAAATTTGCTTAATGTCGCCGTATTTCTCGCCGTAAAATGATCACGTTTGTGATGTTTTTTAGGTACTGGAATCTCAAAAAATAAAACACGTAAAGCAAAAGTAATATCAAAAATAAAATTACTGATGTTTTGTTTGTCTACTTTTATTATTTAAACTCTCCTCAAATAATATTTCTCTCTCCTTAAAATACATTTGTATGACACACATTATTTCGCTATTCTAACCCCTCATTTTAATACTTATTTTCACATACTTATAAACAAAATTGAACAATCTTATATGCAGAACTGTGTAAGTTTATGTTATAAGAATGCTTACACCTATGGCTGAATCTCTCCTCAAATAATATAATAACTCCTTAAAATGCATTTGTATGACACATATTATTTCGCTATTCTAACCCCTCATTTTAATAATTATTTTCACATACTTACTGAACTTACTTATAACTGAACAATCTTATATGCAGAACTATGTAAGTTTATGTTATAAAGGTCGTATGACACGGTGTAATATTTCACATAGCTTTTTATTTGATATAATTAAAGTGGTTCGTCCCGTATCATACAAGCAAAATGTACAGTTTTCTATATATATAAAACTGAAAATTAAAACATGTTCTATTTATATAAAATTCTGAATACATTTTTATGTGAACAATAATATAACCTCCAGTGCATCTTTCCCATATCTTTGCTATGTTTGCTTAATTTATTGGTTATAATAAGAATAATTATCATTAGTACTAAATATATAAAAAAATGCTTATATAATTCCGTGTAAAATTTTATATATAATTTTATACCGTGCCATACGGCCTTAACAATGTCTACACCTATAGTTGAATTTAAAAAATACGTATTTTGAAAGATTTCAATACCTAAAAATTTGCTGGATAGATCGCTTTCTGACATTATACAGGGTGAGTCAGTCATAATGTCATTAATTTTAAGAGGAGATAGGGAATAATGAGTATAATACGAGTACGCGATTAAAAAAAAATTTAAATACATATTTACGCCGAAAATAAATATTTTCAAATCATTATGTAAACCCCCTTTTCAGACTGTCACTGACCGCTCACAGCCTTGGTCGTTTACATCTCACAGTTCAACTCGATATTGACCTGATGCTGTGTTGCCAAATTGAAATATTTTTCCAGTACTGACTATTTCAGAATCTCATATTTTTTCTTGCTCAGTTCAGCCAATAATAATTTAAAATATTAATATCCAATGAAATCAAATAATAATAATCAAATAATTCTATTCAAAATTGCAAGTAACGCGGTCCATTCAGGTTTTCCGGTAGAATATACGGTCCTCGTACACTCCTGCCTATACGTTGACAACAAATCGCTTCTGAAAGCTAAACCGACGATTAGCGTGTGGATTTTTGTCCGACCAAATGTGGCTGTTATGACTGCAAAGAAATTAGCTTGGTCATTGTTTAAAAAATATTTTATATTGAAATTACAAAACTCCAACGTATCTAATAATAAACCGAGTAATAAACCATTTAGGTATATTACATAAAAAACATATACCTAATGGGTATTATTAAGAGAAGATGAAAAGTGTTTCGTGTTTAAATACTAAGTAATAAAAAACCATCGTGTTGTCGGCAAAAAAACTGTCCAAAACCGAAACGGCACGCCTCTGATCTGATGTTCATAAAAGTTATCGAATCTTGACCTACCGTATTAGGTCAATAACCTAGTTACCTAGTTTTTGTATTAATATTTAACGACAAGGAGTAAAGCTAACTTTTTTATCTGGATACATGAATAAATTTTCCTTAAATATTAATAATTAATAAAAATAAATTTAGATAATAAATAAATATTTTCGAATGTTAGGTTATTACATTTTAATAATTTTGATACTACGTTTTCACTACGTTTTGCAATTGAATATGATTTTTTATTATTACTCGTAAGTACAATTAATTATTTAGTTTGTAGTTACGTACATCTAGCCTAGAAATTTATTGTTTTTTAAGTAGTATAGTACTAACCTGTTTAAGATGCCAGTTCAAGTAAAGTTGCACTCATCCATAGCACTTTATTAATAAAATTAGGGTCAGCCAATTGTAAAATACAAGACGGCTGAGGAAATCAGCAGATTCTAAAGCCTGAACTAAAAATGATACGGGTTCAGTGAGTTTTCACGTAATATTCTGCAGACCTTGCTTTGGGATATCTCCAATCGCCTTAAAATGGTTCTTATAGAAGTAGTAGACGCGGTTTCACAGAACCCATATCGCGAAGACGTTGAAGCACTTGTACACGTTTTCGATATTCAACAGCTGCAGCATGCATTTAGCAAACATTCTCGCATTCTCCATATAAAACTACCATTTTCGCATATTAGAAATTTGTATAATTGGGCATTGAGAATTTACAACCAATACACGAGACCGAAATAAACAAACTACTGCTTGTGCTTGTATTCTCGTGTGTGGGGGGGAGTCATAAGGCAGTTTTGAGATTTTGTTGTCGGAAAGTGCTGTACTGTTACCAATGATATAGGAATTGTAAATATTTTTTAAAATTCAGTTCATTCAGTTTTTAAAATAGAAGCTTCGTAATCAAGAAGCAGGGGTACAAATAAAATCCCTAAAAAAAAAAGGTTGTCTACAAACTGGCGATTCTCTCCTCTCCGCTCACTCATAAACTCATGAGAGTTTATAAATCGAAAATGTTAGGTATTGCTTGCTAACAAATTTCGGCTTTTATTTATATTTTAAAAGTATCACTATGTCCCGTGTAATTTTTGTGTCATTATTTTCGTGTTTTGACGTAATAATTGTTGTTATTCATTTTTGTTGGTTTGTTGTTATTTAAGTGTTGATGAGCATACATTTGTCAAATTTAAAATTATGTTGCGTTTAAATTTTCGAGGTCAAAATTTTATTGTGGCTACAAACTGAAAAAGGGAAACTAATGAATATATGTCGACGTTTTCATAGGGTCCCAAAAGAAGCTTAGTTAAGAAAAGAATGGAATGGAAGGTGTTAATGTACAATCGGAAAGATAACTTTTATCTACATATCCAAAGAATCTGCAGTAAGCATTTTCATATAGAAGAATTTAAAGATACATGTTGTAGAGGATCAATCACTTTAGCAATTTTTTTGTCTTAATCTGAAATCTGAAAGCGACAATAAGATAAGTACACATAGTATGGTCACCAGAAAGTTACCAATGTAATTATGTAACCAAATAAGTTTAATGTAGACACAAGATCGTACACATACGTACATACCTGCAATTTATGAACAGTAACAAAAATGCGTTGTACCACTTGTAGTTATTATTTGTTTGTGACAATTAGTATAGGTACCAACTTTCATATTGTATTTCTTTTGTGTAATATTAATTAAATAAATAATGATTGTCAAAAAATTGTAATTTTTATTGCTTCAAATTGGTGCAACTTTATTTCCTTGACCAATATAAGTACAGATAGCATCTACGAAAGAGTTTTAACTATGGAGGTAAGTTTACGTTTTCAAAAGCCTTCAATTTTTAATTTTCAAAACCAACCATAATGCAGATGTATAAATTTGATATAAAAGAGAGCTCTTTAAATATTTTTTCGCATTAATATTTCGATCTAGATAAAAATAAAATTGGCCGGAGCGTGCTACTAAAATTTGTAAGGTTAAGAATTTTATTTATGTTCGCTTAGAAAGTAAAAATATATGGTATGTTACTATATCTGCTTAGTTATGTACCATGTTTCAGGTATACATACTCATATTAATGCTAATTGTGCTGCTATATATGATGAACTTATATTTTTTTTATATTGTTTCTCGCACCTACATGGTGCATCCCTAGTAGGAATAGCTTACTCATGCTAGAAATAAGTCATAAAGTAATGATTTATAAAGTAAACACATCTGAATCGAAATCCTGACATACTCTGTAGCAGTACGGAAAATGAAGTGCCATATTTTTTGACAATACCATAGTAGGTACCAACTTAAAAAGTGTGTTGCTACATATTTGAACAAAACTGCCTATTTTGCAATTAATTTAAAAACTGTAAGTGAAAAAATGTATTCATATAATATTTATAATTACGGCTAATTCATTCTGAATATTATGTTCAGATAATTACAAAATAATGTCTACACATTGCTTGTACTCACTTAACCTTCCTGTTTTCAACTTTTTTATTATAAAAAACATTAGTCTCACATTTGGTTCAAAATGTAAGTGGTTGCCATAGAAAATGATAAATGATATCGTCTTTGCATAGAACGGTATTTAGTATCTACCACCTACTGAGTACGTATCATATTTCTTCAGTAGGTAGTGAATATTTTTTGTTGAATAATATGTAGTAGTAAAAATTAATAACACAAAGTCTTGTTGATAAATCAACATTTCTGTAATATTATCCTAAAAAATAAATGCTATCTATTTTACATATTTAAGTAAAAAATTGTAAAAAGTTCTAAGATCATTCACTTCACTATAAATAAATAATTTTTATTAAACCTGTTCGAATCCATAGTTTATTTGTTATTTAGTTAATATCAGTATCAGCACACTGTTGTTGTTTTTGTTGTTATATTCAGGTTTTAAAAAATATTGAAAAAAGTATTTTGAGGAATTTGAACGTTGTTTTGTGCTGATTTACATTAACATTGATCGAGAAAATGTAAAATATCTAAAAAATTGAGCTGAAATTAAAATATGTCAAAAGACATATCAAATTTGCTATCAAATGAACAGACTTTCAAGACCATAAGCGTGCGTTCAAAAATATTTGGAAGGAAGAAGAAGTCGGACCCCTTTCATTAAACAGGGTGTTCTACAACCTTTGGTAAATGGTAGCTCCGTTAATATCACACATTTTTTCTTCTATGAACATAGATCCAATTCGTTTTTGCTTAGAAGTTACAAGCATGTTAAACAAATTTCATATTTCAATCAAAGTAGCCTGATAAATAAAAATGGTTGCTATAATAATAATTATTATTATTCTGTTTATTCATTTGACATTTAGTGTTAAAGTGCTAAATAAAAAATGCATTTTTTTACAACTGAAGAGTATGCAGACATTGTATTTGTATTCTAATGGGAACGCCGCTCCAAAAAATGTCATTCGTCCTACTAAAGTGAATGTACAAAATGAAGAAAATAAATGACATTGACAATTCTTCAATTAGAGTTTAGCGTATATCAACCAATCTTCATTTATCACCGAATATACGGCGTTTATTGAGCAGAGAAATGTTACATCCGTTTCATCGCCAAAATGTACAAGCTTTACATGCTGGAGATGCTCTTCAATGATTAAAATGTTATCGTTGGTTATTTCTACAATATGCACAAAATGATAGATTCATTTTGCTTCATGTGGCCTGATGAAGTATGTTTGGGGTAGCATTTTCAACAATAATTTTAGATCTGTATAGCAATTTATTGGAAAACAATCTTTTTGACTTCATTGGCGACGTAGGGCTTAATATTGTTCAAAATTTGCATGGTTAAATGATCATTTCCCGAATAAATGGATAGGTCAGCAAGGTTCAATGGCATGGCCAATGCATTCTCCAGATCTAAATCCTTTGAACTTTTATTTATGGGGACGTATGAAACAACTTGTCTACCATGTTGAAATCACTACCTTTCAGCAGTTACTTGAAAGAATTCAAGATGCATCTAACCAGATAAGAAATGATCAAAATCTCATTCGTTGAGTGATGGAATCTTTAGTTCGCCGTGTGTGGCTTGAATTTTAGCCAAGGGTGGACATTATGAACAATTTTTATACTTATAAATTTAAACACAAATAATTATTATTGTTATAGTAAGCATCATTTTTATTTACATTACATCTACTTTGATTGAAATATGAAATTATATTTTGACATAGAGCTTGTAGAACACCCTGTATAGGGTTTTAAATATTTACAATTTAAAGTAATTAGTTAAAAAATTATTTTTTTTTTTATAAATTTGATGCCTTGTATCTTGAAAACTAAGTATTCTGCGTCCCATGTTGATATGAACTTGTTATCTTATTTTAAAAAATTCTATTGATAAAAATTGGTCCTGCAATTCCGGGCACCCTGTGTATGAAATATATTTTCTGATAACCTTTGGTTTTGATAGTTCTTCTTGGCAGTGGAGTTGTGCACAAGTGCTACAAACCTTTTACAATAGAACGATTTACAGTTGTTGGGTTCTATTTCATTTTATAACTCCGTTTCCATATTTCCTGCTTTGAAGATACAACAAAGTTGTAAATTGAACAGCCATTTTCTGCGTTTTTTTTGTAATTTATGACTTATTAAACAATATTTTTGTATAAAACTGCGTTATCTACTGAGCTGATACTTTAAATAACCTAATTGTTACGAACATCACAAAAAATATGCACTGCTGCAGTACCCTAAAAGAAATGTTCAATCATATTCCGACTGTAGTTTTACTTATTGATGGTATATTTACCTTAATTCTGAATTTTCTTTAGTAAAGTTTTAAAGCTAGGTGATTTTAATTAGTATATTACCTTTGTCATGAATTTTACTTTGTAAAGTTTTAATATTTGTAATTGTACATAGTAAAATTGCTATGAAATTAGGTAATTTTAATAAGTAAAGCAGCATTTACATTATACGAATGATCGGATCCGAGTTGCGTACTTGAAAATTTGGAAATGTAAACGTATACTTCCGATTCCGTTTTCCGTCAAAGTACACAGCTCTGATCTGAGCATTCATATAACGTTAAGTTTCGCTTTTATTCTATATGTATAGGTATGTATGTATTTTATAGTTAGTTACATACGGGGTGTCCTGATTTATAAGTTCATTAGAGTAAAGCGAAAAACAAATATATCTATCGATATCTATATCTTTATAAATAGACTTTAAAAGGACATATTTGCAAACTATAAACTCTTCCTCAAAATTGATAATTCTCTGTTACATCTTTTTTATTATTAGGGGTCAATTTTTGAAAGTTTAAGCATCCGTAATTTAATAACACTTTATGCAGTTTGCACGTCTCAAAATGTCATCGTACAAAATTTTATAAAAATCCAATCACTTGTAAGTGTCTATGAAAAAATTGAAAATGTAAGTATTTCTAGGTATTTACATTTATTTTAATTTCCTTGAATCAGTTGAAAATTATTAATTAATTTCTTTAAATAGGTAAATTATACAATGTCTGATATTTAAAGCTCCCAAGTGGAAAGCACAAACTAACTAATAATTGTTTGAAGTTACCATATAATACATGCCAATGGCGTGGGTTCATAGAAACGTTACGGTCTAGCGTATCTACTCATAATGACACTATTTTTGTTGTACCGGTTTTCACAGATGTTTGAGAAAACATTGTTGTCACTTCACATTGTGTCATCCATTGACGAGTGACGAGGAAGTGGCACAATAAATATATTAAAAATATCCCACACAGGTTGAATATAACTGTTCTGTTTTCAACAAGTGAACTATTTTAACTTGAAGTTTTACTTACTGAAATAGAATGCAAATACTTTTTGGCATCCGAATTAGATCTTTTTTTTCTAAATAAATAAATGTATCTACCTATAATGTGTACGGTCCATCAAAATGTAATGACCATTTTATTATTGTTGTTAATTTTTTAACAAAAGCGATCGGAAATGTATTTAATAGTACTATAACATTGTCTGGAAGTTGTCAATACATAATATTTAGCTACAATATTTTTTACTTTTACTTTTACAGTTGTGTCTTTAGAATAACTAAATATTGAATATCGAAGAGAGATATATTATTTTATTTGATAAGAGTTTTTTTTTAAGAATTAACAGTTTTATAATTATTTCTAATAAGCTTCAGTGGCAGTTAGTTATAGGTAATTTTTAAATAATGAAGCGTTGGGCACATATCGTTACTTAGGGAATGATTTCAATGCATATACAAACAATTTGATGACGAAAACATTTCAATTGAACAAAAGTTGCATAATATCTTGGATCAAATTAAAATTTGAAGAAGTATATTAACAAAGCAGAGACGCAGAATTTGGGTACGTATTCGAAATAAGTTCTAACCTTAATATTTTTAAATATTATTTTTTACTTTTGTGTTAACAGTTCCAATAAAATAAGTAATGTATTGTTTATATCATTAGGTTGTGTAACTGTAAGTTAATTGATAGGACAATATAACTTAAATATTTTCCAAAGAAAGGTGCAAAATTATCCATAAAATAAATGAAATAAGTAAAAATTGTTTGCTATGTTTATAGAAGAATGTCTTGTATATTAAAATTCGCAATAGAGGTAGGATGCTAAAAAATATCGTTAATTGGTATCAAGACAGATTATTTGATTTCATTTATTTATATCTGACAGTTTTCTGTAGATCATAAAAATCACTACACAACTGATTTTATAATCGAGATTCTGGTGTAGAGCAACAAAATGTAACCTCAATGTCATTACTACTCAATATAGGTTTTATTTTGTGGTTTTACTGAATTTAATAGTGTTAGTAGTATGGCAAGAATCTAATGTAATTATAAATGAATTTATGGAAGACGATATATATACATAAAATATTGTAGAAGAAAAATATTACCATGTCCGTATTTTATTTTGATTTCATATAAGGCGAATATAAGTAATTGCCCGAAAATTATGCATATGGACAATGGAACGGTTATAATAAAATTGATGGTATTCAAATAGCACGACCAGTCAACCATAGTACGTTATTTACATTACATGAGCAACATTTGAAATTTTGATATATGGGTGTCGCACTTTAATTCTGTTTCAACCTGAAAATCACTATATATCAAATTCATACATCAAGTTAAGAGCAAAACTGAATGGCTTAGGTTTAACAGAAATGTAACATCCCGAACAAATGCTGATATCAATCCATATAAGCTGGTGCTGATTGAAATTCATAATAGGCGACATTTAAGTATTATGAAATGCCAAGGAATGTAACTGTTATTGCCAGTATTTTTTGTCAACAGTTCCGTCGTCTTGAGACCGCAAATCAAGAAGAAAGCCCAGTGAAAACATCATCGAGTGATTTTGTGGTATGACAACGTTAGCCGTCACACCGTTAACATAATAAAATTGGTTATTCTGGAGCACATTTTGGATGTTCTTATGATCTTGTCCCATCTCTCCTATTCTATTCCGAACAACATACAGAGATTTTCATTTAATGACCACGTTGCGTTGCAAAATTGTCTTCTTGAGTTCTTCACTTCCATATTACCAAATCTCTTCAAACGTGAAATAAAAAAACTGACAGAATGTTGGAAAGAAATTCTAAACAATGAAAGAGATCCCTAACTAGTTTATGTGCATGATCAATAAAAATGCTACAAGCGTATGCATCAATCTATAATATGTTAAAGCTGACTACTGACTGTGTGAATTAGCGATTCGTGTTGCGTGATTTATAACTAATTCGTGCATAGGTAAGGCTTGCTGTAGACTATGCGTGAATTCGCGATTCTTCGCAAGCCTCGCATTACGAATAGTCTGTAGTCTGATTTATGAACAATGCGTTGAATATTATGAATGTATTCGTGATGCGAGATGAGTGATTTCCGAACAATTCTTTCTGTGATTCGTTGTCGAAGGTGGTAAAATTGAGGAATGTTAAAGCCCGTGCAGTAATACGAATCGTTCGATTCATTATTGAAATAAGTGATGTAGCTAACCTATATTGCAGACATAGTGATGATTAATACTTTAACCTCACTGGGTGTTCTGCAATTAATATGACCAAGCATAAGCATACTCACTTAAGAAATAGTATCTCCGCCAATAAATTGCCCGTAAGCGTTGTTTCATATGGAATAATATTATCGGTGTCAATCGAATATCGAGTTGAGTCAGAAATACATGATTTCAAATAGATACGATTCACATAGTCTCCAATCCGATACAAATATCGGTAGCCGTCACTAATATCGCTGTGCATTTTGAATAGTTCTGTAAAATCGGATGATTAATTTATCGTTGCGTTTTAGATGGCAATTAAAAAGGCATATACTCGCGTCAAGAATTCAGACTTCTTACGTCATGGTTGACATTAAGTAATTGTCTTTATTGTCAACGTAATTTTCGATATTTGGTCGCATTAAAAATAACAATTTCGTGCAATATATAATGCAAACATTTAGTGTAGTATATAGTTTTATTACTCTTAGTTGCAATTTCTTAAATATTTTGATAAAAATATAATGAATTATTCATTTGTTCGTATGACGTAAGTCGTCTGAATTCTTGACGCAAGTATACATGTTTTCAAACAGACAGATTACGTGATGTCGATGCAATTTAATGCAGTGACCAAATTGTAGTCTAGTTTCACGTCAATTTACATACGAGTACCTAAAAATATGTAAAATGTACCAGATCTTCTTTCTCTGCATCTTTGCTGCTTTGTAGATACGATAAAGCAGAAAAATCGTTATTATCATTTATTAAAAAATACAATTCCTAGAGTCCGCTGGCTATGAATGGTTAGGTAGATACCGTAATGACTAAACGTTAACAAATGCGTTAGATATGTTATGTTATGTCCACCATAAACAGACTGTTTGTCGCTACATATTGAACACTGTATTCGATACCGACATCATCAACAACGATCGTCCTGTGTGAAACCATGTTAAACCGGCAGTTACATTATATAAGTGCTCGAATTCGATTTTCATACTTTGATTTGACTCGGAAATATATTATTATTAACATATTATTGGAGACAGTGAGTGTGTCCAAGTACATTTATATTTCCGAGTATTCGTCAAAGTACGCAACTCGGATTCGACCATTCGTATAATGTAAATCCTGCTTAACTCTCTAATCTCTTCAATTCGTATTAATACGCGGCGTTTGATATTCGTCAATTCGGAGAGTGAATCACAGCAAATTGGCGAACTACTCATGAATTGATTTGTAAAGAATAATACCCTACCCACTATACACGAAGTGCTTATGAATTAAGCTTCGCTCATCACAAATCTCCAATTCACGCATAGTCTGTAGCCCGCTTTAGATCTGTTGTTATGGTGAAACGATCGGTTCGCAAACCATTTTAGTGAAAGAAAAAATATCTTAAAAATTTGGCTGTAATTTTGTTTTTGTTCATACTTAACTCCTTTCTTAAAATTTTCCATGAAAATGGAAAAAATGTTTTAGGCACTAGCACTAGTAGCAATCAACCCTGTAATAGCAACATACTTACAAACATACAAACGAAGGAAATGAGTTGATGTAGAAAATTTATGTAAGTGATCTGTCATCACAACTGGTTTCGTCAAGAAGGAACACCTCCATGTTTGGAATGATTAAATGATAAATTTGTAGATATTTTTGCATTCTCTAATTGATAATTGTGAATGCAAAACGATGCTTATATACGGATAAGTTAATATAGATTCCAGATCTATGTTTTTATTGACTATTATTATAATACCTAGTAATGGACCTTGCAATTTAAGAAAGATGACTTTAATAGTTACCGATATTCGTATATATACATACATGGTACGATAAAAATACAGATAGTTTCCGGTTAAAGGTCCATTTACACACATCAGTGACGTATTAGTTCAGTATCGGTGTTATTTGTGGTCGATCACTGATGCCAGTTTACACATATCCGTCCGTAGACCGTAAAAAGGAGTTAGTAGATGATCAAACCAAGTGATCTGAATATATTTATCATGCAAATGATCAAAATTTTGTGCTAGCTAGATAAGCTTTTCGTCCATTCTAAGTAATAGAAAAATTTGGTCAGTTCATCAGTAGAATTGTAAAAATATCGTCGACGGCGTATTTAAAAGCCACTGAACGGACACTGAAGCAGTACTGACAGCACTGATACGGCACTGTGACGGATGTGTCACGCCCATTTAAAGTCTAAGCAACAATTTTTTAGTTTTCACTGATACTGATACGGAACTGACACGGCACTGTTGTGTGTAAATAGACCTTAAGAGAGAACATTTTATTTTTAAACAGTTTTATATAAGGATAACAATCTAAATACAGAATGCTGTATAATGTACTGGACTGGCGTTCACTAATAAGTTCCTGAGGTCATTCTAAGTAAAAAGATAATATACATGGGGTCAATTCTCCATGGTTGCCGAGCTATATACATTTAAAGTTTAGAAATAAGTACTTACATGTACATAGATTTTAAACTTTTACTATGTTTACTTATCAGGGATAACAATAACAAAATGACAATAAAGCGAAAATACAAAAAAAAATCGAAAAAGAATGACTTCTGGAACTTGTTTTTTAAGTTTGTCCAATACGTCATGCAACACCCTGTATTATAATGTTATGAGGAATGTTTTACTATCTGAAACTTTGACTTAGTATCTTATATTTTGGGTAATTTGAAATAAAGACAAAGCTATAAATGTTGTTTATTTTTCCCTTAAAGTTAAACGTAAGTCTCAAGGCAACCGACATTCACTATAATTATTAATCAATTCTTGGATACCTATTAGAAAATAGAAACCATTTAGGCATATCATTAATATTACTCTGGTACAATATTTATTTCATATCTGATAATAGGTTTAAACTCAATATAGGCTGGAATAGTGTCGAACATAAACAAAAATACATATAATGATATGCTAATTGTTTTTCTTGCTTAGTAATTTTGTAGAAAGGCAAGATTGTAAATTACCATTTATTTAAATAATAAATATAAATGCTCACATGTATACAAATATATAGAAATAACTATTACATTTTAAGAGTGCGTAGTTGCAATTGAGACTAATAAAAAATACAGCAGCATAAAGGTCCATTTACACACATCAGAGACGTATTAGTTCAGTGTCAGGTCAGTATCGGTGTTATTTGTGGTCGATCACTGATGCCAGTTTATACCTGTCCGTCCGTAGTCCGTAAAAAGGAGTTAGTAGACGATCAAACAAAGTGATCTGAATATATTTATCATGTCGTTGATCAAAATGTCGTACTAGCTCGATAAACAGCTGATACGGCACTGTGACGGATGTGTATAAACACGCCAATTTAAAATCTAAGCAACGATTTTTTATTTTTCACTGATACTGACACGGATCTGACACGGCACTGATGTATGTAAATAGACCTTAATATGTTCTTCCGTTAGATTCGGCAGTAAGTTTGTTATCCTAGGAGATATCCGAAAACTCAAACATGTATTTCTTGACAAATTTTTTACAAATATGTCAGCTTTCATCGATTTTTATAAAAAAAACTATTGAGCGTAGCATTACAAAATTGTTCAAAATTCAAAATCAGGGAAATATATACGTTATTTTAGTAAATGGTCAAAATGTCTTCCGTCCCCTGCAATTTTTTCTGCAGGAATGAAACTAATTTAATGAATCAGAAAAATAGTAATTATGTGTTACTTTTTAACAAATAGAAAACAAAGGTTGCTTAGAAACATAATAACGGTAACATTTTTACTGAAATGAAGGACTCATACAACATATATATTTCCCCGATTTTGTTTTTAATTATTAAATAAGCAAAATCGTGCATATGTCCAAATAACGTTTTTCTCTGAAAATGATATGATCTTTCATATGGCAAAGTTTGTCGGTGAGTTAATATGGCCCTGTATAGCCATTATAAAAGTTTTTTTTATTATATATAATTATTTAAGATAATTATATAACTCTCTAATTATGCAGTTTTGGAGAGTTTATATCTAATGTATTTCTGAATTTGTGAATCGAAAAATACAATAAAGTGTTCGGCTCGGTCATCGACTTAACATTTCTCAATTTTTCTACCATTTATTATAAATAATTTATTGAGATTAATTTTTTTAACTTGTTATAACATTTCTCTATTAAAACGATGTTTTTCCGAAACTTTAGCAACTGCTTTGTTTTAGCAGCATAGTAATTTACGTAACAAGTATAGAAAATACTGTTTTTTTAACGAGTAGACCAGACGCTAGTCGTATGTTTCTTTAAATATTTATTTGTACAACAAAATTAGGAACAATCTAATTCTTGTTAATATTTATATTGAAATTCGAACAATTTGCAATAATAAAGGGATTCGACTTGTTTGAAATGTTTGGTATATTTAAATGCCTGTTGATAAAACATGAGGGCAAGATATCCGATTCATGTTGATTGTTTTCATGTTATAATTTTTGAAAGATCTTGGCAATTTAATTTTGTTTGTAAGTAAATTGTCTATATATCTTTCAACGACAATAGTAGATTTCCAGCCATCGTATCTCTTTAAATTTGTGACATTTCCAAACTTTAGTCCTAGATTTCCAAAACTACACACGTCAAAAGTCTAGGATCCCCCCTCATTCTGGTTAAAGAAATCTTTTTGTCAAAAAAACCAAATACATTTATAATAGTATATAGTTTTCTGAATCTTTTTTGTGAAAAGAATATGTTCGATAAACTGAGAGAGAGAGAGAGAGAGAGAAAATTAAAAACCAGTAAATGACATTTTTGACAAAATTTATTAAATAAAAAATAAGTAACAAAGCAAGTTCTCTACTTGACTAATAGTCGAAATGACCTACACCATGTTCCAATAGCATATTGACACGTCTGTGCATCGAGATAATCAAGAAGTTAACGATCTCTTGCGGAATATTGTTCCATTCCTTATCTGCCGCCACGACTAATTAATCTGCAGTCTGAGGTGGAAGAATATGATTATGAATGGCTCTAGGAATAAAATACCACTACTAGTGATATGTCCTGCTTGAACCCTTCTTGCGCGATGTGATTGAGCGTTGTCGTCCATAAACACAAAATTTTCACCTAATTCATTACGTGAGGGGGGGGGGGGGTAGATAATGGGCGTAATAACTTGTTCAATGTAAATTTGACTGGTCATATTCTGTGGTATGTGAATAAATGAGATGCGGTGGTTGAACATTATTCCACCACAAAACATTATGTTACCCCCTTCATACGGAGTAATCAAGTCGCTGTTGACGACCTGGTTCTTTCCAGACGCTTTGTCGATTGTCATCAGCAACCAACCCAATTCTGGTTTCGTCATTGGCGTAACAGCCAACCCCTATGCTCTCGCGCCCACTGGAGATGGGCAGCACGTTGCTTTCGAAGTAGAATGGGGATCCGTAACGATCTTCTCACACGTAAATTTGCGTGTTGAGTCGTCTTCACATAGTTGTCGAAGTGGGCTCTGAAGATGTACGGTGTGTACGGGCATATTGCACCAAATACCGTTCCTCCCTTTCGTTAGATACTCGAGGACGTCTACTACGTGGTCTGTTCCCAACTTTATCAAATTCTTTATATCTGTGTATCTATTCGTACAACAGATGATCTAGGAATGCCCAACATGTTGGATATCTGGTGATTAGAATGTCTTGCATCAAGTAAAGCAGTCATTCTTGCTCGGGTAAACGCAGAAATTTCACGTCCTGGCATTATAACGTACAAAAATTCACTTGGAACACTTGGCTGAATACAATGCCAAACTGACCAGATTTGTAAAAAATATTAGTAATAAAGTAAGGGTTCATGGTCTACAATTTTTTATTTTCTTTTGTTGTCCCCTAAGTACTTGTACTTTTTTACCACATTAGGAAAAACCACTAGGTTTAATCGAATCAATTTATATACAGGGGGTCCAAGACTTTTGACGTTGTGTGTGATACCAACAGGCTGAATCAAACATTTTCCTTTTCTGTAATATACAAATAATCTGTTCTGTGAAGCATAGGGCAGCCGTAAAGATAATTATTGTACATATAGGTACAATACCAGATTGTTTTCCCAATTACAACAAATGTTTTCTCAATGTGTTTGGAACCCGGTAATTTCACAAGCATTGTAGCATGTTTGCCTTGTCGTTTATATGACAACAGTTGACATTTTTGTTAATTCCTCCCATCTAACCCAATAATTGTAGCTACGTGAAACTAAAAACAAACTAAGTTGATACTTTTTTCACAATCGTATTTTTTTAAATTACCTTTCGTATTAGGTATGTTTCATTGTCTGCTTCCCTAATAAATTGGTTAATCTGCTCGCTACTTGTAACCAACGTTACTCCTTTTTAAAAAATTGCGATAGCCTTCCGAAATTTGGCTATGTTTACATTATTCTTTACTAAATTATACTAGAGTACATGCTCCATATGGTAGAGGATTTAACAATTTCTAGTTTTTGAGCCAAATTAGTCAAAATCACGTCACCTGTTATAATAGTTTTCCATTTTTTTTTATATCCATCCATCCACAAGTTATAAACGTTTTCGTAATTATCCATTTTGATTTTTCACGTAATAATTGTGCTGTAGCAGCAGCTGCAAATCAGTAGAAGCAAATTATGGGCCGTCTTACGAGAGTTGAATTTTTGCTGGGAAAAGCAGAACAGGAAGTCAGTTCTTATCGATAAAGATGAAATTATTTGTTGGCGAAGATCCTAGTTAAAATCAATTAGAAAATTCCGTGACGAAGGGAGGAATATTTATTATCTAGACGAAACTTGGGTCAACGAGGGATATACTGTAACAAATGTATGGCAAGAGAAAAATGTAAAAAGTTTTCGACAAGCATTTTTGGATGGACTTTCAACAGGGTTCAAGGCACCTTCTGGTAAAGGGTGAAGATTAATAATGACACATATAGGTAGTGCCAGTGGTTTTGTAGATGGCGGCTTACTTTTATTTGAATCTAAAAATACAGGTGACTATCACGAAGACATGAACGCAGATGTTTTCGAAGAGTATTTATTTTATACAGATGTTGGATCTTATTCCTTCGGGGTCTATAATTGTCATGGATAATGCCAGTTACCATTCACGGCAAACCGAGCGGACACCTGCGACTGCTTGTAGGAAAACCGATATAATTCAATGGTTATCCGGAAAAAAACATTTCTTTTGAATCAAATATGGTGAAAAAGGAACTTTTGACAGTTGTCAATCTTAAGATCAGAAAAAATATGTTATCGATGAAATGGTGACAAATCGCCAAATAACGGTACTACGATTACCAGCTTATCACTGTGAACTTAACCCAATCGAATTAGTCTGGGCGCAGGTAAAAGGAGATGTAGCGCGAAATAATACGACGCTTAAATTAAGTGACGTGAAAATTTTGTTAAAAAATTCCTTGGAACGAGTAACTGCAGATAACTGGCAAAGATGTATACATCATGTACAAAAAGAAGAGGAGAAAATGTGGGAACTCGATAATTTAATTGACGTTACTATGGAACCTATCGTTATCAATCTAGGAGACGAAGATAATTCATCAGAATATTCAGAGGATGAATTTTAATATACCTACTTTTTTATTTTCTATATTGTACATTTATACGTGGAAAGTCTATTCATTAAATTTAAATAAATATTTTAATAATAATATTGAATATTTTTTTTTGAATTACTAAAAACCCTCTTAACCCGGTTATGATGCTTAAAGTTGGCTCATGTTTTGAAATGCTGTTTTTATATTGTTTACTTATTAAGAGAAATGGACCGAGAAATTGAAGCGGCATAGACAAAGACGGATTGTCGGGGATTAAATTTTAGCTACCTGCTACAATTTAGTACGGTTCGATCACTCAAAGTTTTTTTTAAAGTACACCTCATCTATACCGATAATACATAATTTAAAAATTTTGAATATAAGCACCAGTACTACATTTATTTACGATCTGCATACATAATAAGCTTTTATTACTCTCATTCATTTCTAAACAGACTGGTTTTCATACTATTATTCGGTTAAGTATAATGACAACAACGATGTAATTCTTCCCGACCTAGAGTGGAAAGTACGTACATCCCAGACTAGACCCGAAAAGTTTGACTTTTTCAAAGATAGAGCACCCGGGAAGTTGGTACTTTCCGGACGGTTGCCGAAAAAATATTTCTGGAGAAAATCACTTTTTAAAACATATTTTACAATAAAGAAACAAAATAATAAATAAATAAAATCAATATGTTTTGGTGTACTTCATAAAACTAACTTGTTTCTGGTTCAAATTATATCTAAGTGATCATTTTTATATCAAAAAGGGATATACGCGTATTCCAGTATGACCTATTAAGACTACTTATACTATTTATTGAAGGGAAATAGAAAGGTATGAAAATACAGGAAACAAATATTTGTAACTAAGAAATGTATAAGCATTCGGTATTTATTTATTTCTCCTTTTTAATGGAACAGCAACAAAATGAAATAACTGTTGTTAATGCGACTTCATAAATAAAGCTTATTTAATAATGCAATCTTATACGTTTCTTGCTTTTCTCGGCTTTGCAATATGAAACTATAAGGGAGCGTAGGGTGGCATTCTGCTCAAATATGAAGTTTAACAGTCATTTGTCAAAAATCTTCTTCAATTGGAAACATTTGGTACATTTCAAAGATATGGAGCTAAGTTTTAAAATCGGGTTTCAGGATTTGTTTTAGTTTAATAAATTTCATGCAGCATTTGGTGAAGGGAAACTTATTTCAGTGACGAGATACTACGATATTAAATTTTACCTGGTGACAGCTGTTGATGTACTTTATCATTCACAAATAGGAAATATGTCAAACTTTATCAGTAACAACTGAAATTATAACGATGAATTTCATTCTCAGCAGAGATATTTACAGTCCTAGAAGTAACTATTGACTATTTGCGTAGATATATACAGAATGGTTTTTTAAATGCATGCATATCATTACTTCAATGAATTTTCTGTAGATGTCTAAGTTAAAATATTTATTTAAATATCTCTGAGAATGTTTTAATATAGGTTTACAGACTTAAGCTAACAGGTGGTGAGGTATTTATACATTTATAAATTTGTCAACTAGTACGGAGATGCTAATCCTAGCATACAGGGTGTCCGGAATTTAAGTGCCTTTGTTTTGTTGGATGATACACATATCATGCCAGGATTGTCCGGTGTTTGTACATAATAAGTTCAAATACACCTAAACATACCTACAGTGAATGGTTTTCTTAAAGCTCTTTTCACAACACACAATAAAACATGAAATAATTACAAGTGTTCAAAATAACTTATGTTGCTTGTGAAAAGCTTTTACCTTATAATAGTCACGTAGCCAGAGTATGTTCCCCAGATTCGCCATAAATCACGTCACGCAGCTGATAATGGTTACTATAAATTGTCCCATTCTTGTTTATGTACACTACAAATATCAAGCAAGCACAGAAAACGAAACACACTAGCCTCACTTTTCAGGTTAACAGCAGCAAGTGATAGATTCCAATGTCGTACGTTAGAGTTTTTTAATAAATTTCAACTGTTTACTTCATTAATACTTATTCAAAAAACAAATTAGGTACGTTATGTCTTTTTAACCTTATTTGTACCTTAGTTTGTAATTTTGTAGCACATTTATGCATTTTATTGCAGTTATAATTTTATTTTTCAAATGTATTTGTAGAAAAACTATTAGCTTAAGACATTTTTTTTATAAGAGTTTTTGTTGCTTTTGACCATACAGACAAGCCTCTTTCGTATCGGCACTTGTACTATAATTCCAGAATTTTAACCCTTCTGAATATTTTTCAGAATTAGGTAAGTGCAACTGCATATCAGTATTCACAGGTATTTAAGGAGTATGACATTTTCTTTCTAAAAAATAACAACTTTCAAGTTATTTGCATTTTCTTTAATTAAATTTGTAGAATAAACCTAAAATAAATCTATTTTTTTCATAAAAGAACATTTCTATTAAATAAATACCTAATTTTAGTCATTTCTTTCAATTATGTTTTAGGGTTCATTTAAACTAAAAGATAATATAAACTCAAAAATGACTGCTTTTCCGAATAAGATATTTTTTCTTTAACAACCAAGGGCACCAGTTGAACATTCTAACTAAGCATTGACCTTGAAATTCTGGGGATTCTTAGTGACACTATCTCCTAATATCTCTACCACTGTCTAATAGATCTGTATACGACTTAGATAATTATATTAGTTCAAAGTGTATCTTCAAAAATATTTGAACGAATGAAATCTTTTTAAAATGCAACAGTAAAATGTTGCAGGTCTATTCTGTTGTGGTTGTTCGAGTTATTATGCCGTGGCCGTAATAGGTAACTTTGCTGTTTCCAGGCTAGTGTTTGTGGTGGCTTACCTTCTGTTAGATTTATCTAGGATTATAATAACCTATATTGTTGGTATTACGGCTGATACGATCGGTGCTGCCTCTCAGACAACGGTGATATTCCGAGTGATGACATCAAATGATTCGAAACATCTTGCTGCTCTTCTCTGTCGGTATTTTCAATGGTACTCCGCAAAAACTTAGCCCTGACTGAGGGCTCCCTCTTGACAACAATAGCAATATAGTAGAAGCTACGGTTCGTCTCAGAAGACCATCATTGTTTAAGGAGAAACTGCAGAATAGGAACCAAATGAAGAAATGAAGAGGTATATTCTCAAAATCCTGGTATTTTTCGTGGATTAGTGAATTTTATTTTAGAAATTTACAAAAAGTTTAATGAAGACCTTAAAAATGCAAAATTGTTTAAAGAGACTTCAAAAAATATATAAAATGACATTTTAAATTACATGCTAGAACTTTGTCATTAGAAAAAAAAATGTTGTGTATGTGGTCCAGATGACATGGCAACGTGGTTTCGCTTCAACACTCGAACGCATCATCAAAAAATTTGATTTGATTTGAAAGATCGAGTAAACATTATTTTTTCGATGTTATTGTCTTCTATTAGGCCTTTATGGCTGAAGCACCTTGTATATTTGATAGAAGAAAGTTTTGTATCTTCAGATATCAGATCCATGCGCAGTTTAAAGTCGGGATAAAATGCAAATTTGGAATTATAATTTTGAACTTGTTTTGAATCCGTCTTAAGCATTCCCAAACGTGAGCCGTGACTACTTCTATTGCATAATGTACTTTATTTTAAAAAATACAGTTAAAGTCTCGTTAGAAATAAATTTGATAATTTAAATTTGATTTTATAAGGACACGACTCTAACCTAAACTGAACACGGAATGCATGTGTAAAACGCTCACAAATTAATAGTTCAAATTCAAAATACCGCATGCGCATATGAAATGTTCAGGATAAAGTCAGTATCAATTCAGTATGTACTCAGAATTACTATAGTGAACAAAGCTATTATTTGTATGCTATACTAGTTTGTACTTTCATGGTGGTTGTCTATGGTTAAATAGTTTCTGAGTTTCCTCTTCTGAGGAAAGTACTGAATATGTAATATGTCTCTCGAAACGTTAAGTATAATCTAACGACGTTGTAATTAAGTTAGAAATTGTAAAACCATCTTTTCATAATGTCCAATAATAAAGAAAATACAACAAACGGTCTAAAATAGGTTTAAAACCCATGGCAGTAGATATGATCACGTGGAATAAAATTAATGTGAGGGTAATAGTCCTCGCTATAAAAATAAAAACAAAATAATACCGCAAATCGATAAGTTCAGTTATTGATTTCAGCTAAAAATAAAATACTTCTGGATTGTAGACAACGGTTTGTGATTGAAAGATATTAGTGAGACATATTTAAATCATATTCTGTAATTTATTAAACTGCTTTGACTATTATATATCATACAATTGATGTGCCAAACCAACTTTATATTATATGAGATAAGTACTAATGTATTATTTTCAATAAATAAATTAAGCTTATTACTTTTTTAATGTTTAATATTTAGTCATGATTAGTCATCAATGAAAGCCATAATTTATCCAGATTTCACTTACTAAATTAATTTCTATATTTTATATCAAGATCTTCTTATATAAAGTGGAATTTGTTTTGCATTGTATATAAATATGACGATGAATGACTTTCTAGGACATTTAAAAACGGAATTAAAAGTATAGCTCCAGATATCAGTCGGATACATGTCGGTGACGTGGAGTTGTTCGACGTGGTATCTGCAGGTCGTCTAAAGTACGGCAACGGCAGGGTTGTGTACGTGATTGACGTATTCCTCATCAGTATTCCGGCCTTGTGATTGGACAGACTCAGCTGTCAATCAAAAAGTTTTGCACGCGCCTCCCCCAGTGTTCGCCCTCAAAACCCCAACTCTGCAATGTATTGGAATATTTTTATTCCCCGTTTACGGCTTTAATACTTCGGTATAAAAATTAAATGAAAATGCTAACCTAAGTTGGGAAAGAGGGTGAAATTCAATTCAAATTTAAACGATTTTTAAACCACTTTGAATAACTCTACGTTATTTTGATCTTCTGTTTCAAATAAATTGCCTAAATGTACCCCAACTTCTAGCATTATACGTAGAACCGTAATTACTTGAACTAGTTATCGACCCATCGGAATATTTATAAATAACTAGGTACATATAAAAATATATTAGGAAGACCTTTACGCCGTGAGTGAGATTTGTGATTGAACAAATCAGTTCACAGTGAAAAGAGAATAAATACATTTTCGCTAAAGATAGATTCAAATAATTGGTTTAGTAAATCGACCAATTTAAGTTGTTGAGTATATTTTCACTTCTTCACTTTTCACACAATCTTCTGTCGATACAAGATAAAAATTGTGAGATGACTATAATTGGATTAACTTTACTGAAAATTGAATTCAATGTTGTTAATAAAATTATAGTAACCTAGGACTAACATTTTAAGAAAAGATTAAGATTTGCTTAAATAAATAAATGATTAAAAATTGTTGTCAAGTTAATTATATATAGATAATATTCACAATATATTTGTCAAATCAGTTTTGTAAAAGTATTTGTACCTTTGTTATACAGAGCGTCGTTTACAATGTACAAAGCTATTTGAGAATGTTTGGAATAAATTTGTCTGATATGGAAAATTTCGATATTTCGGAAAAGGCTTGTAGAAAACGACTATTGCCTAGCATGCTGCGTTTAGTATTCCTTAAAAACAACCATAAATCACTCTAGACCTCGTTATAGTTCAACTGTATGGTGTGATCAACGAGTGGCGCCTTGATTAAAAAAATAGCTCGAAGGTTTTTCGATCTTATTTAAGTCGGTCGAGCTTACATTCTCATAATGCAACTTATGCAAATATCACGTGGTTCGGAATTTTATTGTTAGTGTAGAGCAGTATTTACTAAAGCATCAAAAGTTGAGTATTGATACCTGACGTTTAAATTGGCTAGGAAGTTTTAAGGCAAAACTTTTTCAATTAATAATTCTATGATATCTGAGATTTGACATTGCTACAGTGGAAGAATAAGGTACAGGCATGTAGGAGATGTAGCTTCAAATAAAACTACTAAATAAATAATATCTCAAAATATATCAGTGAACTATAATATATCTTCTATATATAGGGCCAAATTTATAATTTGCAATTAAAATTTAAATTAATTTTAAACTTCCGATCAACTACCAAGCTGTTGCGGGCATTCCCGAAGTGTAGTATGACGTCACTTTATTTGTTGTACTACTTGTCACCTTGAAGGTTAACCTAGACTAACGAAGGTATTTTCATCTTCTCTGTGTTCCAATATATGGTTTAAGTGTAATTTAAAAGTTTTAAGATAATTTAGTTAGTTAGAAGGCAACAATTTTGCAAAGGCATCAGCGATAATTTGCCAAACGTGGATGCACTTATGCTCATGGAATTTATGCTGTCAAGTGACTATTTTAACGCTGTTTTAATGCTCAATGAATAAAGATACATATAAGTTTGTGATATTTTCTTACTTTGCACGATGATGAGAAATTTAGCTTTTATAAAATAAATTTAATTTAAAGGTTTAAGCGAAATTATAGGTTGTTATAAAATAAAATAATTTAAGTACATTAATAAGTATACATAATATTTTTTAATACTAATGCTATACTTATTTACTTTCTTAAGATCATTTATTTTTGTTTAGTTTTGCATTCAATACTACCTTGCAATTAATTAAATATTTTTCCAAGTGTTCTAATAGACGAAAATTTTCACTGTGCGCTAAACAATATTTAGAAATACTTTTGGATGTTTCCGTCATTTCAAATTAAGATTCAGGAGACAAAAATCACATAAAAATAAACACCAACATGCATTGCAATCCACACAGAATTTTAGAATCTATTTGTAAACAAATAATATGGCGTCACAGTATTATCAATAGGTATGACCACCGTGACATCAAACATGTTTTAAAAACTATTAATGAATCACATAAAAATTAGGTCAGTAGAATTTAATTTCATAAATAGCAAAATTAATTGCCGTTTCCTATTGTGAAACTGTATGTATACTTGAGGCTGCTGATACAGTTAGGGGGAGTCGTAAAACACTGTTGTATAGACAGATCAGTAGGGACAGCTGCAATTTCGCGCAGTCATTTTCATAATTCATACATACCTACTACATTACGTTTACTCCGTAATATTACCAGAGAGCAAGTAAATATTTATTTATTCTCTATTGCATGTGTTTCGTGGATATTTTTTAATTTTTACATGGTATTAATTACCTTAAGCGTTTGTAAAAACAAATATACTGCCATTAAGTGTTCTGCAAATACGTTCAACATTTTTACTTGTAGCTAAATTCATATTAAACAACAAAGATGTTTTGTTGGAGCTATTTGTATTATATACATAAATTTAGTAGGTACCATAATCTGATTTAAACTGTGATGAGGCAGAATAAAATATCATGTTTAAAAAATATGTTGAAAGTCGATTACATAAAATATATCGGTCCCTACAAGAAGACGTAGTTAAATTTCATTTGATAAATCTGGTATAAGTGAAGTCGTCACGTGCATCGTATAAAAGAAGCAACCGAAACAACCAAATATAAGTAAACGAGATGTCGTTTTAGCTCGCAATTTAATGCCTGGTAAATATGATTGAAGGGTACCTACATATCCACCAAACTACATTTTGTTATTATTTAGAATATATTTTACTTCATTTTACGCATTTAAAATAATAGTATGACGCGTTTTTAATATAGTAAAACATTGATTTTATTTTAAGAATATTTATAAATAACAATTTTTGTGATGTTTTTATACAGTGAACATGTGACTTTTCAGCATAGTCTAAGATGTAAACGTAATAATTATTTTTACTTAAATAAGTTTGTGTTACAGATATGTTGCAAAAAAATTATATGTAAGCAGTTGATTAAAGAAACATAGAAATGTATAATATTCTTGATAAGCTACATCTACAAATTTTGCATATTTTGCTATATGTTCCATTTTTGTCGATTTAATGGAAACTTTTCTCTGTGGATAGGCGACATTAGGCGGTAATGGTATGATATTTTTTCATGTGTGTACACTCGGAAACTGCCTTTCTCTTTCGTTGTGAAATATTAGTTTCCATTTTGTACCTATCACACAGATTACCACACATAATAATATTTAAATGAAACAAATTACAACAACTTCGCCAGAATAGCAAGTGTCTCAATTTGATAACAATTATTAATTATTTTTAAATTTAATTACCTATTCATTGGACGTGATTATTCTACTGGCTTAATTTGCATTTCCTAGAGAGCTAGTTCGGAGCAGTGACCCATTCATTGCTTATGGCTTTCAAATCTTCCGATTCTAACCCGTTGGGTTTTTTATTCTTTTACAGCAAACATTTCTTTATATGAAATCACAAAAAAATGCTGAGCAAGTTCAAACATCCGTCGATCGTGCATTGAAGTAAATGGGCAAATCTAAATGCGATGAAGTTAGCAAGCTACTGCTTATTCATATGCTGTAACGTAATTTTTATAGTGATTAAATGTTATTAATTCTCCATTAGGGTCAATCTCCGCTTAAACAATTAAAAATTATTGAACATGGTAATTTTTTATTCCACACTTCCATCATTATTATACAATCAATATTCAGTAAAATTTTGGAGCACATTTCTCGTGTCTTTTTTAAAAGGATTAATGCAGAACAAAATTTTATTTATTTTCTTCCGATAACGGTATATTTTACGGCAATGAATAGCATCTCTTTTTTTTGCAAATTCCAGGAAATAATTACTCTGCGGACTAATGCCCGACCAGCATTGAATTACACCTGAAAAACTAAACAGCTAAAGTCACTCGTCAGCAGCCCACCAGACATATACCGGTTTCAAGTTTATTAACTCTCATCAGCAGGTATGCCATAGGTGAGGTATCTGAAGAGACCATGAGTACTCATGGTTCTTTCTGTCGGGTTAGACAGACTTAAAACAGCTAGGGTTATTCGCCACATACCTGACCTATGATATACCGATGACAACTAATAAGCCTGAAACCAATATATGTCTAGTGGGCTGCTGATGACTGTCTTTAACTGTTTGCTATAGATTATTTAGGCATTAGCCCGCAGAGCACTTGTTTATCGTTTATCGTTCTCGCCGAATGCGATAGAGGTTGATAGCTCTCAATGATATCTACTGCTTATAGGTTTGTTCCTACACAGCATCAAACTAGCATCAAACTGGCACGAGTTTGCGCAGTACGAATTTAACCGTTCCAACACAATCAAACTGAGAACTAATTGTTCTGTTCCAACACAAAAGTGGATGGTTTGGAAACTGCTTGCTGACAGTCAAATCGGTTTGAAGATTATTAGGAAACCCCCTAGTCAGACGCATGCGCAGATAGAATCTAACCGCTAACAGAAGTCAACTTTTGGTAATGAACGTAACTAAAGTTTTATGTAATAATGCTATTTGAGAAAGTTATTATAGTTGCACAAATATTTTGCAGATTTTTAAGTACGCAATTCTGTAGTTTTCAGAATGAGTGACTCTAGTAAAGAGGAGCAAGTTAGCAATTACAGCAGTACCTTGAATTCTAGTGATGATGAGATTTATCACTTCCTTATACATGAGTGACCGAAAAATGAAAATTACTTCAAACAAACTATACCCCTAACGGTTACTGCTTGAACTAAACGTGTCGTTCCAACAAAGGAATTAGAAACTGATTTCAAACTAGTACATGAATTGCACTTGCGTATTAAAACAGTGCTGTAAACTATCAGTCATTGCTATGCAGGAACAGACCTTATATAGAAGTGTCCGTGTCTGTGGCTTTTCAGTTCGGTATGGAGAAGCGAATGAGCGCTAGAAGTAGCTTGTTTACACCGTACAGCATCTTTTTTTTCAAAACTGACCACTAAATAAGAAACACTACCTTAAAAAGAATTATATTAAGGCCACCGTATTCTTGAATAGACAATTTTAGATATTTAAGAACTGAATAATAATATAAAGTTTAGCAAATAACAGGAATATTATCTCATGCCACCTACGAATATTCAAAGTAAAATGAATATATACCTAACGACAGAAAGAGGACTAACCAACAAAGTTTTAGGTACAGATATCTTTCAAAATACCTATTTTTTTTAAATTCAATTGCAGATGTAAATATTGTTATAACATAAATTTAGTTCTGCATTTAAGATTATTCACTTTTGTTTATAAGTATGTGAAAATAGTTGTTGAAATGTGGGGTTAGAATAGCATATGTGTGTCACATAAATGCATTTTAAAAGTTATTATATTATTTGAGGATAATTTAAATAGTAAAACTGGATACACAAAACATCAATAATTATATTTTTGATGTTACATTTTTCTAGATTTCTGTACCTAGAACACCATAAATTTGATAATTTTACGAAGAAAAATACAGCGACCTTAAGGACATAGTATTAGAAAGAATACGGCCGCAAAAGTTATCAAGAGGTGACCTTCAATGTGAATTGGTAAGGGCCATAAGTAATAAGTACCCCTGTCAAAAATCAATTTGATCCTCTTATAAAATTTTTAGAGATATAGCAAAGAAACAATTCTATTCTATTGAGTAAATGCTTAAAAATAAACCACTGTACAGGCTGTTTATTTACTGACAATCTATGGCATAACTTCAGGAGTTACTTTTTGAGTTAATTACACTCAGTTTAGTTCTAAAATGGCCTAACGCACCTTCTTAAAGTTATGATGTAGACGAATCAGCATCTTTAATCCTGAGGAGAAAAGTAGAAGTAACCAATATTTTAAAATTCACTTCACATGCAAATTTCTCAATTTTTTAAAAATAAATTGACCGATAATTTCTGCATGTAAAAACTTGCCACGTAACTAATTTCGACAATTTTTTTCCGACACTATTTCGGAAAATATGTTGAAAATTATTTGCCAAATGATTCCGAACTGTTCGAAAATTACGTGATGGAGCAGAGCAAACTTTTAAGTGTGTAAAGTGGTTTGGAAATAATATTTTTAAAACTTATTAAGTTGTGCAACAGTTAAATTAGTTATATATAAATAAACTTATATAATATTTATATGACTTAGAGTACTGTTATTAGAGATCAAAGAAGTATAATAAGAGTTAGTAAAAGCAAATTCACTGCGCATCGAATTATCAAGAACAAAGCTTAAATGGTTGATCTGTACACTGTAAAAAATAATTACAGTAAAAATAGATGGCAATTTATTTACCATTCATTATTCCTGTGATTTTCTTATAGATTGTGATTTTACAATTAAAATGTAAAATTGCATTGTAAATTTATTTTGCGATATAATTACTTATAAAAGTACAAAGTAACTTTACAATCAATTGTATAATTACATTGTAATAAAACATTTTTTACTATAACTGCAATGTAATTTTTATTTATTGTCCAGTTTGGATACTTAGGTACCTATAGAAGGTTTCTACTATTTTCGGAAAAGACAGAAAAAGTTAAACAGTTGTTTCGGGCTCAATTTTCGAGAAAAGTTGAATTGCGAGAATCACATTTTGATTTGTTTAAAAAATACGTGATGTTTTTCAATTTTGGCCGTTTTCTATGATAACTGTGAAACTTTTTTACCTATAAAAATAATAAGCGGCTTACGCTTTTTTATCTCTTCTATTTTTCTATTTTCTATTTTTTTTAATGAAACATATGTGTTTTAATTTATTTTTATTCAACTTGTAATTTATTTCATCTTACGTGAATATTTTCGCAATATTTATTTACAAAAAGAATTTGCTAGTGTATTTATAGCTTACAAATACTTTTATGCATACCTACGTATCAAGTACAAAACTTCATATCAAAAAATATATAGGATGTTATTTTTTTTACAAGTTTGTATATAGTATAGTATAGTATAGTATAGTATAGTTTAGTATAGTATAGTATAGTATAGTATAGCATAGCATAGCATAGCATAGCATAGCATAGCATAGCATAGCATAGCATAGCATAGCATAGCATAGCATAGCATAGCATAGTATAGTATAGAATAGTATAGTATAGTATAGTATAGTATAGTATATATAGTAATCTCATTAGAGAGTACAAATAATTTCAGAAATAAAACAATATAGAATACCAAAGCGAATCAATATATTGAAATGCAATTTTTGTCATTCAACTTTTCTCAAAAACTTTTCCCGTGACACTTGGACTATTGTTTTCTCTATATTTTCCACAAATAAAAGAAACTTCCTAAATGTATAGAAACCCCTACAGTCAATTTTAAGAAAGTTACTTTAATGACATCTTGTTTATTACACACGAAATCTATAACAGTGTTTTGACATAGATACTTAATAAATTTTCTGAATAGTAATTCCAGAATTAACAATTGTTACTTACCTTACGTAACAATCATGTCATGCTTTTCTGTAAGTTTCTCAATAACATCACTGCATCAGGGTTTTATTTTAAAAGAAAAATCTTCTAAACGAAATATTTGTTCTATTAAACAGTTCAGCTCAGTTAGCTAATCCATAGTTACAGCTATACCTATTATATCTTCAATAAATTAACTACCTTATTTTGCTTAATTTTTTGAACTTAGAAAAACATGTAGGTAGGTACACCTAAGTGGTACGCTACGAATATAACGAATATATTTTACTTTTTGATAGATTAGTAAAAACGTAAGTAATGGTTCATATTATTGCCGACTACAAAAATTCTGGTTTCACAGCTCCAACAATAATTTTACTATTTTTCTAGTATCTTATGCAATTTTGAATAAGAGTTTATAATGTTAAAATAAACATAGTTAGATTATGAAAAATAAAATATTAAGGTCTTCCAATATTTTTTATTTAATTTGGTACCTGTACATTTAGGCCATTTTTACAAAACAGGACACTTAACGTTATACAAAACGTATATAACAAAGTGAATCCATATATTGTTATATCAAATAATAAAGTTTCTTGTATATATAAACATAAAAAAATATTTTTTAATAATTCTGTAAAAAATACATACCTATTACGTTATCTTATATAGGTTATGTTATAAGCAACGCAAGACAAAACTACTTATTGTAATAAAAGCACTCACTAGACACTCTAGATTTGATTATTTTGCAAGTCACTACTCACTAAATTAATTATGTAAGTCCTAGGTACACGCTGCATTTGTCGAAATAAAGCATGCTTCATTTAGGTTATGTTACAACCAGTTCTAGACAAAACTATTTATAGTATTAAAAACACTCACTTGTCACTCTAGATCTGAGACATTGCTAGTCACTACTCACTAAATTAATTTTATAAGTACCTAGGTCCTAGGTATACGCTGCATTCATCGAAATGAAGCAAGAAGTAATGAAGGCGTCACCACCCAACGCTCTCAACGGTTAGTGGCGGTGCATTTTAAAATTAGTAATATCTTCACACACAAATTAATCATATTTTTACAGTCAATTATATAGTAAATTTGGTATGTTCAGTAATTTTACAACGTAAAAGTGGATTTCGCATTGCTAATTGTAAATGTATTACAATATATTCTATAAATGTACATATTACATTATAATTACATATGAAGTTTACGGTTTTGTTGTATATTGGCAGTTTTCTTGTAAAATTACAAGTATCAGTGTAATATCATCATTATTTTTAGAATTATTTTAAGACAATTATAAGGATATTTTTGCACAGTATATTTGTAAAGTTACTGGCCTTTTTTTCAGTGTATTTAGAAATGTTATACATATCCCTTTACGTATGTATTTTACATAGGTACCTATTTATGTGTAAATGTTTTTAATTCTTCATTCTTGTTACAAAATATGAAGCTGAAAGTTATGTATAAAGTAAAGAGAAAGCGTATTGGCAAAATTAATTTAAACAACGTTTATACATAAATCACCATTCATTTGCCAGTTACTTATAAGCAGCCTTTCCACGTAAAGATCAACTATTACTGTATATATGTTTCCTTTTTCTCATTTTGTACCTGTCCATCGTCATTATGAATATGTTGAATAGGATTCTTGAATACTATTTGTCTTCTTTACAAATTCGATGATAAATCCTCAACATATGCCACCTTACTAATAGTGCACGCATATTAATTAATAAAAATATCCTTTCACGTCAGCTAACAATGTTTTAAAACGACATGCAAAATTAAATCTTTATAAATAGTCTGCAATTTGTCATACATAACTCAGCAACTTGTTCCTTTGTGTGCAGGAAGAATTATTATTCAAGTCTGATTAAAGTCGATGATTTTTTTTAAATAACTAATAACTACTTTATAAGACACCAATGATTTTCTTCCTTTTATTGTGTTTATATTTGTAAATATACAAGCATTTAAAATTAACATTTCAGAAGTTTAAGTCTAAATTTAAGATTCATTACGAAACAAGTTACTTATAGGGAAATATTGTGAATTTCGCTCAATTTTAGAAAATCCTCTTTTTTCTGTTTCTAACATTTTCTTAAACATGTGTTTCACATTTTTTATTAGATGTTATTAGAAATTGTTAAATTTAATGACAAACAGCTGTGTTTTTGTATTACTTACATACCGTTAATTTGTTTGAACACATTTACTGCAATTATGTACCATATTGAAAGTGTGGACTTTTTTAGAATTAATATCTATCATTAGGTCTTATAATCATCAAGACCATCTTCTGAAAATGTTCAAAAATGATTTTTCAAATGAAATTAAACTTGCCAAAAATACCACATTAATTTTTGTTCTACATATAGAGAGGAGTTTTATGAGATCTGAAAATGTTAAAAATTGATTGAAGTTATGAAATTTCGAAAAAAGTATTTGATTTACTTATTTTTCAAATGAAATTAAACTTGTCAAAAATACCACATTAATTTTTGTTCTACACATAGAGACGAGTTTTATGAGAAACTAGAAGAAAATTACGGCAAGCTGAATAAAAACACAGTAAGAATGGTGGTAAGGAATGCAAACGTGAAAATAGGGAGAGAAAGGATGTATGAAAGTATAGCGGGAACAGAAAGTAAACACTAAGAGAGCAATGACAATGGGCGTAGGCTGATTGAATATGCAGAAGAACAAAAATTTAAAATAATGAGCACATTCTTTAAGAAAAAAGACATACATAAGGGTACCTGGATCTCTCCAGATGAAGCATATAGGAATCAAATTGATCATGTTTACATAAATGAAAATTGTAGAAGCATAATAAAAACATCATGCTGAGCTGCTCACGTAAACTCGGACCACTATCTAGTGAGAATAGATTTGAAAATAAAAAAAACCTGTAAAAAGGAAAGGATTATTAAGAAGAAAAATACAACCAACTGTGGTGGAATTACGAAATCAGGGAATCCAAAAGAAGTACGAACAAGATATAAGGAAAGGCTTGCAAGAAAACGGACATTTAATGGAAGCAAATATAAATGAGGAATGGATAGACATCGAAACATCATACAAACAGCAAGCGAGAAAGAATACCAAAAGAAGTGTATGCAGGAAAGAAAAGATGAGGAGTGCATCAGAGAGGTGGAGAAGTAAGCTTGAAACAGTTCAGTCAGTACAAGAGAAGAATAAGAAAATTTACAGGGAACAAAGACGAAAGGCAAAGAAAGTGTTTAGATAAAAGAAGAGAGCAGAACAGGTTAAGAAAATAGATGAAATAGGACGTTATTATAAAGCAAAGAAATTCGTAACTTCTACAGAGGGATAAAAAAGGAAAAAAAGAGAAAGAGGGACGTGTAGGATGAAAGTGGCAATATAATAAGGGATGAAACAAGTGAGAGAAAGTTGGAGGCAATATTTGGCAAATGGGAAGAAGAGAATCAGGAGGAGGTGACACTGGTAAAGGAAGAGGAAGTGGGAGTAGAAGAGCCTAAAAAAAGAAAACAGATATAATTATAGAAGTTAAAAGTCCGGGGAAAAACGGAATAACGGCAGAAAACATTAAGTACGCAGGGGAAGAAGAATATAAGAAATGATCCTAAAGATTTGGAGAAGAGAATGTCTGCCTGAAGATTGGAGAGATGCTATGATTATACCAATTTTAAAAAGGGAGATGTTAAAACAGAAAATAGAGCCTATAGCAGAACTACAGATATGGGAGTTTCAAGTAGGTTTTAGAAAGAGAAGGTCAACAACAGACCAAATCTTTATGGTAAAGGAAATCCTTACTACATACTGTGAATATGAGATTAAAGCAATGATTTTATTCGTGGTCTTCAAAGAAACATATGCTTCTGACAAAAGGAACAAACTAAGTAATTTGGGATACCAACTAAACTGATTAGGATACTGAAAAGACCTTAGAAGATACCAAAAGCGAATAAAAGGTGAATGTTCAGAAGGTTTCTCTATTGACACATGACTGAGTCAAGGAGATCCACTCTCAACGTTTCTTTTTAATGTAGTACTAGAAAAGGTCATAAGAGATCATTTGAACAGAGAAGGACACATACTGTTTAAAAGTCACCAAAAAGTACCTAAGTTATGCAGATGACGCGATCGTAATTGCAAGAGATAGTAATGAATTAGAAAAAGTAAGGAGAAAACTTATGGATCTTCAATAAGAAGTCAAGAGAAAACCTATTAAGGTGGGAAAGGAAGATCTTTAGAAGAATAAGGGGGGGGGAGGGGAAGTAGAAACGAAGGAAGGTTATGCAAGGAGAAATAATGAGAAAATATAAACAATATACCAAAATCCAAAAATAGATGAAGTAAAAGCCAGAAGAGTGTAAGAGTTAAAAAATTGTAGGGAGTAATATTTTATTCAGCTCTTTTCGTAAATCGTATTTATTTATCCTTCGTGAATATAAAGCCAAACGTTGTCGTTAATATTTGCAGACAATTTGCTGTATGTATAAAGGTGCCTCCAGACGTTTGCTAATTGCCGAGTGTCGAAGATTTGTCTTTCGCCGCCGCACTGTCAGTCTAGTATTTGTCATATGGCGAGTAGACGGATAAATATAATATGTGACTTTTGCCGAGCTTCGAATTTTAAACTGCAAATTGGTGAAAAAAAATAAATAGTAAGTTAAAAAAGAATGAGGAGATAGTATAGCTTAAGCTGTTCTGGATTTTTGTATTGGAATGAATTATTTTTTAAATCAAATTTAAAATGCCCTCGATATGATAATAAGAAAAATAATAATATTAACAGGAATAAAATAACCAATGAATACGTATCTACTTACCAGAGTCTCCACCTACATGCGACATAATGCCCGACATAGTAAGTAGTCATGTAGTTTGAAATGTACGAAAAGACCGATATAGAACGAGGAAGGGTGAGCACGCTTACCAACGAGACGAGTGCTGATTCACACTACCCGGAATTCGACGAAAATTCGCTCGCGACTCGGCAAATAGCGAATGTCTCGATTAGAGCTAAACTGTTCCCTTTGGAATCGAACGCTTGAACTCGTTCACGATTCAGACTCTGATATATTTTTCTTGTTTTCGTATTAAAATGTATTAAATAGTTTTTATTTTTGTTAACTAAGTATTTCAAGTATTTAAAAGTCTCTACAATTGCGAAATATCTACTTATAGATTTACTATTGAATTTAATTTCGTCCTTGTTGCAAGTCTCAATTAAGTAGTGTGACACGAAATTTATGTTTCCTGATTCATAAACATATAAACTACATTTAAAACCATGCGATATAAAATCCGATATGGACGACTGGAATCGGAATTGTTGCGTATGACCACCTAATCTCGTTTGCGTCGAATCAGAAACCGCAGACTCGAACTCATGAATCATAAATCGTAGGAATCGAAGCCGACTCTGGTATCGTTCCTATAGAACGGTTCGTTCAGAAACGATGCAGCTCTAGTTTGGATGCATCTTTATGATAAATTGCTTTCTCAAGATTTCAGCTGTATAAGGGTTGATGCCTTATATTTAATAGTAAGATAAATAAGACCAAAAGGTTTTGCAAATGCATTAAACAAGTTTTGGTGCACTATCAACTATCGACACGTTTAAAAATTGCAATATGTTAATACCCCTATATTTTTTTAAAATATTTTAATTAATTTTCACAGGAGATATATTATTGAACAAAAGAAATTACTGTACTAATATTAAAGTCCTTCATAGGAGCGCATACGTTTCTAATGCGGCCATACCAATTTGTGCATCATTCTATCATTACTGTCCATATGTCATCCATAACCAAAAAAATAAAATTGTAAAATGCTTTAATTTGTTACTCAACACCCTAATGCGGGTTAAATCTCGAATACCGTAACAATTTAACTAATGGTCATCAGAAGCGTCCAACAGAAATTGGTGAACTTCTTCTTTATTTAAAAGTTTGGCTTTTTTGGAATATAACAGATAGTTAATTCTTGTAAACCAACTGATACAATCACACTATTTCTTTTTCTACCAGTTTTTGTCACTATATTCTCTATTTCTCGTACTTTGAAGACGATTTTTCTGGAAATAAACTTGAAGCTGCGCTGGTGGCTTTCTTAATAAATGCTAAAGGCACATTCTTTTTCACGGTAGCGCTTCCAAAGCTTACAACAGATTATTGAAGATTTTTTTGTAATCATTTGAATATCTATCTGATATATTTACAAATGAATAACAAATAAAGTATGTAATAATACATGTAACGTCACGGTTTTTACAGGTTCCAAAAGGTGACAGGCTCGTCTGTAAGTTGCTCAATTATTTTCTTTTATATATCCACAAACTGAATTTGTTTGATAAGTTATTATCACTGTTAATAATTAGATGCGAATGTGAGTGATGCCAAGAAACGCCACAGCACTGGGCTACTTTTTCAAGAATTATAAGATGCCGCACTCAAATTTTCCATAGACCTCTTCGTTTTTGGGATACAGGGCGAACTTTAAAAAATTACTACTAGGAATTCTTCTCAAAGAATAGCTAAGATACTGATATCGGTGGAAACACCTAGTGACGCATTTGTAATTTCTCTCTTTTTAAAATGTGACCCAAACATAGGTACAATTTTTTAAATAGAACTTTATATTTTGGAAATTAAATTAAAAAACGTTAAATTTATATTATTTTAAATTTATACATGTTGCGTGGTGAATAGTTGACCATGCATTTTTATATAATTATACAAACTTGGTTCATGAACTCTACCTTAGCTACTTAAAGAAAAATGTATACAAACAGGTGGTTAAACAATTAAGTTAATATGATAAATATATTTTTCATACTATATTGAGCGGATCTTCAGTGCCATAATTAATAATACTATATATATATATATATATATATATATATATATATATATATATATATATAATACTATATACGATGTGTGTTAAGAATAATATTAATTAATATTGAAAAAATGGAAAACCAAAATCACATCTATTTATGCATATTTTATAATGTGGTGACTATTTTCATGATTATTGAAATTTAGGGAAAATTTAAGCAGTCTATAAATATTTTTTCAATATCAAATAATGTCCAACAGTTTTTTAATGACATTGTTGGTGTCTTCTTATTTATTATTTTTTATGTTTCTATTTGTTTATCGTTTGTTTGTTTTGAAATATTATTTAGTTTGAGATATTTTTAAATTAGATAGGTACCGTCAAACGGGGTTAAGTGAATTATATGGGGTTAAGTGAATCACATGGTTACTTTCAGGAATTTTTGCCCATATTGTATTTGGTGGGGCTAAATAACCCATGGTACCAGTTGCTTACGTTTTTTAGTTGACCACCGGATACAATGTGAGGGTGCTCGCGCGTTATTATTTTTTCTCATAAGTATAGGTACGTTTAATTGTTGATGCATGTTATTTTAAAAACCGCGGGACTTATGAATACGCACAACACTCGGTATGATTTTTGAACTTTCGACTATCAGAAGTATGTTTTCACATGTGTTAAGAAAAATATGCCGCATTCAAACGTAATTTTACTTATCAATTAAGCACTTCACCCATTTATATAAAAACTGAGCAAACTACGGGGTAAAATGAATCACAACAAAAAACTAATAAAAACCTCCATTGACACTGAAACAACATATTAGGAGGAATCATTACAAGATGTAAAGTATGAAAATCTTCAACAAGGAGACTACATAATTGCAAAATTTCCCGTGGCCAAACGAGTTCGATTTTACGTTGGAAAAATCGAATCAATTTCTGACGAAGAACTAACACTTAATGTGTTAAGAAAAAATATTTCGTGTATCTGCATATTCTGGATATATCAGACATTGATTCAACACAATTTCACAAAAAGGTGACAACATATATTTGTTATTACTAATAAGGATTTTTCAATTCTTGAATAATTCCGTTTATTACATATTATGAAAGATATATAAGACATATAAAACTGTTTTATTTGTAGCTTTATTTTATAATTTTTTACAATGTGCCAAAGAATGAAGGTTTTATTTGTTACGTTACTTGCATTTTTTTCGATTTTTTTTGTTGATTTTTTTTTTAATGATTTAGATGTTTTTTAAAACTTTTTTATGTAGTTCACTTTACCCATAATTATTCAAAAGTGAAAAATACATGTAATTCACATATGTGATAAAGCGAATCACATTTTCACCAAAAAAAAAAAAACAAAAAAACTTATCTACCTGTGACAGTTACAAATGTGGAATAAGGTGTATAAAGGATGAATAAACATTCACTAATTTTTTTTAAATTTATATCTAAAACGTTTAAAAGATATTAAGGAAAAACTCAAAATATTGATTCATTATACTCTGTTTAAAGGTACTTAATTGGCTAATATATCCAATTATCTTGTATTTTTTCTTTAATTAATTTATGGATCAATTTTGTTTAATCATATAAAAATGTATAACCAACTATTCACTACGCAACATCAGTTTTATGAATTTATCGTTTTTTAATGATGTCGATAATATATGTAAAGTAACAACTGTTATATGCCTATCATTATGAAAGAAAAAAATAATGCAATGGAACTGCATAAAAATATACAGGGTGTTCCATTTACAAAAAATTATATTTCGATTTCTCAGCTATTCTTAGTTACCTAGAAATAATCTCTTACATTTTTTTTTAATTTCACCATTTTTCTCAAAAACGAATGAAAATTCTGATTACGGTATCTTAAGTTTCTTGAAAAAGTAGTTAAGTGTTGTGAAAATAGCATCTTTCTATCTCTCGTAATTTCCTAGATACAATTACAACAAAATTAGAATACCCTATACACAGTTGAGGTAAAATAGTGCCCGAATAGTGTAGTGAATGTGTCAAATTCGCCAATAGTATTCTGCATCAGATTTCTTAGGAGGCGTAGGAGAATAAATAATCACGCTGTATGCATATTTCGCTGGTGAAATATTGTATAACTAATTACCCTTCTGTTTTTGTAATTTGTTTACACTAATTTGCATAAAAATTATCCATTTTAATGCAAAACCCAAAATTAATCACGTTACGTCATATGTAGGAACAAACTAATTAAAATTATGTATGAACTTGAAAAAGTAAAAGTAGTTTATTCTGCGAGTAGGAAAGTAATCCTTACATAAAACATGTTTGAAAAATTAACACTTCACTTCGTGCCAAGTAAATTTATTTGTGTGCAATTTACTTTTACTATTTTTCCACGCTCTTTAAAAAGAAGGTAGATGTTCAGTAGATTGCATATTTGAAGTAATATATTTTCATGTGAACCATAAAGGTAAAGTAAAATATCTGCTCACATTTGCAGTTATTACAATGTTGTTGTAGATAAATATTACAAATCATCCAGTAGCGACTACAGAGTGAAATATGAATAATTCAGTATTGCGCAACAAACATTTAGTCACAGATAAATTAGCTAAAATTTAGTAAATTAATCGGTAACTACGCAGATTCGTTGCTTTTCAAAGATCAAAGCTATACTTTTGTAGTAAAGAATGAGTAAGAATTTAATTTAATCATGTTTCTGTAATACAGTATTAGGAAAGAAATGTTAACACATTGCAGTAGAATACCCCACAACAATTCAGAACTAAAATTTTGAAGTAATGAATTTCATTTCCAGTAGGTACACAAGCATAGTTGCAAAACCATAAATATGTCGCTGCAAAATGCTTACACCTAGTTCCATTATGTCAGCCATAGAAGAGAAAATCTGATTTGAGATCATTTCATTTTGAAAAGCTAATTAGAGAATATATATTATAGTATTAGAGTAGGTAGGTAACTGTAATTATTATTTTTTTCTATAGCTATTAAAGTTGTGTGTCATCTACTAAAAATTGTAGATAAAGTAGTACCAAAGTTTAGAGAAAAAACTAGAGAGTTCTGTAAACTTTGGTAGTACTTTAACTGCAAGAGTATAGATATAATAATAAATACTTTACTGCTAAGAATAGATAAAGATCTTTATTTTTTAAGTACTTATAGCCACTAATTTACATCATTACCTTGTATTTAGTTTATAGGGCGTCCGGAAATTATGCGTCAAGACTTCAGGAGGTGATTCCTCACAAAAAATTAGGATCATAAAGTCCTATAACAATTTTTCGAAAACTCAATATTAACGGATATGCAGGGTGTTAAAGTTAAAATTTTATTTTCAATATTTGTAAATAACTACTTATGAAATCCAAATATTTACATAAAATTTGTAAATCAGGGTTTTTTGCTGCTAGTCACTAGTAGAGGGCGCTACTTGTGGCACATGTTTCTTTTAAATGACAGAACTTTATCTTAATGTATCCATCTGACTATTGAAACAATCGATTCTCCTACCTGTTTTATTAGAAAAAGGTATACCTTGTTTTGGTTTCAGGTAAAGTGCCTTTTCTGTTGAAAATACAGCAAAATATTACTTGAAAAAGTTGTTCAGAATGATGATGAAACCATTTTTCAATAAAGCACAAAGATTTTATCAAAGCAGGCCGATTTTTTAAATAATTTTGCACATCTCCATAATTTACCGTTCTGAACAACTTTTTCAAGTAAAATTTTGCTGTATTTTCAGTAGAAAAGGCACTTTAACCTGAAACCAAAACAGTTTTTACTCGGTGCAATGAATATTTCAAATAAGATTATTTCGAAAACTGTAAACTGAAACTAAAACTTAACGACTTCAAAAAGGTATACCTTTTTCAGATATAACATGTAGGAGAATCGATCGTTTTAATGGTCAGATAGATACACTAAGTAGTAAAAAAGTTCTGTCATTTGAAAGAAACATGATGTGCTATAAGTGACGTCCTCTACTAGTGACGTCAAAATTAGAAACATATTTGAATTTCTCCTCCGCGAAAACCCCCGATTTACACATTTTATGTAAATAATTGGATATCTTATTTACAGATCTCGAATATAAAATTTTAACTTTATCACCCTGTATCTTCGTTAATACTGAGTTTTTGAAAAATTGTTGTAGGACTTGACCCTAATTTCTTGTGAGGACACCTCCTGAAGTCATGACGAACAATTTCCGGACACCCTGTATAGTAGAGACATTGCTCAAAATGTGCTCTATCATTATGTAGCCTCTATGGTGTAGCAAGTCTTGTAATGATGGTAGGCTCTGTGACATAAGTTTTTGTCTTTAAATGACCCCACAGAAATTTTTTTTTAACCAAAATAGATCTAGTAAACGTGCGAGCCATTCAGATTCTATTCGATCCCATCCATTCTTCAAATGCTTCGTGGAATTAATGGTGTTTTCAGACAGATCAAAATACATATCTCCGGTAAAATTTCCAGGTAATAAAAATTGGACCAACAACGATGTCAAGATATTTTAATAGCAGTTATGCCACAGCCTGATTCTTCATTGTACATAAGTACAACCTTATTACTGCAAAACTGCTCCATAACGATGGAGACTATTTTGAGCTATCTCTCTATTACTTACATGTAGGTGGTTGTTGGTCATTTTCACTATTTAATAAAGTACATTTAAAACTAAGTGAATTTGATGATTTGAACGTTCACTTTTGATTTATTGATCATCGATCAACCAAAATTAAAAATCTAATGGCATTGAAAAATAATCAATACACAATACCACTTCTCATTTAAGAATTTAAAGGTGAAGGTCACCACATAGGTGTAGACATTTCGGGAATTACTTCCATAAAATAAGTCCCCCTTAAAACAAAAGTTAACAGTTTAGAGTTTTGTTAGTACACACTGTATCTGTTTAAATAATTCAACTACATCGGAATACGACCGATTAAAAATACTGACCACACTCAATATAATGATTCCCTCAATTTATTTTCCTCGATGATTGTTAAATTGAATAAAAATTTTTGTAAAAATGCTAAAGCCATAATTGAAAATTTTCCAAAATTAAAAATGTGCTTTAATAAAATAGGTATCTACCTTTAGGGTAAATTTGGAAAAAGTTTTAGATAGTTATGTAAATTGCACATCGGTCCTAGCTTTTCAGGTTTTTCAGTTATTTTGAAAAAAAAAGTGTGGCATTTTCGAAAATCGTCTGTATCTTTTTTATTTCGAGGAATTTCACTGTATATTTAGATTTTCATTGTGGCATTTCGGTTCCGAGAAACCATCGTCAACTTTCTTGTTTTTTAGGGGCGGTGAAACCGAAACGGCGATAAAAGTCAGTGAAATTGCTAGAATTTGACAGTTGAATTTTTCTGGGCCGCATACAATTGACATTGGCATTTTTGATTTATTCATATAGATACCACGTGATTCAGTTAATGCAATAACCAAAAGCAAATTAAATAATTAGAATAATCATGATTAAAGCCAACATGCATATAATTTAAAAAAAAAATGGTAAAACCTAATTAAAACTTTTGCACCAAGGCGATGAGTTTGAGATAAGAGACGGATAGTTGGCAATCGCACTCGTACTTGCATAAATAGGTTTTTCCCCATTGCCTCGAGTTGAAGGAAATAGTATGAATAAAACAGCGCCAATTCGCTGAATACAGGTTCTCATGCTGTTCAAAGTTAATAGCTATGGTGTGAGTGGTGTCCTGTTTCGTTTTTCTAGTCTTTTTATAATCACTGTCTATGACTGCATTGGATTGCTGTAGAATTGCGATACGAGTAATGCGTTAGATACACGAGCTTAGTACTAACACTTAGTACGAGTCAGTTACACTAAGCACTAAGCGCTTTAATGGTGAGAGTAGAAATTCACACTAATTGGAAGTGTGTATCCGGTACCGTTAGTAGTGAGTGTGCAGAGTTATCAATTCGTCCTAAGCAGTGTAAGTGGGAGTAGTGTGATACCTATTTATTATTATGCATTGTTTAGACGAGATTAGTGCTAATCAACAGTATTAACCACTCGCACTTATATCGTGACGTGTAAATTCACAGTAGTGATACTAAACGTTAGTAAACCAGAGTTAATAGAGGCACATTCTATTTTACTAACGACAAGTATGCATCGCACTACTTGCGGCGATTAGTGATTAGTGACAAGTGACAAGCTACAACGAATTAATTATCTTTGCACACTAACTAGAGTCAACTTCTACCTTCAACATAAATGTACTTAGTGCTCAGTTTAACTGATTAATACTAATAATTTGGTACTAAACTCTTATAAACAATGCATTAAGTAAAAAATCCGCTTCTATTCCATTCCCATTATTACTAACGATTAATAGTAATACTTCAGGTTTACACATCACAATATAAGTACAAGTGGTTAATACTAATGATTAGCTCTAAGTACGTGTATGTCTTACGTATAAACCCAAAGTATTGGTACTAATCGTTAGTGAGAATGCAAGTGAGAGTGAATAGAAGCGGATTCTATTTTACTTATGACAAGTACGTATCCCACTACTTCCAGTTTTCACTTATATTGTGTGAACGGTCAGCTCGGCTATGGATTAGTGATTTAGTGACAAGTTACGATGAATTGATATCTGCACATAAACCACTAAAGGTACCGGGCTCACACTTCACAATAAACTATAATATAATCATGCGCTTTCTTTTAATACACACAATAAGGAAGTGGACATGTATCAAGCCGTTGAAAGGGACGGCGTATTCGGCTTAGATAATGAACATATTACAGATGATTTTCTGGTAACTATGATACTACTTAGATTTCGTCAGATCGTATGCGAATTCTGGACGGTTGACATTTTGATATTAGAATATATGTTCTAATGATACTTACCTTTCTGCTATAATAGGCCATTTAAGGTATGGTATGGCTTCTTCTTCTTTACCTAGTATGATATAGTTTCTTACCTAGTTACGCTATAGTCAGATCAGACCCAAGTTAATGCAAAAATTCCTTGAATGCCTGGATGAAAAGTCGACCTCCTCGTCCTCTACAGATATCAAACATTGTTCTTGATATGTATTATTTGGTTTATCGTCAGCTAGCATACATTCTGCGATTGCGACACCGTACTCTAGGGCTGCTGCTTGAAATACTTCAGGATGCGGTTTTAAAAAGTTAAAACATAAAACAACCTCTTAAGAAACAAGCTATAGCTCCTGATGCAAAAAATTAAATCAGTCTCCGTAAAAATCTAGCATTTAGGTTTGAGAGGGAAGAGGGGAGGGTAATGGAGACATCTTGTAAAATGTGAACTAAATTTTGTAATCAGGTAAAATTTTAGAATTAGATTATCTTTTTATTATAAAAAATAAATAACACGATCAATCGAGCTTTCTCATTTTGTTAATAAATATTATATGTCATTATATATTCCATTATATTATATTGTTGTCATTTGACGAAATGAGGGAAAAGAAGGCTATTACTCTATTACTCCGACTCCCCTTGATTGTGCCTATGTTGAATATCTCTTTTAAGAAAAATGTTGTTAAACAAAAGTATAATTTTTGGAAATAGTATGGAATGACATTATTATAAGTTTAATTAAATTAATATTTTTTTTTTGCTATATATACGTCTTGAATGATTGATTTTGAGATATAGGGTGTTGAAATTGTATAAAATAATTGGATGTTCTTTTATATATCCGGAATCCAGTACTCGATACAAATTATATTTGGTGCTACAAGCTCTAAAATTCCAACCAGTGGCTTACAAAACTGGAAAGTGGAAAGTCTTTTAATGTTCTCAAGTTATTCAACTTATTTCGACAGCACCTATGAGGTTGTTGCTTGGTAAATGTAGATTTCACATAATTTTGATTTAAAATTGCAAATATGGACTCTAAAATAAAATGCATCAGCAGCTCTGTCTTGCAAAATTATAAGTCAGCTACAAGAAAATTTTACTGATAGTTAATAATTCGAGAAAAACGATCCTTGCACAGTAAAAATTGTATGAATCAAAACTCATTTTAATAAAATAAATTAGATTATCAACACAATTTTTGGTTAAAGAGCTGATTTGTGAAATAATCAACGGAATATATTGATAATATATCTCAATTTTGTTTTTGTAATAATACCTACACCGTATTCTAAACTAATTCAAAAGTTATTCAATGCTACCATAAAACATTTATTTAGCTAATAAATGAATGAGTAAACATTACCCAAGTAACAATTTCCGACTCATTTTGGGAAAAGTGTCGACGCTATTAGACCATTATAAGCGGTAAATGTAACCAAAATGGTGATTAAAATGTGTACTAAATATGGTCTAAAATTTGTCCAATAGCGAGAATATACCTAAAATTTTTCAAAAATGTGTCTAGATTGTACCTTTCGTTTCCAATATGTATCTAAAATTGAACCTTGAAGTGGCCACAATATGTCTATTTTGCTCCTAACTTGGCCAAAATATGTGTCGATAATGTGTCCAAAAGTTATTTTACATGTGCCTCGTATGTGGTCATGTTGTTTCCAAAATGTGTTCGTTATTGTACTCTAATGAGTACAAATTTGACACATGGTGTTCTCAATTTTACCGAAATTATTATTTTCTATTCATTCTGTACCAAAATAAATCCTAATAGACACAAATCATATTTCTTCCCGATACATTATGGATAATCATGAACACAGACTTGAAGGCAATCATCTCCTAGAAAACAATGGGATTTTAATTTATCTTGAGCATTTTTCTATTTCTCGAGTAGGTACAGAATTAAAGTTTACCGATAATAGTTGATATGGTATTTTTCAAAATTAAACAGGCCTTAAAAATACCAAGTAATTATAATTAGTCGATGTCTTTTTCTTTTTTCAATAAAAAATATATTTTTGTAATTCTCAAAAAAACCAAAAATCAATGATATTTTATTATTTAAGACATCATATTTAGTACAGTTGTGACTTAAATAGTTCTTAAAAGCTTTAATTTAAAATAATATTTTATAGGCCGCCATTTTTGCCAAGTGCATTCACGTTGAAGTACTTGTTGAAATATGGCGTAGGTGGTGTCCGAATAGGTCCATGTTTCCGTAATATGAATAAAATTTGCCCCCAAATTGTCCATCCCAACACATTTGAAAATAGAAGAAACAATTTAGGTTAATTTTTTACATATAGACCAAAAATTCACTGAAATATCGCCAATTACAATGTTTTTCTTTTTATTATTTAATAGAAATGGTGCACTTGCTCTTGGTTTTATAAATTCACTCAATTTCCTCTGAGTAATGTCTATTTCTTTTTTCACAAGTCCATAGTAAGTGCTAGTGTGCTTTTTATTTTAATCATATTGTAACTGTAAAACTAACACTATCACAGATCAACGTTTATCATAATAATATGCGCCATGTCAAGTAGAGAAACACGGACGAACTAAACACATTATAGAAACAAAATGGAAATTATGTGTGCAAAATGTTTTTACATAGATGCCTGTACGACACATGGTAGAAACAATAAAGAAACTTTACGTTTAAAATGTACCCAATTGAAAATTATTGTGTCTACTCAACTCATTTCAGTAACAAAATAGAAACATCTTGTTAACAAACAAATCAGACAAACTTGAGTCTATTTAGTGTCGACCCGTCTGTGTCTAAATATATTTGAAGAGTCCAAACTGACACAACATAGATACATTTTATACACATGTGTTTAAAATGTTGCTATTTAGACACGCATATCCTTTTGATACAATAAGTTCGAAATGTGTCAACACAAACTTGAAAATTTTGGACACAATATGAACGGCGGCAGAAGTGCTCCAAAAAGAGTCGACACGATTCAGGCACAAGAAAATTGTGCCCGAGTTTTGCCATAAATTGCTGCTTGGATTACACAATATGTGAATTCATATTGACAATCACTTGTGTTGAGAGAGATAAGAGAAAATGCAATTTTGTTTTTCAGTTTCTACATCCTGCATCTCTAAAATGAAGCCATTCCAGACCAATGTTTATAAAGCACAAAGTAAAAAACCTATTATTTTAATGGAATCTATCTGTCCTCGAAGTTTCATGCATAAAATTTAGACCATCCTGAATTTTATGTGTTGTATTTAAATAAATATAAATACTAACGCAAGTCAAGTTTCCAGTTCATTGCTACTCTTCCCTATAGCGATCAAGCAATAATGTGTTAATGAGAAGAAAAATAAAGTGACGCCACTGCACAAATAATCTGAGCATTAATTTGGAAACCAGAGAAAACATAAAACTTTTAAAACATTAAAGTTTTAAAATAAGAAAAACAAATTTCTTGATAATTTGAATATGTGGCTGAAGAAGTAAATCTTACGCTACAAGATGTTTTTATCGTGCAGTCTTTTCTCGAGTTCCGCGAGGGAGAAGCGAGGGTAAAAACCCTGTGCATGTAGATTAAAATCCGCCGCAACGAGCCACCAAGTTAAATATCGCTGCAGCTCCCCCACCCCCGCATATAAATCTCTGGCAGGTCCCACTCCGGCCACGATAATATTTAACTAAATTCTTGCTCCATATAACTTGCCAACCTGAATATTTCCCGCTGTCTAAAATCTTTTCATAACACGATTTAAGAGCCTCGCATTTCCTAGTTCATCGTATAATTAGATTCTTTTAAAACGGTTACGTTAATTGACTTTCACTGAAGCGTGATGATCAACAAAAATAATACATAAAACACGTCACATTAAAATACCTTATTTCATATAAAGTATATGTAGATATATTATTGGTAATCTTTGGTCGTATTGCCGGCAAATGATGATAATCAAATTAATATTTCGTTGCTTGGCTGAAATTTTTTATCATTTCAAAGATTGCCTGTTTAACTCTCGTGAAACAAAGTAAACGGTTAAGTCATTTACTCATTTGTTGAAAAGTCATGAAATGTTTAATATTATCTGTAGAAATGCAAATTTTTGGTAGAAAATATATAATCAAGTAGACAATATATTTTTATTTTGGTAAAATATTAATTCCGTTCATTTGGAACAATACCAGAGAAATCATAAAATATATAGAATGCCAAAAGAGATACCGAAAATAGTCAACCTACGGAGAAAACGCGAGTAACTTAACTTTTGTGGGTTGGCTGTATTGACGGGGTAGCTTCACATTATTGGGCGGGAAATTCAAAATATGAACGTTTTACGTACAATTCGTAGAAAGATATATTTTCTATGGTCCAATTAAAAACATTCCATTTTGGTTTCAATTGCACGTTGGGATTAAAATGCAGTATAACCAACAGCTTACATAAAGTTTTTCCCAGATGGCTGCTTTACTCTCCTCCTACTCGCTCCTACAACGTTTGATTGTTTTTCAGTGCCTAATGTAAAGGCTTCTGGCGTTCTATATATTTTATGATTACTATGACCAATATAAAATCATGCACTAAATGGTAATTAGATTTAACCAATAAAATCTAAAATCTATTTTCCGTCTTCAGTTGATTATGTAATTTAGCAAAGATATTCTATAAAATTTTTCAATTTGAGCCCTCGTTGACGAGACAAGGGCTTCTAAAAAATTTTAAAAAATTCGGTTTTAATTTTTTTTGCTTGAAAACGGTTAAACTTATAAATCTGAAAATCGGTGACTACATTTAGTTAATTAAGTGGCACTATTGTGTACGATTTTTATTTTTACCAAATGTCTACAAGGGTGGCAACCACCAAGCTCTGTTGTTTTTTAATTTGAACATTTCTCGAAAAAAATACAGTAAATATAACAATCAATTTACAAAATTTTTTCCCTCTTAGTATTTTTATGCAAATACACGCGTTTTCTTTTAAAAAAATAAAATCCACATACGTGTGGGTGTGGAATATGCAAGTAAAATAATTCATATGAAATGTAGTAGGCAAGTAGGGTACAAGAAAAATCTGTCAAACGTTGTAACGTGTAATTGTTCAATCGATTACTTTGCTTGACGAGAATTAAACAGGTAATGCTGAAATAACAAAATCTTAACGTTAAAACTAGTCATTATTGCAATAAAACGAAAAGTTTTTTAGAAACGATATTGGACTTAAAACCACGACTTTCCGAAATATCGAATGACATAAAAATCCTAAAACTCACAGTGATATGAGCCTCTGTATTTTCGCCATTGGTTAACGTATTGTCATATAACGAATTTTTACTATAATTAAATAAATAAGTAGGGCAAACTTCATCAGTTTATGTCATCCTCGATATATTTTAGAGTGAGAGAGTTTATTGTGAGTGATGCCTGAATTTCTTATCATATTGGTAAAGAAAAAATATATATTTAAACAAACAGTCATCAACTTATTCATTTATTTGTTTAATTTTAAAATCTGTTTGCAGATGGCAAAATACCCAAATAAACAGAGAAAAACTAAAATATATCCAATAAGTTGTCACCTAACAGTGACACGTGCAACTGAAGTATCACCGGTGAATAATCACGTTATATTCTGCCAAAATGACACGATTTTGTAACTGTGTGGGACGCTCAAGTAAAACAACATAACTTTTTAATATATGAGTGGTATATTTAAAGTGGGTATTAGATATTGCGATAAAATGAAAATTTAGTACCTACACGGAAAAACATCTAATCTGCATGTAAGTATAATAATATACTTAAAATTTTAAACCTCATTCAAGTGTATATGTATGAACACGTTAATAAAATATATTTGATATAAATATTTACATATTCTTCGAAGCATTCTTATACTTAATTTAACAGTTTTCTTTCTTAAATTTACACTAAATTTAAAATTTATTTTATTCATATTTTATTAAAATATGAATAAAATTTTATTAATTATAGGATAGGTTATTCTTCCTTAAATTATAGGCTTATAGATTTGAACGAATTAAAATATTAATATTTTGCAGTAAATGTCACTTGTGGTTTTATTAAAATATGAATAAAATTTTATTAATTATAGGATAGGTTATTCTTCCTTAAATTATAGGCTTATAGATTTGAACGAATTAAAATATTAATATTTTGCAGTAAATGTCACTTGTGGTGATCGTTACCAAAACTATAGAGACATAATTGTAGCATTATTTAATACAAATTGTATTAAAGTCATGTATACAAGTGGACTACCAGGTTCAGCATCTGATCACAAGATGTAGTTACGTGTTGCATAAGGTCTACTCAAGTTCCTATCTACCCGATAAGTCGTCATCTGCGTCGCCCTCTATGGCAGACCGAAGAGAGCTTACAAGCTCAAAGCGATACATGACTAGTGTATCACTAATGAGTTACTTCGACAGTTTGCTATACATTTCTTTCCTTATATAAGGTGAGGTAGAGTAAGAACTACTCTAGAAAGGAATGCAATATAGCAATAATATTGAAATACTAATTATGTACTTCAGTTTTATTTTGCTTTATTTAAAATTATATTCATATTATTTCAGATATCAAGTTACTTAAAACTAAAAAATAAAGAAACCATAACTTTATTTTGAGAATAATAATTGTTGACTCAAGTAACTGATATTATCTAAATGAAACAAAACAATTCTTTAAACAAAGTAACTTTATCTCATATTACGTATAGTAGTTTTCTTGGTTTCAATAAAGTATCACTTCAGGAATAGTGAAACAGCTAGCGTACTTTCCGTGTATTTTGAATTTAATTACCTAACATATTTGAGTATAAGTTTGTGCACATACCTATTATATTAACTGTTCAAAAAAAACTTAAAACAGCCTTAACGAATGAAATGTATAAAGCCAGTGGTTTTAAAATAAGATACATATTATAATATTAGTTAACAACCAAATCTCTCCCGTAACAATGCGATGTCTTGTTGAAACCAAAAGGTTTCCATTCTAGGCCACACATATTTTATTATCATTATTGGATTATTTATCACCAGTAACAGGTCACAACGCAGTTTACTAATTCACACGCGCCGTGAAGTCCTGGAATTTGGCACAACTAACTGTAAACATATTCCAAATATCATACCAATATCCAGTATCACTGTAAAAATGGTCACTTGGCATAGACAGAGAAAACCTTTATTATTGGAACACCCTATACTATGAACTGCCACTAACAATTTTAGAATTTCAACAACACTCAGTCGTTTGGAAATCTCTAAGAAAAATGATTATTGTATAATTGCAACTGATATAAAGTATGATTGGCAAGAGTACCTACGCATGCAACTTGTTTACGCATCTCACATGCAATTTTAAGAAGTATAATTACGGCAAATATGACAAATAATAAATTGATATTTTTTCTGGCAGAGTTGATTCTTAAGTCGTTAAAAATATGTTTTTGTGTAACTAAACAATTATTCAGTTTGTAAATAGTAGAGTATTGTTGAACAATGGGTGCGTCTAAAGTGCAACGTGAGGTTTAATACAAATCAATACAAATTTCAGAGTTATAATAACATTTTTGACAATTAAACATCACTTTTTCGTTGTATCTAATACAGTACAATAATCTTAAACTGGTCTAATAATAGACATTTGGAAATATCAAACAATCATTTTATGATTTCCAACAATGAAAAGTAAAGTTAAGTCGTGTTTGTTTTGGTCTTATATTATCATCATTATCCCGTTGTAGTCATCATTATCATTTCCGTTAGCATCATGCAAATAGTGGTCCAATTTTGTTAAACACTATATATTTGTCTGAATTGTTGAACGGCGTTTTTTAAAGTATAGTTGTACAACATAAACATGTTTTTTTATATTTAAAATCTCTTTTTTCATTCCAAAAATATATACATATTCTCTATGTGCTTTAATTAATTACTAAGCTGTAGGAGGTTACAACTAGTAATTTATACATTTAATAAATAAAATGTCATGGAGAAATACTAACTATAGATACATTTTTTAAGCGTTTTTAAATATTCGGAAGCTACAACCTTCATATTTACCATTTTATCTTAAAGTGGCAATGAATTATCATGTATTTTGATTATTACTTCTCATAGAAAAGTAGCTCATACAAAAGTTACAGTAATTTTTCAGAATAATTTAATTACGTTTAAAATGAAAATCTGTCAATTGTTTCTAAATTCTTATTTTAGAATCACTATACCCTCATTAATTCTATATAAAAATTAGGATTTGTAACTTGCTGTATTTGGTTGGATCAAATATACATGTATCTATACAGGGTCAATTAAGTAAAAAAAAAATAACCACGTGCTCGGGAAGGATTAAAAGACAATAAAAAATGTATTTCGACGTCTATGACAATCATCGTCCGAGATGGTTTAGATCTGTCAACTACCACGCGGTTGTTTTTTATAGCGTTGTCAAATATAGACACGACAAAAATAAATATTATTATTAATAATAATACCCAAGTAACTATTAGATAACAGTTAATCCTGTTAGCTGCAATATTTTGCATTCGTTCATCGTTCCTTCGTTGCACACTGCCAAAACTACATTTTCACTCATTACAGGTCAATCAGAATTATCCACTAACAGAACACACAGTCCGTGTTAAATAAAATGCCTATTTACTCCAAGAAAATTAAAATTTAATGTAAGAAATACCTCCTAATAGAAAACTCGGAATGCACCCGCGGCAGTCATTAAATATAAAATCTTGTACGATTTCTGTAGGTCCTTTGGACCCTTGACTCTATAAGAACAAACAGCACATAATATAGGACGAACCATATATAGAGAAATATCGATACTCGATGTAAATTCTTTTACTTAATTACTATAAAACGTTTAAAACTAAAAATTAGTCACTAAAACTGGACCATAACCTAGATTTTTGCATTGCCAGTTGCATACTCTCCAATACCAAAGAAAACTGGTCAAAGGCATTTATACAGAACAGTGTAAACATCTCGGGATGTTATAGTTTAAAACAGTAGTAGTCAATTACTGTTAATATTGTTGCTATTATTAGTATTAACATAATTTAATTCCCCAACAACACAAGAAATTAAAAAATTTATTGGCCTGAAGTACACCTTACACTAGTGGCCTACAGATGGCGACTGCATCAGATTATGTCAAAAATAAAATATCGCATACGGTGATTCGTTTGAAATAATTTTCCAGTCGCAAATTTAATTCTTCTCGAATTTTTTATGTATTTACAAACATGTCGAATGCAAATGCCGAGATGATGAAGGTACTGATTTATGGGAAGTATAATTAGTGTATATTATCGTGTGGCAGCGAAATACCAAATACGTTTTCCATAGTAGACAAAATATTATGCCAAATCCTCTTTGAACCCCCAGGTTTGAAGGTCCCCAGCAAACACTCAGCAAGTATAAAAAATCTTTGTAATGACAAGTTTTAATGTAAACAAGTAAGAAAACCGAAAATAATTCAACATTTTTTAAATCTCTCCAAATATTAATTTAGGAAATAAATATCAGTAAGGTAGGTGCTATCTCCCTGTGCTACCATATCGTATTTCTCATTAGGTAAATCATCTACATTTCCAAAATACAATTTTTTCTATTAAAGCGGCGTAAATCGATATACGTAATACGGTGCCCTGTCACTGCCTTTGCCTAGCGGAATATATCTATCCTAACGATTGACAGAAGACCAGAGTCGGCGATAAATAGTGGTTTAACATGGTTTCGCAGAACATTTTTTTTGCTTTATAAATAAATTTGGAAATCTTTTGCTCAGCGATTTCGTTAACTCTTATTTTTCTCTAGCCCCTCTTAATATATTTGTACTTAGTCATAGTTAACCCTATAATACTGATTAAATTTTGATGGTAAAAATAGTTTAAAATCAATATAATGTGTTTATCTTAAAATTTCCTCTCAACATTAATGCATTAAACCTTCAACTCATTAAGTTATTAAGAACAGAAAGTTATTGTATATGTAATTCCATATGTTATACTAATAATGGGCGATGCTCCTGCACATTGCAAAATTAATTAAACTTATTACAGTTTATTGGAATATTTAGACACATTTAATAATAATACAAGTCCAATGTAACCTGTGTCTACAATAAGTATATTAAACAAACTTCACAAAAATTAATATTTTTATTAAGAGCTGAAATTTACGAAATTGAAAATTTCTACAGTTAGTAGCTTCTAGGAAGTATTATTTGAAACATTAAATGTCCGATTTGAACAGTGCGGTCAGATAAAGGGGACATAATAATGTTGAGTGTGAAGTAAGGGACCCCACAAGAACGGCCATCTAGATTGTAGATGCTAATAGAATGACCGCTGGCCAAGCACGACCCTCGCTCCGTGTAGACATACAAGCAAGCGGAAGCAAAAACGAGCAAAATGGATATATTTCCTTTTTGTTCGTCCCCGACTTATATATTATAGTAGATAGGTTCCCTGATATCGTAACTAATTGAGAGCCGTGAATTGAATCAGACAATTAGCGATAAAACATTAATTTACGGCCACTCCTTTTGTTTTGATAAAAGTCGAACGATCTAAATCAAGTCCTCTGCTGAAGCGGGAGGAAATATTTCATTTACACACTTTGCTGTAGAAACTGGTAAAGTAAAGTGATAGCAAAATATCTTATTTGATTAAGCAATTTGAATCAGATTTTATATATCTAGAGTATCGCTAATCGATATTTTCTTTAAAAGTTAATTTTTACTCATAACTATGTTTATGATAATTATGTCATCACATGAACATTAAAGCAAAGCAACTGAAATATTTCTTATAATTTTATATTTCTGCCTTAACTATATTATTTCGGTATATACAGGGTGTCCCAAAATAGAAGGCCATACCATTAACCACATATTCTTAATAACAAAAATAATGCGACTTTCCTTATGCCATTTTTTATTTGGACGTCCCTGTTTCAATATACAGTGTGTTAAAGTTGCATTTTAAAAAACTATTTTTGTTAATAATTCCATTGTTTTTTAAGACACATATTTGAAATTTTGCACGTACTTTTATCTTATTCTGGCATACTTATCATGTAATTTTGGTGAAAAAAATCGAACGGCGAATGGAGGTAACTGAGGGATGCAGTACCCTTTATCCCCTCCAATTATTTCTAAGTACGCCTATGCAGCTTTCATTCAATCAAACGTATAATTTTCTTCTGATAATTTTATCTCTTTTGTAATTTTTTGTTTAAATGCTCCGTTTGGGAGAAAAACGGCAATTTGTAGTGCCCATAATTCTTTAATTCACAATCATTTTCAAATGAAACTGAAATTTTGTGGGTATACCTATCTTTACAGTACCTTGGCAACTTAGCAAATCGTAGGTAATACTTACTGAATGAATATTTGCTAATTCAAACAAAATGGATAATTCTAAATTTTATAAAATGAGGAATACTTATGAATTGAAAAAATAATATGGCATTAAAATCTGTAATACAGTTCTCTTATCAACCAAAGAATAATAGTCTCATTTAATAATAATAATCATGAACGATCAACATAATAACTTTTTACCTAATAACATTAAATAAAGTAATTAATTAATTACTACTAATTTAATAAATGTTCTACTTGCCCACGCTACTCATTAACACATGTACGTGCCTTTTTAGTAGCGAAAACCTTATCTTTGAAAAGATATTGTCCTTTTGCCTAAATTCATCTGTTGTCATTACTATTCTCTCTCTGAGATGGTTAACGTCGTTTATTTCTGCAGCATAAACCATATCTTTGATAGCACCCCAGAAAAAAAACCAATGAATTAAGGTCAGGAGATCGTGGTGGCCATTGAATAGGTGCGTCTTGTCCTCGACCAATCCAACGATTGGGAAATAGATGGGTATTTAAATTCTGCCGGACGTTTCTACCATAATGGGGTGGAGCAACATCAAGCTGCATCCACATACCGTCCCGTACAACAGGTAAATCATGTCAAACATCTCGGAATTCATTTTGCAGAAAATTTTAAAATTATGCTGAAAGTATATTATATTGTATGAAAAGGGGACCCAACAGAATATTATCCACTATTCCCGTCCAGACATTAACCCTGAATGTGAATTGGTGGTGTTCTACAATGGTTGCATGGGGATTCAAATCCGTCCATACGTGGCTGTTCTTCTACCAGTGCTAAGATTTGTTCCTCTTATTAAGGGCTTAATTTTATATGTAGGCCGTAAATTCCGAACTTCTGATCCATAAACTTTCCGGTTTCACGGAGATGTCGTTCCAAATTTAAGAAAATCTTATAATGTGATCTGTTGGGATAAGGGAGCTCACTATTTTTTCCTGCCATTCATCGGCCGCTAAGACATTTGTAACTCATCAATACATGTCGTTTTTCTCCAAAACGGAGCATTTAAAGAAAAAACAAAAGAAATATAATGTTCAGAAGAAAATGCTACGGTTGATATTTCAAGAACAAGCTGCATAGGCGTACTTAGAAATAATTGGAGGAAATAAAGGGTACTGCAACCCTCAGTTACCACCATACGCCCTTCGATTTGTTAAACCAAAATTGTTTTAAACCAAAAGTGTGTATCTTACAAACAATGGGATTATTAACAAAAATAGCTTTTTAAAATGTAACTTTAACACCCTGTATATTGAAATAGGGACGCCCAAACAAATAATGACATAAGGAAAGTCGCATTATTTTTGTTCAAAGAATATGTAGTTAATGGTATGGCCTTCTATTTTGGGACACCACTACAAAATAAGTTGTAAGTACTGATTTAATTTTGATCCTAAAAATAGTTTTAAAATCAATATTCCTATGATTATCTTAAAATTCTTTCCCAAAATTAATGCATTAAACTTTCAATTTATTATAAGCTTTAAATATGTAATTCCTCACCGGATGTTATGCTAAAAATGGGCGATGCTCCTGCACATTGCAAAAATAAATTAAACATATTAGGACTAGTAGCAGAGAATACTGGATAATATTTTAATTTAAATTAAGGTTTCATCAATTAAAATGTTAAATATCTACCAAATTATAACAAATACTGCTGATAGTTGTGAAAAAATGAACGCTAATCAGGACTAGAACCCAAAAATATTAGGGATTTACAAAAATTCACCCTGAGGATGTACAGGGTGTCTCTAAAATGCATGTACCAGCGAGCCACTATTGATTCTTAAGTATAAGATACCACGATTTATGTAGCTAACTAACCTATATGCAAAAATGCACCGTTATGTGCCGTCAGTTTTTGAAATAAATTCAATAATCAGTTATAAAACGGAAGCGCGTTGAACGATTAAAATTAAATAATTTTTTATATGAAAATACACAGTTTTTAAAAAAGATAAAAATTGTTGTTTTGGCTAGACTTTAAAGAACAAAAATGCCTTTAACAAGAATTTTAGGGTAAATCTTCATAAAAAATGTCAAGTAATCAAAGTTGTCTTGAGTGTATTTTGCTGCAGAACCTGTCGATACAAATACTATATTTTATGTTTAATCTTCATGTATATTGGATTATACGCAAATTTTCTAAAAAGTGTTTGTATTTGCACATACCTATAGTTAAATGTTATTTTTAAAGTTAAAAAAACATTATTATACTATCAGTTCTGTTTTAAAAATGAATATAAACAGCATACTAAAGGACCTATTTCTTAATCTTCTAAATTAGTATCCAAATGGCTTATTTTAATTAAAAATAAGGTATCTCTTAATATATGACAAAAATATACCATTACGCTATACAGTATGCGCCAAAAGTATGGAATAAATTCAATAAAAACGAAACAATTTTTTTTGGGAAAAATGCCCTAACAGGTCGATTTTTAATTTAAAAAATACATATTTTAGCGTAAAATGCGATTTTCAAATGTCATTTGTTTTCGAGTAATGACGTTATCGATTTTTTTTAAATGACAACACCATATTTTTTTCCTTGATTATGATCGTATAATTCTCTATCAGATAGTATTAAAGTTTTGCCCTCTTACATAGGAAAGTTTTCGAGTAAATGACGATTGAATGTTAGAAAACGTAAATCAATTAAAATAAAGTAAAAGATGATACCGATTGCCGCTTACACTTTTGCGAAATTCTAATGGATTTATGTCAAGGAAATAGAAATTTACACCGGCAAATACTTTTTTCAGATGAGGCCACATTTTATCTGAATGGTACAGTAAACCGTCAAACTTGCAGATATTGGAGTCGGGAAAATCCTCATTGGACGGCAGAGGCACATACCCAGCACCCTCAGAAATTAGTTGTGTGGGCTGGAATAGTTGACGACAGAATAGTAGGGCCTTTCTTCTTTGAAGGAACCCTTACAGGACAAAGATATTTAGAGTTTCTAGAAAATGACCTTGTTCCAGTCCTTGCAGTAATTTTTCCTAACGATAATGACCCTGACATTCCTGACGATACCATATGGTTTCAGCGAGACGGTGCATCTCAGCACTATGCGCGCCCTGTACGAGATTTTTTGGACAACTGTTTTCCTGGGAGGTGGATCGGCAGACGCGGACCGATAGAATGACCTGCAAGATCGCCAGATCTTACACCTCTTGACTATTTTTTATGGGGATACTTGTAGTTAAAAGTGTACATTAATAAACCACGTAATTTAGAAGAACTTCAAAATCGCATTCGGGACGAAATACGCAGAGTTACCCCAGATATCATTCATAATGTGCAAGAAGAATTTCTTCACAGACTTGCGCATTGTCAAGAAGTTGGTGGATGGCAATTCGAACATTTAATTTAAGTATAAAATTTAATCAATTGTACTTTATTTTACATACCTCAGAATTAATTGTTACTTTTTTATGGATAAAATTTACGTTTTCTAACATTCAATCGTCATTTACTCGAAAACTTTCCTATGTAAGAGGGTAAAATTTTAGTACTGTCTGATAGAAAATTAAACGATCTTTCAGAATCAAGGAAAAAAATATGGTGTTGCCATTTAAAAAAAAATCGATGACGTCATTACTCGAAAACAAATGACATTTGAAAATCGCATTTTACGCTATAATATGTATATTTTAAATTAAAAATCGACCTGTTCGAGGATTTTTCCCAAAAAATAATTGTTTCGTTTTTATTGAATTTATTCCATACTTTTGGCGCATACTGTATATTTATATCCCTTATTTTCCTCATGATTATATATTTTTTATATTATTTTGCATTCATTTTAAGAAAAAGAATTATGTAAAAAAGCAGATACCTTTATTTTTTACTATCTACTACTATCTTTATTGCAAATATTTATGAGACTATTGAACATTGTATGAAACTGAAGTCTGTACTTTCTATAATTTGTAGGAACAATTAACTAACAACAAATAAGCTCAGTGTGAATCAAAGTTAACAAATATTTTTATAAGTATAAATTATAAAATAAATTAAAATCATTCCATATTCTACAATACGACTTTTTTATTTTAATTTCATTAATTCTTGTTTAATTTTTATTACCTATATCTGAAATCACAGTCTTATTTTTAAACCGAAGAATAAAAAAGTATGTATATTGAGCTAAATAAATATTCAACAGTTATTAATTTAATACTTACGGATAATGTACTCAATTTATTGCAAAAGTTTCGGAGTTACCTTGGAACAGTTATAAAAGAATTTCAAGAACACGAAAAGAGAAAGTAAAAGTAAATCTTTATAGGGCCATAAAGCCAATTTTACAAGCGAGACATCAACAGGTCTATCCAAAAAAGGGCTTAAAGTGAAATGTTGCGTAGCCACTATAAATATATCGGGAGTCGTAAAACAAATATGAAGGAAATCTGGATAATCTGGCACAGGTATTACATATTGTCGAGTGTCACAGCCGGATACAGGCACGCGCTGCCTTTGGGCCGTTAGCAGCTCCGGGTCCGGAGTTATAGTACCATAAATCCCCGCCAACGCGCTGCTGTCGACAGTGTTACTCGCGCCACTCCACTAACCACTGCTAACAACTCCCAAATTGCCATTTAGATATCACTTCGAGATCTACATTCTCTATAATCTACCCAGAATCTCTACTAGACGAGTTACTAATTATTCTGGAAAATGAGTTTTAAGAAATTTACCTATTTCAAATAAATGTTCCAATTTAAAGTGTAAGTACTTGCTTAATAAAAAATCTTCTGGGTGTTTATTCGAATACGCAACTAAAGTGAGATTTATCTTTTAAAATACAGGGAATGCTAAAATTAGTAAATGTTACTTTATCTGCAAGTTCTATGACCAAAAATTAAAGAAAAATGATAGCTGTCAACTGCTTTTTTCAAGTTATCTTCAAATCACTTTAGATGAAATGAGTCTCACTTTAGTTTAGCATAATTTACCTTTCATAATTTTACATAAATTTTAGTTATTGATATTACAATTTATATAGTATGGGTATTTTTATTTTTTGTAAATATATGTCAACACATTTATGTTTTTATTTTATAAGTATGCAATACCAATATAATACTATGAATGTATGTTACAAAAGAGTGGACTGTATAATGCGTTTTGCGGTTTAATTAATATAAACAAATAGAAAACAATAGCGAAGGATAATGGAGTTTGACTTACCCTCTTTTCCTTGTTTGGTATTGAAATTTTGTTGCACTTTGAAAATCGATGAGCGAGCGAGCGACCGATCGAACGTGATATATATTCGACCGCGTACATGTAGCGAATATGCTTCTTCTCTCCATAGGGCCTCAAGTCGCACTCCATTTCATGGTTAACGCGCAAAATTTTGGATATTATTTTATAAAGAAAATTGAGGGTAGAGAATTTAGAGTAAAAATAATAATAATAAAATGAACAGTAGTAAAAATATAATTCTTAATTTTAATTAACTAATAATAATAATAATTGACTATATTCAATTAATGGCAGGATGTAACATTCCGCCCACCAAAATGCATATGAATTGCATTTTTAATTTGTTGGTAAAGGAGCAATTTTGGTTACCGGTCTCTTAAGTAACCCACGTGTTGTGCGTAGGGTTACTACTCTACATATTCCATCAATACCAGAATGTTTCTCTACCACACGACCAAGTCTCCAATGTAGAGGAGAAATATTTTCTTCTTTAATCAAAACTAAAGCATCCAAATCAATATTAGGAGCGTCCGAATACCATTTATTACGTTGTTGTAAATTATGTAAATATTCAATGTGCCATCGTTTCCAAAAATCTGCCTGCATTTTTTGTATCAATTGCCATCTAGACAGTCGGTTAATTGTTAAATGAGATAAATCATAATCTGGTAAACCAGAAAGCGGTTCCAAAGTCAAAAAATGACCTGGACTCAATACAGTAAGATCTGTAGGATCTGAACTCATTGGGCATAATGGTCGCGAATTTAGAATGGCTTCTATTTGAGTTAATAAAGTATACGTTTCTTCAAATGTTAGTATTTGATCACCTATAACCCGAATTAAATGTCTTTTTACAGATTTAACACCGCTTTCCCAAAGTCCACCCATATGTGGAGCAGAAGGAGGGTTAAATTTCCATACAATATTTTCAATGTCTGAAGCGTCTTTTAATAATTCGCGAAGTTCTCTAGATGCACCTAAAAAGTTTGTGCCTCGATCAGAGAAAATTTGAGAACAGCGACCGCGGCGGGAAATGAATCTACGTAAAGCAGCTAAAAAGGCATCACTTGATAAATTTGAGACTAATTCCAAATGAATAGCTTTAGTGGCGCAACATACAAAGAGACAAATGTAAGATTTAGTAGATTTTGCACCACGCATTTTTAAGGCAGTTGTAAATATAAGTCCTGCGAAGTCTACACCTACACATGAAAAAGGCTTTACTTGATTTATTCTAAAAGAAGGTAAATTTCCCATTTTTGGTTGTATAAAAGTTGGAGATGTGCGAAAACATTTTAAGCATTTTGATAAAGTATGGCGTATCGCTCTTTTTGGAGAAAGAATCCAAAAATGTTGTAATATCAAATAATGAAGTGTCTGCAAACCAGCGTGTAAATAATCATGATAAGAAGTTCGGTAAGGCGATGATTTCTAGGTAATAAGATAGGAAATTTTCTATCATAACTTAATTTCGAATGCGTAAGACGTCCGCCCACCCTGAGCAAACCGTCTTTGGGATCAATAAAAGGATTTAATTTTCGAAAAGGTTTAGATAAAGGTTTGTTACTAATCAGTAAAGCTATTTCTGTCTCAAAAGCTTTCTGCTGTATAAATCTAATTAATATTAAAAGTGCTTCATGCAAATCTAGTAAGGTAAAGGCTCTAAATTTCCGATCTTTTGAATTTTTTAAATTGTAAACAAATCGAGTGCAATATGCAATAATGCGTTGTATTTTATGTAAAGACGAGAATTTATCTAACATTTTTATGAAAGGTTCAAATGTAATAGTATTTATAAGTATTATTTTTCTCTCCTCAAGCATATTGGTAGCAATTTCTGAGTCATCAATTTTATGCTTAGGCCAATATTTGGGGTCTAATAACAACCACGAAGGTCCCGTCCACCATAGTTGGTGATGTAACAATTCAGACGGTAATAATCCACGAGTTGCACAATCTGCCGGATTATCTTGTGACGGAACATGATGCCAACAATTAGGTGACATTTTGCTTTGTATTTTACTAACCCGATTTGCAATAAATGTTTTCCAACGATGTGGAGAATTTTTTATCCAGTAAAGCGTTATAGTAGAATCAGACCAAGCGTAAATGTTATTAAAAGTAATTTTTGTGTCATAAGTTTTGAGGACAAAGTGTAAAATGTCAGATAATAATACGGCTGCGCATAATTCGAGTTTAGGGAGTGAAATTTTCTTAAGCGGCGCTACCTTCGATTTAGCGTATACAAGGCGGATACTTCGTTGATTATTAGGATACGTAAAACAAAAATATAATACGGCTGCATATCCACGTTCCGAACTATCTGAAAAAGCGTGTATGTCACACGAAATAAATGTATCAAAAGACAAAACACGCGGTATTTTTATTTCTGTAAGAAGATGTAAATCTGTTTTATAGTGCGACCACAAATCTTGAACATTTTGTGGTGGATATTCGTCCCATCCTAATCCTAAAACCCATAAATGTTGGATAAGATATTTAGCAAAAAATGTTAAAGGAACCAAATAACCAAAGATCCTTGCCAATTCTGATAAAATTGTGCGTTTGGTTGCAGGTCTATCTAAAACTTGAACATTGTAGGTAAAGCAGTCACTATATGGGTTCCAGATGAAACCTAATACTTTTAAAATTTCTTGACTGTCGGAGTCAAAATTTCGAGAATTCTGAAAATGATTCGACTCGGGTATATTAGACAAAATTGAAGGCTCATTTGATGCCCATTTGCGTAGCTCAAATCCTCCACGATTAAATAATTGCGTTAATTCAGTTACAAGATTTTTTGCGTCCTCTAATGAGTTACAACCTGTTACAATATCATCGACATAAATATCGAATAGCAAAACGCGAGCGGCGTTTGGAAAATATTTTCCTTCATCACTAGCTAACTGTTGAACAGTTCGATTTGCTAAAAATGGGGCACAGTTCATACCGTAAGTTACTGTATTCAGTTGGTATTCTGAAATAGGATCATTTGAATTAAAGCGCCAAAAAATGCGTTGATAATTTCTGTCACATGGTGAAACTAATATTTGCCTATACATTTGCTTAATATCCGAAACTATAGCAAATTTATAAATACGAAAATTCAGTAAAAGTACAGAAAGATCTTTTTGTAGTTTAGGTCCAATACAGAGTGTATCATTAAGCGATAAACTAGAATTTCCCGATGCGGATGCGTCAAACACCACTCTTAATTTTGTGGTTAAACTTGTAGGTTTCATGACACAATGATGCGGAATATAAAAGTGATTAGAAATATCATTGTGCGATGTGTTAATTAATGACATATGTCCTAATTCAAGGTATTCTTTCATAAATTCTGAATATTTTAAATATAAATCCTTGTTTAGCGATAAGCGTTTTTCGAGACTAAAAAAGCGACGTAATGGACTCGGGAAAACACCAATTTTTAAAATTTGATTTAAATGGTAAAGATACAATATATTTACCGGCTGTAGTACGCGAATATGTTGACATAAAAAACTGTTCTTCATAACAATTATTTTCGCTAATTGTTATTTCCGGAATTTCTTCAATCTCCCAAAATTTGCGAATAGTATTATCTAAGTTGGAGTCTATCTGAACATAAAATGAATTAATTAAACGCGTATTTTTATCATTATTAATCTTACCCATTAATATATAACCAAAAATGGTATTAATTGCTATTGGTTCATTAGATTGCCCAAACAATTTGCCTTCGAGCAAAATTTGTGGAAAGATATCAGCTCCTAGAAGCATATCAATTTTTTGTGAAGAATTAAAATTTGGATCAGATAATTTAATATTATGAATATGTTTCCAGTCCGCAATGGGTAAATTATGATTAGGCATTTTGTCACAAATTTTTTTAACAAGAACAAGATCTAGTTCGAAAGTAGGTTTTAATAATCCTACTGGACGTATATTACTTGTAGTTACATAGGAAGCTCCTGAATTTAACTCCCCTAAGCAGTTTATCGTTACAGGTAATTTATTTTTAATTAAACCTAATTTTGAAAAACAAGACTGCGTCAAAAAACTAGCCTGACTAGCACAATCTATTAGCGCGCGAACAGTGTGATATACTCCGCGAATATCGGCGATTTCTACTAAAGCGGTAGCTAATAAAACATAATTATCAGTTTTAGCAGAAACAGAATTAGTTAAAACATTGACCGAAGATGGACCTGGTGCACTTAACAAAATTTCAGTTTGTGATTGATTATTAGTATCTGCAACAGGCATTTCAGAATTTGATATAGGCACCTTAAAGTGCAGCATTGAATGGTGTTTACTATTACAAATTTTGCAAGTTGAGTTTGAGCGACAATTTTTTAGAACATGTATATCACTTAAGCAGTTTACACATAAATTATGTTTTTTAACCAAAGCATAGCGATCACGTGGTGAACTCTCAACAAATGTTGGACATTTCATTAGTGAATGATCATTACTTTTACACAAAGAACAATACATTTTATATGTATTAATGTTTGTTACTAAACTGTAGCGTGGATTAATATTTTTAGATTGCGAATAATTATTTTTCGAATTTCTATTTGATTTGAGACTATATTTAGCTACCGATAAATCGATAGCCTCAAAGGCGGTGCACTGGTTTTCCAAAAATTCACTAAGAACCTTATAAGACGGAATATCTGAAGTGCAGTGTTTCAATTCAAAGCGTTCAATTACATTTGTATGTAATTTTTGTAAAACTATGTGAAATAATACGAAATCCCACTGGTCAACAGGGAGACCGAAAATTTGTAAAGATTCTAAATTTTCCGATACAACATTAAGTAAATGTCTTAAGGCTTCCGCCGAATCTGTGTAACATTTCGGCAAATTTACAATTTCCGACCAACACGAGCTTGTTAGGAAACGCTCGTTCTTATATCTTTTTACCAATTTATTATAAGCTATTTCATAATTGCCTTCAGTAATTTGAAGACTTTTGATTGATTTAAGAGGTTCTGGAGATAACGATGAAACTAAATATTGAAATTTCTCAACATTTGAAAGTGAATTATTTGAATGGATTAAAGAATTATACAAATCAATGAATGGTTTCCAATTTTTATAACTGCCATCGAAAACATGTAGATTTAATTTAGGCAGTTTTATATTATTTTGTTTGATTACAACAGAAGAATTTTGTAGATTATCTTGCTTATCTTTATCTTCAAATATATCGCGATGAATGCTTCTAATTGTGTAATAAATTTGATCAATTTGTTTGCGAGTATTTTCCTCGGCTTCCAATGCCTCGGGTTCCGCCACTGATAAAAGTGCTACTAAATTAGAATGTTGCGTATTAAATTCCAAATAAATTTCATTAATATGTGTGTATCTTAAGGTAAATTGTGTATGCTTTGAAACGTCAGTAACAGCATCATTTCCGCTATCTAACAATTCATTCAAACGATTTATAGCGATGTCGTGAAAAGCCTTAGCCTTTTTAATATTACTTGCAGCCATAGCAATACTATAATTAATTTAAGAGTAATTAATATCAATTAGATGGCGATTCTTACAAAAAATGCAGTATATGTATATGCACAACTCTACGAAAATGTAATCAATTTACAATACCCAATAAATGGCAAAGTGTGATAAACCAAAAGAATTTTTTTAGTTTGTGCGAGTATAAGAAATAGAGAGCAAAAACTCTAGCGTATATCTTGGCCGCCTAACAGACAAGAATTTCAGGAAATTAATGGAATATTAAAACCAAGCGTTTAAAGAAAAACTATGTAACAAATAAACTATAATATGAATTATTATTATAATTCTTAAATATGTTTGATAACAAATATGACTGATATAATTAAATTCAAAGGTTCCTCAATTTTCTTTGAAAAAACTAGAATCAATCCCGGCGAGAAGGTCCAAAAAAAATGTTACAAAAGAGTGGACTGTATAATGCGTTTTGCGGTTTAATTAATATAAACAAATAGAAAACAATAGCGAAGGATAATGGAGTTTGACTTACCCTCTTTTCCTTGTTTGGTATTGAAATTTTGTTGCACTTTGAAAATCGATGAGCGAGCGAGCGACCGATCGAACGTGATATATATTCGACCGCGTACATGTAGCGAATATGCTTCTTCTCTTCATAGGGCCTCAAGTCGCACTCCATTTCATGGTTAACGCGCAAAATTTTGGATATTATTTTATAAAGAAAATTGAGGGTAGAGAATTTAGAGTAAAAATAATAATAATAAAATGAACAGTAGTAAAAATATAATTCTTAATTTTAATTAACTAATAATAATAATAATTGACTATATTCAATTAATGGCAGGATGTAACAATGTAGCTGTATTCTTCAATGAGACAAAATATATATTAAATATATATAGGGTGTTCCATATGGAAACTGTTACGGAGGAAGTGATTGTAGGGGTGCTCAAAATATTTTTTAAGTTAAGTAATTTAAATTGTTGAAAATTATTAGTAAATCCTGGTACATCCCAGTATTTCTTCGAGTAATTCCTTGGACATTTCCTTAGACATGAATATATCAAAAAATCTTCTAAGAATAATTGTATCATTAATTAAATGAAAAGTCTATAAAGCCGGTATCACACTAACCGCGGTTAACCCGGTTACCCGCGGGGTTCAATCGCGCTCTTCAACTGCTAGTGTATTACCGGGGTTGAGATTGAACCGCTGGCTATATTTAAGCCATGTAATTTGCAAGTGAACGGTGCTAACTGTGTACAATTTCAGATATGTGTGAAGTTTAGAAAGGTTTTTGTTCAGAAAAGTTCACTTTCTGGTATAGATCTTTTGCGCCATACATAACTATAGACGTTGAATACATTTTCAAGCCCTGCTATCAGTTATTTTTTTCCAAAAACCCGTAGGAGACCCACAATCAAGGCTAAATTTCAGAAATCAGTTTTCTTTCCATATAATACTTTTTTCTCAAAAACTATAGTGTGTCACCTTAAATTTTCTACAGATTATTTAAAAAGACATGCTCTTTCGAGCTCTGATATCAGTTTTTTTTTCAAGAGCCCTTTTCTCAAAAACCCGTAGGATAATCAAGGTAAAACTTCAGGAACAAATTTTCGCTCCTTCAGATAATAATTATGCTTTCTGTGCTTTTCATCTTTTTTTCACTCAAAACAGGATTATACTGAAAATCTTCCACACTGAAAAAGAGAATAGTTAATGCTTATACAATTGATCTGTGCAACATAATTTGTAGTATTATTTCACATACCATTAGGTATGCTTACAATTTTGTAGAAATAATATTCAAACACTATTTTACTGCAATAGAAATACTACCAAATATTACAAGTATTGTTGTACCATTGCTATAAGTTTTGTGAGTGTATTGACTCAAAGACAGTAACAGTTTACCAGCATTTTTGTAACCCATACTACAAGGTTTTATACATATGTGTGTTAAATATATTAATAATTACCACTAAATTATTTAAAAACATACACATTAATAGATAATAATTTGTACTAACTCTGTTGCAAATTCAAAATTTCAGGAAACAACTGTTCTGCGGGTTAATGCACCGATCAGCAATAGCAATTGAAAGACATCACAAAATCATTCATCTGCGGCACGCTAGACATATATACCGGATTCGAGCTTGTTGGTTCTCATCGGTATGCTATAGGACCTGGCAAAAGATGTCTAGATGGATCTTTAGCTGTTTGCGTCTTCCACATTCAACAGAAATTAACCTAAGTACATGTGATGAAACATATGTAGCCCTGGCTGGCTGCTCAATGTTTGTCATTTCAGACGGAAAGTATGCGAGAGATGTAAATGTCTACATCTAGGGGCTAAATTTGGTGGTCTCGCAGAAACTACTTTCATATATTTTTTACTGTATTAGAAAGGTATTTTAAGCTAATATATATCAAATCTCCTACAATTCCTATCAATGAAGTCATATGTATGCTCTCTGGTGCCAAACATCTATGTATGCTAATGAACAATTCCACAGACAAAGCTCTATTCAATAATTACCTAAAAATAATACTACAATTGTGTATCTGTAGTTTTGATAATGTTGACTGACTGAAAGTGTTGTATTAATATAATCTAAAAATATTGTCGTTTTACGCATTTCAAATTTTACAATATGAAATATATTATAGAATACTTAACTAAAAAAGATTCTGAGTGGCCAGTGGACTCTTACAAATACAATTTTGTAAAGAAAAAAATCAAAATCAAATAAAAATATACTTCTACACGCCGCTGAAAACTGGTCCACTGTAAAATCTGATAAGGCGGCAATCTGGGGCTGGACAAAAAATGTAAAGAAATAAATAAATAATAGATTTAATTTGTGGTTTTAATTACTAAAATAGTTTGACATACCTGATGTTACATGGGCCCGTAATTTCTACAAACTAACACAAATGTTTCTGCTTCTTGTCCGTTTTGAACTCGTAAGTTGTTGGCAGCAACTATGATACGTTTCTGTAAATCATCTGTAGTATGTATCCACTTCGGTGCGATACATTTCACTTTTTAAATATTCCCACACAAAGAAGTCCAAATGATTTAGTCATGGAGATGGCGGCCATGGTACCTCCTCGTCCAATCCCTTGGTGTTAATGCTTGGATATGAGGTGCATGGTACGGATATAATTGAGTCATCTCTTCCACGATTCGGTTTCAGATTTCCCTTGCGTTGCACTACATTTGCACTCACTGCACACCGCGATAAAAGTAGCTGCATTTGGCACGTGTTTAACGATATCCATCAAATTCGAGTCACTACTATACATGTAAGCCATTTTTGATACTAAAAACTAATGTAAACACTGACGTCACAAAAACTTTAGTGCCTACAAAAATTAATCGGATTTCAATATTCGGAATCGCCTGTCTAGACTACAGTGGTCCAGCGATGTAAAGGTTGAAAATACTACAACTTCATTAATGTTTTGCTCGGAAACTAAAAGGATTTTATAATTTTTTTTATGATGTCAACTCCATTTTTCATGACGCAGATTATTTTAGATAAGTTCTGAATCCCGCTGTGTAGTAAAAAGTTTTACAATTATGTTTTCAACAACCCAATTGCTATAATACTTTTGCATTTACCACAACAACTAATTTAATTACGGTTTACTACATTTGTAGTTTATTTTACGACAAAATTGTAACCATTTACATTTATTTACCTATATATAATAATTTATTATATAATTGTTTCAGTAGTATTTTTTCCAGTGTAAATAAAATATAATTATGTAGAAAATAATCTATACTTTAATTATTATTTTATAAAGAATAACTCTTATCTTATTTGAACTCGTATAAGTAGTACTATATCTGTTCCGTATCAGATCTTATACGAGACATCCGGTATATTACCAGATATCGTGATAAATTAATAAATCATATTGTCTAATAAATAGACTGTAAAGTATTTGAAATGACTATAATTATTTATTCAAATTACATTGCCAAATACATTAAGTTTAACTGATTAAAAAGGTTTTTATGTGGCTTTGGGTTTGATTACAAAAGGGCGAATGACGAGACAACTTAGGGGTTTGTATGTCTTGACAAGCGACTCTAAATCTGAAGACCAAAGACCGTGACTTGGATTCTCGATAAGAAAATCCGACGAAAAACTTACATCAAACTGTGGGTGTGTTTTTATTTTGCCGCAAAAACCTTCTGCAGCGGCTGAGGAAATTTGAAAGGAACAAATTGCAAAAAATTACTGGAGTGTATAAAGTATATGTATTTTTCAATGTGAAAAATTAATTTATAATTCGTAGGCCCCGAATTAAATCATTTTATGTTTAAATTGTTTTTCGGTATTAATTATGCTCATTATTTCCCAACATTTTTATTTTGTCTAGCAGTTATTAACAAAAATACCCAGATATTTTATTTTGGATCTGTACACTTTACACAATGAAAATTATTTTTTACTATCAGTTATATAATATGTATATAGCAACGTGTGTCATTAATAACTTAGTATTCATTTTATACTTACAAAATATGTACAAGATGTAAAGGATGTAGTTCAAATACAGTTTTGTCAGACAAATGCTTTGATTTGAAGTTGAAAAAAATCTTTTTCTTGGAAACATTTCATGTAATTACATAAAATCAGTCACACGCTAATTTTGTTGTCGGGGGTGTTTCTTATTAAAATTCATTGGTTTAAATCATAAAAAATTCTTAATACCGACAGCAAATTGGTAAGTACCTACCTAACTATAAACTAGTAGTGATGAACCTAATTAGGACTGTAACTCTTAAAAATATTTGAGGTTTACGAAAATTCACTCAGGTTTTAGATTATCTTGATTATCATATTTTGATTTTCTTGCAATTTTAGAGAAAGTAAATGATACATTCAGATTACTGATTAAATATATATTTGTTTAATGTTGTTACATATTTTTTCATAAATTTTGGTTTCTTTTCATTTGAACTGAATTATATATTTAAAAACAATTATAAAAAGTAAAATTTATTGTATTACTACCATGGCACCATAATTCTGAAAATACTATATCTATATCTCTAATGAAATAAATAACACTATAATCTGTAAAAGTTGCGCATAACATTTGTTATATTAGTGCACTGGATTGTGTTAAACCTTTGAAACACTGCCAACAGAGAAATGTGTAAAAATACCGCAAATGCGGGTTGCTTAATAAAAATATGCCGCCCCCTCTCCCGCACAAGTCTTCGATTTATGGGCTAATTTTCGTGTTTAAAATGAGGCGGTAGAGATATTATTATTTACACACTCTCGCGTGGGCCTCGATTAACACAGAATTGTGTTAAAATGTGTCATTATTACAAGTTTTTGGGCAATTAATTTTTTAATTTTTTACTTCCGACTACGATTTCCCTTTCTTCTGTTTTACACAGTGACGTAACATTTACTCTCTTTAAAATGATGTTTGCGGTATACTATTTTTTGTATTAACATGAAATTTTGCTTCACCATGGAGGTTCTTATAGTAGGTAATGTCTATGTCATATTAAAAAAAACTTGAAAATAATGTTATAATTTTCAAGTTCAACATTCTGAGTGCCAGAAACAAAGCATTTTCCCACAAAATTCCATTTGAATTGCCCCCCTTAATTTTTATAGGACTTAATGGCTACGTCTAATGTTCGCGAAAGCGAACGCATGCAAGCTGTTTTCTATTAGCGTTTATTGTACGGTTACGCCAGATTTTAAGCGCTTGCAAGCAAACCAAGCTTAAAATATTTTCGCCCGCTAGCTTGCGCTTTATCCAAGCAGAAGTTCTGCGTCTGCGATGGAATATATATATAAAAGTTGTAGTTGAGATAATAAGTTTACACAAAGGAATACTCTGTTTTTGGTTAATATTTAAACGTCAAAAACTAGTTGGATGTGCTTCGCTCGAAAAACTTGGTGACGTTAGCCGAAGTCACTGGTAATATTTGGCAGATTAGTAATTAATCATGTCACGTTGTATATTAGCGATTAACAATAACTTATTTACTACTAAATGAAGACAAAGAAGTCAGCAAGAAAAGCTAAATATTTATATTTCCCTTCATTTTTCAGTTTATATATTTCTAAAACAATAATATAATGAGTATGTTCATTATTTTCAAGATATATTTTAAATTGAGCAGGATCGCATCGGGATGCAAGAAATAACTTATAGACTTTATTACTCGAAAATGGAACTGTGATTGTATATATGATGTTTGACTAGTAAGAATAACATAACTGACAATACTATAGTTAAAGATACAATATCACGTAAGCTCAGGTAATATGTAACAAAGCTTATTATTTATAAACCATGTAATTAGACTTAGGTATAACAGGTTTCTAATGGTCTCACCTAATAATTTATTAATATTCTTTTTATATTACCAGGCTTTAGGTTTACGTCAGTTTAAACTTTGTGTGAAACAATGAACGATGTTATGATGTTACGCTTGGCATTGAAGATATTAATTAGAGATGCAGCGTGAGCCTCCGCGAATCTTTTCTACGTGAACTCACATGACAAAATATAAATCTGTAAGAGACATCATTCACACATTTTTACGTACACCATAATGCTATTCGATGTCCACACTTTCAAACTATGCAAAGTCAAACTAAATGGACGAATTATTAACAGAAGTGTTAAGCCGTGTATTTATTTTTGTAATAGAATCTAGACAGGGTAAAAGTATTTTTTTTATATATTTTTAAGTATTAAAATTATAAAAAATGATTACATAAAGAGTAAACATTATTTTAGTAGGTATTTATCATGTTTAATTTAAAATTCATTGATAGGTTAAAGTAACTTTTGACATTGTCGATATTTAATTTGAAATAATTTTAATTTATTGGCATAATAATTTTTATAGTTAGATATTTGACTCAATTTAAAGGAGGCCACCTGAAGAAGCAATCGTAAAAATGCAGAAATAGGTCGGCTCTCATCTATTGTGGTTGAATTTTCGAGTTCCCACAATTTCAAAAGTGAACTTAATATTTACAGAGTATTTTCATTAAACCAGGTTAGTAAATTTAGCTAGATTATTTTTTTTTAGATAATTATTGAATAGAGCATTGTCTGTGGTATTGTTCATTAGCATACCTAGATGTTTGGTATCAGAGAGCGTACATATGACTTCATTGATAGGAATTGTATGAGATTTGATTTATATTAGCTTAAAATACCTTTATAATACAGAAAAAAAGGGTTAAAGTAGGTAGTGATACGCATGACTGCTTGATGGAGAAATTATCTCTGAACAGAATTTCATTGCATCGCGAATATGTTGATGTTTCCATGTTGTGCAGTCTAGTCAATAATTGTGTAAGGGAAAATAGTTCACGTTTACACTCCGTGAAATCGCGTACATCAACTTTAATGTGATGCGGAAATACCGACAAATTTTGGGAATACTGCAAACCTGCGGACGCCCATGTTTGCTTTTATGTGACCCAGAGATTACAGCGTCCAGTTCACACAGTCATGTGTGGTGAGTTTCAAGACGAGATATGTTCTTGTGTCCACGCCAATCAATCGCCCAGAAGCTTTTGCGGAGTCACCACTGCAGATTACGACAATAAAGAATGACGAAGCGTTTGGAAGCACGGGCGACCAGTTATGGAGGCGGCTACGGAACGTCTGGAAAGATGATCGAGACAACAGAAACCGAAATCAAGTTCCGCCCTCACACAGTCTAGTCCGAGAATTACAAGGGTAGGTCAAAGAATACCAGTTAAGGCTAAGTATGTGCACTTTAATTCTGTTACTGGAAGCGACTAGTTACGTGGCTCATAAGATAACAACCGGGAAAGTCATTATAGATCAAATAGGTAACCTCAGAATCCTCATTACGAATACCCACTTACAGAAGCATATTTGTGATTATTTTAAGTTTCCTTGTTAATATTTAGATAGGTTTATTGTATTTCACGTTTATGTTTTACATGATACCGCTGTATGTTTGTTGAATTACCGTTTCGTTTATGTAGTTATCTGTTCTTGCATTATTTATATGATTAAAGTTTTTTTTTAATTTAAAAACATTTTTTGTTTTATTTTCTTTAAATGTAGATTTCGTTAAGTTAATTTGTTTGAAAACTTTGTTTTTTAACCAATTAGAAGTTTATATGTCGTTCCGTTACCTTGGTAATTAATTTTTTGTAGAAAATTCTATCCTATTGGAGTAAGCTCTATTTTATTACACAGGAAATTTTTTGACGTTTTTAAATCGATTGAAATTTTATTTCACAGAGCTGGATATTATAATTATTGTTTATTTTTAAAATTGTAATTGTCTCTATATAAATTAAAACAGACAAAATCAGTAAATCAGTAAATTTTCATTATTAATTAAACTCTATATTTTTTACTTTATTGTAAAGGTATTGATTCGATTATAAATCAATTTTCCCACAATTCCTATTAATGAAATTACATGTATGTTTTTTGATACCAAATATATAGCTATAACTAGTAAAGAAACAGCCCCACATACTATATTATAATATATGAATCAAAATTATATGAAAAGTTTAATTTTGAAACTGCAATGTTAAAAGTGTTTACAATCTGTCAAGATAAATATATATTACATTAAATATATTCAGCTACTTCAAAGATGATTATTACCGATTGCAAACAATGTCAAGTACATTCTGTAATCTGTCACAGTCAACAATGGTGTCAATTTTCTACAAAAGATAGTGCACCTGCAATTATCCAATAATGTAATTTATAAATAACCCAAAAAGTAAAACTCCCAATATGGAACCCTGCGGTACGTCAGATATTTAATTATTTACAAACAGATATCTGTTATTTAAATACGATTAAAAAACATCTAGTTTCTCTAGTTTCGTTAATAAAATATCGTGGTCAAGTTTGCCAAAAGCCTTGGTAAAGTCATTGTAGATAACATCCACCTGACTCATTCCACTAATAAATTTTCATTTTTTGGGTTAGGTTAGTTACCTTTAACGAAGCGCCATGGTTTCAGAGAGCATCATTAGATATCAAACAAGATAGAGATATTTTGAGATGAATTTTCTTATTGAATATCTCACGATTTTGAATTAATAACCGGAACCTCAAAAAAATTTCCAAACATCTACATTTTTAAAATAAAATGACAAACTTCCAAGCCCAAAACATAATGAAGTGCGATAAAAACTATATTATGGAAAATAAATGACGAAATTTCGATCTAACCTCATATAACACGTTCACTTTTGGTTAGTATTAACCGCTAGATTCGCTTTTATTCCATGTTCATGGGAAAGCGCGAACGATTGAATCATTACGAAATTTTCTGTCATTCTGGATATAAGAAAAAAATTAAAGGCAACTCAAAGATTTTATATATTTTTGTATACCTACTTTTAAAGTCAAACTTGAGAGAAAGTAATCTGACAGTTTTTTTTCTATTAAGTATTTCTGTAAACATGCAAATATATATTAATTTCAGATGAAAATACAGAAGATAATCAATTTTGTCTTTCCTGATACATTGGAAATAAAAAATCAAATTGATGTGAGGAAGCAAAACAGTAGCAGTGGCATTGGATAACAGTGGTGGCACTGATCTAACATAAATGCAGACACACAAAAGCCATGTAAGGCATTGTAACCGCGTTCGTAGCCCATCCATCAGTCACTTGGACAGCACACCCGACAACCATGAAAGAATTTACTTTCAATTAAAAAAAAAGCTTAATGCATTTCGACAACGGACAATTTTAACAGTTGCTTGTAGTATTTATTTTTTATCCAGGGTGCCTTATGTAAATAAGTTTTAGTGTAATAATTATAGTTGTAGCTCGTTACGAGCATACTACTACTGTATTTTCGCTCCAGTTCCACCTTTGCTGCTCAATATACACAAAATTATAATTTAAAAATTATATATGAGCTACTGGAATTATGCGAATACTATTATATTTCTATAAGAAAAAAAATATGAAGAAATAAAGAGAGAGAGATAGTGAAAGAGTAAGGAACAGGGACATAAGAGCGAGAACGCAGGAAATCCGATTTAATTTTTATAATATCTAGTTTCACAGAATTAAAAAATACACACGAGAAACATTCTCCTATATCTTTATTTAAGAGAACAAATCATGATAATATAGAATTTGAAAATCTACATGAGTTATATCATATTTTTCAAAATATGAAAAAATCAATCGAATTGGTCTTCTGCAAGCTGGAAAATAGGCACTAAGGCTTTAGAAAAGTTACAGTCTGTTACTTTGCTATCTCTTAAACTTAAAATGCTTGTAATTAAAATATAACAACATTTTCTTGAAAACAGATAATTTTTTTTTTGAGAAGTTTAGCCCAAAGACCTATAAATTATGATGGCTACCAAACCGTCATAGCTATTTTCGACACGAAAGAATATCTTGACATTTTGAAATAAACTAAACATTTTAATTGGTTTTTCGATTATTCTAAATAATTCAGAAAATCTAAATCAACATGCTGGGTAGACCTTATTTTTAAAATTATTAATTGCATGTTAAAAATCTTAATTTACATATAAAACGCATAGGGACGTTATCTTAAATTTCTTATAATTTTTATTTTAATTACTTGAGGTAAATTTAAGTAGTTGTGATACATTTAGTCTGTAAAAGTAAGAAATCCAGACTGTTTTCAAATGTGTCAAAATCGCTCACCGACTTAGTGCATGATGTTTACTGAAAACAAATCCATAACTTGATGGCCAAGCATTTTTGACCGTTTGAAACCAGTCCGAATTCCTTAATTCCTTGCTTGAACACCTATTATATTATATGAGATAGGATAAAAAGAACATGTGATAAAATGTAAATTACTTTTTTATAGACTATTTCCTCTTAAAAATTTCGAAATTTTCTACAAATGAATTGTAATACTTATGCAATATATCATAGACAATATGCAATGATTTTTATTAAATCTGGATAACTCTTCATATTTGTGCTATTTAGTGTTTTTTGGCAATAATTGTAAATAATTTTTACACCAACATTTTAGAAAAAATTTTAAAGACAGTCAGAATATTGATAAAATGATAAAATTAAATTTTGAGCAATTTTAAATTAAATACAAATTAATTTTGGGGAAAAGATGTCCGTCAAAATTACTATATAATTTAAAAATGAACAGTTCATTGAACTTGGTGTTAATTAGTTTTAAGGTATACTAACGAGGTAGGTTCCTTTCTATTGACAAATTGGAATAGATACAAGGAAAAATCATGAACATTAACATAATTATAGCACAATGTGTCAAATGTCACATTATCATTCAACTTGTAACTGTTTCTATACCTACTTATATGTGCTAAAATTGTGTTAATTTCCATTACATTGTCTTTTGCTTGTACCTACATTCAGATTACATCAAATTTTTAAGAATTAACTAACGTGAAAAGAAAACATTGTTTGTTGTGCCCTTCTTTTTTTCATAATGAAAAATTATATACAGTGTATCTCTGAAATAAGTGTCTTCTCGCAAAGGCATAATAGAGGACATGAAAATAAACAATTTTCATTAAGCATCCTGTTATCTTGTGTTTTAGAAAATTAATCAACAATTATTACGCATCATTTAACAATTGTTTGCAATGCACTAACTATATAAAGTTCAGTCGTTTAGAGCAGTTAAAGGCGCTGGTGGAGACTGTAGTATGATTTATTTTGTTTGATTTAAAATTGTCTTATTCAAGTAAAGAATTAGTATGTATGATGTAAGTTCGCGTGTACCAAACGCCTATTCTCTAAGCTACTGATCTTCAACAGCGCTGTAGTTAATGAAAATAGGCAGATGTCTGAGTAGTAGCACGAACGTCGGATACTAGAAGCATGCTTATTAGTTCGTGGACATAATTTCGAGCAATTTTTGTAGAATTTCCTAATAACGATTTACGGTACTGTATGTTTATTTCGTTAGAAGATGCGAGGCAACGTCCTTATTTTTTTTGTATACTCTACAAAACAGTTTCAAAAAGTTTTGTTTCTTTGACTTTGTCTTGAAAATGTGATAAATCACAGGTTGCTTAATAAAAATTGTTAATTTTAGTGTCCACTATTATACCTTTAATGAAACGAATTTACTCCAAAAATACTCTGTATTGAGATGTTCTAAGAAATATAAAGCATATTTTGTAAAATAAATTTATATCAGTGTCTGAATAATCTAACAGAATGAAATGTATAAGGTATTTCATTGATAATTAAAATATTCCCTTGAAAGTTAAATAATGAAAATAATCTATGAATCGAAATAATGAATACAACATATACTTAATGTTACTTTTATGCTCACCGTCATTTTCTTCGTTGTTAAAAAGCATAGAGGAAAGTTTTTTGTTACTTTTCCTTAACCCCAAATCTGCAAACAAAAAAAATAATCGTCGGTATAAGGGAATTAAGTAGATATTATATAATTTTTTTAAATATTTCTTATTTAAATTAAGTAGTGGATATAATATATCGTATTGTTATGAAAATTTATTTCAGCAGAGGTAGATATTCTTACAGAAAATTACCAAAATTTAAGGATTACCAAATTTAAGGTTGTCTTGCCACTTCCACAGCGTAATCCCAGTTGATACAAAATCATTCTTAGGCTGCAGAGACCCTTCATCAGATGTGTGTAATAAATATTTTCACAGATACATATCCCAATACATTCAGAACAAAAACTGAATATGTTAAGAATTATATCAACGCGCAAGCATGTTTTTAAATTAGGTTGAAATATTTAAACTCCGCGAACACACCTATGGACGTTTGTTTATGTTTCGCTTCGATCCATTAAGTTGGGGTTCTATGTGTCGTTGTATTTTTTGATACATTAGAGACTCTTTCCAATTCTTCTAAATCCTCGAGACGAATTTTGACACTGCATCTAAAAGTATGTATTTAGACTTGGATGTTTTTTAATATAAATGGTTTTCTTTCCAAATGAAATGAAGTATTCTTATTTTAAATGAAAAATTTGGAAATGTTTTTTTATTAATTTCGAAAATAATTTATATTCTGACGATTTGCATTACATAGCTGCCAAAGATTGAACAAAAAAATCCTTCCGACCATATTTGTCATACCATCATTGGCTAAATCGGCAGCAGCCGTGCTTTTTCTAGTCTGTTCCATTGCCCGTTTGCAGTGACTCACCGCGCGCGGCAGCACACTACAGCACAAATGACGTCGTCGTCGGACATAGTCGTCAATTGTCATAAAAATTATGGCAAATAGCAAATGTCAAATGTCTATTAAGATGTCCTACGTGTCTCTTTACGTATTATTTTTAATTTTATAAATTGACATAACTTAATAAATATTGTGTTATTATGGTGAAAAGTGTGGGAGCAGCAGTCCATTATTAATACGTATGCACCCAATTTTGTGAAGAATGTAAAACATTTAGACACAAAAGCCTTGTGCGAACCATTGGAATGGTATCAGTGCCGCATAGTTTAATGTTAATAAAATAGTAGATAAAAAAATACCTACATTTTTGCAAACCAAATTAAATAAGTAGGTTGTATTAAAATATAAGGTATTACAGTCTCGATATCCAATGTCAAATTCTGACATTTACGGCCTGATGTGTATGTTTCCAAATACTAACATTGGTGTCGCTACATTACAGAATACTGGATTGTAATTCAGGTGATTCGACATACAAGTATTACAAAGGCGACGCGATTTAGCAAACGATGGTCATACAAGAGGCTTTGAGTCATTCCAAGAAGATAAGAGGATACAGGGTGTCCTAAAATTGGACAGCATCCTTTTAGGATCTTATTTATTTCATTAAAATGCCACGAAAAAATTTTGCAAACATGAATCTCCAAATGCTTCGTTATCAAATGCAGGGCCTTAAAGATTTAAAATAGTTTTCGAATTTTCTAAATATATAGAAAAAGACAGCAGAAAGCATTAATAATGTACTTTATTTTGAATATTATAGCGCTGTCTTATTTTGATTGAAATTTTCTTCGAAATATTTAGTAAATTCAAAAATTCTTCGTATTTTTTTAGGGTCTTGTATCTTGGTATCGAACCATGAGACCACAAATGACTTATGTTTATAGAAACTTTTCATTTTTTTATTGAGTGGGTGCGTTTAATTTTGACACCTTTTATAAATCACACATTCCGTTCAAAGGATATAAAGTTTCAATACCAGTTTTAATAAGTTCTTTGTTAAATTCACAGACATCAAAGATGTCCAAGCAACGTCTAGGTAATTTTGTATTGTGATTACTGCGGGAAGTTTCCTGTTAGTGTCAAAAACAAAGACATTTATGCTTCATAGGTTCAGATACGCAGTCTCTATTTTTCTAGAATTTTATAATATGTAGGTATCACATTCAAAAGTTCCCCAACAGTTTCATCATTATGCTTGTCCTCAGCCAGCTAATATCTTTGATTTTGAATAAATCTTGTTCTTCTAAAAAATGTAAAATATTCGGTTTCAACGAGAAAAATATTAATCCAATTAACTTTCATTAGAAGTTATGTGAATAATGCATGACTGAACAAACTAATCAGTGACTGAAAAATTTTAGTTGCCGCAATATATGAGTTGTTTGCTGATCCCTAAATATTTGATATCCTACATGACAAAGGTAAACACCCATTACATGTCATTTTATTTTCATATTTTTTTATATGCTTACTTTTCTGGATGAAAGCAAAAAATGATTAAATTTTCAGGTTTATCTGTTTTTTAGAGTTTGCATTGTTCGTAATCTGATGACGTAACACTTCTGCACACATTTGTGTGCATTTTGTGTTGTGAAGCTTGTTGTAACCGACACTTTTTATGGCTGATTATACTTAGAGTACGTAGATTTAGGCAGATTTCTCAGGTTAATGACTTTAAGGGGAGATTGTTCGGTTGCGCAAAGCAACGGTGAGAGAAATTTCTAGAAGAACTAACAGACCCTTACGTACCATAATTCTGTGTTGCCAGGTGTAGATTCAGAAAGGCCGTGTACACAGAGCAAGAGACACCTGCAGAGGAAGCACAGACCGTTAAGATCGCCGATTGTGATTTTTAGCTCTCGGAGACCTATATAATAGCAGCTGGACTATTACAAATCAGTGGTCGGTATGCGTACAGTATAGCGCCAAATACGGAGTTTTAGCCTCTTGTCTCTTCGTCCCCTTTGAGTGATGCCTCTCATTTGTCAAAATCAAGTTAACCACTTACAATGATGTAGAGTGAGGATTCAGTGGATCAAAAATGAAATCAGATGATCTTTATTCCCGTCTGAAGGTGAAAAGACGACGTGGTGAAATACGCAATGCACAATTTACCAGAGAGCGTCATGTCCATCACACAGTAGGCGTTATGGTATGGGATGCTATTGCGTATGGTAGCAGATTATCACTAGTTTTCATTAGAAGCAACATGACAGCCAATGCTACATCCAGGAAGATTGTGGAGCCATATGGTGGAGCCATATTTCATTCCATAACTTCACATCACATTGGCCGCATATTGTTGCATTTACAACACCCCTACAGTTCAGATAGCGATGAGATACCTCAAGAATTAACAGACAATCTCATTATATCCGAGCCCAGGCATATCAATGAGTGCATTAGGAATCGTGGGTTCTCAACACACTATTGAGCCAATTTTTGTAATAAGTAAGTGGCCCTGAGCCTGTGTTCCAAATATTATTAAAATATTACGAACATAGGTCCTTTCTTTGTCCCGTAGCATATTTGGCGATCTATTTGTCAAACTATTTGTTACGGCGCTGCCTCACTCCTGCGACTATTTTTCAAATAACAGCTCAACTGTAATGGATAATATAGTTCAAATCATATTTTGTAAATTTTGTATGTGTACATTCATAAACAAGACTATTGATATTCCTAACACAAAACCATACTTACGTTGTAACACAAGTTGAAAAAATAATTTGAAAGTGTGGGAAGTCTTTTTTGCATACAATAGTATAGATAAAAAGAACATTCTAAAATTCAGTATTAAAACAACAAAGGACTACTGCTTCTGAAACATGAAAATATAACACATAGATTCCTTTGTTGTTTTTGAATACAGTTCGTAATTTGCTTGTATTTCATATATTTAATCAGAACTATTTGATGTTTGTATTTAAATATTGCCAGTCATGCGGTAGTGAGATCAAAGATTTACCGAGTCATTCACCAAAGAAAAGTAGGTGGTCCAGCTGTTAACTGTTTGTAATCCGCTGTGGGGTTTTCAGGAGTTTTTGTAGACCAGCGTTTAATATATTTCTGTAGAATGCTACCTTATTTTAGTTAATGTTTTTTTGATATATAATTTAATAACTTTAATACTAATTATCTAAGTTTAGGTAACTTCTAAAATCAGTGTTCATTTTTTACTTGATGAAGTTTGTTTAGAGATTCATTGTACAGATTTGTATTGATATTCACTATAGACTGTTTAACTCTATTAATAAGAATCCTTCATAGTAGGGAAAACTCAACATCATTTTGAATGAAAATTACGTTTTAAACTTCCATGGTAATGATGAACTTGAATGCTTTCATTGAGTCGATGACAACTTATGGGACACCAGGTTTCTTCATCAATTAATATCGACTAGAAAAAGCCATTATTATTTTGTTGTAGGCCTTCGGGTGGGTTACAAACATAATCTCATTCGTATTTCTGATCAGACAAAAGACGGTAGACCTCTTGCGAACAACTTATTCTGTATACAATGCATGGATATATCAATATACCTACACACCAACATTTTCTGAAGTTACTCTAATTAAAATTTAGTATTGTTTTATAATTAGGCATTCCATACATGCCATATTAATTAATATTAATGCAGTACCTCGTGCATCTGATTGAGGCCCATATCCATGCCTATATTTAATTCCCTAATGTTTAAATTTTCAATATGCAATACAAAAATTATTTCTGAATTTTAGCTCGATGTTTAAAAAATACAACCCTCTTTTCCCCGGAAAATCGGCGCCTATGACAATCATCGTCCGAAATGACCTAGATATGTCAACTACATTGCGGTTGCACATATATAGTTATAGAGAAATATCTGTACCCGACATAAATTCCTCTATTTAATTATTATAAAACTGAAAATTAGTCAAAGCTTAGAATATGTGAAATTATTGTTCAAATTATCAAGGAGGACACCCACAAAGAATTTAGGAAACGGTGGGATGAAATCAATAGCAAATAAATAGTTGTCAATGAGTTCCTTGAGTACCCCTGCAAGAAAACAGCAAAAAAGTACCTGGCCATGTCAAGGACGAATCTTCGCTTGGTTGCAGGTATTCAAACTGGACACTATTGGCTAAGAAAGCATCTATATTACATGAGGAAGTGTGAAACACCTCTTTGTAGAGGTTGCGAACAGGAAGACGAAACAGTACTTCAGATACTGTACAATCCGTATTGAGAGAACGATTGCCTATGGCCTACATGAGCAATCCCTCTGATCAACGTTACTACCTTCTTTTCTTTATTAGGCTAGTTAGCGGCTCAAGTCAATTGATTTTCTAATGGGGGGAAGTGCAAGGAGCCCAATGAGGCCTAAGTACTGTAGCCTCTTAAGCTACCCTTCCCATATTCCAGATTCCCAACCATTTCCGAAACAGCTCATATGTATACCTTATATACATTATTGTATAAATAATTTTGATCCACTACTATCCTATAAAGTGTTAATTATACATGTGTTTCCTAAATAATAATAATATTCATTATTCACTAGTGAATAATGAATATTACCTATTCATTGGTTTCAAAGAATCGGGAATGAACAAACAAAAATTCTCCGGTGTCAGCAATTGAACTTAACCTCCTGTGTGAAAGCCAAACGCCACCCCCTGTACCAGTTATAGCAATATTAACATTTTTCCGAATGATGGTAGTAGTTTATTAATTAAAGTTTTATTTGCTTTTTTAAATTTACCAAGTGAAAGACAAATGTCAAATTTGAAGGTAAGGAGTTTTGACAGTTTCGAATTGTATGTTATGGCATGTTCATGTTTTGATTTAAAATATTCTGTAACGTTTTCAGTAAAAAGTTTGCTAAAATATTGTTAATTGCCGTAGACAAAGTATAGTATTTTGCTTGCATATAATGGCTGAAATTCACTGGGTGAACGTACCGTGCCGTAACCTGCAACCTTGTTAATTACAGCCACCATTATATGTTCGTTAAATATACTTTTTTTTAAATATTAATATATGTGATAACGTTATTATATAAATAGAAATTTCGAAATTCGCATTATTATTAGAGCATGCTTGTATGTATTTAATAATTGAAACAAATGTGTTACACAAGTGGCAGGTGTAAAATAGTAACTACTTCAGCTGATTCTTTTGTATTTATTTGAAACATGCAGTTACAAATACTCGGTCGGGTAGGTACACCCAGTTACTTACAATAATTGAATTCATTATTAAAACAAATAAAATGATACTTTACAATCACGAGCGTTACAAGGTAGGTAGCAAGTAATATTAAATCTTACACATTTTTGTTCTGTCATAACCACGGCTTCAAAACAGCATTAAAGCATCACACCACCACACAGAAGAAAATGGTGCATGACAAATTCGATAATTGAGTAAATAACCACTGACTGTAGCGCTGCCACAGGTTACAGGGCGTATAATGGCCGCTTGCGTTTATATAATATTGCACTGTTACACCAATAACTGTTATTCGTTATTATCCAATGATGGGCAACTGCTGGTTTAATCGAATAAACGTATATGATTTATCAAGATAAAGCCAATGTTGTTCCAACCATTTACAGTAAACAACAAATGGAATAAATCTTTAAACTGCCTACATTGACTTCTTGTATTTTATGTAATATTAGCACAATGACTTTAAATAATATTGTATCAATAACATTCATAATATAATGGTGGAATATTTTAATTTAATTAAGATCCAATATTGGTTCAATTCCATAAAAATATATTTTTCTCAAAGATAAGTCCAATGTTATGCCAATATGTTTCTAACCATCATAATGGTCTCATATTGATTTCATATAGTTTCTGAAATATTGGTTCCCTAAATAAAATCATTAATATACCAATAATGGCAAATCCTTACAAATACTGGGACACTTATTAAATATTTTGCCAATATCGGTCCAATGGACCAATATTTAATGAATGTTTGCTACTTGCAACACAATAAAAATTGTTTTATAGTTTATAAAACTGTACATACCTTGGGTATAAAATTTAATATTCTCTTTGATTTCTGTTTTGATATAATACATTAAAGGTATTGGAGCCTGAAATCAAGTACAAGATTTCAAAATTAATTTATTATTATCTGTACATGTCACTTTAAATATTTTAACGAATATGAGATATCCGAGATTTTATGAAGATAATGTTGTAAAACGATAAAATTGTAATAGACTGAATAATCCAGATCGACAATTTATTTAGATAGTATCGTAAGAATACTAACAACGGTGACGTCTGCCTACCCTTTTATGGCAGAAATAAGTCAGCATAAGAGATCCTTGGAGCGGTAATAGATATCTGGCAAGAAATTTGCATTTTATAGCAACCTCGGCGGTACACCAGCCGCAGTATCTGCGGTTGATACATAAGCATAAGGGATGGAAATGAAGAGGATGGGTCGGTTGTGATGACACGAGATGTTAGCGGTATCGATCACCAAAAACAACGGGAGAGAAGTGACGTAGAATGACTTGCACATAACCGAAAAGCAGACACCACTATTAATAATACTATCATCTCGCACTAAAACATCTATGTTCATCACATCGTTGAGCTTAGATTCGACGAGTTATCATCCAACGTTGCTCTGCCTTGGTATAAGCAAATTGCATTCAGTTTTACTATTAATCATCTTTACTGTTACACTTGTAAGGGATTGCAAATTTTATAATCCATTTTTGTGGAATAATTCATTTAAAAATTGACTAGTCAGCGGTTTTTATAAGTTGTCAATTACTTGCTAGTTTACATGTACAAGCATGGAACAATTTATTTATTTTTTATTTTATTTATTTACTACACAAACCCAACATAATGTACATTCCATTTACAGGTTCGGAAAAACAACATAACAAGAAAAAAAACTTACATATGATACACATATACAATTAATGAAATTCACAAGATAACAGAATAAAAAAATCACATATAACAAATGGCTAAAACAGAAATTTAATTTGACTAAATTTACAGTTAAAAATATCAATTTCAGTATAATTACGGCACATAGTATACAACGGTAAGTTGAATAATACATTAGTCCGAGCATTTTCGAGATAGAACAATGATGTAGAACGAGTTGATCTGGTAGATGCCTTAAAGCCAATCATCTTAAGGAATTGCGGGCAGTCACTTAGGCCAATCAAGTATTTGTATAGAATTACTACACTTTGCATATTCCTGTGTTGTTGCATTAACTTGCACTCAAAACGATTTGACAATGTATTATGATCGAAGCCAATTGGGGATAGAAGTGATCTATTTTAAAGCTTAAAAATTTCAAAAATTTTCTCTGAATAACTTGATACTGTTTATAAGTACATCGAAGTAAGGGCTCCAGGGACTAAAGTCTTATACAATGCCATAAGGGTACTCAAATCACTAAAATATTTAGAGTTGCGTATAACAAAGCCTAGCATTTGTGAGGCAGATGCTGTAATATTCTGAATGTGATCTCTAAAATAAAGATGGACATCAAAGGTTACTTCGAGATCTCTAAACTTATCTGCGCGAATTAAATTGTTTCCATTGATGTTATAATCAAACACAATTGCATCAATTGTAATAACAACAATTAATAAATTCAACTTTTCAACGAAATATTATTTAGAGACCCATATTTTAAGACTCGTATAATAAAACATAACAATTATGAGTACTTACTTAAATATGAGAGTGTTGCTAAAATAAGTAAGTTCCTTCAAATAAGTTAAAATAATTCCATTAAGCAATTTGAAAATTTTTCAATTACTGAACATCATTCAGGATACGATTCTTCAGAAGTTAGAATATTATCTTCAAATTCTGAAGTACGCGCAATGTTTATCTGTTGTGCATTTTCGCCTGATCCAATTTTTAAATTTCAAATCCTGGTGATCGTGATTCATGAATAATTTTTCACAACCAATCTTATACCACCGTGTTCACCATTTTGGTGATGCATGTAGCTATCTTGGAAACTGTAAGAGATAGGAAAATGGGGTAATTTTTAGAGAGTTCTGTTGCTAACTTAATAGCGGTGGCAGACCGGTCCCCCAACTGTGGTTTTTGACTTATTTTGAAAAAAGTAAATGTGGCGTTTTCGAAAATCGTCTGTAACTTTTTTATTTAGAGAAATTTTAAAAATTTGAAAACAGTTTCACAGAAAGCCTTTTAATGAAATTTCACTGTATATTTGGATTTTCATTGAGACGTTTCAGTTACGAGAAACCATTTTTTTTATGAGTGCTGATCAGAATCGTCTAAAACTTTCCCCATTTAACCGTTTTCCTATTTCTTATAATTTCCAAGATACCAATACACCACAATGGTTCACATGTTATTTTATTACGCAACAAATTCGCGATAAATTTGTTGACGTATCATGTCTAACAAAAAATACTTTTCATCCGGTAAGCAGATGGCTAAAGGACGACATTAGTTTGGATTTTAGACTATAATATAAGCCCATATTCATGTTCGATTACTCTAATAGTCCTTCTATACTACAGTTTTTTTAAAATACGTATCTTAAACTGGACGAAAGTTGTATAAAAGAATATTAGAATAAATTCTCTGGAAAGCGACGCTCAATTAATTCATACTGATTTCTATGCAATTTCAATTTATGAAAGTATATTTGATAATTTATTTATATAATTTATTATTTTAACAGTTTAAACAATTAGACAATTGAATTATATGAAACTGCTGAAAGCTATGTAATACCAAAATACAATTTATGTTATGCTATGGATATTTTAAGATATGATGAAGGATACTATATACATTAATATTAAGCAATAATTATTTTTGCAATATTTCCTTGACATAAATATATAATTGTTCCAATGAAGCAAATCAAATCTCATTAAACATTAAAATAGTAAAAGGTTTATTTATCTCTTTGTTAACATCCCTTACATTAAAACGTATTGATTGTCATTTAACATTATTTCATGTTTTACTTGATTTGACAATAGGTAAAGTGTATCATCAATATAATAGTGTAGGATATAGTGATGTATACATTTGTGTATATTAGAAATAATGTAATAGGACCCAAGATTGAATCTTGGAGCACACCTCTTCGTTTAAGTTTATGTGTATCACTGCAATGCCATCTTGTAGATAACTACCTTGCTACTGAGTCATTATTAAAATCATTGGCACCATTCCATTGCTAAAGAAAATTTATCATTAATTATATCAAAAACTTTGTATACTCGGTAGGTACAAGCGTAGATACATTTGTTAGTATCCTATGAATTTAGATATTAGTAGAAGGATGCTAATCGTACGTAAATCTTGATAGCTTGTGGGATTAGATACTTTATGACTTTTCTTTGAATGTAGAAATTTAGTTACCTCCCAACTAGCAATTTGGTATTTTATAACAGGTACCAAAATGTTTTCGGAACAAATCTTATAAAACAATCACAAAAACATTGTAAGAATGTTTATACATCAACTATACAACCAAAATTGGCACCATATTATAAAGCACTTCAGCACCGTTGAGATTTTATAAGCCCTATTGGAAACAATTAAAAAACAGTTATATAATAGCAGCAAATCAACTAAGCAATTTATAGAGATTTATATAATTTTGCTATCTTTATTAACCATACTACGACATTTTTGTAGCATAAAATGCATCAATAAAAGTAAATTATTTATTAACTGTATCGTAAAGGTGGATAATACTGGAATATTATGTGGTGTATTGTATTACTCAATATTATGAGGATTTTACGTACTTTAATGCACTTTCTAAAAGCAATTTTTATTGCGGTGAAAATTTTATTGTGATCTGTATAGCCCATATCTAGTCAATTTTATATGCGCCGCCTGTTTTTTGAAATTGTATGGATTCTGACTTTAAAACTAGCGCCAAACACATTAAAGTTATATTAACTTTTCATAATTGCCTTCCTTTTAATTATTCAATATTAGGAAACCGGCTAAATTTGTGATATTTTTTTATAGTTATACGCCACAATTATTTTCAGCGTTGTGTCGTAATGGTAAATAATATATGAAGGCATTTAAAATTATGGATTTTTCATATATCCAAGAAATTCAATGAAACGAGTGAAATAAAAGTAGGACTTTTTTAAATTTAACATTTCTTTAGATTTCTTCTAAATGCGCCATTTTTAAATTTTTTCCCCTGCCTTAAATCTGACTATCAAAGCTAAAGCAAAACGTAAAACTAAATTTCTACCGTTCCCTATGACACAAATAAAACAAGGTCTCGTCATTTTGCTGTTAAAAAAAATGGTTTGTCAATGTAATTTTGAGCGAAAATAAACGTTACATACTATTATTGTTTTGCAACTGATAATACGATTACACAATTATTATCTCCAAGTATCTTTTAATATAACATTTTTATAGGTTGGTAACCCACAACAGCTGAAAAATAATTATAAATTTTTTTATAGCGCTGTTAGAAATACTACGAAATATTACTAAAAATTATTATAAAATGCTTTAGTTTTATTAGCTAAAATGTTTATAAGCTTGTCGCAAAAATGTTCATTAAATAGTTATATATTTGTCGCATATAAGCTATTTTATAATTTAGCTGCCAAAACGTTCTTGTGATAAGTTTATAAAATATTTCGGTTACTTACATTAAAATAATGATACTTGCCGCTATAATAAAACAAATATGTATTTCAGAAACAATAATAATACAGCAATAAAACATAATTATTGTCGCATAACCTGAAAATTATAAAATTGTTTTGCTGGTTGGGATATATCTATCTATGCTGAAATAAATAAGTCGTTTAAAAAAGTTATGTGTCTATACTCTAAAGAGTATATAGAAGAAGAATACCTTTGTTTGGGTATTTTTAGAATATATCTAATACATAAACTTTGCTGAATTTGAACATCTAAAAATTATCTTGTTTTTAAAATACATTGTCAAGCTCTCCATAAACATCACAGTTATTTTGAATTTAAAAGTATAAATTGCTTACTTTTCCACTTTTTTATATTTTCCTCAAATCGGTTTTTATTTAGTTATTTGAACATTTTCATCCAGTTGATGACACTGTGCTGTTAAAGTGAATCAACACAATACACAGAACTGTATCTCCAATATTTATGTTTTATTAAAAGTAGAAGGGCTCCAACACTTGAATAATGTATAAAATAAAGCCAGAAATCTGAATTAAAGAATAAACCAACTTTGAATATATCCGATAGGATATAAAACTGAAACATCACCACGCCAGTCTGTGGTATCATTTTTCAAAGCAGTAATCGGCATTTGTTAGGGTGTTCGTGTGAGGAAAGCTCGAAGATGACGGTGCAAATTCGGACCCTCTCCAGAGTATAATGAATTGATCCGCGTGTGCCCCACAGTGACCAGACCTCACGTCTTTCCTCGAACTCTCACCTCTCCAATCTCTGATCGCGCTTATCCCTTCATCCGACTGATTTAGGAAAGATAAATATCCATTTAATATTCTTCAGGTCTGATTTTGAAGCGTTTTATATTAAAAATTAATTAGGCACGGCGGATTGTTCCTGAACATCACGTAATTAGCTATTAACTCGGAATTTTAACTGTATATTTTTATGAAATATATACTTCGCTTACAGTTTTGAGGTTGCTAAATATATAATAACTGCTTGAATAGAGAGACACCCCAATTAGCAAATAAATTTTATAAAGATTGTATAAATTGCAATAAAAGGCATTTTATAGGAGCTTCAATTTCCTATAACGTGGTTAAATGTCTTAATACGATACTTATAGAATCGAAAAGGCCCGTACTTTTTTTTTGCAGCCATGAAGTGTTTTTAAGGGAATTCGTAAAATAAAAACTATAAGTAAAATTAAACAATACCTACTAAATTTTATTTTCGATATTATCTTGCTTTTGGTATTCTAAATTGTCATATTCTTGTAAATTTATTTCAGAGTCTCCCACAGAAAAAAGTTTATGCAGGTTGAAACATAACTCATAAGATATTCTCTTTATTTAGAAGTTTGATAAAACAGCTTTTATAGTATTTAGTAGTGTAGTGTATCTTACTCTCCAGTTCTCAAAATAAATGGAAATATAAGAATTTCTTGAGATGTCTCATGCTCATTATCATTATCTGAGAGACGGTTCCGACCGTAGCAGTCGTAATACCAACAATAGGAGCTGAAATACTTGAGCGAGCTTAGAGATACCGATAGCGGGTCTATCCCCACAGAGCCTAGCCCGAGAACAACCAGGGTGGTCAGATAATCCTCGCTAATACTAGGGATGTGCACTTTAATTATGTTACTGGCAGCGATCAGTTACCGAGATCACGGCATAAAAACCCGGAAAACCGCTATATACTAAAAACTACCTTTTTATTCGTTAATTCGTTAATTTATTTACAGGTTCTACGGTAAATTATATAATTAATTGTTATATCCTTAATTATTTATATTGTTTATACTTTTACTCTAATATAACTGCTACCTCATGCATATATATATATTTCCCAACTAGCTAAATGGACCTTTAAAAGAAGCGAATTAGTTTATAACTATCGAATAGCGTCGTTGAATGAACAATTTGGTTTTATGGAGCAAATAATTGTGATAATTTTATTCCTGAAGAAAGTAATAGTGTAAAATTGTTTTATAATAGTTTTTACAAAGTTTGTTGTAAAAAAAATAAGTTTCAGTTCTATAAAATTTGTATAAAGGCATTATAATGCGTTACACAACATTTAAAAATATATATATAAGGATTGTAAACATATTGTGTAAGAGTCGTATACTTGGGCAAATGACTTTTAATTATAACCTTATAAAACAGTTGTATTAACATGTTTTATTAAGAATATATAAGGAAATTAATAAAATTATTTTTTAGCCTCGAAATGCGCTAATTTATAAAAAAAATTAATAATTGTGTTTAATCTATAACAATATTCCCTGTTTTTATAAATATGTTGAAAATGAAAATTGTGGCATGAGAAAACAAAACTATTGTATATTACGCGTAATAAAATTCTAAACCTAACCTTAATTTTAGTATAATGTGTGAAATAAAATCGTTATAAGTGACCATGTTTAAATAAATATTTGTTAGATAAACGACTGTCGCCATTATGTAAAATTAGTTAAAAATCTTAAAATTATATCTAAAACATGATTTTACTATTTTTGAGAGATTATTTTATAACAAAATCATTAAATACAATTGTACAATGATAATATAAATTAAAGAAAGCATAATTTTAATATGTTTGAAATTTATTTTTAATAATTTTAAAAAAATGTGTTCTAAACTAAAGCGGATAATTTTTTTGTCACAAACTATCTATAGTTTGTCAATAAAATTTGTCTTTATCCGAGGATAGTCTTAACATATGACCATTCCGGATATCATGTTTGTATTTTTAATATTTTATTTAATGAAGTAAACGTAAAACCTAACAACAAATTGAGAAGTTGTAGAACAGTATTTTTGAAAAAAGTGTTTTTGAAGTGATAATGTCATACGTATTCAAGTGTTGTTGACCTCAGTAGTTAGTTACCTCATGCTAGTAAGACACTGCCAGAGAGCTGATATTTTTAAAAAATATTTTGTAGGATAGTGCGTAAAGTAAAGTTTTACTAACGTAAGTCAATGATGTATAATGTGAGTCATTACATACCACACATACACTAAAATATATAACAGCAAACTATCGACTGTAAAATACATTTTTGGTTTTATTATACATTTAACAATCTTAATTTTTTATAAAATATAATATTTAATAGAACAAAAAAAACCTTATTTATTACAAATACAATATAATAATTTATTTCATAGCAGCTAATTGATGATTTGAAGGTATAGAGAATACAAAATTACATAATAATTTAAAAATATTGATTATAAGATCTGTTAATTCATTTACGCATTTGTGCCCTAATAGCTCACTTTACATAACTATTTGTATTAGAAAAACTAAAACAGAATCTTAAAAAAGACTAAGGGCGATGACACACACAGCGATTTTCACAGCTAGTTGCTTGTGGTTTACTGGCCGAGACGCTGCCTCGGCAGTTCAGCCGGCCGCCGAGTCTGCTATTGTTAACTAAGCGCTACATAAAGCAAAACACACCGCTGCTGGTGTCGCCTCGTTTTTCCAAAACGTCTTGGTCAATTTTTTATATATTTTTAGGTATTAATAATATTGTGTGAAACTAACTACTCTGTGGATACAAGCCCCAACCAGCGTTGAATTACACCCACAATATCCCTTTCTAATACAGTAAAAAATGTTACAAAAGTATTGGTCAATGTTGTAAACCATGCGCCTCTAGCTATGTGCTCCCATAAAGACGATGACACACACAGTGTCAAGCACAGACCAACGTGTCAAGCAACTGAGTCAACCGCCGATGCGACTGTTGCTTACTAAGCTCTAAATAGACCACACTACAGATAAAGCGATTTTTACCGTAACTGTGAAAATCATTGTGCTACATGAGTTGTGTCGACGCGGCTGCCGAGTCGGCACAAACAGCTGTGTCTGTCGCCCTAAATTGTACTGATTCAGCACAAATCGCTGTGTCTGTCATCGCGCATAGTAAATAAAAGACGATTCGGATTAGATCGTGACAGACTAGGCTTACTGAAACTGTGTTCAAATTAAGTGGATCGATTGACAAAATTTACACTGCAAAAGTAACTAAAAAAATGCACTAGATAATTTTGGAGATAAATTTAAATTTTAATTAGTTTTCATTAAAAGATTTAACAGAAGTTCTCAACTTTATCGTAAGCATAATAAGATATATATTATTGTATATCATATTTTTGTATCTCCTTCTGGGGTACCTCAAGGGTCTAACTTGGGACCACATCTGTTTATTCTTTATATAAATGATTTATCGTCATCTTTGCAGTGTAATCATCTTTTTTTGCAGATGATCTAAAGCTTTATCGTAACATTAACTGTTATGATGATTGTCGTGCATTGCAAGAACTTTTGAATGCAATACAGGTGTGGTGTATAGAAAACATGGTTTCCGTAAATATTGATAAATGTAAAGCTTGCTCTTTCAGTTTAAAGAAAAATATAATTTTATTTGATTACAATCTTGATTCAAAGCCATTGACACGCAGCAGTAATATTAAAGACTTAGTATAATATAATATAATATTTGATGCTAAACTCTCATTTTCTGAACATATTAATACAATCTCAAGCACCGCCTTTAAAACTTTGGGCTTTATTGTCCATAATTCCACATCGTTCAACAATATTAGTGCTTTGAAATGTTTATACTATTCTTTAGTCCGTTCTAGATTAGAATATGCTGGCCTTGTTTGGTACCCATGCTATCAAGTTAATATTCATCATCTTGAAGGTGTTCAACGTCGCTTTTTAAAATTCATGGCATATCGCGTTGATAATATTTATCCTGCTAGAGGATTTGATCATGGCCTCCTGTTGCAGAGATTCGATTTTAAATCGTTGCAGTTGAGGAGAGTTCTCACAAGTCTATCTTTCTTGTTTAAATTATTTCATAACCTCATTGATTCACCAGAAACTTTAAAAATGCTCTACTTATGTGTACCTAGGCCTGAATCTTGTGATGATTGCATGTTTTACTGTCGTAATGCTAGAACAAATGTCCTTACGAAATCCCCTGTATACACCATGTCAATTAATTTTGATCAAATTTCTCATTTATGTGACCTAAATTTTGATACACTCAAACAATTATTATCAGTTGGTTCTCAATTTTTTGGAAGCGTTTAACTGGCCTCATCTATATTATGATATAGCTTTCAGACTTTTTAGTTTAGTAAATGTTAAATATTATTAGTAATTAAAATTAAGTACACTGTTACTTCATTACTTTGTTATAACATGTTTTGTCCTGTAATTGGAATGTCTATTCTGTTGGGCAATAAATGCATTATTATTATTATTATTATTATTATTATTATTATTAAGATATACAGGGTGATTCAGAACTTATCTAAAAAAAATTGTGAGTGTACAGGGTACTCTTTAAATACAATGTTGTAAAGAACAAATTAAAAAGGGCAATTTGAAAATGATTTAAAAATATACTTCTGCACGGCACTGGAAACTGGTCTACTGCAAAATCTGATAAGGCGACAATCTGGAGAGAAATGCTCAAGGAAAGAAATAAATAACATTTTATAACGTCGATTTTATATAGCAAATTTAACTACTTTTGTCGCTGTTATTATTAATAGATCTGACTTGTGGTTTTAATTTATAAAATAGTTTGACATACCTGATATCACAATAACATTTTTGGCCCGTCTTACCCAGTTTCTACGAAATAACAACAATGTTTCTGCTCCTTGTCCGTTTTGAATTCATAAGTTATTAGCAGCAACTATGATACGATTCAATAAATCATCAATAGTATTGTCACAGAATTTGTAACGCTCGCACTCAATTCGACGATTGTGGTATCGCAAAACGCTAGATTGGTACAAACAAAATAATGCCTTATATCGAGGCGCGACTAGAAAATTGAGAATCGACAAAAATCGTTCGAGAAATGGATATAGAGCTGCTAGAAAATACCTGGAATATTCGTTTGGTTTATAAAAGAAAAATAAACGGCCGAGTCAGGCAGTCTTTAATCGGAGTGTTTAGTTGGAAATTTCCTGGAGTTTCAAAGTGAAATAGTGTTTAGTTGAGTTGTAATTAGTATTCAGTAGCGTACAGAGTAGTTAATAAATATCAGTAAAAATTAACTATTTGATTTTCTGGTAACAGTATGTATCCACTTCGGTGCGATACACTTTAATTTTTTAAATATCTCCACAAAAAGAAGTCCAAATGATTTAAAGTCAGGAGATCGTGGCGAGCATGGTATCGGTCATCCTCATCAAATCCCTTGGTCTTAATGCTTGGACTTGCTGTATATGGTACGGATATAATTGAACCTCGTGTATGATACATCACACTTCTGCTATAGGCCGTGGAAGTCTTAGACCTGCATCTCTTCCACAATTCGGTTTCAAATTTTCCTCGCGCTACGCTACACTTGCACTCACTGCACACCGTTGCAAAAGTAGTTACATTTGGCACATGTTTACCGCTAAAGCATTTTCACAGCGTAATAAATTAAAACGATATTGTTGTTACTATACATGTAAACCAGTTTTGACACTTGAGAAACTAATGTAAATACTGGCGTTACAAAAACTTCAGTGCAAAAATTAAAAGGATTTCAATATTTGGAATCGCCTGTCTAGAGACTACAGTGCCCCAGCGATATAAAGATTGAAAATGCTACAATTTTACTCGGAAACTATAAGGATATTATAAAAATGTTTTCAAGATATCGACTCCATTGTTCATGACGCATCTACTCCCAAATTCTTTTATATAAGTTCATAATCACCTTGTATATGATTTTTCTTAAATTAAATGTTTGTGATACATCAAGTCATTTGGGTCTGATAGGGATTGATTTATTTGGTACTGAGACAATAAATGAACAGAAAAATACAAAAATTCACAAAATATAATGAATTGATTCACATTTTAATATTTTTGAGCAGTCTGAACTGCGTACAATTCACATTTCTTAGTTTAAAAACACAATATAGTGTTACTTAGTACTGATTTAGTTAATAACTTCAAAGTAAAGTGTCACTTTTTATTCCAGAGATATTAAATTTGCTTAATGTGTTATTAACACGTTATTTTACAGTAATCACTTTATTAAGATATATAAAACAAAAATAATGCCTTAGGGTGTGATGAATATCTATAATATTCTAGAAAATTATAAATTTATAACGCATTAACTTGGAAACAAATCACTATTAAATCAGAAACTACAAGTAACATTTTTGAAAGTCAATAAAGAATAAATGCCAAACCAGCTATTTCAAAACATAAAAAGTGCTATATTTTCGAAATATCTCGTGCACGTTGTAGTTTATAAGGCACAAGTGCGATGGTTGCTTTCCTTTAAATCAAATCATGAAAATGTCAAAAATCTCTGAATTAAACAACTTTACTTGTAGGACATTATAAAGATTAAAGGCATAAGTGTTGTAAGATAATTACGCCCTCGGTCGGCGTACATTGCCTTATAACACTCTTGGTACATTAAACACTGTTGAGCCACTCTACTTATAGCAAATGATTTAATATCGATACCTCGACATTTGCTAGAATTTATCACAAGGAGATCAATCAAATAACAGCGCCAATGAATTTTATTCACTACACTCAGAGTGTCCGGAATATGAGTACCGTAATTTTAAGGGCAATATCTGACAAAAAGGCAACAAAAAGACTGGTATGAACAAAAAATGTGTTAATAAACGAATAGTTTTCCTACGAAAACATTTAAAAAAAAATGCAATAAAATGCAAAACTGCGACACGAAATTACAACTAAGGTACAATAATCAAGGATAAGTAAAAGCTCATGTAACATATATTTTTCTGTAAATTCTATCAGTAGTAATGACGTAAATAATTGAAGTTTCTTAGACAATCCTTAAAACTGTAATGTAATATAATGCACGACGTTGCAAACCACCAGCAACTGATGTTATGCTGTAAACCTAAAAGTATTAATCATAGCAATAATAATAATAATATGCCTTTATTACAATTTACAGAACAATACAAATAGTAGATAATATTAGTAATAAGTTAATATTAGTAGTAGTATTATGGTTGTGCGTTTAATTTTCTCTAGTGCTTGTTTGGAAATGGAACAATTTACAGTAACTATGACCAGCTATATGACATTAACCCGGGATCAGTCGCTATGTTAGAAAAAATCTAACAAATTTAGTTTTTTGCCCAGAAAACTTGCCGTGGCAGTTTAAAACCTATCCCCTCCCAGAAGTGCCTGGAGGGGTCATTACTTTAGCGATTGGTAGTATATTGTTTAACACGGACCATAACTGACTAACTAAAATGTACTTGTTCGTTGTATTTTAACACGCGACTGTTTACGTCCTACCAATCTGTTAGAAAAAATCTAACTACGCGACCGCTCACGCCTGTAAATTCTTTGTGTTAATTTATGATTCTGGTAAGTTTTACTCACTATCTATTAGTTTCTTAGTGTTATTTCAACCATATTAATTTTAATCTTTAGCGTTCATAAACCAGAGATGGACAAGAAAGGGGAAGAACAGCTACTTAGGTGGTACGAAGAAATTCCAACCGACACAGAACAACCCCTGGATTCAGACGATGATCTAAGTGATGCGCTCTCTGAACACAGTTTGCATAATACTAGCATTGAACAATCTGACGAAGAAAGTAATACTGACGAGGTTTTTGCTACTGCTGTTGCACAACCACCAACAAGGAGAGAACCTATTTTCACAGGAAAAAATCTTACAGAGTGGCTAAAGCATAAACCGGAAAAGCCTAGAAGAAAAACACGCCCCCATAACCTTCTAACAAAATTACCTGGAGTGAAAGCCGTTGCCAGAGGAGCTGCAACAACTTTAGATTGTTGGCAATTATTTTTTTCTGACGAGATCATCGACAAAATTGTTATTTCAACAAACCAGAAAATTGAACAGATGCGCCAAGGATATTCGCACTCGAGAGACTGTCCACCAACTGATGCTGAAGAAATTCGAGCATTCTTGGGACTTTTGTATATGGCAGGAGTAAAAAAGGGCCAACATTTGAATACTTCAGAATTATGGAGTACTGATGGTACTGCACCGGAATATTTCGCGGCTGTAATGTCGGAACGCAGGTTCCATGTGCTTATTCGGGCATTACGATTTGATGATAAAAATAATAGAAGAGAAAGGGCTAAAATTGATAATTTGTCTCCAATTCGTGAAATTTTTGACAACTTTGTAAATGCATGCTCTTCAAATTTCTCTATTGAAGAGTATGTTTCTATAGACGAAATGCTCGACGCATTTAGAGGAAAATGCCGCTTCAGACAGTATATAGCTAACAAGCCAGCTAAATATGGCATACAAATATACAGTTTAGCGGACGCAAGAACATTTTATACCCATAACATGGAGATATATGCTGGCAAGCAACCAGAGGGCCCATATCTGTTGGCAAATGATGCTTCTAGTGTAGTAAAGCGTCTAGTATCAACAATTGATAAGTCAGGACGAAATGTAACAATGGATAATTACTTTTCATCCATACCACTTGCTAATGATTTACTCAGAAATCACAAACTGACCATGGTTGGTACACTAAGAAAGAATAAGCGAGAAATACCGCCTGAGTTTCTTCATGTGAAGAATCGATCTTTATGCAGTAGCATGTTTGGTTATGGAAAAGATGGCAATGACTGTGTTCTTGTTTCCTATGTTCCGAAGAAAAATAAAAATGTTTTGATGCTATCCACCCTACATGATGATGATGCGATAGATCCATCTACCAAAGAAGCAAAGAAACCTGAAGTTATAACCTTTTATAACTCCACAAAAGGTGGGGTTGATGTGGTAGATCGTTTGAAATCCGAATATTCGGTAGCAAGAGTGAGCAATCGTTGGCCTCTGACAGTGTTCTTTTCATTACTGGACATTGCTACAATCAATGCCCAAATAATTCAGAAATGTAACAGTGGTCAGTTGAAAACCAGAAGAAAATTTATTGCAGAACTTTCAAAAGAGCTTACACTACCACAGCCGATAAGGCGTTCTTCTATTCCAAACTTATCTATTCCACTTCGGCAAAAATAAACAACGTTACTGGTAAACAAGCAACACCACTAATCACACCAACGCCAGCAGCAAAAAGTGAGGTGTAAATACTGCCCAACAAGGAAGAACCGATTTACACAACATCAATGTTCAACTTGTACTTCTCCAGTGTGTAAAGAACACACTCAGTCAACCACATATATTTGTATTGAATGTAGTACTAATTCTAATGAAGAATCTTTTTAATAAATGAGTACATAAAGCACTATTATTTATTTATTTATTTATTTATTTATTATTCATTAAAAAAACCTAATTACTACCTTATCATTGTTTTAATTTATACAAATAATGTTTATGATTGTATAAAACTTGGTTTATAAACATAATAATATGTTTAAGCCCTTATTATTACTTGTTCTTCAAGGTTATATAAAATCTAACACGCGACCGATTGCGTTACAGGGAAGCTAGCGACCGATCCCGGGTTAAACGCTTTTCGCAAGCAACACAACTCATTTTGAACTCTTGTAGCTACTTCACCTTTCATTATGTGTTGTGAAATGAGCTTTAAGAAAACAATTCGCAGGAAGTATGTTTATGTGTATTTATAATTATTGTGTACAATGTGTTGTCACATATGTAGTAGAATACTGATAACTGCTACATTGTTTTTTGATCACTAAAACAGTGCGATCACAGATTTCCAGAGGATATAATGCTGTTTAAGAAATGAATTACGGCTATTTGTCATAATCACTCAAAGTTTGGCTATAAAATACAAGGTGCGATACATGGCCTTCGGCTTTGCAATTGCATGATGAACAATGCACATCGCGGTCCTTTGTTGCGCTTTCCAATTCTATCTCGACAATACTTAAATCTGCTTCGCATACTGATTGTTGCATTACATTTTAGTTCGTCATCATTGCTGTCCAGTATCTGTTTAGAAATTCATTATTTCAGTAACCTTTTTGACAAAAACAAAAATTAAAATTAAAATAGAAAGATTTTTAATTTGCACTTATATAATAAGGATTCATACTTCAAATTGATTTGGCAATAAGCAATAGATTTCAAGGACAAAGTTTGTATAATAAATTGCTCGAAAATGCTGAATTATTTATCGGGATGCTTAATGAAAATTCATTTCTCAAGTAATTTTTGTTTTTGACAATTTGTGTCCTGATTACTGATTAAGTTGGTTGTGTTATTACGGTCAATCTAAAAATTATGAAAAGTTTAATGATCTTGTAAATCCGTAAACAGAGTTATCAAATCTAGTTCTAAAATTTATGAATAATTGAGAAATGTATTAATTTTATTATTTATTTTTAATTTATCTAAGTACAGCAATAATACAAAATAAAAATTTTTTGTTGAGTTTTTTTATTGAGATTTGTTGTCTGATTGAATAGTATACAATAAAATACTAAAGACATGTTTGCTATTAAAAGCAAAATGGCAACCTTTGTAGGATAACCCCAAAGATGTATTATTTATCCTTATTTTACAAATTCATGCTCGTCCGTAGTGAATCACTTTATCGTATATTGTCCTGCTTGACATTTGACATGTTATATGTTTGTACACTGGCCTCGTTTATTAGTTTTTCTTAACTACAGACAGTTGTGTCGTGTGTATTAATTTTTTATATATTTTTAGGCATTAATAAAATTGTGTGAAACTAACTACTCAGTGGACAAAAGCCCCAACCTGCGTTGAATTACACCCACAATATCTACCCATATATTCCTTATTATTAGCTTTTGTAACATTTTTTTACTGTTTTAGCTTAAAATACCTTTCTAAAACAGTAAAAAAATTGTGTGTATTAACTTATATGCACTACGTGTTTTGATATCGTTGTTAAATGTCATATAATTAATTAATGCTAATAGAACTTTATTACACCGTAAAAAAGTTACTGTGTGAGTGAGATTTTCCACTGTGTAATTTAGGATATGTAAAATTTTCGTGTTAATAGTTTTACACGCTATGGATTTCTTATAAGTTTAATACAAAATGTGTTAAAATTACTAGTATTATAATAAAATACTGGATTTGTATAATATTTACTAGTGACGTACTAAAAGTACACCATTTTGTGTAATCTTATATCTCTACTGCTAACTGGTTGAGAACAACTGCGCAGCTACAGTATATCAACTGTTCCAACACAACGTCAGTACGCCATGTTGGCCGTATAGCGTTGTTGTGTTCAGTTACCTCTTGCGCGCTGTATTCAAATGGAGAACATTTAAATTTAAAATGAGGTTTGATCAAAGACAATGGTAAGTACTTACAACTATAATAAATATTGTTGATAATTGTGATAAAGGTAAAACTAATTAGCACTATAACTCTTAAAAGTATTAGGATGCGTTCACTCTGACGTTTTAGATTACTCTGTATTTTGATTTTTTTGTAACCTTAGAGAAAGAAAATAATATGCTCAGATCACTACCAGTTAATTTTCGTAAACTGTTTCATTTTATGTAGTGCCTAAATACATTTGACTAGAACGTTATTAGTTTATAAATCTCTAATTAGAATATGTTCTACCACTACTATTACTAATTTTGTTAGTTATTCATTTGAACTGAATTATATTTTTAATAAAATCATAAAGAGTAAAATAACTTTTATTTTATTATTACTGTAACACTACCAATCATGAAAATACTATACAGGATTAACTATACGACTAAGTACAAAAATGTTAACCACGTGCTCAGGGAGGTCTAAAAGACAATAACAAATTTATTTCGGAATTCTAGCTCAATGTTTAAAAAATGAGGCAAAACCATATTTTCTTACGGAAAGTCGCGCTTATGACAATTATTCATCATCCGAAATGGCTAGATATGTCAACTACCGTGCGGTCGTTTTTTGCAGCATTGTCAAGTGTAGAAACGACGAAAATAAACATTTTTATTAATAATAATAAAAGTACCTGATAGATAACAGTTAATCCGGTTAATTGCAATATTTTGTATTCGTTCTTGGTTCTTTCGTTGCACACTGTCCAAACTACATTTTCACTCAGTAGATTCGTCATAATTATCCACTAACATATCCGACATAAAATACTTTTTCTAATTTTGACATATAAAGTGACACTTTTTAAAACTGATTGACATTATGAAACGTCTTACTTTTTGTAACTAGTTGCATAAAGTAAAATTTTATGCAATTGGTGACGAAAAATGTATTTCAAAGTTAGTGGCAAAAAGAATTATTCTATTTATTAAACTGTTATAATACAAGTTAAAAACATAAATTATAAATTAATTAATTATTATAAATATTGATAACACAATTATTGCAATTATTCAAATTAATTCCCGACGACATATTTTTTCATTGCTCGAACTTGCTGTTATTTGGGAAGCGGAAGCACATTGCATTAGATGTTTCACCAAATATTTCTTGCGCTATAAGTTTTTTATTATTCATGGAATTTTCAACATATCCCTCCGCAACAGAGCCAGATTTCCAACCTCCGTGCCTCTTTAATTTTAAAATATCAGCTCCACTGTCTGCTAGGCAAGTGGCAGAGCTTCTTCTGAAGCAGTGGCCAGTATATAGAACAGGATTTGAAAGACCAAGAAATTGTGCAATAACTTTTGGCAGACTGCTAAATGTGTTAATTCCCACAGGATTTCTGCTACATATTCCATTCGCATATTTTACAAAAAATCTGTTGTGTTTAAGAACCTGGGGACGCAACTTAATATATTTTCTTAATATTTCAACAAGATTCGTGTTTTCAATGTCTCCAGTGGTAATTGCAAACTGCCGTATAACTTTTGTTTTTGAAGGTGGGATATCAACACGAAAATGGCTTCCTTCGTCTATAACATTTTCAACTGGAAGAAATGTTAATTCTGCTTTTCTGCATGCTCCTGCCATTCCAATTATCATTGCATTAAGTATTCTTTGTCATCAGCTTCCACTAAAAATTTAGCAAAATTTTCTTTAATAAAAACTTTTGACTTTTTAGCACGTACCCGTCCGCTTGCCTTTTAATATATGCTACCAAATTTGTATATTTTTTAATATCAATATTCCTTTTCAGATTTAGTTCAGCCCTTAACATTGAGTAAAGTGTCCATAATGTGGAAACTTTTAGATCTTTCTTACCCTCAAAATATGCAAGTAAAACTTTCTCATTAACATGTTTAATTTTCTTCTCATCACACCACGTAACAAATTTTTCGTATGCCAAATCATAAACTGCCTTTGACTTTTTGGGAATTACTGATAATAGAGCATTACCTGCTGCCTCTTCAATATCGCTTGGTAGCTCTTCAGAACTTGAATCACTCATTTTTTAAAAATAAAACTAAAAATATATCAATCTCGCTAAAAACCTTCCGTCTAGACTTTTTTACAAAATGTCAAACTGACAACTAACATGAAGTAACAGCAACAAACTAAATTTATGTTTTCCAAATTTTTGTCAATTATATTAAATTTTATTTTTTTATTACTTTCTTCAAAATTAGAAAAAATCTTGTATGCAATACGTTACGAAATGAAATTTTGTGTAACTTGTAAGTTTTTGCGAAACTCACTTCGTTCGTTCCGCAAAAATCTCACGCGCTACACAAAATTAGGCATTTCGTAACTGATGGCATAAATAACTATTATTTAATTACTATAAAACGTTTAAAATTAGCCACTAAATAATCTAAAATAAGATAACCTAGAATACTGCATTGCTAATTGCGTACTCTCCAAACCTCAAAGTACATGCGAAGCTTAGTTATATCTAAGGGTCTAAGAAACAAGCATCTTGCAATGTTATAGCTTTCAAAGAGGCGTAAACTGATACGTGTTAACACGGTGACCTGTCATTACGTTTGACAACTTTAACTTTGGCAGAATATACCTAACCTCGCGGCTGACAAAAGGGCAGAACGGCGATAAGGATTTAATATAGTTTTGAAAAAAATCGCTTTATAAATAAGTTTGGAAATTTTTTGTTAACCCTGTATATCGGTACGAAAGCTCACTTACCTTTTTAGTTTGTTAATTATATTCCTGTTTGCCTGTGAAATTATAATGTTTGTTATACGTTTATTTTGACGTCTTCTAGAGCATTCCAGACTATATTCTATGCATTTTCCACAACTGGGAAAACTTAAAAATAAAGGTATTTATTACAAAAATAATATTAAAAATTATTTCGAAAGCAAACAGGAACATAATTAACAAATTAAAAAGTTAGGTGAGCTTCCATGTCAACACCTAGGTATTATAAGTACAATAAAATTAACATGTTAATGTATAAATCCTACACCTTTAATGATACAAATAACACTAAAATGTGTAAAAGTCACACATAACATTTGTTATATTAACACAGTGGATTGTATTAAACCTTTAGCACACTGCTACATACAGAGAAATGTGTAAACGTATACACAATCTAGTGTAGACCTAGATTAACACAGTATTGTGTTAAAATGTGTAATTATTTTATTACAGTGTACATCCAAAATTTACATTCATTTATTGTACTAATCATTTGAAAAATTTTACAAAAAGTAGCACTACACACGCTTATGTCTAAGGATGAATCTTAAATTTTCAAAGACCATTAAACTTTTTAAAATTTATAGAACTATGGTTATGGCTTGTTATAAAAAAATGGTCTAAGTTGCATAACTACATTAGACAGTTGTCGCTGCAGCCATAATATTCCTACAGTGCGTTTTTGTGTAAATACTTTGCTTCTTATTACCGAGAATACGAACCTGATTTTAGACTGTGGTGTTTAATTTTTTATACAGTTTTCATTTATCTCATTATGCCCCCTATTTTACATTTTAAATATATTACTTAATTATTATATCATACATATTATTTAATATGAATTATATTACTAAATTAATTAATATACTGAAATCTGAATTTGCCATGTAATCTGCACGCATATGCAACATGCATATCAAATGACTGACAGTTTTATATATTATTTGATAAATTATCATCTACTACAGCGGATTATACGTTTTTTAATTACTGATACAGTCCTGTAAAAAGATATAAAGTTACACCAACATCTTTATGTTTATGTATAAAAGCTATTAATATTTCTTATGTTAATTTTTACGAGCCTCAGTAGACCGTTTGATAATTCAAAGACATTGTGATAAGGAAGAGTTTTATTTTTTGGTTGATGTGCCATGCCTTTTTATTGGCGCACTGACATTTTCCGTTTTAAAAATATTGCAGTTAATTACCCATCACTTTAATCCCGTGCATATTCTCGCCGAGGATTCTAGCCAGGACTTGCACTTTGCTGGTTCGGGAGAACCGCCTGACTGTGGCGGGAAAAATACGCAAATCCAACCCCAGGCGGCAGGATCGTTTTTATAACGATTCCTTTTAAGAATTATGAATAAACAGTGGGGACTTAATGACTTGTGCTGATTATGGGAATGGCAATAATTTTAACTCAGTGTTCCGTTAATAAACTGGAATGCCACTTTTATGTTACCGCCAAGGTGACTTTTTCCGAATAGACGGATAATATTTAAAACTCCCTGGAAATGTATGTTAGATTCGTGATTAACGCAATAAATTTTCTTTACCGATAAATTTCGTTCTTCATCGTATTTGCTGTGATGTATGGATATAGTAATGGAAACAATTTAGAATTATTACATTTTAGGATCTTATATTGTTTAATAAGGTAACTTGAAAACGTATGTTATTAGGAAAAAACAGAAATACTTTCAAAATTTATATAAAAACTGCATCAATAGCAATGTATACAGGGTGATTTAGAACTTTTCTAAAAAAAATTTTTGAATATACAGGGGACTCTTACAAATTCAATTTTGTGAATAAAAATCAAAAAAGCTGTTTGAACATGATTTAAAAATACACTTCTGCACGACACTGGAAACTGGTTCACTGCAAAACATGCAATCGGCGACCGGAAAAAAATTGAAAGAAATAAAAAAAAGGAGATAAATAAATAACATTTTATAACACCTCTTTTATATAGCAAATACAACTGATTTTGCCGCTGTTGTTATTAATTATTAAGAGAATTAATTTGTGGTTTTAATTAATAAAATAGTTGACACACTTTATGTTACAACAACAACATTTTGGACCCATCTTACCCAGTGTCTACAAACTAATACAAATGTTTCTGTTTCTTGTCGATTTTGAACTTGTAAGTTATTGGCAGCAGCAGTGATGCGTTTGCGTAAATCAGCCACTTTGGCGCAATACATTTCGTTTTTCAAATATCCCCACAAAAAGAAGTCCAAAGGAATTAAAGTAAGAAGATCGTAGCGGCCATGGTACCAGTCCTCCTCGTCCAATCTCTTGGTATTAATGCTTGGACACCCTGTACATGGTACGGATATAATTGAGCCTCATGCATAATACAACATACTGATGCAATATGCCTTTGACGCCTAAATCTCTTCCACGCTTCGGTTATAAATTTTCCATGTCACGCCCGCATTGTACTACACTTGCACTCACTGCACACCGCAGTAAAAGTAGCTTGGCGCATCTTTATTGGGAAATCGTAACGCTAAAGTATTTTCACTTCACCATAAATTAAAACGATATCTATTAACTTCGAGTTGCTATACACGTAAACCATTTTTGACCCTAAGGTATATACTCGCATCACAAAAACGTTAATACTATAAGTATTCGGATTTCAATAGTCGGATTCACCTGCAGAGACTACGGTAGCCTAGCGATGTAAAGGTTGAAAATACTACAATTTTGAAATAGAAAACGAGGAAAAGTAATTAAATCAAGTATTTAATTTAATAAGCATAAATAGTAAGTAGTTAGTTAATATTTCGAATATGTCTTCAATCATTAAACATGAGGACTTGTTTTTGAGAATTAAATAGCTTCCTGTTGAACAGGGAGCTAAAATTCTTTTTATTAAGGTACAAATTGACCCAAAATGAATTTTGAAGACATTATACATCATGACCAAATAATCTTTGGTTTTGAGATAAAAGGCGCTCAAGATTGAGTATTTGAGGTAATTGATGGCACTGTGATTATTTATCACAGCGAACCTAGATTTCTAGCAAAATATTTGCAAAAGGGCGATATATATTAATAAATATCAAAACTGTTTATTCGTAATTCGAAATAGAAATATGATTTCTGTTTATATTATATTCAGAACCAGATTATTTTTAGAGTAAATATTTTGAACTACCTATTTCAAATGAAACCCTCTATACATTTTTCAAAATATGCTGACAATTAAACACGCAATTGTCAAATCAAAAAATATATAGATATTCATAGAGACCTGTGAGTCTAAAAAAATGCCAAACAACTCCAAAACGGCTGGGTTTATAGGTATAGAGTATATTTACTAACATGATTTCAAATTCAAATTTCATACCTCTTCCAAAAATACAATAATATATAGGGTATTCTATTTAAAATAAGACTGTTAACGACTACTGGTATTTCTGAAAATAGCCAAAAGTGAAAATTAATTTTTTAAAACACCCATATCTGAAACAACCAATTATAAACACCTTTTACATCTACAGGGTGATTCAAAAAATATTACTATAAATTTACTACTACTACTTTTTCTAGACAAACAAAAAAAATGTAGGCTCTTGGCTTGTCCTCGCCACCAAAACACAAGATTGTATAGCGCAATGCCATCTGACGAAGAACTACATTTAAGTTAGTTAGTTCATTTAAGGTAAGTTGTTGATAAGTCCGGCAGTTCAGCGACACATTCACAACTTAACTGGTCAAATATTTCGAACACTCTAAAACCAATCCCTGACTTTTATGGGAACAGAACTTGCGTTGGACTAGCGCGGTCAAGCATACAAATTGCAGGCCACCGGCACGAGCGGCAGTGACGGTCGTTGCAGGTGCTGGTCCATGCAGGTGCTGGTCTAATGTGTTATTATATTCCATTAAATAACATGGCTACCTTTATGAACCGACTTTGCAGGTCCGTGCAGGCATAATTTGCGCGATCTTTTACATGTAACAAGCGATTCGCGCGTAAGCTCATTCATTCGTTTGTTTGTAAGAAATCTCTTACATTGTACCTAACCCACCTAACAAATAAACTGAAAAGAGTTCCTTTTAAATCTCAATAATGGTGATAATCTAGTTTAAGACATTCATATATATCTAATTAAAATGTACATAAATTATCAAGTACGGTATAGGTAAAGTCTGACACCATATTGAGAACAAAGAGATAATAAATGCGTCGCATTTGAGAAAAAATATGTTTTTTTTAGTAACTGCTCGCTCACTCGTGACAAGTTAATAATGCATGTGATCTAATTATTTCAGGCGGTTATTTAAGCCTTTTCAGTTATAAGGAACGGCATACACTTTATTTTGATATTGGCGACAGGCTACATAACTAGTCATGACATGTAATTGCTGGCATTCGATCAATTAAAACAATTTTATTTGCTTTTCATGTTTGCTCTTGCAACATATTATTATCTCGTTAAAAAAGCGTCAGAGTGAAATTATATGTTTTAAAATATGAAAACAATGTAACCTTGAGTAAAGTCGATTTCAAGGTTACAGAGATGGTTTTGTTTAACGTTAATTAATGTGTGGAGTGGGCCAGACGCAACTAATTAAAAATTTCCACTACCTTAAATGGAATTGGAGAAATTCTAACACAAGAAACAATTAAAATTGTTCTTACAAAGAAGATAAATGATTTGTTTGATGAATAATTATATATTCACTTCCCAGTGAAGGTGTGTAACGTTTTCAATAAATATAAAATTAATTAAAAACAATACATAAACGTAATTAAATTTATTCAGTAAAAAAATAACAACGTAATGTCTACATATTCTCATGTTTGTGTTCAGAAATAACGTTAATTTTCAGGGGTTGAAATTGTGCCAGTCACATTTTTTTGAGTGACAAACGACAAACACCTTCTGTGTACTCACATGAAGTTCAGCTATATTTAACCAACTTACGATATCACGATTGAAACATCATAACTATTTGATAATTTTGAAATTTCCAAATTAAATGTAAGCTAATTAAAAGTAGATCTGTCTAAAGTTATGTAATCAACAAGAGTAGGCATTAGCGTTTTCTTACATATATATTTATGTAGGTAATTAAAATTTTACACAGCTGTAGAAGTTTATTTTGTATTAGAAAACTCTTTCTAAAAAATTTTCTACTGTAAATCCCTTGAAATCAGCTGACGTAATTACCATCCATAAATGAGGTGACAAATTGATTAAAGAAAGTTGGAGTGAAAGCTATGGAAAGAGTTGTCACTGAAGCTGCAACTGAATTTATTTTGCCACATAAAACGATTTCTGAGGAGCATCATGGATTTCTTCTTTAGCAAAAACCTTAATAGAGTATCTATTAAACGTCTTCTTGACATGTTGATATTAGAGACGATCTACTTAAATGAACTGCTCCTTGAACAGCCGTTCAAGCGAGAGTATATATTGATGTACCAGAACATATATCTGTTAAAGGTGGAGTCTTTCTTAAGAGTGTTACACTGCTCTTTTTTATATAGGTATAGATACAATAGCTTTTTCCTATTCAAGATTTTAGAGTTTTGGGTACGGTAGCTTAAAGAGCTACCCCATTATGCTTCTTGTTCTCCTGTTAGGAGATAAATCTTCTGAAGCCGTTAACCAACCCTTATAAAAGTATCCTATGAACTCTTTGACAAAGTGACAGCTATTTGTTTCATTCCTAAGTCCTCTATGGGTGTCTTCCTTGGCTATTTCAGTAATTGTTGCTAAAGAAAGCATACTGGAAGGACCAAGTTCAAAGTTATAGACACCCGCTGCGTTTTCATCAGCTTCTTTATTACCATTGCATCGCTCATTCATACAGATATGCTTTTGCGACACAGGGCTCTACCAGTACCTACTTTATGGCATTTCCAAGCTGATATCGTCATTGTCTTATGATTACGCAAGATAGTAATTGTCTACTGTCTGTGTAAATTCTAATAGTTTTGCCCGTTGGCCGCTATGGTTATACCTATTAAGTGATAGTCCAGTAATATCGGATGTATGGAGATAGACACAATTTGCACCTTCATTCATTTTTGATTCCTCCTTGAAAATGTTAATTATATTCTCACTGGCGGTTTTCTCCACACTTCTTATAAGTACTGTATAGGTGAAAGCAATCTAGGGACAAATACTGCCAGTGCAGAAGAGGCATCTTGCTGATGACCTCATTCCGCAGGTGACTCTTAACTTCGTTACATCCTACATCTACTTTGAAGTCAACGTTCTTGAGACGAAGCATAGTCGCAAAGACCACTTCTTTTAGATATATGCCCAAAGGTGGCAGAGATAGCATTACCTCCATTGCTATGAGAGGCGTTGTTCTCATAACTCCAGTTATGCTCAGCAGGCGATTCTTGGTACTTGGCTTGATCTTTTGTTTAGACGATGTCTGCTGAACTTTAGGCCACTGAACAGAAGTCTCATAGGCTACCTTTGTTTCTCACAATGGCAGTATATATCTATATGACCACTATTATCTATCTTTCAGTATGTTTGCAATATAAAAAAATATGGAAATCATGCCAAACATCACCAACTATTGAACTGTAGAGGACTGGTTTAATATTAAATATGAAATTAACAAAACGTCCATAGTTAACAAACAAACTAATTTTGGTATAATGGTTTCTAATAACATCTCATGATCCTCTCATATAAATACCCTTGGCAACAAACATAAAAGTTCATTATTATTATATTAAAAAAATTGTTATTGAGACTTCTAGTTCTTTATAATAAATCTGATATATGACCCATCATACGGATCAGCTGTATTATCCCCATATAATACGAAATCAATCTCAAATTTATTTACTTCGACAATTCACCACTAGATTGCCTTACAGTACTTCTAGTCCTTCTTGGGAAAATATATTAAACAAACAAACAACCGATTCTACAAATTCTTTATATTTACGATATCCACTGATGTTCAACTTTGTTGTCATAAATATGACTCTGGAAGTGTCAATAAACTTAAACTAACGATGTGGTAACCAACCAGGACCTTATGCCTATTGAGTTTTGTAGGTTTTAGCTTCTACGTTTATGTTAATAAAAGTAATAACAACAATAATAATATTTACTAAATTTGTTTCAATGCACTTCTTAATATTTGTGACAAAATTTTCAGAAATGTATTTTATTTTCAGTTGCTTAGTTTAAGCCACCTTGTATTGTCGACCGAAAGCTCATTTAAATTGAAATTAAAATGCAACATCTGTTATAAAATATGAATACGCACACAATTGAAAATAAATAACTGACAGTATTGTAACAATCTCTAACCGCATGTTATTTATTGACGGAATTATTACGTTTGATGATTTAAACGATCTGTTCTAAATTGCTGCTGTTGATGCAGACAATATTTTATGTGTTAATAATATTAATATTTTATATTTTGCATATTTAGGCTAAATACAGACTTTTATAAAATAGTTGCACTGTAATTGTTTGTTTAAAAACACGTTATGAATTCCGAATTTGCATCTGCATCTTTTAAGCTTTACTTGTATTTAAAATCTTTAAGAATGAACTGTTATACGCTTATACGTATTTTTTACATAGAAAGTAAATACTTAAAGATAGGCATATAGGTGCCGATTGGACATATTTTCAATAATATCTACTTAATAATAATAATTAAGATGAATAATACGGTAATTAATATAAAAAAGTTATTTATTTTCCAAGAAACAGTAAAATGTGCTACCTGTTGTATTATTAAGGTGTCATTGGTTGATAAACGTGTTATGTCATAGAAATCATGAAATATGTATAGAGCAGAAGCCTTTACTTTATTCACTCAAAAATAGACTATGGAGGACCTTAGAAATCAGCCATCTAGAGAAAACTTAATTTAAGCTGTTGGTTACACTGCATTAATCCTATCATACAATTGAAACCAAAACGAGACGTTTGTAATTGGATCAAAGAAATCATATGTTTCTATGAATTAGGTATACTCGCGGCAATAATTCAGACGTCTTACGTCATGGCTGACGTTAGGCAATTGTTTTTATTGTCAACGTAATTTTCGATATTTGGCCGCGTTAAAATCAATCATTTTTTGCAATTTAGTGCTGTATATAATGCAAACATTTAGTGTAGTATATAGCTTTATTACTCTCAGTTGCAGTTTCTTAAATATTTTGAAGAAAATATAATGAATTATTCATTTGTTCATATGACGTAAGTCGTCTGAATTCTTGCCGCAAGTATAGACGTAAAATTCACCTATTTTGAAATTCTCGTCCATTAGTGTGAAGCTACCCCGTTAGTGTAACCAACTCATAAAAGCTAAATTACTGCAATATTACCAGACTGGCGTTTTCTCCATGTATTAGTTAGTATTTTCGGTGCTTCTTTTAGCGTTCTATATATTTTATGGTTACGTTAAAACATATATGATTTGTTTTGATCCATTTTATTGTTAACGTTATAAATACGTAGGTTCTTTTTCTATTTTTATTAAAAATATTTCTAAGAGTAACCATGCAGATGGTCCGTGTAAATAACCGCTCGCACTATTGTCGCATCAAATACTGAAAAAGCCATGTTGTTTGGCAGTCGGGGTTTTTAATAGTTATTGTGATATTCAGTACTTATTATATGAATAATGTATTGATATTATTGTCACGTAGCAGCCTAAAATATTCAAAATCAAAGATATATACACTGATAACAACTATTTGTAGATGGTGGATGGTTGATTATTTATTGCCTTGGTAAATAGTGTGAAATAACACATTAAACTGTAATGTTACAACTCTGATGGAAAATTACTATTTGAAGTGTAGGGAATTATTAGATACCAGTTCTAATTTTAAAAAAATACCATTAAAAATAAAATTTTATATTCTTTACCACTCACCGATATTATTTACCAAACGAACAAATACTAAGTAAGTAGGTCTACCTTAAGAAAACATTTTGTTTAATGTAGTGTTATATATGCATAAAGAAAATTGATCAGACTAGCTAAGTACAATTTTTAAATTTTTCATTAAAATAACTTTTTGAAAACTTGATTTAGTTTCACTGTCCGGATGGATGGATTTTGAATGGAAGCGTTGTAAAATTTCCAGCTTTTCTGTTACCCCGTTGGAATATTTTAAACTTAATATAAAATACATGTATTTCTGCTTATCTGAGACAGTATTGCATGCTGCGATAGTGTCCTTTTCTACGTATTTCTCAAAACTGTTGTTTCCTAAAAGTATAATAATAAATAAGGAAGTATAAAAAATAATATATGTTAGGTCATTTAGACATACTCTTAAAAATATAACACAACAGTACAAAAAACGATCACAAGTATGATTCCTTGAGAAAAACTCGTCACCTTACTTCCGCGTTACCACGTGATATGATTCAAGCTATTTTATTGGACGTTATTACATCTTGTTTACAAGTCCACAATACATTATGTAAATGTAATCATGCAACGCATTTTATGCACATGAAATGTAATTTTACAACATGTATTTTTAATAAAAAATTATGTCATTTGGCACGAAAAATGTAATAACTACTGTATTTACCTGGAGTTCCTTATAGTACAATATACTGTATTTGGTATTGTTTACAGTAATACATGATACAAGCAACGTGTTCATTTACTATCATTTTTATCAGTATATTACCTCCAAAAGACACGTATGTAAAAGCCGCGTAAATGCAATAAAACTTATATTTTGTGGCATATTTTATGACTAACTACACATATTGTAATAACAGAGAGAAGTAACCAAGCCAAAAAGTTTTTGATCTAAATTTATGATAAATAAAAATGCAGTAAAAAATATGTTACTAAAATGTTTCGCAATCTTAATAAAATTATGACAAAAACGCAAATGTGATTTTTGCACTTTTAATGTGCTATAGGTATATGAAGTAGCACAAAAATTATACAATGTAAACTTTTCCATGCAGTCACAAAACAGCCCAGCTAACAATTTCCTGTTCTATAAAAATTGTAAGAACGTTTCCAGAGCAAATTTTATAGAGCAATGTTTATTCTACACTTATACCATAAAAATGGGCACCGTTCTATATAACTTTTTAGTTCTTTAAGCTATTCTGTAAGGTCTGCAGGATATACTTATAGAATTGTTGAATAAACGTTCTGACAGGTGCTAAAGAATTTTTATAACACAGTTACAAAGCAATCTCATAAAAATTCTATACCACTTCGTTATACAATTTTTGTGTTGCATGGCATTCTACTTAGAGAACTTTAATATCATTTAATTGTATCTTTTAAAAATAAAATGTTTCTGTATTAGAAATAATATGGATGAGCCAATAAGAACCAAGATAGAAGATGACCTAATCAGTCTGCATACGAGTACTCGCATCATTACGAATTGCTTTGTTGGTTTGTCCATCAGGGAGCAGTATATTTTAATGCGGAAAAAGTTTTATCGTGAAATGTGTAGTATATAATGGTAATTTTTTGACGCGCCCTCAGTTAACCTTATATTTCCTATGATGCTGGAAATTTTATAAAAAAATATTTTCTAAATTGATGAATTTAACAACCAACTGTATATAAAATAGTCAGAAAGTAAGTAGATCCATATTATTGATGTCATTTCACCTATTTATATTGTATATATATTTTAATTAAGATTTGTTTTCTTTTTTACAATATGGCGACAGAAAGAAAGGCTTTATCTTGTACTTCTCACGTCTCACTAATATGACATTATTGTGTCGATTGCAATGATTATGGAGCAAATATGCATCGTAAGCAACTACTATAACAGATATATGCCACATAATATCTACAGTATTGTCATATTTTATTGTGGTAATATCAATTATTTCAATCTTATTTAAAAAAGCTTATAAAATTCTTTAACTGGAACATCTGAAAGTGTAAATGAATAAGGTTTAGAATGGTCTAAATTAAATATGTTACTAAATTTCTATAAGGAAATCAATTTCTATTAGTAATCAAATAAATCTTTTCTATCGTAATGAAATTTTCCATCTGCAAGCAGATAATAATTTTTACAAGTCACGACTATGCTATACAAATTTGTCCATTATACTTTGATTAAAATATTTCGCACTTTTATAGGCAGGTCTCGTCAGATGAGGGTATGGAGGACCTACATATGTATATAAATGTTAGTTCTATAGCATCTTTTAAGGAACAAAAAGGCTTTTGTTATGTATTTACTCTATAATGATTTAATAACAACTGTATTATTATTCTCTATAACTGCTTTAAAGAGCTTTTTCTCTTAAGTTCGATAGCAGCATCCATATTTGTAATTTGTTTTCCGCAGCAGAATTGTAACTTAACAACGTCTTACACAATAGTTCTATAATTAAACTATAAGCGACATTACAGAATAATTTTATAAGAGTGTCACAGCAGATGGTATAATTCTATAAAGCACTATTTTGCATCGGTTTTACAGCAATTTCATTCTATAGGCACCGATGCTGTAAAATTGTGATATTGTACACACTTATAGGACTACATTAGCAGTTATCTTATAAATGTTCTATAAATTATGCTCTAAGAACGTTCTTGCAACACATTTAAAAAACAATTCAGTTTTTGAAGGCAAAATAGTCTCATGTGCCACATTAGTCTTCTAGATACAACTATAAAATATTAACAGAATATAAAGCTCCTATTACTCTAAATTTATAGAACTACTTTGCTAGTTGGGAGAAATTTTCCCAATGCCTACTGATCTGGATTTTTTACTTCAATAGTAGATATGTGCAAGATTTCTACAAATGTTTAAAAATGTTGAAAATTTCACATTATATATGCCTTTTCACTTTCACTTTTTTAAAATAAGCATTCCTCGATTTCGTTTCCCGAGTCTACAATGTTGGCATTAAACTGCATATACAGACCATATTATATATCAAAATAAAAAAAGTCCTATATAAAATATGGGTCTTAATCCCAACCGTTTTTGAGAAAAAAATTATCAGAATACCTGCTTTGATGTGCAAAAGTTTAATCCGTTTAGGAATCTTTCTGTAATTTTCTGAATAGAGTATCATAAAAAAGAATGTTTACTGCATCTGTCATTTACTTCCAGTTAAAACAGTTTATTTCTTAATAATAAAGTTCGAAGAAGTTGATGTCTCAAAATATGACAATAAAAGGTTTAGTTTATGATGCAATATTTTTAAGGTAATTTATTTTTGTTCTGCAATTTAAAAAAATAAGATGCTAATAACAGTAAATAAATTTCGTTATATCTGAGAAATGGCTCGGAAAAAGGATCACAGAAGACCGTGGAATTAGCCGTCATGGTAGGTTGCACAGTTTCACCTGAAGGGTCTTTAGTTACAAAAAAATCAAAATGGCACTTCCCACAACAGTTTTACAGGAGTGTGAAGGTGAGAAGTGAAACACACTGTATATCTAAAAATAAAATTTAATCAAACTCCCTCTCTCTCTGATCTTTTCCCATTGCCTACAATAACCATCAGTTCATCCGTGACTAATAAATATTTTGTCTTAAACAAAATTAATCGTTTTGGGACATGAGAAAAAAACGTATTTCTATAATTTGGAAACATATGCCTTGATTTGAAAACATCGCGGAGGGGCAGGTCAATGATGTCGATATGATGACGCGTCACCTTGCGGCTACAGATTGATTTATGGCAGGGCAGGATTAATTAACGGCACTGAGGGACAAATCCTGCAGCACCCACAGCGCCCTACTGAACATCCCGACCACTGTCGGCTGTCGCAGAACGCTCATAATTGTTTCTTGCACGGTACGATTTAATCATCAATCACTGACTTTGCCCTCGACCATCTCCCACAGAAAAATTACTATCTTCCTACTCTCCGAACGACGGTCGTAAGGATGCGCCTATAGGAACGTCACATAATAGCGTATTTTGAAAAATTAAAACAAATTAATTTTCTGCCTCTCAACCGGCTGGAGAAATTTTAATATGTTTTCTCCCTCTCTCTTCCATTTATCGTCTATCTAAACTGGAAAAGAATTCTTACAGTATGTATGCATCAGTTATTAACTCCTAGCATAAGTAAGTAAAATTACTAAAATTTTATATAACTTAAACATATAGGTTTATTTTGAACATTTGAACTACGTAAACCTACAATTATGCAAATATTTAAAATTAAAATAAATATACTCGTAAATATGTTAGAAAGTAGCAGAGAAAAATCTATGACATATCAGCGAGCATGATTTTGAAGAAATTTATTGTCAAATCAAAAATCAAATGGAATCGTTTGACGATACGAAAAATTAGTGGACCTCTCGGTTTCAAAGGTAAGGCCCTAACAGACACATACATTTTTAAACGGAAAACATAATAGTTATTTCTACAAATATGTTAAATACGAGGTGTGATCAAAAGGAACCGGGAATTTTGTAATATCTCGGGTTGTATTAGTCCCATTCGCCCGATATTTTCGTTCTTGTGTTGATAAACATGTCTGAAACGTATATATTGTTATGTATTATATTTGTGTGTTTGTTAATTATTATGTTGGGTAGTATTCTTAAATTCTTGAAATGTCTTCTACTTATCAGGATAGCTTTGTTCTGGACGCCTGTATGTTCACTTATAATATTTTTGGTTAAAATTTAAAATTTTTTTGTTATATGTTTCCAAGAACTATTCCACAGAAAGTGGTTTGAAACTATATTTTTTTACAATATTTGTTCAATGAATTCGATGACAGATATTTGAAAAAAAAAATAAATTTAATATTAATCCAAAAACTGTTAGCACGAGACATTTATTCCCCGTGTATATTTTAAACAGGTCGTAATTTTTTTTATTATTTTATAAATTATGCTCTATTATTAACTGGAAATTCTGCCTTAGCAATATTTAAGAAATGCAATTTATCAGTTTTTTCATTTATTATTTTATGAATGAACAATCAATTAATTATCTTAAATCTATCTCAACCCTGTGCTAATTATGTTATTTCTAAACACAAGTACAGTTCTTATACTAAAGTAGTTTTCTCTGTTTCCGTTTTTAAATCTTTTGGTTTTGGAAAAAATTTCCTCGATTTTTAATTTTTGTATGATGTATTCCTTATTCAATACCAAATTTATCTACTTTCTTGATATTGATACTATTTTACTTTGATATACTTTGAGAAAACTACCTACTCATTTTTAATTGGTTTATACTCTATTTCGCTTAATTTTTCATGTACGAGCAAAATTTTTAACGTATCATCCCCTTTTTTAAAGTATAAACTTTATACTTTGTGTTTATCATTAAGATACCATCATTTTGCACTACACTCTTAAATCTAATTATTTACAATTAATACATACAATTTAGATCCCAACCAATGACATTCAAGCTATGATTTGATATAATTTATTTTCAACCTTTTTAAATACACCTGTATATTTCTACAAACAAATATTCTCTTTTACTTTTCCGTTATTGAATTTACACTCTAATATAATTTCGAATTTAGAAGTTTTGATTTTTAGTAGTCATTCAATTCACACAACTGTCATCTGAATGTGAATGAATTTAATCTGACATTTCATGCTGTCACTTGATACAATTAACTAATTGAGCTATCCTTCCAAATATAAAATTGTTTATCTATTTTAATTTATTACAATATACATTATTAGCCAAATCGAATGTTTAATCTGTTCACCTATCACAAAGGTTACATGTGTTTTGGTACAATTAGCACTTATTTATTTCTTTTAAAAGAATCAGAAAATTTTCATTAAATTGTAACACGTTTCAGGAGTTTTGTATCGCTTTTCATCTCATTTAGCGACTTCTTTCACCGCTGCTTTTCGAAATTTTTGGAACAAATTTAGTTGTTACTCGTTTCGTACCCAAAGCATTTGAAAAAAATTCATGACATGGACCAATTGTAATCGTTCATAATCATTTTTTTCACTGTTTTCACATTTTTATCAGTCGATGTCCGCGATTGACATAAAAAAAACCTGGAGTATCTCGAGGTTCATGGATGCAAGAGAATCGTTTGCGTGACGTCGAAGCTGTTAAAAGTGGTTCCTCTATTAGGAATGCATCTCATGTCATTCTAAGAAAAAACTTGAATCGTCAAATAATGACTGAGAAGGCACATATGTACTTAATAAAAATATTAGTTTGTAAAGCATTATTTTATTTATTTGTTGTCAACATCATATCACATCATACAACTCATGAAATATCAAATTTAAAAAAAAATTTAAATGAGAGATGACCCTCTTCTTTTTTGATGCAAAGTTGCTATATTTTACTGCATATCCTTGTATTATATTAAAAGCTAATTGCTAATTAAAAATAATTCATTTCATATCTTTCATATTTTTGCCGGGTGCTGTCATTAATAAGTCAAAGTTAATAAAGTAGGTTATACCTACATTTTGGATGTTGCTAAATTTTCTCCGATAACTGCACTACATTAATTTACTAAGAAATTTTTTAATGCAGAAGTGTAAGTGTACCAATACCAAGTTCTTTAAAATTTGTATGAACGATTTTCAAATTCAAACGTATACAGAAAAATACTTGATTGTGGGGAACCCTCCCCAATGCAAGAAACAGCCTATATTTACAAGAATAACATAACCTATCCTATAATAATACGTGTCAAATAAAACATATGATTTCCACGACTTGATCACAAAACTAAACAAATGCAGACAATGTAAAGATTTGAGGTAAGGTTGTATGTTTAACTAATAATAATTGTGCCCCTGTAGGTCTCTTTGTAAAGCTAAGGCAGCATTAGATTCTAATAAGACATATTGAAGAATATGAATCAAACAAGTGGTATTTATATAATTATAAATACCACTTGTAAATATTTTGCACTGAAACATTTTTATCGAACAGGCTATAATCTATAAACCTGAGTAATTTACTCCCTCAACTAAACAAAACTTGTACAAAATATGGAACGATATGTCTTAGTTACTTTCAAAATTGTGGCATATTTTATTTATATAAAAATTTTATGTGGCTCAACAATAAAATTTCGACATATTTTTTTATGATAAAGTTAAAATTTTATGCCTATAGTCTGTTTGGAAATGAAAGAGACCCGAAATAAGAACCGGCCATGGGTGTGATAATATTTCGTTTCAGGTAATCGGGTATCGGGTAACACTAATGCTAACAGATAATGGGTGTACATTAGTATATTTTACTGGATACATCATAGGGCAGGAACCAGTGTATTGTGACATCAATCCAGTCTTAGAGCTGAATATACGAAGACGTGCTAGTGCAGTAGAGTAAAATTCGACTTGTGTTTAGTGACTATTGTGCCAGTGGATATAATATTGTTTGGGTAAAATGTCGAGCTTATCAGATTACGTACCTGCTAAACGCGTGAACAGATGTGCGCTGTCTCAGAATGAGAAGATTATTATATTAAATGTTTTTAATGCATTGAAACACCAAAATCCTACCAACAGTGTTGACGACATCGTGGAAAAGTGTTCCAAAATGACAGGGATTAGAAAATCGACAATCTACAGGCTTTTAAAGGAAACAAAATATGAACAAGATACTATAAATCCCACAAAATCATCTGTAGGAAGGTCAAAAGTCGTTATAGATGATTTCTTCAAAAATGTCATTCGCAGAAAAGTACACTCATTTTATTAAAAAAAAAAATACCAACGCTAAACAAAATTTTAAGTGAACTTTCAGAAGACAACGATTTGCCAAAAATCAGTAGAAGGAAATTATGGGCCGTCTTACGAGAGTTGAATTTTTGCTGGGAAAAGCAGAACAGGAAGTCAGTTCTTATCGATAAAGATGAAATTATTTGTTGGCGAAGATCCTACTTAAGATCAATTAGAAAATTCCGTGACGAAGGGAGGAATTTTTATTATCTAGACGAAACTTGGGTCAACGAGGGATATACTGTAACAAAAGTATGGCAATATAAAAATGTAAAAAGTTTTCGAGAAGAATTTTTGGATGGACTTTCAACAGGGTTCAAGGCACCTTCAGGTAAAGGGCGAAGATTAATAGTGACACATATAGGTAGTGCCAGTGGTTTTGTAGATGGCGGTTTACTTTTGTTTGAATCTAAAAATACAGGCGACTATTACGAAGACATGAACGCAGATGTTTTCGAAGAGTATTTTACATAGATGTTGGATCTTATTCCTCCGGGGTCTGTAATTGTCATGGATAATGCCAGTTACCATTCACGGCAGACCGAGCGGACGCCTACGACTGCTTGGAGGAAAGCCGATATAATTCAATGGTTATCAATCTAGGAGACGAAGATAATTCATCAGAATATTCAGGGGATCCTAACCCGGTTATGATGCTCATGTTTTGAAATGCTGTTTTAATATTGTTTACTTATAAGAGAAATGGACCGAGAAATAGAAGCCGCATATACAAAGACGGATTGTCGGGGATTAAATTTAGCTACCTGCTACAATTTAGTATAACCCGGTCACACAAAGTTTTTTTTTTTAAAAGTACATCTCATCTATACCGATAATACATAATATAAAAATATTGAATATAAGCACCAGTACTACATTTATTTACGATTTACATACATAATAAGCTTTTATTACTCTCTTTCATTTTTAAACATACTATATACATTTTTTTATCCAGATGTGTTCATAATTATCATATATTGATGCAAATATAAATTTAACGATGGTTTGCTATAAAAAATTGAAATTATAATCGACTTCTTGAAAACTGGAACACCCTGTATATATATGGATGGTGTTATCTAATTGTACGTGTCTTCTAGTGTCTGTATATATACCAAATTCTTTTAGATGTTTGATTTATTATTTAGTATTTTGAGTTTATCTGTTTGGTTGTAATTATTATTTATTTACATTGCATATTATGGAGTATTGATGAATATCACGTTCTATTAATATATATGTTATATAATAGTATGAGGATCCTGTATGAACCAGTACGTTAGAATTTAAAGATATCAGATTACAACAACAAATACGGAAAACCACTTAAAATTCTATATCCGGCAAAAATGTGGCTGTCGCCTCCCGAAACAGGCGTTCTGCACACGGGAGAAAGATCCAATTTAAAGGATTCCCAGGACACTAAATCCGTCTCAAATTAGAGATAACTCCTACGTAATCCCTACTTCAACTACTCATTGGCTGTCGCTGTATCCATATCTCGGCCTATCCTTCTTCATTACTTTGTAAAAGTAATCCTAGTTAGTCTCCCTCCTTGTTCTATCGTTGATATTACATTACCGGAACAGGAATTTACTTACAATGTATTTGTAACCGTTCTATAATATACAATTTATAAAATTGTTTTACTATGCATATTGCCTGGGAAATTTTACGTTACGTTGGGTGTAGTAGGCATAAACTACTTTCCGACTATAGACGAATTTTGTTATCTAAATAAAAAGGTATATATCCTTATTAATTACGAAACATTATGCAGAATATGTAGCAAATATTAAAAAATAAATAGAATTTTATTTCACATTTTTAAGATATTTTGCAACATAATGAGTATTTTAATTCAGATGTGTTATCGCTTTTCTCAAAAATGGTACAGAATACATTTTGGCTTTAATTATGATTTCAGGAATCACTCTACTTTGCGATTATTGTATACAACTTTTGTGAGATCTAAACTTCCAATTATATTACATATAGGTACATCATGACTGGAAAATGTTCAACGAAGATTTTTTAAATATGCCGAATTTCTGTTAGAGTTCCCAGATTGAACTCTAGGAATTGTACTTTGCCAGTATAAATATGTTGTTGAAATCGCTTTTGTATCAAATGCTGAACAATAGTTACAATATGGAGGATTTCAACATTAACTTTTGTAGAGTGTGGGGTATAAAAATATTTTCAATAAGTGCATATGTATATTCTTATTCATTTTTATTTGTAATTTTTAATTGTTTTTTAATTATTCTATCATTTTTATATTATCTGACAATTTGACTTTCATGTCCATTGGTTTTTCTTTTTACTAGATTTTAAACTGTTATATATTTAGATTTTTATGCTTTTTATATTTATTTTATATAATGGATTTTTACTATGTAAGTATCTTTTTTATTTTTTTATCAATCATCATTTTTATCTAATAGTCTATTATCATAAATGTAACTACTTTTGGTAGATACATTAAAGGTAGTTTTAACAAACTTGATATTTAATACGATACAAATTAAACGACATTTTTTCATATTTATATTCTATTGTATTAATTTTATCACGTCGCACTTAAAAAATTTACTAATTTAAGACCAAAGCTTACAGAATACAATATAAGTTACCCTACTATAAGGTAAACGACATCAAAGAGATGCCGCCAAACTACTCCTAAATTATTTTCGCGCGACGCATACTCTGTCGACCTAATATTTGTGGACCATGTGCACTGGAATTGCAGGCCAGGACGAAGACGGAAATAACAATTATGTAGTCGAGTGAAGGAACTCATATCCTGTAAATTTTCCTATGACTTTACGGTCCTAGGTAGTTGCAAGCCCTCATCTCAATTTAAATTATTTCGATATTTGCAGATTTCTATAGCCACCGTCTAGAAATTTAATTAGAATCGTATCTTTGTCATTAGAATCTTGCTTTTATTAAAATCCATTGAATGTCCTGATTCGACTTTGTTCCGTTATTCTTTGGGTTGAACCTGCGTTCCTTCAACTTCATGGGAAAGTGTTACCATACTACTCCAAGTTATACCTTGCCACATGACCACTAGATGCACCAGGGTATTGGAGTATTACTCATCAAACTATCCACGGGAACGTCATGAACCAATGCAGACACTAAATATAAATAACAACCAGTACACTTAACCTTCACTTTCAAAGTTACTTCTCAAGAAGATATATATCATGATCATCTGACAAAGTCAACCACAGATAAGTGCTATATAAGGTTGAAAAATCAAATATAGAGTTTTCTACCGTTGGGTAGAAATCCAGAACAGTACAATTACTTTTTAAATATCAACCTCATGTAAACAACAGCCTAAAATAACTTAAAAAATATTTTATCTAATAAAATATCTGCCGTATTCGTTTAGTTATGCCATTTTTCGTTTTGGAGCTTCATTTTCAAAATACATGGTGTCATAATTAAAATTTTAAAAATGATTTTTGATTGATAGCTCCGGACATTTTAGAGATATTTGTTTGGAATTTGACAAATATCTTTATCTCGGCCGCCGCTGAAAATGTAAGTAATGTTATAATATAAATTTACATAGTTCTCTGTATTTGGATTGTTTACTTTTGTTTATAAGTATGTAAAAATAACTGTTAAAATGTGAGGTTAGAATAGCAAAATAATGTGTGTCATACACATATTATGCATTTTAAAAGTTATTATATTGTTTGAGGAGAATTTAAATAGTAAAAGTGGATAAACAAAGTAGATATTACTTTTGCTTTACGTATTTTATGTTTCGAGATTTGACACATATCTTTATCTCTGCACACTTTCAGTGTAATTTTGGAAGAAAAGGGGAGTACTCACTGATCCCCCTAATTTTTTTGAGTACGCCTATGGTTTTAGAATATTTATTTTTTAGATAGAGCGTATTTTTATTCTATTTTCTTTTCACTTTTATAAGATTTTGATTTGAGGCTCGGTTTACTTTTTTGCATGTGCTAGGTGTGGCACAAAGTAAATATCGCTAAGGATTACATGGTCACTTCCATTTTATTCAGTAAATTGAAATAAACAAACGGGACAACTAACAACAACCAGTAAAAAAAAACAATGATTTAACTCATTTAAACTAAATGTTCAATATGGGTACAACATCAACCCACCTGGGGTTATTTTAATTAGAAATTATTCTGGAAAATATGTGGGGTCAGCTTAAAGTGCTCTTTATCTTGTATAATTCGTTTCCTTAGCTGTTGTTCAGTTAGTATGAGAACCATATAAATGAAATCTTTCATAAAACTCCACAAACTAAAGGCCAATGGGTTAAAGTCGGGGGAACATGGAACATGGTTCTGAAAATTTTTGACCGTCAAGCACCGTCAAGTTGAAATCATATATTCCAGTCAATGAAAGAGTTTGTAAAAAAATCATTAGAATTGATTAAAGTTTTCTTTTATATGGTTTCAATACTAGATAAACAACAGACAAGGGAATGAATTGTACAAGGTGGAGAGTACTTTAGGCTGACACCACATATTTTCCAGAATAATTTCTAATTAAAATAACCCCAGGTGGGTCAAGGCGGTACCCATATTGAACATTTAGTTTAAATGAGTTAAATCATTGTTTTTTTTTACTGGTTGCTGTTGCAGAGCCCCAGGTGCAGGTAAAGGTGGTACCCAGTTAAATTTTTGTTTCTTTTTTACTGTTTGCTGTTACTTGTGCCGTTTATTTATTTCAATTTACTGAATAACATAGAAATGACAATTTAATACTTAGTCAGATTTACTTTGTGCCACTTCTAGCACATGCAAAAATTGGGGGGTCTATGGATACTACAACCCCTCTATTTCCGTTCATGCTTTGATATTTTAGATCAAAATTGCACAATTAGTATGCTTACTTAAGATATTAATATGTCCCAAACTTTAAACAATTATCTCTAAAACCACCGGAGCTATCAATAGAAATAAGTTTTAAAATTTTTATGTTGACAAGAAGCAACAAAATGGTTATTAGGCCATAATGTGCAATTACCAATAAAATATAATTACACATATCTAGATGTAATTCATTAACTTTGCATGCAGAATCATAAAATGGAAATGTTAAATATTACGTCAAGTATCTAATTAACATTTCCTCCTAATGATTTTCTGTAGGTATGGATTTCAAATGTTTCTAAAGGGTATCAATTTTGTTAGTTAACTTATCATTGTATTGCGATAACCAATTACTTCATTAAAAATAGCTCGCACGCCTCATTTTATAGTCTATTAAATAATTGATTTAAATGAAGTGCCCCAAGCGAATAGAATGCTGAATTTTAACTAACAAAATCCGATCATTTATTTTTGAAATGAAAAAATCAGTGGCCCAACATATGAAAACGAATTGGACGGATGCAGCTTAATGGAAGCTGTCATAACGTAACGCTAATGGTTGAAGCGGCATCGCGGGGGGTAATATCATTCAATTAACATTGTCTAACATAATGGTCTGTCGTTAAATGGTGCTACTGATTTAATAAGGTTAACAAACGTGAATCCACAGGTCCGATGATATCCGAATGTGGTGGTGTACCCTTTGCGAGCGTATAACACTACTAAACAGCGCGATGGGACCTGCGGTACCCAGCGGGAGACCCCTTGTGCCAGCAGGAGAGCCCGTTAACACGACGGAGTACGGGCGTCCCGACGGCGGAATGAGTTATGGCCGCGCTCGACACCCGACACTCCATTTACAGATCATTCTGGTGAGCCACTGCCCGCCTGGCCACTCCGTCTTCCGCAACATTGTAAGTACGTCGTTAATGCCTTGTCAATTGCCTCCCGCTAAACGTCTTGATAACACACCATTTGTTAACTTTATTGGTTTATTTATTAGTGGTTCCCCGGAATGTTTCTTAGTTCATCTCCCTCCCTTCAAATGATTAACCATCCATCTAATCTACCTTCATGTTATTAATGAGTCAGAGTAGGCAATGTCTAATGTCTAATGACTAACAGTTTAATAGAGCCTAAATAGTTCTATGTCATTAGATAAATATTTACCAATAGATATTCACTATTCCCTATGGATTAGTTGATATAACTCTGTAGTAAATATAGTAGGTACATATCGAAATGAAATTGAAAACTAGAAATTTAGAAAACCCTATGGGAAACCTATTTCCATATTTCAGTACAAAATATTGTCTATGTTACTACAAACAAACAATACAGAATTCTTAAAAACATTGCTTAAAAAATTACTGATTTCTACAGATTTTGAATTGTTTTAACTGAAACATATTATAAATTATGATTTGGTACATATCTACCTGTCATTAACTGAGACTTATTTAAACATAATTTACAATGTATAATATAAGTTCATTATATTAAATGATAAAGTGGACAAGAAAGCCATACACACAATCTTTCGTTGTGATTAAACTGAATGAATTGATCTTAGTAACATTGATTCGGTATGATAGTATGTTGTTTTTTTGTTTACAATCAGTTCCGCCACTTCAATTCAAAAAGTGATTAAAATGTGAATTCCCCGCACCTTTCGAGCACATGATTTTCTTTTCAACGATTTGAATAAAATTAGTTTGCTATAACCAAACTTTCAAAATTGACATTTTTGCTTGTCAAAAATGGAAGATGATGCCGAAAGGCATTTTGTGGTCACCATAGGAAGCAAAGACATGTGAAAAAGGTAAGTAAAGAGATGAACGTAACAATATAACACAGGCCATCCATTACTGCATACTCTTCTAATTTTTGCAAAAAGTACAATTTCACTACTGAACTTCGAGACATTCTAAAATGACTTCAAATATCGCCCTCTGAATATGACACAACAGTATATCAAAATAATGTTTTTCGCTACCAAACATTTCATATTTATTTGGTTATTGAAGAATACTGCTACTACTTGAACTGTCACTGTCGCTGCTACTGCTTTGCAGCATAATATGGGCATCCACAAATGCCTTTAAATGTGTCCATTCATTAGATTTGTTCCTGCAGTAGTTGGAAACAGTTTGAAACCGTCAGAAATAATCGACCAGTTAAGTTGAGAACGAGTTACCAGTGCTTTTAATACAAGAAATAGTTGGACGGGCATTTCTGATAGTTTCGAACTGTTTGCAGCTGCTGCAGGAACAAGCCTATTTTGTCAACTATAAGAAATGATACGATTACATAGCGTTAACGTCAACTGTCAAATGTAAAAATTATTTGTTTTTTGCATAGATTTTCCCACCACTGAACTGAACTGATTACAATTGATATTTTCAGATAAATCACTTTAATCATAAGTTACACCATTTAAATTAGAACGAAATAAAACTAGTAGTGATAATTCTTCCATGTCACAAACAGCTGATGGGTATCAAACGGGTAAGTAAAAAGGGAGTATCTATGTACTGCATTGTTTTGCATTGGAAAAAAAATTAAACTGAATTTAAAAATAAATTATATTTGGAGGAAACAAAAGTAAAAGTAAAAGGGCCTTTTACTTTATCATTTTATTATGTTTGTTAAACTGAAAAATAACTTGTGGTGAAACTATAGATTAAGAAAAAAAAGAGAGAAAGAACTGATTATCTTAAGTGTGTCTGTGATTTCATCGCAACCGACCAATTTTAAAGCATTTCTAACAATTGCATAAAACTAATGCACTGTAAATAAATAAACCTTGTATTTGACAATTAGCTAAGTGTATTATTTATCGACAAAGGCAGGAGAAGGGCCAAATAGGCAAGGTGATGAATTGGATAGGATTTGTAATTGCTAAATTTTCAAAAATGTGTACATTGAAATGATCTTGATTTGCTTAGAGTAATGGCATTGTTTCTTATTCACTCTGTGACTGAATCAAAATCTGGCATTCTTTGGTGACACGATAATATCATTTCTATTTTGTGAATCTATGGTTATAGCGTTATGGACGATGAAATAATCTTCCCATTTTCTATAATGAATGCTTTTGCTTTGCAGAAAGAATTTTCTTCAATGTATGTTATTATTAATTTACAATTGATAAAGTGCCCTTGAGGTGCTATTTCATTATTGGTAAATGTAAATCTGGCTTATTGAGTAAGTTGACAAAACAGGCAAAAAAACTAGAAGACGTCAGTTGGAGGCAAAAAGAATAGTAAGGAATCCGGAAAATCTAGAGATTTATTTAATTGGCATGAATATTAAATTGGGTAAATTTATTTTTTCTTTCCAAACTAGGCCCATACCATGTGTAAATTGTGCAAAGAATATTTGTATGGCTTTTGCGAAATAAAGCAAGTATATGTTTTTTATCCGCCTGTGAGAGTGCAAAGGAAATGGTTTAGATGTACTTGGAGGAATATTTGGAAATATTAAAACAATTAATATATTATTTGACATACAAACTGTAACGATTTATCTCATTATTGATTTTAACTTATTCCAATATTTTAAAATGTAATAGCGAGCCTTTGGTCAAAGTGAAATCGCACATAAACGACATTTGACATTTTGGTTACACTCGTTAGAGAGGCACAGAACTGCTACAATTCTTCCACACATGTTAGTTAATGATATCTTCCATCAAACATCTTAAGTTTAAAAATAATTATTTGATAATGGCAATGGCAACAAGGTGGAATTTAAATTTAAAATTGTAGAAATTGTTTTTATTTTATACTGTCTGTTAAATAAATGGCATAGTATCTGATACCGTAATGTGTTGCCCAGCGACACTCTTTAATATTTTTCTTAATTTTAAGTTGAAATTATATTAATTCTTTTAAGCAGTTATAGGTATGTATATACCTCTATTTTTAATACGATTTTTTCTAGGTTAATTATTGTTACGTCGCTTCCGCAGATTTATTAAAAATTTCCGCCGAAATTTCCACAATGCAAAAATTATATTATTTTGAGTGATAAGTAAAAGATTGCCAACTATAGTATTCTTTCATTTTAATAATTATAACTTTTTTCATTTTAAAAAGGATTATAAATACAGTATGAAATAAAATATTATACGATACACATCCGCTAGGTCTTATTACAGTACTCGTTTATATTTCCTACAACTGGTACTGTAATAAGTCACCTACCGGACTTATAACGAAAATTGCTATCACACTATAGGGTAATAGGCAAAATGTCAAAAACGTTGGATCTACACTTTAACTGCTATCAAGTTACCTTAGCAACCATTTCAATTGCTGTGGTAAACAAATCCAATTCATTTAGCACAATGTTCCAAAAAATTTCTTCCAAGCCTGAATCCATTGTTTTCAAATTGTGATTATCACATACATATCACGTACACATTTATGATTTAAAAGTAAAATGTATTAACTTATAACCTAAAATAATGCTTCTGCTGATTTTGACATCTTTAGATTAAGTTGACACCTAAAATATTTGGTAAACTAATATTTTAAAATTCAACAACAGCTGTTTAACGAGAACATAAATTTTGTCATAGAACAACTATAGGAGCATACTATGTTAATAATATATTCGGAAAATTATTTTTTCTGAAATTTTTTTATTTGGTTAGTGTTTCCTACTAGACCTTGTACAGTCATCGAGCGTTTGGAAAAAACGGAGAGGTACTTAAAATAACTGTTATTGTTTAATACTTTTAAAAAATTACTTTCCTAATGTGTACAAAAACTGTTCGTGATGTTTCCGACAGTTGCGTTTGTATCATATTGCAGAAGGACATTAAAACATTATTGCTTTTAAGCATGCAATGCTGCTGTAGGCGTTGACATATCTGCACGCAGCTGCAGGTTTCCTCACCACTTCCAATAGTACGTTTATTAATGTAACGATGAAACATTTTCATTTTTCTTCAAAATTAACTAAATACCAAAAACAAAATATTTATCAATAATTGCTGTATAAAAATTATGAAATTATAATATTACAACTTAAACCTTAACTTATAACTTTAAAATTTTCTTGTTAATTATACTTTAACTTGATAGGAATTGGAAAAATATATTCTTTAAATTTTTCCAATTCTTACTTCTAGTTTAAATTATCTAACCAGACGATTCAAATTATTTTTTTAAATTAATTGCCATATACCACTTACACATAAAGGGCTACAGCCTAGTTATATAATGACACCTATTGAGATTTTTGGTTCACAAACGTATTGCAATATACCTGAACATAAAACATCAACAAGAGAAATGTTGCCTTTTGTGAAAGTTTAGTTATAAGTTTCAGTTAGGTGTATTTAAATATACAGAGCGAATCAAGTTTATATAGTCAAACCTCAGAAATTCCTTACAAAATTAATTTCATGAAAAGAATACAACATACTTTTTATCTCACTTTCCAACAGAGATATATAAGGTGATCAAGTAGAAGAAAAAAATTACAGCAGCAAACAGTATTTGTGACATTTAATAATGATTTTACTTTGACACCAGCCTGCTTGGATATTTTATATATTTGTTTAATTTTACACTTAATGTACAGTTCCCATAAAATTATTTCTACGGGAAAACGATGCGTCTGACGAGCTTTCTGTAGTAAAGAGATTGGGTATTCTACAAATCGTATCTTTTTTACTCGATTCAGTAGCGTACCAAATATCACACATTTTTCAAAGGGTGTTATATATAGACCCCTCATATCTATATCACTGGTTATAATTTGATTCCGGTTTTTATTTCATGAGATAAGTAGATAGTAAATACCTACAAAATTTTAGAACAGTGGCTGTTGCAATTTTCGAGTAACCGGGTAAATTTTATTTTTTCCTTGAAGTTGATTACCCTGTATTTTTGTTGGACAGGGAAGTAAAAGGTATATTTTATTTATATTTTTCTCTTAAAAATTTGTAAGGAATATATTCCTGAAGATTGACTATTTAGACATTACTCATTTTGTACGTGTCCATGTTTAAATTACTATTTTAAATTTTATGTATTTTATATTATTCTATTATTCATGTACCTAATGTAACTGAGATATATCATGAACTAATAAGTATAATAATTATTATATATTTATTGACATTCTAACTTTTAGACTTATTTAGTTAGAAACGAATTTGTATCTACTATACAAGGTATTCAAATAAGGAGTTTCTAGGAACGGCTCATGGTAAAATACTGAGCAAGTAGTAAAAGTGATTAAAGGAAGCAGTTATTCTGTTCTTAGTTCGCCGCAAAATAGCGTAATATAACATGACCAATTAACAAGAACGCATTTTTAATGTACTTAAATAATGTGGACTAGAAATATTTTTGCAGTAATTGTATGCATAAATTTTCAAATATGGGCAGGGAAGAAGTAACATTACCTGGCTTGACGTACGCAAAATTTGGATTATTGGCCTTATATACATAAAATAAATATTCAGCTAATCACATTTTTATTACCTATATGTTAAAAAGGTGAAACGCAAATTTCGATGAAAACTTCATATTTGTATCTTAGAATCAGAAATATATATTTCTAAACAAAACTGTGTGTTTCAATATATATTTATCCAAACGTTGCAAATTAAAGACAATAAAAATAAAAAAGAATTAGTCATTGATTTGACTAGGTTACTCCTTTTTTTGGAACAACTTTTATTAATGTCACATTCTGTCGAATTTTCTACAGGAAAAGTACTTATTTTTATTTTTTTTAACCATTCTTGATTTCCGAGAAGAAGAGATTTCTTAAAACATATTCTAATTTATTAGTCAATTGTATTTGTTTTCAAATAACAATTCAACTGTGCTGAATTTATAACCAATCCTTCCATACGATTGTTAAAATAACAAAGATCATATACCTAGCAGTTTTCAAAGAAAGAAAAATTATGCTGAAAGCAATAATTATGCTTTCTTTGTCTTTAATTACTTTAGTTGTAAATAATAAAAAATAACTAATTAGAAACTATTTCAGTTGACGAACTTTACAGTGGGCAACAATGAAACCGATACTGTAACCGTAAGTATATAGAAATATGTAAAGTAATCCTCAATAAATTGTGAAACTGATCATTTTTTACAAATAAATTATCAACTTATTGTTCAATATCCGATATATTGTAGATATATAGAAATATGTAAAGTAGTTCTCAATAAATTGTGAAATTAATCAATTTTTTCTTACAAATAAATTGTCAATATAGGTAGGTGTGTATAGGACAGTTTTTAGATATTTATGATAATCGTTTTCGGCACCAATCACATAAGGTAACAACTAAATTAACTATCCAAATATCTGTATAAGTATTTACCAAAAAGGTGAACGATCTGGCACAATTCTTTAGAAGGTCTGAGTATTGCGATATTTTCTAAAAATGTGTAATTCAGCTCAAAGATTAAAATTATCTTTTATATATGCACAGATAATGATAAATAATAAATAAATAATATTTCACCTAAAGATGATATCTTTGATAAAATGATAACACAGCGCTGATAACAGTGATTTATTATTTATTAGCTACAGTAACATAGGAAGTATATTAAATAATCAGTATTATTATCGCAGCCGCTGCTTATTACTAAATTATTATTTTATTTTTTATTTTTATTATTAATAATTTTGTCAACAATCCGTTACGTTTTAAACATTATTATTATTACTTATGGACAAATATTTATGACAAGTTTAGACACGCTATATACTTATATTCGTGTCAATTTCCTAATTTTAACTTAACAAACATAAATAAATGAAATTCAGTATCGATAGGTACTGTAACTATTGTGTACCTATTCTCTTTGACATTGTCATCTGAAATCTATCAATCTCTCTATAATTCATAGCTAAACCTTTTAAATTATTATGTACCTAACTATACCTATGATTTAGAAATACGGTATAATATTCTATACGTATGCATTAAAATAAAATAGAATATATTGTTTATATGTATATGGAATATAGTTTTAAATAAAGAAAATATTTTATGTAACATTATGTACTTATTTATTATTTTCATTGTACACGTGGAAAAAATTAATAATAATTTCACTATAAAACATTAGATACTAGTGTTAGATAATAATGACACTTTTTAAAAAGAATTTGGCGAACCCGTTGACGGATTCACAATAAAATTTCTACTTCCAGTAGTTCAAAAACTGATTTGAGGGAGTGCCATTATTACTGCAATAGAATGTACATAGGTGCCTTTTTTAAAAAAATATTAAATAATTTAACACTAATTTTTTTAATCATTATTATTCTAAAAAATATATTTTTTGTTATTAATGGGTAATGTTCGGTAAATTTGCATTTCTTTTAAATGTAGGTGTTAACCAAAAAACACTAGTATTTCAAAAAACTGAACAAGTGGAAGCCTATTTCCTACCTACTTTTGGTAGCAAATATCTAGATGAGTAAATAGTTCTATGCTATATGAAGTACAAAATAATCTACTTAACGGACATTTATAAAATTTTTAATTATTTTGACAAACTTAGGTACTATAATGGAAATTAAAGATTGCTAATATAAAACCTAGGTAGGTACATATAACTGTATTTGAGAAGATTTTTTATAAAGTAAACAATTTGAAGAAGCTATTAAGAGATAAGTATTTATTTCATTAATAGGTGTATGTTTAGTGACAGCATAATTAATATAGGTAAATAAGTGAATAAATAACTGGTAATATCTTATTAATATCATTGTATTCGATATTAAATTTACAAACAGTTGGGTAATATTAAAGACATGATATAATGTAATGATAATAATAATAATAGTTAAATAATGTATGAATGATAATACCTACATATAATACATAGATATAAATCAATAAGTCTGGTTGAAATACTTATTGTTAGTGATAATGCAGTGACAAAAATTTATCATTCTGACAAATTTAGTAAAGGCGTAAGTAGGTATATACTTTTGCAATAATAATGACACTCTCTCTCATATCTCTATTGGTGAGTGAAACAACTAATAATTAATATTAAAAATTTAAAATAAGTATATTTCATTAGGTACAAATACATCAGCAGTTCATGTGTCATTATTATTGCAGACGATTGTACATGTAATCTGTTAGACACCTAATGTATTTTCACCACTACCATTCTGTAGGTATACCTCAGCCTTCATATGAATTCAAAATAAGTAAGTAGAAAATGTCAGAACCGTAAAATCGCAGATGGGGATTGCACTTATGGCTGCACCATAACTTTGGTTATAAAAAGGATTCCAAACATTTACTGAGAGGTTATTATTTAAACTTGTTTAAAGGCGTTTGATTTATATAGGGTACTTATTTATTCTCTATTGTGTTCGACGAAGGAGGTACCTACACTTGCTCATTAGGATGTAATACGAAAATATTTATATTATTAATTTTTTTATATGTAAAAGAAATTTGTTAATTACCTTGTTGACTGTTCTTTCTAGTGGTTTTCTTCTCTTTCATCCAAGGGTATTCTGGCACGTTTACACCAGGAGATCCCATCCCGTGAGGCACATCCATGGGGAAGCCGCTTCCAGGAGGAGTGTGTTGGGGGCTCATAGGTGGTCCGTGTGGCATTTCCCCCGAAATATGGGGCAACGCCGTCATAAACTCTGCCATCGAAGGCTGGCTGTTGATGAAGCCCGTCTCGTTACATCCCTCCAGGGGGTGACCCGGGTGAGACGCCGCTGAGGCCGCGGCCGACACGGCGGACAACCAAAAGGAGCCGCTGCCGCCGGCCGCAGCGCCTTCGGGGGTGTTAGATCTCGTCTTTACCGCAACGAACTCGTCCTCTTCCAGGTGTCCCGTCGGCATCCGGATGTGGTGCTTGATTCTCATTGACCACAAACGGAAGTTTTTGAATACTCACTGAACATAGTAACGCACTATCATAATCCAGTTAGAATCACTTGCGAGCACTGGGTCCTGTGGGATTCACTTCGCGGAAACCGGATGATTTCAATGAGGGATGCCGCGAAATTTAAGCGATACTCCACGAGAAATAGGAAACGATTGTTACGTGTGTGTTCGTAGTTACTGTTAGTGACGGTTGTTTTTGTTTCTTTCTCATTGAGGAGGATGATGGGTGGTCACGTGGTGAGACCTAACGCCAATGGCAGGCGACGCAACGAGCACTGTGGGCCGGCTTCGGTCATAAGAGGCGGGCTTTATGTTAGCGTGACGACCTGTCTGGCAATTACCAGGTAAAAATTATAAAAAATACTTGATTCCATATGAATGCATTCCAATTTTAAAATCACCACCGAGCCCAGCAAACAAAATTACGATATTATTAAGATAATTTTATTATGCTAATCCGCGGCACCAGACATAACTTTTTTATTTCGGAACGGAAAATAGTTCCTCAAGAAACACAAATAACAGTATTTATACTTGGTCCCGATAATAACAGATTACCGAAGACAGACAAGAATGTAGTGATACCGCGTGGCCCCCATGCGCTGTTAAATATACATAGGGACGCAGAGCGTCGTGGTAGTTGCCGACGCGCGCTTCCAAAATTGCTTGGAGGGGCGTAAGTATCTCTTATCATCTGATATTCTCTTATATCTTACTCATTAAATTATCAATACGGTGTTATTTACTGATGGCGCCCAAAAATAAACTAAATGCCAGTTAAGTGTCTACCTACATAGGTACAGAGGCAAGATATAATTTTACCAAAAATATGCTAAGATTCGATATTTTAAAATTACTATATTTTACTATATCTACCTACAATATATCTTAAATAATAGAGACATATACAATTAATCTTACCCACTAAAAGTATTTATCTGCAAGTTTATGTGTGGTTAAGATAGCTAGTGATTTAAATACATTTAGATAAGTATACAGTTTATTTTTAATAGCTTTGGATGCACATCGCTGGAAAATTTTGATTTTGAATCTATATCTATTTATCCCACGAACAGTGGTGATACTAAAAAAAGAGAATACACGGGAAGAAAGTTATACTAATATCAAGATTACTGCACTTATTCTAACGCTAGCTTATAGTTTTACTATTCTACAAGTATAGGTATAGTAATATTTTATTGACAGATTAACTTGTTCGTGTATAATATTTTATATTCTTCATTTAAGAATAAAATATACCTGAAATCAAGAAAACTACTAGTTATACTTAATATGATATAAAATTATGTTAGTTTAAAGTTTTGTTTTATTTAGAAAATATGACTTAAATTTTCAAATAAAGTTAAATTATCTTTATTTGAAGTTTTAAGTAACTTCAAAGAATTATTACAAAATACTTGAAATAATATTAAATAATTTTGAATAAAGTAAATAATAACATTAAGAAAAAATAAAACTGAAGTACGTACATAATTAGTATTTTTGTATTATTGATACATTATATACCTTTCTAGAATAGGTAGTAGGTACAGCTCTACCCACCTTAATATAAATAATTAAATATTACATCCTACTAAGTAGTAGATATTTAATTATTTATATAAGGGAAAAAAACATAAACTATGAAACTCATTCATTAGCGACACACCAGACATATACCGCTTTTGAGTTTGTTGGCTGTCCTCATTATGAAGGAAACCTGAGTAGACGTAATGCAATATGTGACTACATCTTGTGGCCAAATGCTAAACCTGACGGTTCACCTGCACACACAACTTTAATACAATTTGTAGTAAATAATACTACAATTGGGTCATTATAGTTTTGGTAACGATCACCGCAACTGTTATATTAATATAATCTATAAATATTATCATTTTGCGCTAAAACCGCATTTTAAATTTTACATTATGACATTTTATTACTTGCAAATTCATGTAAACCTATACCTACACTTATAGTTTAAGGAAGCATAACCTATTCTATAATTAATGATATTTTATTTAAATTTTGACAAAATATTATTCGTTAAGTAAATCTTCAATTTAGTGTCAATTTAAGAAAGAAAAGTGTTAAGTATAAGAATGCTTGGATGTCAAGAATATTTAAATATTTATATTACATATATTTTATTGCTGAATTAGTAACACACACTTGAATTAAGTTTATGATTTTAAGTATATTATTAAACTTAAATATATATTAGTGTTTTTTATGCCTAAGTAGGGAAAATGCGTCTAATTTCGGATAGACTTTTTAAAAATTCGTATTCTTAAAAAATTTATATTTTTGGTTGGTCCTTGAGTTATGCTTCCAATTTAAGGAAACACCCCTGCATAAATGATTTTTTAATTTTAAAAATTAAACCTATACTCTACGACAACAAGACACTGCAACTTACATTATTTTCGAAAAGGGTGCTCAATTTCGGATAGGGTAATATATCGCACAAAAATGTTAATTTTAGGATTTTAAATAAAAGTTACATGTAAATATTTTTTTCTTTTGTGTATGGGCATGGACACTTAAAACATTTTTTAAATTTTTATTAATAAAATATTCCGAAAAGAAGTCATTACAGAGGATGCATTCGGCATCGCCAACATTACCAACATCTATGCCTAACTCGTCGTTGAATTGTATCTAATCCTCATCAGTGTCAATAAAAGAACTTTCTTTCACTTGGATACAAGTCTTTTTCCCGCCACTGCTTTTATTTACTATTATACTTCGGTTCATTTTTATGACTGACATCTTTATCTACAGTTTTTTATATTTTTTAAGTTTTCCTTTTCCTTCAAGCTTTTTTCTAAAGAGTATTTATAAGATGTGCCTCTCGAAACCTACAATAAACCTTCAGGCCTACGGCGCCTTTTTGACAAATTGTCAAACCCACTACAAGAAGATAACTTCCACTATAACTTCCGCTCTAAAATAGGAACTACCTTTTATACATTCCACGCCAAACGGCGAAACTTAGACTACGCTTTTTTGATGAATTTTCAAACCTACTAAAAGAAGATACTTCAACTATAACCTCTGCTCTAACAGAAGAACTATCTCTTTTGGGCTGCACGCCAAACGGTGAAATTTGGTGTGGTGATGTTTATTGCCCATGAACAATTTAGGGCCTTTTGGAGGTGTGATACCGAACCGAAATAGGACAACCAGAAGTGTCCGAAATTAGGAAACGCTCTATTTTAGAGCTACAATTTTTGCCAGTGTCAAACGATAAATAATATCAGAATTTAATACAACAAATAAACTGAACCATTTCTAGACTTACTCTGAGTGAAGCAAGCGGCAATTTTGAAAAACAGAGCACCGGTCTATTGTAGGATTCTAGAATTTTGATCTGTAAAGGAACTAGATCATCAGAGAAGAGATCTTTTTGAAGTAGTAGGTCTTAAACACTTTAAATCTAGATATCTATCTAGATATGTATGTCCGAAAATAATCAACTATCCGTAATATGGTAATTTTCTTCTATACTTGCAATGATATTAATAGATAGGTATATAAAAACTTGTTAAAAAATTGAAGAAGTTGCTTATAAAATTTGAAAGTTACACACCGTTACAGAAATTGAAATATCAAGACCATATAACTTAGATTCGATGATAAAATTTTGTAGCAAAATTGTTAGTCATAATATTACGATAACATTTAAATAAAAGAATTAATACCTACTTATTATTCAGGTAAGATGCCGAAGTGAGGATTAACACATAATTAGCACCATTATTTATTTTACTGCAAACTCGACAGGCAAAAGCCAATTACTGGGTAGATTACACAAAAAAATAATAAAATTTACAGCACAGCGAAGGAACACAGCCGAATATACAAAGTGCGGCGCGTATAATATATATAAAAATTAAACTATAGCTTTATAGGAAGTTCTATATTTATTTTTTTTTTCTTGGACGGAGCGGAGCGGTTTAATAATTAAGTAAATCCTGATCTAAAGGGCGCTTCAGACGCTCAGTCTTTTCGTTCGTTTTATGGCATGTTCACACGGCTCCTTCCTATTTTTTACACGACCGCTTTTTTGTGGGAAACCCCTTTAGTCGTCAATGTGTTTCAATAAGAGCGTTCACACAGTCATCATGTCTGAAGGATCCTGCAAAATACTGATACGGTCGAATTTTACCAGTCGGTTCGGCTATTGTTTACTGGATCCCATCGTACTGCAAAATTCAGGATTGAATCTAGTGGCACATACATTTCAAATTATAGTTAATCACACAAGCACCTTGCATTAGTGTTTTTTGCGCAGGATGAGACGGAGATGAAGAATTCCTATATAAAATGGCTTTGTGGTGCGATGATTCACAAAGAGAAGTGAAACTGTATGTAAACACACTATCCAGTTTTGCAGAAATCAGTAAAAACCGCTCCTGTAGAATTGGATATACCGTGTGAACTCGGCGTTACGTGTTTGTAAAGCTTCATTCACATAAGATTAGTGCGGTTGCATTGGTACTGCAGAGAAGTTATTAAAAAGGGTGCCGTATTCTTGAAATAATGTTTTCTACAAAATACAAATAATTTTAGATATTTAATAACTGAATAGTCTAGGGTTTAGCAAATAATAGGAATCTTAACTCATCCCACCTGCAAATATTCAAAGATACTGAAGTAAAACGGCGAGAAATACGGGTAACTTTTGTAACGTTCAGATAAATTTAACAGTAACGCCTTTGTACTGCAGTTGTATCGCAGAAGCTAAAAACATTTTAGCTTTTACCAATCCTTTTCCAACAATCATACAAGGACCAATCAGAAAACTTTTTTGACAGTAAACTGAAGATTCATATTTTTGCAGGTTAAGTTTTTAAATTAGATTCTAATTTAGATATTTAGTTTAGAATTGATTTGTTTCTAAAAAATGGATGAAGAGGACTGTTTGGTTTAGAAACAGTTACTTTTACTGCTCTTATTCGCAGCGACGTCAATATGTATAAAAACTATACATGCAAAAAAAAAAATGAATAGAAGAACTCGGAGATGGTGGGTGCGACCTATTAACCGCAGATAGCACATGCAAGGTGATTTCTATAATTTATATAAAGAAATGCGAAATGAGAATGCCGATTATTTTTTCATTTCACCCGAATGACAGTGACAGTGTTTATACTGTGATTTAACGAAACATTCAAATAGACCATCTATTGCTGCAGACTGTAGGCTTATATTTTATCTAGGGTAGGCTTTTAATTACTATTCGGCAAATGATAAAAACCAACAAATTACGTAGATAGGGGCGTAGTTGACAAAACATAAACATAACCTCTCTGAAGGTCAAGAATCTTGAGTTTTTGCATGTCGCCAACTTACAGGGGAAAAATTCCCCAACTTCTTAAGTCTACAGTAATTTTATGTAAACAGAGTTAATAATATTTAACACCATACAATTACAATACAACAGTACAACTGCAGTGCCATTGCACTAACGTTTATCTGAACGTTACTTAAGTCGTCAAGTAAGGCGGACCGTGTAAGAGACTAATCGTTGGATGTATGCATTGTCAACTGCTTGCCTTGAACGGAATCAAGATGAGGATCAGGATTTTTTCAACGCATGCAAGCTTCTTGCTGGTTAAACTGATGTTGCGTTTAGCAGACAGCAGATTTAGGTAAAAAAATTAGGTTGATTTTGATGTACCTACCCCTTGACTGATCGATTACCTATATTAGACACAAGAGGTTATTTATATACCCAATTAAACGTAAACCAGTAATAAAAACGTAGTTGAATAACTTATACATTATTTTTGGATCAAGTTACTTATACCTGTAACTAATTTGGTAAAAATATAAATACATTCTTCTCTCTATATAGTATCTACAAAATTAGGTCGCATATTCTTAATAAACACTAAAATGATGTATGATTGTGTACCTACAGGTGTAGGTACACAATCATAGATATGTTTCAAATATGATATGCCGTTGGCGATGGTTGTTAACGGTTTCATACAGGACGACACTAGGTATCAGTGTCGGTATAGGTATCGGTGTCGGATACAAATACCTACAATGAATCTATTTTTCAATCGATTCTGCAGATGTACCACATTTGCTAACATACCTACGGCCACCAATATTTCTATCGGATTGGAGACTGTGTGAACATCTCCATTGGAAGTAATGTATTTTTAACTCAATCCGACGCATTAATACCGACACCGATAATATCGCCTTGTATGAAACTCGCATATGGTTTTGAATTAACTGTCAAGTAGATATTTTATGGAAAAAATTTTAAAATTCACAGAACTGCAACAATTGGAAGTTGTTTTCAGAACATACACCTAACACTAACATCTAACTATCAAAACTTTTCAGTTACAAGATTTTTGACAATTAAAGTATTGCAAACATCGTTGTTGCACACTCCAAACGTTTAATATTGACACAAATTTTAACTTTTTTACTGACATTACCATAAATGATTAAAAAATGATATCCGCAAGTTTCATATCTGAGACCAACTCCCAATTAAAGTATTAATAACGTTACTTTTGTTCATAGATTGCTTATCTACACACTGAAAAAACAAGTATTTAAACAGGTATCCATATTTCACAAGTTAATACCACACAACTAGAAACAGACACAAATTATCCCCTTAAGTTATTTTATGAAGAATAAAGAAAAACTATGTTTTTCACACAACACATTAAAGTAAAATTTCCATCTCAATTATTTATTTTTTTTTTTAAATTCTAACCTCCAAGTATGTATTCCTACATTGCATTAGGTTGAAGTTGCAATGTAGCGCTATTTATATTTATTTTGATAAATGTGACGTCATGAAATAAAGGTGACAGAGAGTTATAGGCAACTTTACTAATGTAATGTATACATAGAGGTTACAACTTTTTTGAAGCCAAGACATTAGTGTAACACTAGCAACGCTGTAAACCACGCGTTCAATCTGCAATACTTGTGACTCATAAATATCGTGTGCTCAGCGGTCTTCAACAAGTTTTTTTTATTGAAAAATCACGAAATTTATTTAAAAAATGACTTTTTTATTTCTGATTGTTATGTAAAAACACTATTAATTATGTGTTTTACACAGCGAACTGTACTGCTGGTTAAAATATTTGTACTTATTTTTTAGGATCACCCTGTATTTACGATTTCGAGCTTGTTACCTAGTTAGGCCGACGATAAACGTCACTGATTGAATCTATATCTAGCCGGTAGAAAGATATAAGTATCGAAGGACATGAGTGCGCGAGATTTAAGTATCTACATCTTGTGGTCATTGGTTTATAGTTTGTCGAATTAAACGTATGTTACACAAACAATATCAAATAAACGTAACATGTTTTACATGTTTGAGTTTTTAACTAAAAATAAACGTTACATTTTCAACGCAAATCGTTTTATCAATCACTACAATGTTTTAAAATGATATATAAACGTATGTGTGCCCATTAGGCATATTCTGTAGCTATACTATATGTCACTATGTAAATAAATAAAGTTTTTAGCCTGAATTCAATATTATATGATAATATAATTTTCTCTTGTCACAGTCATCATGAAATACTGTGGCGCCGAATAATGACATCTGGTTGTATTTCTGTATTACCTTATATTGTATAAATTGGTTCTACTAAAAAACCTTGCACTTAAATATTGTTAAAATGTAAAACTGTGTTATACATTTAAATACATCGTGAATGTGAATTTTTATCTTTAGTTATTGTGTAGAAAACGTATTATTAACATTAGGATAATACGTTTATATTAAATTCATAAATGTAATTAAAACGTTTAATTCGACGTTTTACACACGTTGCACTTACGCCCGACTTAATATTATTAATATACAAACTTACATTATTCATTTGTATGCGTTATAAAAACGTAAATTTTTAGTGTTTACTTCAACCATTGGAAGATATGTGAATATTATTAACGTATTTTAATTGATATATTTTATACGTTTAAATTGTTAACTAAAAATAAACGTTAAATATTTTAACGCAAAACATTTAATTAACCAGCACGTTTTAAAAGCCTTATATAAACGTACTCACGTGTGCCCATTGGGAATGAACTACCTACCTATCTTTTGACTTGCAGAACAAACCAAATGGTCAAAATAAGTCAAATAATGTATTAATTTAAACAAATCATATCATGAAAATAAATACGTATCTATATACTTAATTATACAATTAAAATCGTAGGTTTAAAAATTTACTTATTTTATGAAGATATTTTTAATAAATGTTCATTCACATTATGTCAATTGTAGGTACTGTAAGTGGATTTTATATCTATATGAGCAAATATAAATATTTGAATGTAGTTGATGTCTATACTTGTACAATGTTTTAATTATTTTTTTTAATCCATCTATGGTTTTTATATTAGAAAAATAAAGTAAAGCAAAACTAGGCGCCTATTAATTTACAATTTTGTAAAATATTTTGTAGAAGATTGAATGTTACTTAATTTTGTAATACAATTTTGACCCTTATTAGAATTTGGCTTAATAGAAATTTCTTAAAAGTAAGGAATTGAATATCTTGAGAATTGTATTAGATGGTTCTTCCGTTTGTATATTCTCAGTATCCTATTCAATTCAATATTAATATTTTGTTGACAGAAAGCAGCTTCTATCTTTCTCGGTTGCTACTGCTGACTTTCGTCAATAATTTACTATATTCATAGGTTTCAAAAAACTTCTATCGCTATGTTATAGAGGCAGAGCCGATAAAAAACATAATTAATCATAAAATACCACAAACCATTCACAATAACCACCCAGAAGCAAGAGTCATCAGCAACAATACCAGCCTCGGTTAAATCCTTTTACATCTTTAACACATTAAACAGTGAAAAGATGCAGAGGAGCATAACCATGTGTCTTAAGACGGTCGCCGCAATGTCCAAGTTGAGTATGTAAAGTGCCGTATTTCGACCAGAAAGGACCGAAGGGTTGACTCATTTCCTGACCAACTTGATTAATGATGCCTAATAACTATGCTGGACTAGCACTGGGAATGTTCAAACCATATTAGTTTCATAAGGATTGTGTTTTTGACGGATTCAATTTTTTTCCTACAAAAGCATGCTTTATCTTTATTAGCTTCATTTAATAGAAAATAAATCATTTTTACAAATCCTGTTAAAAATAAAATCAGGGGAAAATACAGCTGCTGATCTTTTATATCTTACACAGTAAAAAGGTACATGACTTCTTCCTTCTACTCTATTACTTGTGTTTTTTTTTTGTGTAAGAAGATTCAATATTTGACGCACGTGTGTACAACAATGTTATGTCCGATGATAAAATTGAGCTGTTCTGGGTTAATTGATGATTTTTTTTTCGAAATTTCATTTTTCTATACATATAATTTTGTAACAGATATATTAGCTTAAAATACCTTTCTAATACAGTAAAAAACGTTACAAAAGGAATATTTGGGTAGATATTGTGGGTGTAATTCAACGCTGGTTGGGGCTTTTGTCCACAGGGTAGTTAGTTTCACACAATATTATTAATACCTAAAAATATATGCGTTGCTAATGTAAAAGTTCTATACACATTTATATATTCTCTGATGTTTTTTTATTCCCGTTTTGTGAAATCAGTAGATATTTGTTATACGTCCGTACGTAATTTTTAATGCAATTTTTTAATAGAAATGTGTTAAATCTTAAGTTCGCCGTATTCTTGAAATAGTGTTTTCTACAAATACAAATAATTTTAAACATTTAGCTACTGCATAATCTAGGGTTTAGTAAATAACAGCTATGTTATGCCACCTGCGAATATTCAAATATACCGTAGTAAATCGAATAATACAGGGTGCCCGGAATATGAGTGCCGCAATTTTAAGGGCTAATATATCTAACTAAATGTAACAATTTATAGTAACCATAACCAGCTGGTTATGGTTACTATAAATTGCTGCGTCGCATGTTAATTTCCGGCGTATCTAGGTAAAACTCTCTGGCTACCAGAGTACACAGTAATCCTAAGATAATATGTGAACGACGTTGTCACATATTCAAGACCTGTTTGCTGCCATAATTCTGTTACCGTTGGTCAGAGAAAAAAAATTGTCCAATATGTTTTGTTCAGTACAACTTATCATATAGCAAAATTAAGGCATTTATATTCCGGACACCTTGTATAACGACAGAAAGCGGTCTAAACAACAAATTTTTAGCTACAGAAATCTTTTAAAATATGTATTTTTTCAATATATAAGTGTAGATGTAAATATTGTTATAACAAACTTACATAGTTCTGCATATAAGACTGTTCATTTTTGTTTATAAGTATATGAATATAGTTAATTGTTAGAATAGCAAAATAATGTGTGTCTTAGAATCGCTTTTTAAAAGTTATTATTTTATTTGAGTAGAATTTAAATAGTAATAGTGGATAAAAAAACATCAACAATTTTATTTTTGATATTATTTTTGTTCTACGTGTTTTATTTTACAGCGACCGCATTCGCATAAAACAATAATTCCCATGAACAATATAAGATATAAAGTTAGGTACAAGTCAAATTTGGAAGTCATATAAGATATTTTATATACGTAATATTTATTTATTTTAAAAATTAAAATAGTATTACAGGTTTTTTAAGAATACTATTCCAAAGAATTATGAGGGGATGCATTAAATTCAATGAGAGAATCAAAAATGCAAAAATATTCACTGTGTGTTTCGTTTGTAAAAATGAAGCTGTGTAAAGCTCAGAATGGAACACACCGGATAATAGACAAAATAATCAAAATGTGAAGAAATTTATTAATCAAGCAATTTTAATTTGTTTGTTTTATTAGTACCAAATTTTCAAATTAACTCGTACTGATAATTTTAAAAATTAGTACCTACCTATATTTCCGGCTGCCGTGAATAAAAATTTGCTGCAATTTTTGCTTTAAAAAATACCTAATACCTTGTACTTATTTGAATTTAGTGGTTTTAAAGCTTTCTCAGCCCGTATTCTTCTACTACTCTTTTTCGATTGAGCTCAGTTACGGCAAAGTTTTTGTGGAGTCACCACTGAGGGTGCCAATAGTTAAAAGCGACGAAACGTTTGGAAACATGGAGCTCGATCAGTAACATCGTTTGAGATTTGGATCGAAGCATCCGTAGTACCAATAATAGAAAATAACGAGGTGAGGTTAAATCTTCCTAGCTAAGGTTAGGAAAGTATAGATTGATTATGTGACTAGAGCGACCAGTTATCTAGCTCACGACATGACAACTCAAAAACTATAAGAGCCTCTATAAATTTGGCACTATAAAAATGATTATATTTTGCCCTGGTTTTGAAAAATAAAAATCGTGGAAAACGATCAGTAAAAAAACTTGGTGTGGCTATTCCTTATAGACAGAGCACAATGTGTATATGGACAAAACATTTAAACGTTGTATACAAAAATTACTATATATTTCAGTAAAATGAAACAATTATAGAATATATTTAAAACTTATTTTATTTTCATAAGGTATCTGCGTGCTATGTGAACGACAAATAATTAACTGGCACAAGTGCTTAAAGGAAAGTAGCAGTGATAACAGGTTGTAAACAAATCATTAGCGTCCTGGGCATTACTTTTTTGTTTAAATGTGTATTGATATTAAGTTTGCTTTACAACAAAGCTGAACATATTCCAAGTTACATCAACACAAAGCACATTAGTGAAGCGGAGGATATAATTCGTTTAAAAGGGTTTCTAAATTAGCAGTTGATGATGGCACTGGCATTAGTGGTGTTCAGTCATTCTTCGTCATTCATACGGATGTGTTTCGTGAAAATATTCTCCCAGTGTAAGAGATTGGTAACAGAAGTTATAAAACGGTAAAGTGAGTGTGTGAACTATAGATCAATACGAATTTTCTCACAATCGATCAGACGAATTTGGATCAAATGTCAGTGAAGGTAAGTAAGAAAAAAGCTAAATACAATACCCCAATAAATCTTTTGTATGTTTGTGCATGTTTTAACTCGTGTGTACAGAGTGTGCCTTAGTAATGTGAAGACGTACGCATGATGGATCATCCTACAGATACGTTTAGATTTGACATATATGTGAGCAATAAGTTTACGCAGGGTTGTCATATAACAGTAAAATGCTACACGTGAAAAGAGTCCCATCTTTGCATAATATCCGTTTTCTATATATGATATAATACAATACGAATATATTTAATATGCTTGAAAATTTTAATTAATATTAATTTATAAAAGAATGGATTTAATTGTGGATATATTAAAGACAATAGAATAACACTTTAAAGGCCATTAGTATTATTTAAATATTACCTATATTTTCTTGATTTGCTTTAATTTGATTAAAAAATATCTCAATTAACTTTTCTCACACACAAATGCAGAAAATACTTTTTAAAGTATAGGTATTTAGCACTTATGTCAAATATGGAATCATATGTTTAATATGACATTTTGTCTTTCATCAGTTTTATATTTTAAACTGAAACATATCAATAATTTCAAGCAATGTATTCCTTATTTTCATCAAATGTAATAAAGTTTAGTACTGTTTGCAACTAGTGTTTACTTTTTTCCAATTTAATTTTCAAATAATTTCATTTGCAACATGAACTAATATCAATGTCGATCAATAAGACTTTAGGAATGGAATGTTTCAACTTGAAACTTGAACTTGAAGCTAGCGAAATTTTAGCGACACTTATAATAAATTAAAAGCTGTTAAAATTGCAGAAAAATGGAGTGTTTCCAGTATTTCTTATAACTTTTAATCAAATCTACACTGAAAAAACGGCCAGTAACTTTACAAATATACTTTGTAAAAATATCATTATAATTGTTTTAAAATAATTCTAACAATGATGATGTTATTACACTGATACTTGTAATTTTACAAGAAAAATGCCAATATACAATAATACTGTAAACTTCCTATGTAATTATATAATGTGTGCATTTATAGAATATATTGTGTTAAATTCACAATTAACAATGTGAAATCTATTTTTACATTGTAAAGTTACTGAATATACCAAATTTAGGTACTGTATAATTGACTGTAAAAATTCGCTTAATGTGATATTACTAATTTTAAAAAGAACTACCACTAACCGTTGAGAGCGCTGGATGATGACGCCTTCATTATTTCTTGCTTCATTTCGACGAATGCAGCGTGTACCTAGGACCTAGAGATACTTACATAATTAATTTAGTGAGTAGTGACTACCAAAATAATCATATCTGGTACCTAGTGAGTGCTTTTATTACAGTAAGTAGTTTTGTCTTGTGTTGCTTATAACATAACCTATATACGAGATAAAGTAAGTAATAGGTATGTATTTTATACAGAATTATTGAAGCAAAGGAACATTAATATTCTTGCATCTACAAAATTCAGGTACCAGCTGTAGATTGAACTCTGTACATCTTACATAATATATAAAAAATATATTATTTTCTACGTTAGGATTATAGTTTATACATATTTGAAGAAAAGTGGGTTCTGGAGGATCAACATGATTTAAGTTGTAGGTACCTATATTACACATTAGATCTCGTTTGAATGTTATAAAATGTTATTTTTATTTATTTATTTTTTTGTTTACATACACAATAAACTTTATTGTTTGCTATATACAATATATAGTTTTACATTGTTATATATGTTTTGTGTAAGTGTTCTATTGTGTAAAAATAGCCTAAATATACAGGTTTAAATAAAACAATATCGTAAGGCCTTAATATTTTATTTTTAATAATTTATATATTTATTCTAATATTAAGTATAAACCCTTATTCAAAATTGCATAAAATTTGTGATAATATTAGAAAAAATAATAAAATTATTGTTGGAGCTGTAAAACCAGAATCTGTGTAGTCGACAATATTATGAACCATACCTACGTTTTTACTAATCTATCAAAAAATAAAATATATTCGTTATTATTCGTAGCGTACCACTTAGCTGTAACTACATCTCTTTCTAACTTAAGCAAAATAAGGCAGTTAATTTATTGAAGATATAATATAGCTGTAACTAGGAATTAGCTAACTGAGCTGAACTTATATAATCGGTTAGGAACAGTACGATTTTGTAAATGTTTGTACAGAATTTTTTAATTATACATTTAAAAAGGATTAATCTGCAGATGTCAAGGTATACGGAGACTAAAATAGAAATAAGTATTATTTTCAATCTAAATGAGTCATGAATGCCCAAAGACAAAGTACTTCATTTTTGTACATTTAGTTAAACATCTAATTTAATGAATTGAATGTTTAATAGAACGAATATTTAGTTTAGTAGATTTTGCTTTTCAAATAACATCATGATGCAGTGATAATAATAATAATACTCATTTATTGCCCAACAGATACAAGATCCAATTACAGGACAAATACATAATATAACAACAAGAACTTTTAACAAAATATAAAAGAAAAAACAATTTCCAGTGCATTTACATTAAGAATCACAAAACTATTAAATGTAGCAAAAACAATAAAAAGGCGGAATTAATAAATCAAACTCTACAAATCTATAAAATATAAGCAAAAAATATAAGAAATATAAGAATGCTATTGAGAAACTTACAGAAAAGCCTGGCATGTTACGTACGGTAAGCAACAATTGTTAATTCTTTCATTTATTATAAAGGAATTACTGTTCAGAAAATTTGTTAGATATTTATGTCAAAAGACTGTTGTGTGTGATTTCGAGTGTTATAAACAAGGTGTCATTAAAGTAACTTTCTTAAAATTGACTGTAGGGGTTGTCGATACTTTTAGGAAGTCTAGGTTCAAGTGTCACCGGGAAAAGTTTTTGAGAAAAGTTGAATGACGAAAACAGTACATGTTTTAATTTTAGGCCTTTTCTATGGTATTCTATAATTTTTTTTCTGAAAATATTTGTACTTTCTAATGAGATTGTTGTATTAAGCTTTTTATGTAGAATCTAGTGATTGAAATTTTGTATATGATACGTAGGTATGCATAAAATTATTTTCACATTATAAATATACTAGCAAATTCGCTTTGAAAATAAATGTTGCGAAAATATTCATGTAAGATGATGAAATAAATTATAAGTTAAATAAAAAAATAAAAACACATATGATGTTTCAATTAAAAAATGTGTCAGTTTGTTATAACGCAAACTAGAACTTATAAAAAAAAACATATTGCGTAATCCGCTAAATATTTTCATAAGTAGCAAAGTTACACAGTTATCATAGGAAACGGTCAAAATTGAAAAACATCACGCAGGTAGTTCTTAAACAAATCGAAATGTGATACTCGCAATTCAATTTTTTTCGAAAATTGAGCCCGAAACATCTACATAACTTTTTTCTGTTTTTTTCGGAAAATAGGAAAAACCTGCAATACCTGAGTACCCAAATTGGGCCATCCTGTACAATAAATAAAAATTTCATTGTAGTTATAGTGAAAAATGTATTATTACACCAATTGACAGCAAAGTTACTTTGCAATTTTATAAGTAATTATATAAATTGCAAAGTAATATTACAGTTACTAAACGTAAAATTGCACCGCAAAATAAATTTACAATGCAATTTTACATTTTAATTGTAAAATCACAATCTATAAGAAAATTACAGCAATAATGAATGGTAAATAAATTGCCACCTATTTTTTACAGTGTAGATAACTTGTCGTAGATGTGTCGTATTAAGACTTTTATTATAATATTTGTTCACAATATGACAATATAGCAACTTAGTTGAAAATTCTTAACTATATATGCATTTAGTTCTGGAGATCGCGGTGGCTAAGGTACTGGTTCGCCCCGTCTGATCCAACGTCTCCCTTGTTTTTTATTCAAAAACTTAGTTGGCATAAGCCAGAAGTTGCTCACAAGTTTTGCCTTGTTTCTGCGTGCGCTACAACAATGTCCATCAACTCCGCGATACTTTTATTGAAAAATAATTGTAAAGTATCACTTGAAAATAAGAATTAACAGAATTGTCCTTCAAAAAATTTACAAACTTATCTACAAAGCGAAAAATTTGTTTAAGAGTTGTTGAATCAAAGGTTTTTTTACTAACTACAACATGTGTGTGATTTTTATTTTAATAAGAGACACGATATTAGCACCGAGAATTACTATTCTGATATTTATTCCTGATATTTATTTTCAGGATTGATATTTAGATAGATTTGACGACTGTTAAACCATTTTTTGTTTTCCTATTTCTTTACATTAAAACTTATCATTGCAAAGATTTTTGTACTTGCTGGAGACCTCTCTTGATTTCCCTCGGCTATTAGTACCCAGCCCGACAGTCACAACCTGATGGTAAGCTCCGTCCCCGTCGACTCCGTCGGGAAAACCACGAAGAGTAACCATAACCAAATGCATATATAACACTGTCACACTTTTACAGCCAAGGCACTGAAGCACTTGCAGCAGTTGTAAAGCAAAAAATGAAATAATTAATACTATTTTAAACTGAAACTTCCAGAGATGTTTACAGGGTAACTGTAAAACCCTTTGTTTGACCAGTGTTCTTTAACAAACAGATATTTGTAGTTTGGAGAGTACAGCAACCAGCAACACAACCGCGACGAAAAGATCATTGAAGAGTGTTATTAATTCAAAATTCGTTGTCATAATTGAAAGCCTGTGTTTACGTTTTCAGTTTGTTTTCTTTCAGTTTTTAGTGACCATTTTTCAGTTTTAAACGTTTTATAATAATTAAAGAAAAGAAATTGTGATGCTATGCGCCGTTTGTTCTTTTCTCGAGTCGAGAGCAAATCCAGCGGAGCTACGGTTACCGTACAAGATTTTATAATTAAAGACTAACTGCTGTGGGGGCATTCCGAATTGTCTGTTACGAGTAGCAGGTATTCCTTTGGATATATTTTGATTTTCTTAGAATAAATGGGCATCTCACTTAACTGTACAGTCTGCGTATTGTATGTTGTTAGTGGATAATTATGGCAAAGCCATTTCAAACTATGGTTAGGCGCCGATTTTCCGGAAGAAATTAGTGTAGCTTCTTTTTTAAAACAGAGCTAGAAGTACGAAATAATTTTTCCTGTGCACATAGTAAAAATGTTTGTACTTCATAATATTTAAACCTGTAGATAAAACTTGCACTGACGCTCGTGTCATAGAATTAAAATTTCGGATATTATTCAAAACGATCTATAAGCCTTCTTTCTGTCACTTGTTTCATCCAGTGTTTACTATCATACATGAGACAGCAGAGTTTAATTTAATATTTTCAGTTATTGTACCTTTAACATTTTTATTCTTGTTTCCTGTTGGACTTTTATTACATTTGTTTTAATATATCAGCATCTTATTTGAAAACCTATGTGGTTAAAAATTACCGGACAAGTTTGTGAGGCATTTAAGATAGAAAGGCCCTGATAAATATGTTATTTCTGATTTAGTTTCCTGTGTTTTTAATTTTGAAACATAAAATAGAGAACTTTATTACGTTGCAGGTCATTTCAGTCATTTTTAATCATCAGAGCTACTTATCTAAATTATCTATTATTGCACATATATTTCACTTTATAATAACAAAACGACTTTATTAATTATTAATTAACGAAAATTAAAAAGCAATCTATTAAACTACTATGCCATGAAAACTTTAAAATAAGAAATAGCGTTACCTAAACTTTAAAAGTCAAATATTAAATTGTATTTTTCAGTGATTTATCTATTCTGGTTTTAAATTTATTATTTTATTTTTTGTTTATTTGATTTTTTTTTTCATTTTTTAATGAAAGCGGTAATTAATTGTCAAAATTTTTCGAATTAGGTTAATAAACACATCTACAGAATAAATATTTCTTCTATAAGTATAATTGCTTACTAAATTTGTCTATTCATTATTTTTAATAATAAGGATTCTCTACTCTTGTAGAAATAAATTTGTTGTATATTTTAGTTACATTGAATTTTATATTATACCTATGTATAAAATACATTAAGACATATATGAACAAATTAATCTAGAGGGATGGCAGGTAGGTGAACTGACGTTACTGTGAAGGACGTCAGAAAGAAAAATGTCGGCTAGACGCCAACTTCTTTATTTCGTGCAACCTAAGATTAGTTCATTTATTTCTGGATTGTATTAAAGAATTAACAAATTAGTTACAGCTTTCAAAAAAATTTAATGGAATCATTAATTACCATATACTCGTATCTACCTACCCAGGAAAAAATTTTGATTCGTAACCAACTGCTACTTTTTTAAGGAACGTATGTTTACAAAATTACGATTAGGTGCAGGCGCCGCGTTTATATTAAATTAATATTAATTTGAAATAATTTCAAATAGTGTGTTTTCTTTTTCAGAACTCATCAGTCATTATCATAATTCGTATGTCCCCGTTTTAATCGACTTAATGAAATGGTGTATTTTATGTCATATAAATTATTTACCACTTTGATCATCAGAGTTTACTGGCTATTCTAGTTTGATAGTTACTGACAATTAAATCTAATATAATAAGAAAAATACGATTAAACATGCTTTTCAAGAGTTCGTATTGCATTTTTCGTTCCTACGTAGTATTCGGCTGAAATAATATTTTATTATTCAGGCGTTCAGGTATTCAGTGTTCAGGCGTTAGGCCGAGTAGAACAACACATCGCAATAAGCACTTTTTGTACGAGTTGCATACAATATTTTTTCTACGTTCACGCAAAAACCAAAAAATGTTTTATTTAGATGACACTAAGTGTAGGAAAATATGACGTCGATTTGAACGTTTATGTTTGTCATGATGACAAAACGCTGTAGTAGAATGACAGTTGAATGCAATAAACATTTTATTGCACTAGTTGAATGCAATAAACATTTTATTGCACTAGTTATCGCATTCATCTGTCATTCTACTACAGCGTTTTGTCATCATGACAAACATAAACGTTCAACACACTTAGTGTCACCTAAATAAAACATTTTTTGTTTTTTCCATGAACGTAGAAAAAATATTGTATCCAACTCGTACAAAAAGTGTTTATTGTACGCGACGTGAAATTGTCCAACGAGGTGGTCATGCCGAGTAGGAGAATACTTTTTGTACTTGTTGCATAAATAATTATTAATCACGAATATTGATTGTTAGCTATAAATATTAGACAATCTTGGAATCGTTTCTATGGTATGCATTCTTTATCAAAAAGAGTGGAAAAAATTGCAAAATCCACACAAAAATTGCAAGAGAATGCTGAGAATTTCTTCGTTCCGGCTGAAATCTAGCAAGAAACCCAAGAAACAATATTCCGTCTGTTACCAGTGAAAAGCAAAAGTGTGTACGAGAAGAAATTGGTGAAATTCGATAACTGGCGAAAAAAGGGGCATAGGAAAAGGAGTAATTACATAAAAGATGCTACATTTCGAAGTATGGTAAACTTATTTCATATTTGAAAGTAGAATCAAGAAATTATAAACCAAAGAAGTCAAAGATACTGAAGAGAAACCAAATCTAAGATTTTTTTTAAAAAACACCGGATTAGGAATAATTACCTACAAGTTAAGGTAGAAAATACACGATTTTAATTTATACATTAAGGGTTTTATTTTGAACTCCCTACAGGTTGCAACGATCATGGAAGTCGCAAGTGATTGTCGATGCAATGAATTAACCTTTTTAGATATCACTCATGTCCAAGACAAAGGCAGCAAAGGCAAAAGCTATATGTACTGTGGAATTCTGGAATTCAGGGGAGGGTAGCAAAAAGGCTACAGAACTTAGGCACCATTGGCTCCCTTGTACCTTCTCCCAATAGGAGATCAATCCACCTGAGCTGCCAACCAACCTAATAAGGAGAAAAAGGTGGTGACGTTGCTCAGAGGATCTTTCTAATGTAGGCCATAGAAAGCCATCGTTCTCCAAATACGGATTCTCTTATTGACGAGATGGCAGTGCACTCACACAGTGCATGAAATACTGTTTCGTCTTCCTGTTCGCAACCCCTACAAAGAGGTGCTTCGCATTTCCTCTTCTAATAGAGGTGCTTCCTTAGCCAACAATGTCCAATTTGAATACCTGTCACCAGACAAAGATTCGTTATAGACATAGCCAGGTACTTTTTGGCCGTATCCTTGCAGGGGTATTCTAGGAACTCCTTAGCAAATTAACCACCATTTTTTTCATCCAAACGTTTCCTAAAATCTTTGTATAAATATGCTGTATAAATATGTGAATGGAAAATGTACTACACAACATGTAGTATCAACACAATTTCAAAAGCGTTTTTAAAAGCGGCTGCATTTATTGGGCTCTCTGATCTAGAAAGTTTTACCGGACATGGAATAAGGCGTTTTTCGGCAACATTATTTCCTCATATGTACTTCGATAAATAAAAGTCACGTTCTTATATGAAATTCTAAGTAAATTAATGTTAAAGCAATATTTACACCTATACAGTATTCGCCAAAAATATGGAATAAATTCAATAAAAACGAAACAACTATTTTTTGGAAAAAATCCTCGAACAGGTCGATTTTTAATTTAAAAAATACATATTTTAGCGTAAAATGCGATTTTCAAATGTTATTTGTTTTCGAGTAAGGACGTCATCGATTTTTTTTTAAATGGCAACACCATATTTTTTTCCTTGATTCTGAAAGATCGTTTAATTCTCTATCAGACAGTACTAAAATTTTGCCCTCTTACATAGGAAAGTTTTCGAGTAAATGACGATTGAATGTTAGAAAACGTAAATTTTATCCATAAAAAAGTAACAATTCTGAGATATGTAAAATAAAATACAATTGATTAAATTTTATACTTAAACTAAATGTTCGAATTGCCATCCACCAACTTCTTGACAATGCGCAAGTCTGTGAAGAAATTCTTCTTGCACATTATGAATGGTTTCTGGGGTAACTCTGCGTATTTCATCCCGAATGCGATTTTGAAGTTCTTCTAAATTACGTGGTTTATTAATGTACACTTTTGACTTCAAGTATCCCCATAAAAAATAGTCAAGAGGTGTAAGATCTGGCGATCTTGCAGGTCATTCTATCGGTCCGCGTCTGCCAATCCACCTCCCAGGAAAACAGTTGTCCAAAAAATCTCGTACAGGGAGCGCATAGTGCGGAGGTGCACCGTCTTGCTGAAACCATATGGTATCGTCAGGAATGTCAAGGTCATTATCGTTAGGAAAAATTACTGCAAAGGCTGGAACAAAGTCATTTTCTAGAAACTCTAAATATCTTTTTCCTGTAAGGGTTCCTTCAAAGAAGAAAGGTCCTACTATTCTGTTGTTAACTATTCCAGCCCACACATTTAATTTCTGAGGGTGTTGGGTATGTGCCTCTGCCATCCAATGACGATTTTAGCGACTCCAATATCTGCAAGTTTGATGGTTTACTGTACCATTCAGACAAAATGTGGCATCATTTGAAAAAAGTATTTGCCGGTGTAAATTTTTATTTCCTTGACATAAATCCATTAGAATTTCGCAAAAGTGTAAGCGGCGATAGGGATCATCTTCATTGAGTTCCTGCACAAGTTGAATTTTGTAGGGATGATATATTTCTTTCCTCAAGATACGTAGCACTGTGCTCTGACTAGTGTCATTGTTTAATGCAACCAATCGTGAAGAATTATGAGGATTATCCACCATACTTATCAAAATGTTCTGTTTCTGATTTTCATTAATGCTTGGACGTCCAGGTTTTGAAATATTTACAACATTGCCAGTTTCTCTAAATTTAGACTCTACCTTACAGACTGTTGATTGGCTGATAGGGCGATCTGGATATTTTTCATTAAATAAATCGCAAACTTCCTGTTCAAAAGTCAAAAGAGTTCTAGTCAAATTCCCGCATCCGATAAGAATTAAAATTTCAATTCTTTGAGTAACAGTTAAATGTGCCATAATGCTTTAAATTGAATAATAATTTCTATGTCGCTTACAATACTTATTAGAAAGTCGGTGTGATAATGACACTTTGCAAAGATTTTCACCTACGTGATCCATAAAAGAACTATGGAATTCGAAAAACTAAACTTGATAACGTTTTTGCTTTATTTTAATTGATTTACGTTTTCTAACATTCAATCGTCATTTACTCGAAAACTTTCCTATGTAAGAGGGCAAAATTTTAGTACTGTCTGATAGAGAATTAAACGATCTTTCAGAATCAAGGAAAAAAATATGGTGTTGCCATTTAAAAAAAATCGATGACGTCATTACTCGAAAACAAATGACATTTGAAAATCGCATTTTACGCTAAAATATGTATTTTTTAAATTAAAAATCGACTTTTTCGAGGATTTTTCCCAAAAAATAATTGTTTCGTTTTTATTGAATTTATTCCATACTTTTGGCGCAAACTGTATAGTTAAATTTAAAATATACGTATTTTCAGATCTCTGTACCTAAAAGTTTGTGCAGTTAGACCGCTTTTTCTCATTATTCATTTGTTTTACTTCCGCATATTTGAAAACATTCCTGTTATTTGCTAAGTCTTCCTAGATTATTCAGTTATTAAATGTTATTTGTATTTGAAGAAAATACTATTTGAAGAATACGGCACCGTTAACTTGTAGATAAATAAAATAGAAAACATGAAAGGATATGTAAAAAATTTACATATAATATGTGAATTTACTTGCACAATAACAAAGGGAATTTATAGATAACCATTTAAAAATGTACTTACTTTAAACATGGAAATAAAGACTGCAATAAAGAGAAGAAAAAGCCGTCGTCACCGCGAAATTATGTAGTGATTTATATTTCGGCTGCTGCAACCAAAATAAAAGTCACCTAAATCGCTTTTTATTCCTCGTAGCGCTAAACTCCCTTAATTCTTAATTGCTTACTGAAGCAGTAGTTAATTTAATTTATATTTGGTTAAGCAATAAAATCGGGCGGCAGTAACTTAGAAGCTGGGGTGAATGCATGATCTATGCCCTGGTCAGGGCTTGTGGAAGGGTGGTAAGAACGCGGTACTCCAAGACATTAATATTCCCGTACTTGGTGCATGTGTTGGACATGCTTTGACCACCAGTGGCGACTCGGCAGGTCCTTTCAACAAACGAGACTGCCTACACCTTTATAGTCGTTTATGCCCACATCAAACGCTTATCCCTACACATTTCATCATTTTAAAAACATTGAATATATTTTTAAATGAATTTTAAAATATTATATTTTATGTAATTTTTAATACAGGGTGATTTATAACTTATCTAGAAAAACTGAGAATAGATGAAAAATGAAGTCAATATCGCAAACATTTTTTTTTGAAAATTCTTCTAGTTTCCGAGAAAAAAATTATTGAATTTGTGGTATTTTCAATCTTTACATCACTGGGCTGCTATAGTCTATAGCCACGCGATTTCGAATATTGAAATCCGATTACTTATAGTATTAACATTTTTGTGATGCGAGTGTTATAGTAGTTTTTCAAGTATCAAAAATGGCTTACGTGTATAGAAATTCGGAGTTGATGGATATCGATTTATGGTGAAGTGAAAATGCTTTAGTAGAATGATTTACCAGTAAACATGCGACAAATGCAGATATTTTTACCGCGGTGTGAAATTAGTGCATGTGTAGTGCAACGCAGGATTGGCACGGGAAAATTGAAACTGAATCGTGGAAGAGATAGAGGTTCAGGTCGTCTACGGCATATTGCAGCAGTGTGGCGCATCATACACGAGGCTCAATTATAATTCCGTACCATGTACAGCGTGTCCAAGCAATGCCAGTGTACGATCTCCTGACTTTAAATCATTTGGATTTCTTTTTGTAGGTACGAGTTCAAAAATAATAAGAAGGAAAAACATTTGTTTTAATTTGTAGAAACTGGGTCCAAAATTTTGTGGTTTCAACATTAGGTATGTCAAACTACTTTATTAAATAAAACCACGAATTAATTCTATTAATAATTAATAACAATAGCGGCAAAAACAGTTGAATTTGCTGGATAAAATAGGTGTTATTTATAAAATGTTATTTATTTATATTTGTAAGAGTGCTCTGTACATTCAAAATTTTTTTATACATCCTGAATCACCTTGTATAATGAAAATAATAATAATAATAATAATTTACTTGGTTTTAAGGAGCAACAAACTTTACTTCAGTTTTTGATTTCTGGTAAGTAGTTTTTGCTGACTGGTTCAAGTTAAACGTCATATTGTATATCATTTTTAAGTTTAAACGCTAACGTTCGGTATTATCAACAGTTTTAAATAGTTTTGAAATGAAGAGCGTGTTAACTACGAGAAAGTGTAGATATTACGAATAGAATCTAAACATTTATTTAACTTAAATAGCAGATTTTCCACCTATTAAAGGAAGCTTCAACAACAAATCTAATTTTAAACATTGACATTTTTAACAAGAAAAAATATAGATGCCTAAAAATTATATAATAGAGCTGGCATTAAAACTAGAAACACAGTGGTAAGGTAATATTGTCTATGGAAAAGAAGATTTCTTATTTTATCTTTGGGAATGCAGGTTTCGAATAATTTAGTTACAATTATATTGTAGCAACAGCAGTATTACATAATATTGCAATTGATATCCCGTAATTGATAATATTGTCTAAGAAATGGAGCAAGCTGATGGTTATGTCAATAAAATTTTTGCTTCGAATTCTTTTTAAATGAGACATTTTTTGAAATATTTTATATATACAAGACAACGTTAAACTAATGATGCCAATATAACACAACATAATTATGACAGCAAACATGTCTTGCATATGTGACAAGGTCGCTCTCATACCATGTCAGGATTGTTAGGTACTTGTATATAACATTTACTACAAATAGGTATATACACCTAAACATTGGTACTTACTGCGAATGGTTCTTAGAGCTTTTTTCACAACACAGAATAAATTGCAACAGTTATAAGTGTTTAAAATGACTTCTGTTGCATGCGATAAGTATTTACCATACAAACGTCTTGTGGCCAGGAAGTTTTGCCCAGATTAGCTATTTTTGTTAAAGTACACTCACAAATATCAACGAAGCACCAGAGAAAAATGAAATGCATTAGCCACAACACTACTATGACTAATATTACCACTACTACATTGCATTGTTGTCGAACGTTACAATTTTAAGATGTTTGTAAGAAACAATTGTATACTTCATTAATCGGCCAGTGTCGTGTGGTTTAAGGCGCCAGTACTTGAATCGATGTGACTAGCCGGTGTGGGTGGTGTGGGTTCGAGCCCCGCAGCCGGTAGACCTTATATTAGTTATATTCGTGGAGAGGATTGGCACTCTCTCTGCGGATATGGCAAGGTGGAAGAATATTAGCTTGAGTCAATGCGAGAGATTGATACCGGTTGACATTTGACAATTAGGGAGGTAAATTAATGAAGTTTTCCAGGTTTCCCTCATTCCTCAACTGAATGGTGGTTAGGATATGTCAACGGAAGTCGTTCTTGGGCGAAAATGCTTCCTGCCTAATAATAATATGCCGCCCCCTCTCCCGCACAAGTCTTCGACTTCTGTGCTAATCCTCGTGATTAGAATGCGGGGTAGAGATATTATTATTAATACTCATATATAACAAATTGCGTTACAGGAGCTTTTACTTAACCATAATTGTAACTTAATTTATAATTTCATAACACAGTGTGACATTATATTGTATTTTTATTTTTGAAATGTATTTGCAGAAAAGAAATTCGTTTAAAACATTTTTTTTGCACGAGTTTTTTTGTTGAATTTAGCTTCAGATATATAGACCGTTAAAATTACGATACTCATATTCCGGATACCCTGTATATTCTTCATAAATATAATAGGAATTTCATGATATTTTTATTTTAAAATCCGTTCCAAAATCATTTCAATTATTTGTTGGAAATTGATTTTGATGTTAATATCAACTATGCATTATTTATTATTATTTAACTATCGTTTAGATATAATAATAAATATTTGAATAAGATTATTAATGTCGTGCTCATTTCTGCAAAATACTGTAGACAACATTTACCACAATAACAATTTTTGACTGTGGTTAAGTGTGATAAAGGAATTCAAAAAACTTTCGAATAAATCGAAAAACATTGTATGTACTTATATATCTTTACATTATATAACAACCTAGTTTATAATAAACTTTATTCTTAATAAAACTTAATAAGTTATAATGTGCAGAAATAAATTTTAAATAAAAAAAAATCTATATTCTGGTATTGTCAAGTATAATATATTGATATTTTAGTTAAATTAATTAAAACTTTTTACAAAAATAATAGTTACGATTGAAATTACGTTATTGACCGATAATTTTACTGCTAACTTCTGGTTTCCCTTTGTGATAAACTTTTTACCATCTCATCAAAGGAAAACATAAAAAACCAAAGCAACGTTTTCCGGGCGCCACTGTTTCTGGAGTGACCGGAAGCTTGGAACGGGAAGTGCGGTTGCTCAGCATGCTAGCCTTGTAGTTAGCGGCAACTTGTACAACTTACCCCTTTCCACTCACACGATATTTTTCTCTAATGGTGAATGTCCACTACGCTGCAACTCGGACCCTGCCCAACTCCTCTAGCCAGATGTTGCTGCAGATTCCAACACCTATATACACGGCTATTAAAACCTAAAGTGGATTTATTTGCAACTGTGTTATTTCAGTTAATTACCATGGTAATAGTCATATTCCGAACTAAAAGAAAAATTGTTACATATATTTGCAACATTACATAACATTAAGCAGCTTTGTAAATAATTTTAGTTAAAGTGCCAAAGTAGTCTTAAAACAAGGACAAATTTATATACTGTGCGATTATTTGTTTTATAAAAAATACTGTTTCATTAGATTCAATATTTTATCTGGTTCTAAAGCATTATTGGGACAGTGATTAGCATTGATATAAGAGTATTAGGTTGCTAATATACAATAATTATGTTCTCAGCGTTTGTGTCATTACATTATTACATTACATTTATATGTACACATAGAAGTGTTTATTTTGAATCAAAAATAATATTTATCTATTTTAATTTAGTACCTAATGAATTTTTTATACGACTGCCTTACAAAAGGGGGTTTTGCACACGAAAATACGCTCTGAAAACGGAATTTTGCACACGCCGTGTGCTAAACATTTTGCACACAGTTATGTCATCTTTGCACACGCCTCTCCAGATTGTGATTTTTGTTTGATGTTGTCATCCAAATTATGCCGGCCACAATTTTAGTCAATTCTGGTTCAAACCTGCTTGCCCTCAAATACCATGGAGGGTGGAAATCCAGTACAGTTGCCGAAGGCTACGTTGATGACTGTTTGGTTCTGGTTGTTCTGGTTCTGTTGCCACAGAACCAGAACAACGATCGTCTACTGGAATATAACAAGAAAACAACGACTGCACGCTGAAAAACTGCACTAAAAACACGACGCTAAAAATATTCTCTATTACCGAAAACAAGGTGCACAGTAATACTGCTTTTCCCAGCGTAACCTTGAAGGAAAGTTGAAATGTTACCATAAATATTAAATATTAGTTTCTTTTGTTAATGCGTTAGAAATTTTCTTAATAAAAAAGAGTTAAATTAAAAGTTGTATTTAATTTATTTTGTTAATGCGCTGATAATTTTAGTAATAAAAACGATTTAAATTAAAATTTGATTTTTGTAGTCTCTGTTTGCAGTCGTATAAAAAGTATCGTAAAAAACTCGTTTGAAAACCTCTTTGCACACTCGCACGACTTGTGGACCACCAATATGTCTCACTCGTGTGCAAAAAGTCGTTTTCAAACCTTTTTGTTTAATATACTATTACAGTTTTATAAATAGTTGCGTAAGAGCGCGTAATGAAGAAAAAACGGTTTTATTAACAATTTTCTGTTTTTAAAACAATGATTTATTTATTATTAAAAAACCTAAGGTTTATTATAAACATTAATAATACACTTTTTACAAAAAACAAGAAATTTGTAATAATGTCACAGCTTAAAGATTGTTCTTTAAGCTAAGCTAATGTACCAGAAGTAGATGTAATGGAGCTGTTTAAGTTTGAATTTCCAATCGTTAAATCCCTGTTTGATCCTCTGATCTTCTTTGCTATCTGTTTCTTATATTCTAAAGAATTCTCAACATAGCCTTCTGCCGTAGAAAAATATTTCTAGCCTTCATGATGCTTTAACGTCTGCATATCTGCATCGCCAGAATGGTGATTGAGGACCTTCTAAAACAATGTCCAGTGTATTCTACTGGATTCGTCAATCCAAACATTGTTGCAATCGTTTTTGGAATGCTTCTAAAGTATTAACTCCGACGGGCTGGGAGGTACAGTTTTTTGGTCTGGTGCGTTGCAATAGAAGGATGAAGTTCAGCATATTTTCGAAAAATATTTAAACAGTTGATACTTATCACATGTTCTTAGTTAGTTAGTCCTTCGCGACGTCAGGCCCCAAAAATGCCGATAGAAACCTTCATGAGTAAATGTTTCATCATATGCAGTATTTATATACTTCTTCCTTTATACAAATTTCGGACTTTATTTTGAAATTCTTTTCAAATTCTATTAAATGAAAAAATTTGTTTCTATCTTGATTTTTCTTAACCCCAAAATGTAGATGGTTCCGGGAGCGTTGCTTTCCGGAAAAATAAGCCAGAAAGATTTTCTCAGGCACTTCCTTTACTTTATTAGCTTTGCACCAATCTTCAAACTTTTGGTACTCTAACTGATACCACGCCTTGGATTTTGTCTGAACTAGACTTGCGATCGCTCCGTTTACCGCTGCCGCTGAAGGTAAACTTTTATCAGAATTATTCATTTCGAAAAATGCTGTTGTGACAGTAACCATGCGATTGACTGACGCCTCGATGACGTTGACTTATATTGTAAATAACTATTATTTAATAGCATGCTCGTCTCACCGAAAGCCATTATTTTAGTAAATGACAAAATAAACTCAAAAAATAACCAAGTTTAAAACTTTTTTCGTTAGAACTTTGTGTTATCATTTTCTGAATAACTAGTTCTATACAACGCTGCAACGCTGAATAATTTTATTTATTGATTTAAAAATTATACCTGTTGTGATTCGCAAGAGGTGCGGCATATAGGTTTTTCTCAAAAAAGTCTACCAAAATCATTGATTTTTACTTATACATGCATAATATAATCTTGTGCTAAATAAAATTAATTCACTTAAATTACTATTGCTAAAATAAGCACTTACCAAATAAATGTTATTAATGATTCTTTTTTTCTGTCGCTCTGAAAACGGTATTTTGCACACGCCGTATGCTAAACATTTTGCACACGGTTATGTCATCTTTGCACACGTCTCTCCAGATTGTGATTTTTGTTTGATGTTGTCATCCAAATTATGCCGGCCACAATTTTAGTCAATTCTGGCTCAAACCTGCTTACCCTTAAATGCCATGGAGGGTGGAAATCCAGTACAGTTTCAAATAAACTCAAAAAATAACCAAGTTTAAAACTTTTTTCGTTAGAACTTTGTGTTATCATTTTCTGAATAACTAGTTCTTTACAACGCTGCAACGCTGAATAATTTTACTTATTGATTTAAAAATGATACCTGTTGTGATTCGCAAGAGGTGCGGAATATAGGTTTTTCTCAAAAACGTCTACCAAAATCATTGATTTATACTTATACATGCATAATATAATCTTGTGCTAAATAAAATTAACTCACTTAAATTACTATTGCTAAAATAAGCACTTGCCAAATAAATGTTATTAATGATTCTTTTTTTCTGTCCAAATTAATTTAACATTGGTAATTAATTCACTGTCTATTTTATGCTATAATTCCTGAGTTCCTGAAGTATTAGTAAAAATTTAAACGTTGTCACAAATACTGTCGATTATACATCCGAATATAACCAAAATTATTACTTTAAACGTAATAATATAATTCCGAATTTCGGACATTTAAGTATGTGAATAAACAACTACAGAAGTCATTATCTAAAATAAATTATAAAGGTAATTTGTTCAAATATTTCTATACTTAAAATATAAATTCTTAACATCGAGACATAAATTTTTAAAGAAATTTTCTATTCTTACTTCAAACAGCTATAACATTAATTTAGACAAAAGAAAAAATTCTAAATTCTACAAATAGTTAAATATTGGCAGCCCTTTTATTGGAAGTCTAGACGTCTTCCAATAAAAGGTACTGCCCAGACTACTGAAAACTAAACAACACGCATCATTATGTTTACTTATTTGTCTAATAATTATGAAAATATCTTTTAATTTATTCTTTGCATTGTAATTTACTTAGCAAACTAAATTAACTAAATATCCAGAATTCACTTTACGAATCTATAAAATATGTTTCCACAATCACCTTATAATCGGAGTTTTATCCACACATATAAACCATCTAAAGTGATACTTTATGCACTAGTGGAATATAATAACTTTATTTCACTGGTAGAATAATGAAAAGGTAGTAAACGAATAATAAATCAAATTTAATTTATTTACTTATTACATTCACCTATCCATTTATAGTACTTCACATTTCGTTTTTGTTTTATCGCATTTAACTTTATTTCCGTTGATAACAACCCTTGTAACATTGTTGCCATCATTTTCGGAAAGCATAATATCTGCTGTTTGTCAAGAATTTACACAACTACGAATGTTTCTTCTTGTAAGGAGCATGTATATTTTCCTTGAATTATCCTCGCAATATCAAGTATATGTTTCATTGAGTAGGTACCTACTAAGAAATATCAATATGTGATTATGGATAAAACTTTGTATTCCATTCGTATTTTAATTGTCTTTTATCCACTTAAGAATATTAAACGCGTGGATAAAATGCTACTTAAAACACTTAATACGATAAATAACTATTGTTTCCGACTGTTGGCGTGTAATAATAATTTTATCAGAAGCTGTATTGACGGCGCTACATACTTCAAGACAACTCATATTATTACTATTTTAATATATTTAAAAATACATTAATTTGTAAAGAATAATTTCTGTTTGCTCCGTTGCCTGTTTGAGCGAATAATTTTATCGTTTAACAAGACTTTTTAAAATATCGTTGTTTAAAATACTCCTATTCTCTTTGAAGTTTATGATCAGCAGTTTAGGTTTGTTTTTTCTTCCAGGTAGAAAAAGAAGACACGGTTTCCTGCCTGTAATGTATTTTAAATTGTTGAGATTCGTCCGCGGTTACGAGCACTAATTTTATACTATCAAATAGTATTTTTTTTAAAAATATTTATTCTAAATGAATGGTAACATAGCTATTATTTTAATATACGGTATTGTTGCCTATCACGCTCCAATTTACTCATTAGAGAAATTTTTACATGCAATTTAAGTCAAACGGGAACACCAAAACAAAATGTTTTTTTTTATTTAGCAACAGGAAAAGCAGAATTATTTATATTTGTTTAAATTTAGTTTATTCTTCTCTCAAATAATTGTATAGGAATACGGAAATATATACAAGTACATTTTTCTTTCCAATTATAAAAAATATGAATACAGGAAACACATAGGTACCTAAGGGCGATGACTAAGCAGCGGTTTGTGTCGACTCGGCAGTCGGATCGGCACAATTTATAGAGAATGACAGACCTAGCGGTTTTCATAGCTGCGGCGTGTGGTTCGATTCATTGGCTTAGACTTTTTCAAAAAACGAGGCGGCGAGAATCATTGTATGTATCTTGGCATGTCTACACTGAAAAAAATAATTACAGTAAAAATAGATGGCAATTAATTTGCCACTCATTATTGCTGTAATTCTCTTATCGATTGTGACTTTACAAATAAAATGTAAAATTACGTAGTAAATTTATTTTGCGGTGTAATTTTACGTTTTGCAATTGTAATTTTACTTTGTGATTTTACAATACAAAAAGTATTTTTACAACGTAACTTGCACAATTACTTGTAAAATTACAAAGTAACTTTGCAGTCAGTTGTCTAATTACATTGTAATAATACATTTTATACTATGACTACAATGTAATTTTTTTTGTTTATTGTACAGAATGGTTCAATTTGGGCACTTAGGTGAAGAAGGTTTCTTCTATTTTCTGAAAAGACAGAAAAAGGTAGCCAATATACTTGGAGCTCAATTTTTGAGAAAAGTTGAATAGCGACAATCACATTTCGATATTTTGATTTGTTTAAGAGATACCTATATGATGTTTTTAAATTTTGGTCGTTTTGTATGGTAACTTTTCAGCTTATTATTTAATATTTATACATTATACTCTAGTTCAAATATTTTCAGAAATAAAAAAATATAGGGCATCATAGAAAAGGCCTAAAATTGAAAAAAAATCTATATCAAAACGAATCAAGATATCGAAGTGAAATTTTCGTAATTCATTTTTTCTCAAAAAATATTCCCGTGACGTTTGGACTATCTTTCCGGAGAATAAAAGAAACCTCCTAAAAGTGTCGAAACTGACCTAACCCGTATAGTCAATTTTAGAAAAACTTACTTTAAAGACATCTTGTTTACAACACTCGAATTCACTAACAGTGTTTTGACATTGGTACCTTTAAAAAAATCTGAAAAGTAAGTGCCTAGGTCCTAGGTACACGCTGCATTAATCGAAATGAAGCAAGCAATAATGAAGGCGTCACCACCCAACGCTCTCAACAGTTAGTGATAGTGCGTTTTAAAATTAGTACTACCTTCACACACACATTAGGCATATTCTTACAGTCAATTATGTAGTAAATTTGGTATTTTCAGTTATTTTTCACAATGTAAAAATGGATTTCACATTGCTAATTGTAAATGTATTATAATATATTCTATAAATGTACACATTATATTACAATTACATAGGAAGTTTACGGTTTTATTGTACATTGGAATTCTTCTTGTAAAATTACAAGTGTCAGTGTAATATCATCATTCTTTTTAGAATTATTTTAAGACAATTATAAAGACATTTTTACAAAATATATTTGTAAAGTTACTGGCCTTTTTTCAGTGTAGTGTTTAGTAAACAACAATCGACTCGGCTGTCGAGGCGATACAAACCGCTGTCCCTGTCATCGCCCTTAATGTCTATAATATAATTGATATTCCATAAAAAAATGTTACTGCTTGAAGATAAATAAAAAATGATATATTTCATAATGTAGACCTATACGTAGTGGTACAGCTTGATTTTTTACAAGTACCTATATTGAGGTTACATTTATTAGGTGTTTCTAAATTAGATCAACTTTTATTTATACATTACTGCTAATAACTGCAAGCTCTATACTTTTATGGTTTTAATTCACTTATTATAACATGAATATTTATCTTTACATTAATAAATGATATCTGTTTTTATTTAGACAAATATTACCAATTCTTATTTATTTCATCTAACAAATGTTGAAGAAAATTTAATTTATGGTGGGACGCCTACTATCCTGGCAAACTTATTGTAATGTATAAAAATATTGGTTTATGTCGTAAATAGTTTATGTGATAGGTGAGAAATGGTTCCTAAGGAAAGATTTTTCCCAACAATTACATAGCAAAAAAAACATACTATTACCATCTACAGCCGTCTATTCAGTGAGAAAAGTTTCCATTAAATCGACAAAAATCTCTCTCGTTGATCCAAGCGAACAATCATCCACCCTACCATACCCGCAGAGACGGTTCCAATCCTCTCCATGAATATAGCTGATATACGGTCTACCGGCCGCGGGGATCGAACCCACAGCGGTCTGGTCACGTCGATTCAAGTACTGACCTCTTAAACCGCTCGTCCACTGACAAAAAATTGAAATTGAACATATGGAATTTAAATGGAACCATATATCAAAATATGCAAAATTTGCAGAAGTCTATCAAGAATTATACTTCACTACTTCTTTGGGCAACTGCTACTGACTAAATATAAAGATTTTTTTTGTTACACTTCTAAAATACAAACTTGTTTAAATAAAAATAATTATTAGGAATACTTTCACCTTCGATTATGTCGAAAAGTCACATGTCCATTGTTTAAAAACGACGTTGATCACGTGACGAAATTTCCATTAACAATTGTAATCTTTTAAGCATATACCTTCACGATTAAAAATCTATGAAAATTACGGGAAGAGGAAATCTCTATGCATAGTTTAATATTTTATTTTGATAAGAACACACTTATTTGAACGAATGAGACTGAGCATATATATATTGTTTACGTGGCTTAAAATTAATGATAAATTGGAACAAAACTGTTGGCGTTTATCTAAGCATTACCTCATCGATGACAAATAATTCGCAGATATTTATTAAAACAGTTTTATTTTTGGGATGTCACATTACTTATATGGCCAATAATAAAACATTGCATGTTCCTTTCCAATTTGTCATATATCATTTACAGCTATGTTAAAAGCAAATGTCTTGCTCGTTTCTATCAAAACTAAATATTCACCTATATGTTCAAAATTTGTAACCACGTGGACATAAACACACCTATTTATCTTAATGATATGAACTTCGATACAAAAATATTTTGTTAGTTATGTATCTATCATTGCAACTATGTCTTACGACTCTCATTACACACAATTCTTTTCTTGTTAAAGTTTCTTTTTGGGGAATATATTCAGTTTTGTATTAATAATTAAATTACTTCAAATGTTATCAGCTTTATTTAGATAAAAGAGATAATTTTTTAAGTTTGGTTAATTATTTTAGATCTAATCAGTTAATATTGTATTTTGCCTGAAAACATTGTTTATTAGATATATTTTGATATGTTTCCATTAAGCTAAACGTTTTTTTTTCTATACCGTAGAAGAAGGATAGCACTGGAACGTTAACTACATCAAAGTAAATGAAAGATGAAGAAGTTCTACCATTTAAACCATAGCTGACTGTCATGTGTCATCTGTATGACAACAACTTGTAAGTGTCCTTTCCTTGTACTAATGATTATTTATAAAAGACTATAAAATGGAAATAATGGAAAATAAACATATTGAAATGAAGCCCTTTATACCAATATTGTCAATAAGCGGTCATACCTCCAAAAATTGGTCTAAAATTCACTTAAAACGAAGTTTACACAGTATATTTTTTGTAGGCTAGAGATTTTGCACAAGCAAACACATTTGCATCATTTCGTTCATGAACGAGGAATTCTTCGAGCACCAAACGTCGTATAAGCAAGAAATATGGCCCGTATACGAGCAAGACGACTTTGATATAAACGTAGACAACTTAGAAATTCAGTTGTTTTTCTTAAAAGGTCCATAAGTGGGAAAAATATATACAAAAAATGAGAGAGTTCATACACATCACTGCACGCTTCTGATGGAGGAAATGGATATGTTATTGCTTTAAAGTGTGTACCAAATTTGAACCGTGCATATTATTTTATCTGCAATTAAAAAATAATAAGTCCTTGTGAAACAGGGACAGAAAATATGCATAGTTTATCCCATCCGCCTTGGTAACACCGCTCTGCATCATTCAAGTTCTGATGAAAATTTTCACCTTGTTCTACACTGAAATGACTAAAATTTTATAAGCGGTGAATAGGAGTATCCATGGAATGTAATTTTTTATTCATTGAACAACCCAGTCTCCTACAGTTTTATATCATTTCCAGTACTTCTCTTCTGTAATCTAGACTTTTATAGTTACCCAGAAAAATCTGAATGACTTATTTGAAACTCAGCCATGTCGTTTTTTTCTTCTCTCACTATGGTGGCACAATTGCCATCACTCATCGTTTTATGAATGACGTCCATTGAAAGTTTCTTCTCGCCGTTCTGCATCTGAAATATTGAAACATTTTTTTTTTGGATCTACAGATAGCTCAAATTCATTGTTTCTTGAGTCCTAACTTTATTGACAGGTGGAAGCAGGATTTTAGAAGGAGCAACTAAGGCTTCACTAATGATGTTCTTAGTATCTGGTTAAGATCTATTCGCCCATTCATTTCTTACTAGTTGTTTTTCTATTTCGACTATCCAATTTATATAACGAATTTTTGTTAAACGTGATTTAATTAATACATAATGAGAATTTTCAAATTCCTGCAAATTTGCGGCCTTTTTATTTGTAGTAATTTTCCTTAAATACCTCTTTTATGCTCGTATATTCTTCTTTCTTAACAAGGTGTTATTAGAACGCAGCCCTATTATATTAGTGTTGTGAAGTTCTTATTTTTTCATATCAAGTTAAGATTCATGAAGCAGTTGGTAAAGACTCCCAATAAATAAGGTGAATGTTATATGCATCTAAGAAAAGTTTATATCAGTAGTTTGGGTACAAAACGGTGAGAACATTTTTTTAATGAACTTCGAATTTGTAAAGTGATGAGACCGTGAGTGACAATGAAATGGGTTGCAGAGTATTTCCCGGAGAACAAGGTGAAATATTTCATCAGCGCTTGAGCAGAGCAGAGCAACATTACCGACGCAGATGGGATAAACATACTTGCAAAAGATATATCAGAAAAAGAACGAAAACTTAAAAAAGCTATGACATAGATCTTTTGAGTATGAGTTAGATATCATAAAGAAAGATAATTATCATATGTTATATACCCTCAAGACTTACAATCCTCAAACTGAAGATAAATGTTGCTCTATAAAATGTGAGTTTTTAAGTTGTCAAGTTAAGCTCACCTGATGGGATTAAATGTGCTCCGGATTTGAATCAGCGAGCCCAAAACATAAATATGCTATGGTTTTGTCCATTTGTATATCTATTTGTATTTCTATTTGATCTTAAAACTTATACGATGGGGATAAATGGTTATAGTCTACCTGATAGACGACTTTTTTATTTTGTAGTGTTGTACTTTTGTCATAGAAACCAAAAATGCTACAAACTTAGGCATCTTCCCAATATTTCTGATATTAAGGTTTATTATACGAAGAAGTTACTATAATAGTTTCATTTTTTTCTCTATATTATTAAATATAGATACATCAACCTGCAATTTTGACCTTAATTTTTCTTATTGCTAGCGGCATATGTAAGTACTTCGCAATTTTTTATTTTTAAGGGGTATATAATCCCCTTTTCCGACACTGTTTAATTGGTCTGTTCCATGTGGAGGAAATATAAAAATACATTTTATTTAATTAAAGCCCTAAACATTAGCAGTTGTCCTGAAATAATATTACGTGGCCGCGAGTTCGCATTCTACCTGGTATTTCCACTTATGAATGTCCACATGTTGCACTATAGTTTCGCAATTATCTCAGACCCATCCAAATATATGAGGCTTCTGTATCCGGGGTGGCTCGCTCGCTGTTATAGAAAATGTAGGAAATAAATTACCTTGACAAGTTATTTTTATCGGTAAAACGATAAATTTCTATAGATGGCAGATAAGTTTTTTAACTTAAATTTAATACCAATACATTTGGTTTATTATTAAAGAGTAACCGGTTGAGAAAAATCGATTTAGCCGGGGGAAAAATATAAATATAACTAAGACATGTAGACATGTAATAGTTTAGTATCTTTAACTATTAGTCCAGGCATCATATCGGTTTTTAAAATCATTAACAAAGGGTGCATTAACAACTGAAGCGGGCAATTTTGCATTTGGAGAAACTCAATTTGATAGGAAAAACTGTATAGTTGAGGTCTTTGAAATTTTCTTTCTTTAGCTTTGTTGAATGATCTCTGAGTCGCCAGGATCAGGATTTACGCAAAAATGTTAGAAATATCACAGTTAAATAAATTGTTGTATGTTATAATTAAATATCAGCGAAGTTATCTGTCGGTAAACGTTGTTAAATCTCGTAAAGTGGTCGTACGTTGACCAACGTAAGACGGGTGGCACGACGTTGCATGGACTCAACTAAATTTTGGTCACTTATGCTGTTGACGCTACTTGAGGACAATTTAAAGAAAGGCTTTTTTAATAAATAAAGCATATAATTTGCCTTTTTATATACAGATACAATATCCTCTGACCATCACAAGCGGTTTGTTATTATGACAACAAGATCCTTGTGTTGAGAAAACAAATTTAAAAATGTATTCACTAGTGAATATTGAAGTAGAGGATTGTTCTTACCCAGATGAAGAACAACACATTTCTCAGTATTTAAATATCATGCAATCCTTACACCATCTTGCAATATTGTGGGAGCACAGCATAGTCCGTATGACTGTTTGCGTCGAGCTTTTGCGTGCAATATTTTGTATCAATTTCATCAGAAAACTGTCATGGTAGATTGTCAGAAGCTCAAGTTAAACTTACTAACCCCACATAATGATGAAAATAGCGAATAATATTCCTGTTTTGCGAAATTCACTGAAAGATGAAGCTTTCCCGCCATTAATAATTTAAATTAAAAACTGCGAAATTCGCGTGAATATTTGCAAACTTTGCATCCATGAAGACAAGGCTTAAAAGTTCTGTTGCTAAGAAAAACCTCAAGCCATTATACAAGGTCTCCTCGAATTCCAAAATGTTGAAGTTTATGCAAAAGTCTCTTTCAGGGTTCTCTGTCGAAAGTTTTGGCAAAATCTAAATATATAACACTGATACGTAGATTTTATAGGTTTTAAGTTGTATTTATTTCGATTCAAATTTTAAACGTTTTCTCGCGCCGCGGAACTAGCCGTCTTATCGGCATAGTTTTTGTTCAACTTAAATTTACGCATGAGGAGAGAGAGAAATTGTAGAATATAGTATGTTAGGAGTTTACCAAGGTGTGCATAAATAGTTGATCAATTCTTGTAAATTTTACCCCCATCTACATTGATTCCAACTATGAAAATGTAACTTATGGTAGTAGTTGCAGTGGTTACATTTGGTTTCGCTTTGGGCGGATTTTGTTTAGTGCACATTCTTTGGTGTTAAAACAAAAACGCCTTTCTACAATAAGGATCCTGTGTGGAAGGTTCGCAATTATTTTTTGTTGAATGCATTTTGCTGGCTTTATCTTTAAATTATTGTTAATATTACCTAGATAAGTTTTTCTCTCTCGTGCAGGCGTTTTGTTCTCTGGCATTTCCTTTGTTAATTGGGGAACAATTTGTTTATCGCCGGAATTTCGAGATTCAACTCGGAACTGCTTTTTACCGACGTTACAATTGGGAATCTGACGTCACGGGAATCATTCGAGTACCGGGCAGGCAGGATTCTCCAGGAGGCCAGGCCGAGGACCTCGATAAGTACCCTCTTACGTACCTAGCTCCGTTAATTTACTTTTTAGAAGCTATATATCTCTTATTTTGAAGTGTTTGTCCATTACTAAAGTTACATATTTGACTATCGCGTGGTGAATTTTATACCGTAGGCCACGAAAAATTATCTACACAAAGTTCAGATCTGATAGATCACATTTTTGTTTTTTTTTTATATTGACCGTGGATATATTTATATATTATTTGTTCGTAGATTCGGAGTGGGAGTTCTTTTTTTTTTCTTGTTATTATACACTTCCACGCTCCTAGTCTGCTTACCTCATGCAAGAGCCATGTTTTACTTAAGTTGTTTTTTTATATTCTCGTTTGTATATTTATCAGAAAATATTATACATATATTTTCTGCTGCCTCATTATTATAACTTTTATATTAAAAATATATCTTGTATTATAATAATAATAATAATAATAATAATAATAATAATAATAATAATAATAATAATAATAATAATAATAATAATAATAATAATAATAATAATAATAATAATAATAATAATAATAATAATAATAATAATAATAATAATAATAATAATAATAATAATAATAATAATAATAATAATAATAATAATAATAATAATAATAATAATAATAATAATAATAATAATAATAATAATAATAATAATAATAATAATAATAATAATAATAATAATAATAATAATAATAATAATAATAATAATAATAATAATAATAATAATAATAATAATAATAATAATAATAATAATAATAATAATAATAATAATAATAATAATAATAATAATAATAATAATAATAATAATAATAATAATAATAATAATAATAATAATAATAATAATAATAATAATAATAATAATAATAATAATAATAATAATAATAATAATAATATTATTGTGATTGAGTTCTCGGCTCCCGCAGAGAACAACATCGTCCTAAAAGAGGAGGAAAAACGGAGGAAGTATCGAGATCTTCTCTCCGAGCTCCGCAGGCTGTATCCAGACCACTCTGTTAAGATTGTGGTGCTCATTATAGGCGTCCTGGGTGGAATGAGACATACGTTGCTTTCTGAGTTAAAGATCATACCGGCTTGCCGAAATTCGGCAGAGATCTTAGCCGGCAGAATGCAGAAGGCAATCGTCCTTGGTTCGCTACGTCTACTCAGAACGCACGATTTACGGGCGCAATGATTACTGACTCCACGGAGTGGAGAGTGGTCATTGCTTGACTCTTCAGAACATCTCCGAATGTGTCGGAGCTTCGGAAGGTGTTACTGAAAAAAAAAAAAAAAAAAAAAAAAAAAAAAAAAAAAATAATAATAATAATAATAATAATAATAATAATAATAATAATAATAATAATAATAATAATAATAATAATAATAATAATAATAATAATAATAATAATAATAATAATAATAATAATAATAATAATAATAATAATAATAATAATAATAATAATAATAATAATAATAATAATAATAATAATAATAATAATAATAATAATAATAATAATAATAATAATAATAATAATAATAATAATAATAATAATAATAATAATAATAATAATAATAATAATAATAAGTTTATTTGCCCAAAAAAATAAAAAAATTTTGTTTTACACATATTTCGTATACATACATATTATAATCATGCAGTAGGACAAAAAGGAAATACGCTCAGTACACCACAAAGTAGTTTCCTGATCTTCCGCGTATCCCAGAAGCGCGTGGATAAGAAGGTATGCAAAAGCAACAAAATTATCAATATTAATAACAATCTATAAATAATCATCAAGAAAAAGTTTTTTTAGAGACATTTTTAAAGCATATGGCGACAATGATTTTAATTCAGGATTCAACTTATTGAACAATTTAACAATATTGTATGAAAATGATAGCTCAAAGAAAGCAGATTTGTGTGTAGGCATGGTTAATAGTCCTTTGCTACGTATATTAATGTTGTGCACGTCAGTCCTAAATATTAATTTGTCATAAAGGTAAGGGGGAGTCTTAGTAAAAATTAACTTATGATAAAAACATAGAGCATGATAATCTCTTCTTATTTTCATTGACAACCATTTTAAATTTTTAAAAGCGTTCGATATGTGATTAAATTTTCTTATCCCACATATGAAACGAACACGGGCATTTTGTACTTTCTGAATTCTATTACAATCAACACTATCTATACAACCATTATATAAAACATCACAATAGTTAAATTGAGATAGTACCATAGTTTCACAAAGCATAATTTTAGTATCTTTATTTAAAATATGCCTACTATTATATAACAATTTTAAATTATAGTAAGACTTCTTCAACATATGATTTACGAATAACCTGTATCACAAGTTGAAGTCTAATATTACACCTAGATTTTTTGCCTCTCTGGTAATTTTAAGTTGATTATTATTAATATGTATGTTTATTAAATTTATGACTTCGTTAACCTTATTTTGCTGACCTATCAATAATACGGACGACTTAGAACTGTTGAGCTTTAAAGAATGATCAGCAGCAATTTCAGTTAAAACCGACAAGTCAGCGTTAATTTTGTTACAAGCATCATTTATCTCTGAAGGAGCAAAAGAATAATATAATTGTGTATCGTCCGCATAAAAATGAAATTTACAAAAAGTGATGAAAGTTTCAAAATTTAACGTATAAACAGTATAAAGTAAAGGACCCAAAATAGAACCCTGAGGGACTCCTGATAGCATTTCAATTTGATTAGAAAGTTTATTATTATAAATAACACATTGTGTTCGATTATTTAAATAATTTTTTAATAGTGAAATAGCATCATTACTAAGACCTACAAAATGTAATACTGAAAGTAAAATATTATGATCAAGTGTGTCAAATGCCTTACTAAAATCCAGAAGAGTAAGCACTGTTATTTTACCTTTGTCAACTTGACTTATCTACTCATAATTTTTTTTTCTTTATTCTTATTTACTGGATCATTTATCCAGGGAAAATAATTTTAGTAATTTTATGTCTTCCCTGGGCTTTACAATATATTCATTTAAATAAAATTACTTGGCGCCCCAACCCCATTTAGTAACCATAATAAAACTACTTCCCACGCCCAAAAGCAGCCGCTGAGTGATGCCAGAGTAACAAAAATAAAAATCGATAACTGTTTTATTTTTTTTTTAAATCAACACCTTACATTAAAACATTTAATTATATTCTGTGATATAGCTATATTTGTATATTTAACAACATTCTATAGGTTAAAAAGTTAAAAACAACTTGCATTTGAATTTATATACTCATATGAACTACACCTATGCGATTTTTGATAATAACGCAATACTTAAAAAATTAATAATTAAAAAAAGATTTCAAGTAATATGGTAAGTTAAAATTTTCATATATTTAATAATTTACTTGTATGCATGCAGTTATGTAATTGGTTAATCACACAACCAAAATCATCAATAAATATAGGGTAACACCACGGCGTTGTAGGAAATAAAAAAATAATTTCAATTACAATGTACAAGTAAATAAATCACCTTTATAACATTCAAGAATGGAACTCCATGAATACAATCAATCACGGGATTACAGCTAATAAAAACATTTCTCGTTGCAGTGACTGTTGGCGTCTACCCCTTGCCATACCGAGCCATCTGCCGCCTGATGCATATTTTTCATCCTAGATTTGATTTCGCTGTCTTTCAGTTTCATTTTTCTGGTTTGCATGATAGTAACTTTCTTTACGGTTTTACTTATGAAATCGGGTGGAATACGGACGGATTCTCATTATTTATTTTCATAAAATACTCGCACATATTGCTAAGCAGTTAGTTTGCAGGCAGAAGCAATTAAGTACTACAATTTGCAATACAAAATAAATTTGCAATCTTTGTAACAGTACAATATCCAGTGTTCAAAAATATTCAAAACATTTATATTTCGGTAGATACAGTATGCGCCAAAAGTATGGAATAAATTCAATAAAAACCAAACAATTATTTTTTGGGAAAAATCCCCGAACAGGTCGATTTTTAATTTAAAAAATGCATATTTTAGCGTAAAATGCGATTTTCAAATGTCATTTGTTTTCGAGTAATGACGTTATCGATTTTTTTTTAAATGGCAACACCAAATTTGTTTCCTTGATTCTGAAAGATCGTTTAATTGTCTATCAGACAGTACTAAAATTTTGCCCTCTTACATAGGAAAGTTTTCGAGTAAATGACGACTGAATGTTAGAAAACGTAAATTTTATCCATAAAAAAGTAAGAATTCTGAGGTATGTAAAATAAAATACAATTGATTAAATTTTATACTTAAATTAAATGTTCGAATTGCCATCCACCAACTTCTTGACAATGCGCAAGTCTGTGAAGAAATTCTTCTTGCGTATTTCGTCCCGAATGCGATTTTGAAGTTCTTCTAAATTACGTGGTTTATTAATGTAAACTTTTGACTTCAAGTACCCCATAAAAAAATAGTCAAGAGGTGTAAGATCTGGCGATTTTGCAGGCCATTCTATCGGTCCGCGTCTGCCGATCCACCTCCCAGGAAAACAGTTGTCCAAAAAATCTCGTACAGGGCGCGCATAGTGCGGAGGTGCACCGTCTTGCTGAAACCATATGGTATCGTCAGGAATGTCAGGATCATTATCGTTAGGAAAAATTACTGCAAGGGCTGGAACAAGGTCATTTTCTAGAAACTCTAAATATCTTTGTCCTGTAAGGGTTCCTTCAAAGAAGAAAGGCCCTACTATTCTGTCGTCAACTATTCCAGCCCACACATTTAATTTCTGAGGGTGTTAGGTATGTGCCTCTGCCATCCAATGAGGATTTTCCCGACTTCAATATCTGCAAGTTTGATGGTTTACTATACCATTCAGACAAAATGTGGCCTCATCTGAAAAAAGTATTTGCCGATGTAAATTTCTATTTCCTTGACATAAATCCATTAGAATTTCGCAAAAGTGTAAGGGGCGATCGGGATCATCTTCATTGAGTTCCTGCACAAGTTGAATTTTGTAGGGATGATATTTTTCCTTCCTCAAGATACGTAGCACTGTGCTCTGACTAGTGTCATTGTTTAATGCAACCAATCGTGAAGAATTATTAGGATTATCCACCATACTTATCAAAATGTTCTGTTTCTGATTTTCATTAATGCTTGGACGTCCAGGTTTTGGAATATTTACAACATTGCCAGTTTCTCTAAATTTAGACTCTACCTTACTGACTGTTGATTGGCTGTTAGGGCGCTCTGGATATTTTTCATTAAATAAATCGCAAACTTCCTGCTGAGTTCTAGTCATATTCCCGCATCCGATAAGAATTAAAATTTCAATTCTTTGAGTAACAGTTAAATGTGCCATAATACTTTAAATTGAATAATAATTTCTATGTCGCTTACAATACTTATTAGAAAGTCGGTGTGACAATGACACTTTGCAAAGATTTTCACCTACGTGATCCATAAAAGAACTATGGAATTCGAAAAACTAAATAACGTTTTTGCTTTATTTTAATTGATTTACGATTTACATTCAATCGTCATTTACTCGAAACCTTACTTACTCCTATGTAAGAGGGCAAAATTTTAGTACTGTCTGATAGAGAATTAAACAATCTTTCAGAATCAAGGAAAAAAATATGGTGTTGCTATTTAAAAAAATATCGATGACGTCATTACTCGAAAACAAATGACATTTGAAAATCGCATTTTACGCTAAAATATGTATATTTTAAATTAAAAACCGACTTGTTCGAGGATTTTTCCCAAAAAATAATTGTTTCGTTTTTATTGAATTTATTCCATACTTTTGGCGCATACTGTATATTAAGCGTAGATATATACTGAGATTAAATAATATGTTATGAGAAACAAGCATTTGTCTGTACTATATTTGCATCACAATGATGATTGAAAAAAGAAGAAATGTATACATCTATCCCATATATTAAATGGCCAGGAGGATAGTTGTCTTTACATTATCTAAAATAGATGGCAAGTATCTACAATAAAGTATAAAAGCGTATTCAAAATCTTACCTCTAAACTAATCATATACGGTGCGACGATAAAATCTTGCATCCCCCCCCCTTGAAAGTGATAAACGGTTGGTATGATGTCTTTGGGAAAAGAGAGGTCCATTTTTATTTTCGAAATAACCTTATCAACATTTATGTGATATTTTCGGTTTTTGCGGAAATGACGTCACCTCTCTTACTTTAAATGGAACACTAATAATTTTGTAACATATATCGAATGTAACATGATATGACACAATACCTGTCAAACCTTGACAGATCATTCAAAAACGAAGAACATCTCTTTTTAGACTGAATAAAATATTTAACAATACGTAGGTATGATTTAATCTTTCTTTAATAATAATAATAATAATAATAATACTAATTTAATGGAGTAAATGTTCTAAATGTGTTTCCTGAACGCGTCCAAATAATGATTTTCTGAATTCGAAAAATTGCATCTATAGTCTACCGTATGATTGCAATAAATGGGTAACTTTTAACTAGACGTGTAAATATTAAAATAGAGACTCACAAGGTATTTGAAAAATAAAAAGTTATTGGAGACGGACGCTGATATGATAATATCATTATTCAGTTCAGTTTTGCAGCAATAATAATGGCTATAAAACTGTTGGCCGAATTTTTCCGCGAATTTGGCTAGCAGTAATTAAAGAATAATATAATAAACATTACAACTTTGGCGATTGAAAAAGATACCTATATAAATAAAAATGAAACTGTCAAACCTGTTTGACAAATTAACAAAAACAAAATTGGGGTACTTTGGGTAAGGGTATATTCGATTCATTTTGAATTGAAATTATAAAATCAATAAATAATTGCAGGTTGTATCTGCTTCTTTTTCATTCACTAAGTTTATCAAAAAATTGGATTTTAATATTTGGATCTCCGTTGTATAATCATAATTCTAAAAAATTACTTATGATACATTAATATATTATTTGAATAATTACAGATTTTTTAATTCTGGTAAAAAGTGTTTCAAAAAGTGTATGTAGGTAGTAATTCTATTGAATTCAGTAAACTGTGGTATCGTAAATAATGGATAAAAGCTTTTAGTATTATCTACATTTTACTAACTATGCAACTTCACACTATGGTTGTCATGAAATATATTGCAATTATGTATTTACAAAACGCGATACATGCATGTTAAAAATCATCATAAAGTCAGTAGTGAAGTGTAATAAACAATGTTAATGAATTATTTAAATAAAAAAATGCTAAGGTTTAACAAACTCACTTTAGCCTGAACATCTTAAACTCACAAATTTTATGATCTCAATGTTTTTATATATTTTCTAGAAGACAGAGATAGTTTTCTTCACGAGGAATAGGAAATGGAGCCAATGAATGCACCAACTCTTCTAAATACTACGTTAAGCTTTGCATCAGACGTGAAATACCTCGGAGTCACACTTGATACAAAGCTAGTATGGAATATTCATTTGGAGAGGTAACAAAAAAGGCATATATTTATTATCAGCAGGACTGCAGGATCGTTTGTAAAACCTGGTAAATAAAAAGGTGGCCATGTGGATATGCACTGCTATAGTAAGACCAATGGACCAGTGAGCCTGGTGGCCGAAAGTCCAACAGACGACAGCCAAATAAAATCTTAAATAATTGGCCGCGACAATCATGCTTCGCCTCAATAATACTACTATTATATAAAATGTAGGATGTGAAAAACTTAGGAGTCATCTTCTACAAGCAGACATTGACTATATTTCTCCCAAGTTTGCATTTGACATATTCTACACGGTATTTATCAGAAATGAGGAGACCTCCAGTGAAGATGTAATCAACATTTTTATAGACGGATCAACAATGAAGGAAGGTAGAATGTAGGATCTACTCCAGATCCTTACATAGCCGATATCAGTAATAAATGGATAGGCATGCTACCGTGGTACAAACGGAATTAGCAGGTTTAACCACAGCCGCCAAAGATATTGCCGAAGGGATACAACAGGCAAACCTATCATAATCTGCATAGATAGTAGACAATTGCTACTTATCATACGTAATCATAAGATACAACTAGATTAGCATGGAAATGTCACCAGGTACTGGAAGTGGTCTCATCCTACAACCTCATGTGCTGGGTAAAGGAACTCGAGCGGTGCAATGGCAATAAAGTAACTGACAAGCCAGGAGTGCATCGAGATTCAATATTTTTTTATTTGGTATATCCAGCATGCTTCTGGTGTCAGATTTTGTTGAAATTATCAAGCAAGAAATCCACAAAGAATTTAGGAAACAGTGAGATGAAACAAACAGCTGTCAATTTGCTAAGAAGTTCTTATAGTACCTTGTAAGTATCGGCCAAACATTACCTTGCACTTTACTTTACATTGTTGGTTGAGGAAGCACTTTTGTTATATGAGAAAGTGTGAAACACCTCTTTGTAGGGGTTGCTAACAGGAAGACGAGACAATATTTTATACAGTCTGTGAGTGCAGTGCCATCTCGTCAACAAGAAAATCCGTATTGGGAGAACGATGATTTTCTATGGAATAACTTCAAGTTACATTTTGTTGTATTTTCAGCGGAAAAGACACTTTACCGGCAACCAAAAGTTTTAATTCGGTGCACTGAGTATTTCAAGTAGGCGTATTTCGAGAACGGTTACTCGCAACGACTTCAACAACGTATACCTTTTTAGATAAAAAAGGTAGGAGAACCGATTATTTCAATAAAGATACACTAAGCCGCAAAAAAATCTATCATTTAAAGAAGCATGAAGACTCACATAAGTGGCACACTCTACTAGTGTCGTCAAAATTAGAGACAAACTTAAATTTCTCGCCCCTAAAATAACCCGATCTCCAAGATGTACCTATGCAATTAATTGGATTTTTTAAAAAGTTACAAATATTGAAAATTAAATTTTACCTTCAACACCTTATATGTTTTTAACCATCAACTTCTGGACTAAGGTAAATTTGGCTACATCGCATTATTTCGTCGTCAAAAATTTACTCTTGGTCTGTGTCCCATTAATTTCGGGACACCCTGTACAGAATTTCAACAATTATTTACATGTAACACTTGGTTACATTTAAAGTCAAATACAATAACTGTGACAAATTCAGTAATGACATATTTTATTGCAACCAAATAAAGTATCAGTTATTTTGTAGAAAGGAAAGATAGATTACTCTTCATCGTTATACTAGAAAATAGCAAGATATACCATAAGTAAGATATTTTGTCTTCTATGTGACTGAAGTTTTAATAAAGTCTAAAACTAAACATTTCATCTTTGTTAAGTGTTAATGTTACAGAATAAGCCTCGAAGCTTATTTCTAGCATATATTTATTAAACAAGAGAATAGCATGTGCATGTACCATGTAATTTACTTAGATATTAAAATATCTGAATCTGTAGTTAGAAAACGTAGAACACGAGGCTCTTGCCTTGCAATTCTCATGATCGGCATGTGACGCATTAGGAGGCTGAACGCGGGACCTCATTTACCATGCAAATGTCTTCCAAGAAGTTGTCCGGAGAACAGACACAACAGCTGGCCACTATGAAGTATAAAGAGCATACTAACTTCGACTTCAACTTCCGTGCCTTCTTCCCGCGATGATTTAATTAAAAATTTCATCCTCTTTCTGAAGTTACTTTGGAGATTTTCTATATAGATTCTGAAACGGGTTTTAGTCTATTCCACGTTGAAGCAGTTAAATTAGAATTGCATTTCAAAGGAAAAAATTAAATGTTGATGAATTACTGAATGCATAATGCTAACTGTTGGAGAAGTACTGTTGCAAACCGTTGTAAGGAAACTAATGTTACGTTAATAGAAACTATGCGTGTACTTTAAAATATAATTTAAATAATTTTCATGATGGTAAAGCATAACAGATGTAGAAATAAAGATTTGTTTTATCTGCCATGTTTACGTATAACAGGAGTTATTATGTCGGTTTACATTAACCAGTTTGTAGTTTGCAGTTGATTTGAACCTGCTAATAAATAATATTTTAACCACGTGCTCAGGAAGGCCTAAAAGACAATAAAAAAATTATTCCAAAATTTTAACTCGATATTTAAAAAATGAGGCAAAATCCACTTTTCCTACGGAAAGTCGGCGTCTATGATAAGCTTCGACTGAGATCGCTTAGATCCATAGATAGAGCTTACCATCTGTCAACAATGTCAACTACCATGCGGTCGTCTTTTTGCAGCGTTTCTAAATGCATAAACGACAGAAATTAATATTCCTATTAGTAATAATACCTGATAGATAGGTAACAGTTAATCCAGTTAGCTGCAGTATTTTGCTTTCGATTTTCATTATTACCACTCACTATTGACAAACCACACTTCCTGTAGGTACAGTTAGATAAAATGCCTATTTATTATAAGAACATCAAACGAAAGGAATACGTAGAATAGAAAACTATTAATGTACTTGTCTTGTCCCATAACCTAGAAAAATAAACCGGCGAACTATATTGTGGGATATTTTCCCACAATATAGTATACCCGACACAAATTCCTTTATTTAATAACTAGAAAATGTTTAAAATTTTAAAAAGGCACTAAAAACTAAAGAAGAAAGAAAACTACAACGTAAACACAGGAATTAAATTATGACATGACAACGAATTTTACCGTTGTGCTGCTGGTTGCCTACTCTGACTCTGTAAACATCGGACAGGTCGCATAGGCGGCGTTAAATAAGGATTTAATATAATTTCGAAAACTTTTTTATTTCGTTTTATAAATAAGATTGGATTTTTTTTCCGTTAATTCTTAATTTTCTCTATCTTCTTTTAAAATATTTGTATTTAGTCATAGTAAAACCTGTATATTTTTTCAGTTAAACAACCGCTTATTTAGTCAATTACTTATTGTCATTCAAATCTTTCCCGTCAAACAAATACTTTTTCCGACGACTAACTATATTATTTTTTATTTATTTTGCCGTTAAATAACCTAAGTATTAATAATATCTAATAATACCTGTTTCACTTAAAAACACAAAAGGGAGAGTATTTTTTGAAAAATTGTGTACAACTATGAGCTTCAGCTAATAAGGTTCATTTGAATTTACAACTTTCAAAATTTGGATTCCTTTTCTTAATTACAGTTGGTTACTTAATAAGTGTATCAAATTAAAAAATAATAGGTATGTAGGTACCGCTAATTTCAAGACTAGAATAATTTCTAGGATATACTCTACTTTGTTATATTAATATGAATTAGAAAAAAGAAATTTTTAAATAAACACTGACCTTATTTATCAAAATAGTAAGAACATATGTGCAGTCCAGAACTAACAACACATATCCACGTGGCACAATGTTTGACGAGATTATTCTATACGAAATAAAGTATACAGTTTACGACTAGGTACAAAACACAAAACATGTTAGCTTGTTTACTAAAAAACTAGATATGTAAAAAAGCACTTATATGATACCAAGAACTTACCAGGTTTACTTAAGGCGATGATACATACAACATTTTGTGTCGACTCGGTAATCGAATTGACACAATTTGCAAGAGATGACACACACAGCGGTGTTCACAGCTGCTTCGCATGGTTCACATTATTGGCTAAGAGATTTTCAAAAAACGAAGCGGCGAAACCGTTGTATGTGTCAAGACACATACATAAACCAAGGTCTATGACGATACAAACCGCGTGTCTATTATCGCGCTTATTCTTTACAAAATATTCTGCAAGAAAAAATTAAAGTCAGTACACCATATAGCAACCATTTCACTTTTAAAAGAAAATATTTTTATTCTCCACAGAATAATAGATAAATAATATTGCAATATAAAACACTTTAGGTTATATTGTATGTAAAAAGTTGTGAATGATGAAGCATTAAAAGTTCTGCAAGAAACCATTAAGGTCAGTACACAAATACACCATATAGCAACCATTTTACTTCTAAAAGAAAATAAATTATTTCAATAAAATATTTTCTTTCACTATTTACATTATAAAGTATGAACGCATCCACAGGTCAATCAGGATTGAGGTTATATACATACTTACTAACTTATAATTTATAAAATGAAATATTTAAATGTATCTAATATGACAAATAATGTATCAAACCATTTATATTCACAAAATAAAATACAGCACACGTCACAATGCAGAAATAAAATGGCAAGTCTGCATTTCCGTGGAGGTATTGTGTGAAGATTACAAATTTTCCACATTACTTTAATCATAATTTAAAAAAAAAATTCATTATTTCATATGTAATGCGTAGTCATTGCAATGATAATAATTTTTTATTTTGAAACATTTTATACAAAGGATCCCGCAATAATCTTATGGAAATTGGGTTTCTGTCAAATTGTCTGAATTTATATGTTGTAGATTTTGTCATCCTGAACAAAAATCTCCATAGGCACAAAGTGCCAAAATGAACATTTTGGCAGCTACGGAGCTGCCAAAGCTCCCCTGACCCGTGGCAAAACTCTTCATTTTCAATACTATTTACAGATGTCAAAAGCATATTTTAATTATTCTAATATATAGGGTAATGTTTTTGAGGTCACTGGATTCAACCCTCATGTCAGATTGGACAAATTGACCGTTGACAGCTGTCAATACACTGTCAACGAAGAATAGAAAAGTAAATATTCTCTTTTCACATTGAGATTTTGGGCTTTTGAGGGAGCTGAATTCAATTCTCATGCCAGATTGGCAAAATTGACAGTTGACAGCTGTCAATTGACTGTCAACGAGGAATATAAAAGTAAATATCCTCTTTTCACATTGAGAGTTTGGGTTTTTAGGTCGCTGAATTCAATTCTCATGTCAGATTGGCAAAATTGACAGTTGACAGCTGTCAATTGACTGTCAACGAGGAATATAAAAGTAAATATCCTCTTTTCACATTGAGAGTTTGGGTTTTTAGGTCGCTGAATTCAATTCTCAAGTCAGATTGGACAAATTGACCGTTAACAGCTGTCAATTCACTGTCGACGAAGAATAGAAAAGTAAATATTCTCTGTTGACATTAGGAATTTGGGCTTTTGAGGGAGTTGAATTCAATTCTAATATCAGATTGGAAAAATTGATTGAATTCAGCGACCCCAAGAACCCACTCTCAATGTCGACAGAGAATATTTACTTCTCTATTCTTCGTTGACAGTGAATTGACAGCCACCACTGAAAGTGTCGACAGTGGAGATAGGCGAAATGTTTGCAAGCACGGGATGGACCAGTTGCAGAGGATATAACGAGTCGTTTCAGAAAACCGTTATCTGAGAACCGATTCCGAAAGTATCAGCCGTAATATCAACAACAGGAACTGAAATTAATATTTGAGCAGAATCAGGCTACTGATAACAAGTTCGTCCCCACATAACCTAGCCCGTAAACAAGGTTAAAAAATTCTAGTTAAGGCTAGTGATGTGCGCATTCTTTTACTGGCAGCGACCAGTTAGATTGTATCATAACAACCCGGAGAACCATTAGATCAAATAATCTCAATATACAATATTTTTCAAAGTACATTTATCATATGTGTGTTTTGGTCTTTCTCAAAGCTTATTAAATCTGTTCAAATCATACCTGCAGGACAGGTACCAATATGTGGAATGTCTGCTGAATTTTCACAGAAATCGGAGGTACCACAAGGATCTATACTGGGATCTCTACTTTTTAATCTATTTCTAAATGATATCACCTCTGATCGTGTTAAGCACCTACTGTATACCGATAACTTAAAAGTGTTTTCTGATGAAACGTTAGATGATTGTTATAACCTGCAACAAGATCTGCTAAAAATTCAGTTATAGTGTCAAATAAATAAATTTCCAAATCCTTTAAAATGTGCTGTCATGTCATTTACAAGGAAAAATCCTATATTTTTTTACTATATATTACAAGGTGTTGTATTGTACACAACAGATTATATTAAAGATTTGGGAGTTTATTCTGATCCTAAGTTGTCCTTTTCTAAACATATCGATAATATAACTTCTAACACTTTCAAAAGTTTGGATTTTATTGTAAGAAATGCTAGAGGTGTTTTCAATATTTCTACCCTGCGGTTGTTGCGGTTATTGTACGCTACATTTGTTAGGTTAGAATACGCATCTATTGTATGGCATCTCCTTTATACTACGCATGTGCAGGGAATTGAAAGGAATCAGAAGCGTTTTATGAAATTAGTAGTTTATGTAATCACGATGTGTGTCTCGAGTGTATAAACCTCTCCGAGCTAAAAAAAAAGAAAAGTGCTGGCATCTATAATATTTTTGTATAAAATGGTAAATAATAAACTAGATTGTATCAGTTTAACAAATAAGTTAATTTATAAAATACCTAAAGGCGATTTTAGAATTGTCGATGTCTTTTATTTATCTACACCTTTAACAAATATCTTAAAAACTTCTCCATTTTATAATATGTGCCTGAACTGCTCTAATATAGAGCACTGTTTAGATATTTTCAGTTCAAATGTAAACCAAATAAAGAATCGTGTTATTAACTTACTGTAAATAAGAACTGTACTATTGTTGTGTTGTGTTTATATATTTAGTTACTATTTTTATTATATTCTTATGTGTAACTATGGCCTGTGTGCGTATATATGTTTGTATTTTTATTTTTATGGCTTTTTCGCATTTTGATTTTCTTACTGTTTTATCTCGTAACTTGGCATTTGCCTGTGGGATATCGTATTTAAATAAATAAATAATGAATATGCGTCTATGTATTTACTAAATTTAATTCACTATTAAATTGAGTAAATTTTTTGATGAAATGTAGATAAATTACTGATATTTACTAACAATTTTATAACTTTGACAGAATAGACCTAGTGGAATTGTGTTTGTTAATTATTTTTTTAATACTAGTATAACTTTTGCGCCTCGGAATAATGATTTAATTACACAAATTTGCCAATTAAAATGGCATGAAGCATCTAACTTATCTATTTAATTACGTTTGATTAATTTAAGACATTATCTTGACTAGCAATCCTCGTTACTTAATTAGTACAACGTAAGTAAAACATTAACATCGTAAGAGAGTAGTTCATTAATACAAAAAAAAATCTGAACCTCATTATAATCATGTATCTAACAGTGGCGGTTCGTGGAATTAATAATAGGTAAAGCGAAATAAAAAATAATACTTCCAGGCGAATTTATTATTTTATGTATTATAAAAAAGTATCTAACGATTCCATTTACTATTTAAATTTAAGGGCGCCATATTCTTAAATAGCGTTTTCTACAAATACAAGACATTGAAAACATTTAAGAATTGAATAATGTCGAGCTTATTAAATAACAGGAATGTATGTTAGTTGCGAATATTCAAGGGTACCAAAGTGAAACGAAAGACAGAAAGTGGTTTAACCAACAAATTGTTAGGCACAGAAATCTTTCAAAATATGTATTTTCTCAATTTACCTAACCGTAAATATAAATATTGTTGTACCATAAACTTGCATAGTTCTGCATACAAGAATATTTACTTTTGATATAAGTATGTGAAAATAATTGTTAAAGTGTGGGGTTAGAATAATAAAATAATATCTTTTTAAAAGTTTTTAATTGAGGATAATTTAAATAGTAAAAGTGGATAAACAAAACATTATTATTTTTGACATTACTTTTGTTTTATGAGTTTTATTTTTCGAAATTTCTGTACTGAAAAACATCACAATCATTTTGGAAGAACGGCGACCTTAAAGTCTATTCCTAAATCTTTTAAAACCGTAGTTCGTTTAATAGTCATTTTATTTGAAATTGTTGGCAAATATGTTTGCGCCGACACGGAAATAACAACACTGCTGGCCTCATAAAAATGTTAAACATTAAGTTAACAAAAATGGACACAAAACTTTAAGCGAGTACAAATATTTTAATTGCACCTGTATAGTTCGCCATAAAGATGTGTCTAGTCAGTCATTTTTAAAAATTTCAAATATTTATAGAAATTAATTTTTTTATAAAATACCGCCCGCTGACCAGATAGAGCTAACCTAATAAACCATATGATTTACTGAAGACGATCATATAGTCTGCAAGATAAATAATTTTTTAACGTAAATTAAACATCTTTACGATTGCTTGCTAATTTAAAAATACTTTTTTTACTGTATTAGAAAGGTATTTTATGCTAATATATATCAAATCTCCTACAAGAGTAGTTAGTTTCACACAATATTGTTAATACCTAAAAATATTTTAAAAAAAAATACTTGTCTTAAGCAATAAGTAAAATAAAATTGGTTAGGTAGTACGCTATGCAGTAATATTAACCTTACTTAAGTATTACAGGGGCGATGAGGACAACCCCAACGGCCGCCCTGGAAGTTTTGTTGGGGTTGCCACCCCTCCCAACATGCATTGTAAAGGAGGCGATGGCGACCTTCCTGAGAACAAGGGATGCAGGCTGTTGGAAGGCAGAAGGTTATGTGGAGGGTCACGCTGCTATAGCCTTAAGGGCGGAGAATGAGATTCCAGTATCCGCTCTGAGGGTTATTGAAGCAAAGGATAAACTAAGGGTTGGGAAGGAGGTATACCACTGTTTTCCCTTTGAGAGAGCAGTGGAAGAGGGCAGAGAACATGTTTCCCCCAGGATTTCTGATATGCTATACAGATGGATCCCGGGTAGGGGATGAGTTTTCTGAGGCAGGAATATATCTGGAAAACCTGGACATCCGGCAGAGCGTTTCGCTAGGCACACCACGATTTTCCAGGCGGAGGTTTTTGCTATTTTGATGGTATACTCGCGACAAGAATTCAGACAACTTACGTCATACGAACAAATGAATAATTCATTATATCTCCATCAAAATATTTAAGAAACTGCAACTGATAGTAATAAAACTATATACTACACTAAAAGTTTGCATTATATATTGCATTAAATTGCAAAAAATGATTGATTTTAAAACGACCAAATATCGAAAATTACGTTGACAATAAAAACAAATGTGTAACGTCAGGGGTGACGTAAGACGTCTGAATTCTTGACGCGGGTATAGCAGGCAAGGAAGAAGTAAGGAATTGTGTGGAGGAGAAAATCTTCATCTGCTCTGATAGCCAGGCTGCAATCAGGGCTCTTAGCTCTCCGGTGACGAGATCTAGTCTTGTTCAAGAGTATGGAGATGCCTTGGAGTCCCTGGCCAGACAAAGGGAGGTGGAGTTGGTCTGGGTTCCTGGCCATAAGGGAATCCTCGGTAATGAGACGGATGACTTGCTAGCTCGTTTCGGATCTGGGGCACCTTGCCAGGAACCCGAACTCTTTTTGGGAATTACGCGAGGTAGTATGAATAGTGTCCTTAATAAATGAGCCTATCAAACACTAGGGAATTGGAGAAGGAACGGGGGATGTAGACAGGCCCACGACTTCTTCAATGAACCTAATAAAACTAGGACAAAGTGGCTGCTGAGCCTTAGTCGAAGGTCCCTGAACCAAATGGTGGGGGTACTGACAGACCACTGCAGACTCAGAAGGCATTTGAATGTGATAGGCATAGAGAATAGTCCCTTATGTCCGGAATGCGGAGAGGAGCAGGAGACCCCTATCCATTTCCTAGGATATTGTGCGGCTCTTGGAAGACTAAGATATAGGATCTTTGGCACCGAGGAGCTGCAAAGGGAAGAGATGAGGGGCCTACCATGGACCAGGATCCTGGCGTTCATTAGGGCCTCGGGTAGGTTCGAGGAAGGCCGAGGGCGAATAGTGGAGGGGTGATGGGATGCCAGGGTAGGCAAAAAGGGCCCTGTGTGGCCTAATTGCCAGGCTGAGGCCGCCCGCACTTACTGCTAATATTAACCAAAATTGTAACTTCTTGACTGACATTATCATAAACGGTTAAAAAATGAATTTCCGACAGTCCGATACTACCAGTTAAATAATTTAGTTACTTTGTTAATTCCAGAAATTATACATGAACGTATTTCGACAGACAATGAAGAGGCAGTAGTGTTTAAAGCCTTAGTTTATCCACTTTTTGCCTGTATTTGTGTCTGCAAGAGCCATATGTAACAGGAACAGTGTAAGGTTATTGGTTTACCTATTACTAGACATGTAGAAAACCTTAAATTGTGCAACTGAGTAAAGCTAGTAACTGACGGTGAGCTATAATATATATATCTGATATATTACAAAAATATCGCTTGTGATTAAAATGCATAGAACGTTACACACTGACGCTATAATATATATTTATATCTAAGCGGTTTACTTGTCAGCTTGGTCACCATTAGAAGTATTCTAATTGTATTGCAGAAATTCACACGATCAGCAGGATCTACGGCAGATAAGGCTTGCACCATTTGCTAGTGGTACGGATGAAGGTTTTGTTCGCCTATTGTTTCATGTACGGATCTCTTTGGAATGCCCGCCTGAATAGCAATTTTTCTTATACTTACATTGGAATTATTCCGCTGTTGATCTACACCAATAATTCTAGTTTTGAACGATCCAAATTCTCACAGTCTTCGATGAATAGTACTGAACATTCGCGATTGGAGTAGATTTCTATTTCGAAATGCTTCGCGATACATATGTCATGCTGCAAGAGCATTGCCAGCAACTAAACCGTAATAATAATGCATGTTCCGCAACTCCACGTTTGAGTAATTGTTGTTCATTATTATTATTATTTTTATGATAACAATTACTACAAAAGAACATGTACAAAATTACTATCTGTAAAAACTAATTCTCCTCAAACTTGTTTCCAAGGCAACTAAGCGCTTGTTTCCAAAGTATGCTATGTTTAATGTAGAAAATAAATTAAAATGATTTCGTATTCATCACATGCAAGCAATGTTATTTAAGCGTTTTTATCGAAAACGGTTAGATTTATCGAAACAAATAAAGTATACTTTTTTATGTCAAAAGGTTAGAACAAAAATATTCAGTCAAAAGTCGCATAAAGTGTACCACAAAAAAGTTGAAACCATTCAAACCAAAATAAAGGCTCGTATGTGGCGCTCTCTACAAAATGCGAAAAAACGGTGAGTAAATTTATAATTCTCATCCCGAAAAAAACCCATATACGAAATTTCGTCAAAATATTATGAGTTTGGTAAAAGTGCAAAAAAACTGCAAATAAAATTTAACACCAGGTAACTCCGTTAATAATTAGTTTTGAAAAAAAAAATGTTGTAGAAAGAGGTCGTTTCGGTCTAGAATTATCCCCTGAATGTTTTTGGCTCATCATTTCCGGACACCCTGTGTATTATATTATCGCTCACCGTCCGTAACTAGCTTAATAGCTCCAAAATATTTGGCAGCAGTTTATCATACAGTTATGGAAACAGTGTTTATGTTCCCTGAAATATTACTGTATCTTTTAAGTTATAAATATTACTGACATTTTAATTTACCTTTTATTGACAATTAGTTCCAAAAAATAAATTATTAATTTGTAAATGCAATATTGTATGCCCACTTATTTATTAAATAAATATTTTATATAAAAAAAAATTATTTAGTTTCAAAAATACTGTTTCCAGGAAATTTAGTTTATAGAAAATATAAACACATAAGCATCTCAATAATATTGTTCCAGATTTTTAATTAATTAATTTTAATTTTGCTATCTTTTATAACTTTAGTTTGTAATTTGGATATAATATTTGAAGTAAGTCATGTCCAGTATTAAAAACAATATACCTAACAATAATGTAGATTATCCAACATGTTGGCGAATATTTTCCAGTAGACAAGTGGAGCGCTTTTATGAAAGTGTAGATATAGTGACAACGATGGTATTGTGATAAATCAGTTGGAGTGTAGTAAAAATGGATAGCTAATGATTAAATTTTGGATAACTGTGAGCAGATAATCTGTTTTATGATTTCGTTCTGGTGAGATATAGAGATAGCAAAGTGGAGGAGGGAAATATAATAATATTTCAATAATTCTTTGACACGTCCAAAAATTCTAGCCTCTTTCTCAAAGCCTATTTTATATAAAAAGTTTCAAGACATTAATGTAACACTGGCAACGCTGTGGTCCTCAATAAGTTTTCCATTGAAAAGTCACTTTTCACTCACTTCTTTTGTAAAAAAACTATTATGTGTTCTACACATGGAATTGTACTGCTGGTTAAAATATTTGTAGGTACTTAATTAACGTTTACAATGTATGGTATATGTATAGGGTGTTCGTAAACTAAACCGACAATCGATTTAACAAATATTAACAAAAATATTTACTTGTAATTTTACATGATTTATTATTTTATAACAAAAGGCTTTATAAATTAAAAAAAACTAAATACTAGTGCAAACCTTGTCATTTTTTATTAGCCGCGAATTTTAACGCCATATCTCCTACGATATTTATGCGTATGAGGCAAAATCAAATATGACCTTAGATTTGCCTACCCATTACTATGTTTTCAGTTTATAGTTATATACATCGTATCGCACCAAACGACAAATGGCAGTCGATGAGTCGCCCCTCCAGGACGCAAAATATTGAAAATATCTCAGGCTGCTTCTGCTTGCTGGGTTGAAAGTGGAAACAGCGAGGTTATGGTTTTCCCTTCCAGTATCAGCAGCCTAAGCTTGCTGTGTTTGAATGCAGCGAGTTTGTTGTTGGTGTTGTTGCTGCGGCACGGATTGCCCGCAGCACTCAGGTCTGAAGACCCATTGTAGATGTCGCTGACTATAGAGTTCAAAACAGGCCCATAATGCGCGCAAAGGCAAGCACCAGTTCTGCTGGAATCTCTCTAATCTCTTGAGGGGACAGAAAGCCGCCCCAAGATATTTGTGTCTTTGTATCATTAAACAGACAAAAATAGCGAGCTTAGTGCATTCGTTAAATTTCTTAGATAGTAGTATCATTGTTCTTACAGTTTTATTTTGTGAACATCATGTTTCCACAATATGACTCTATTTCTGTTATTATAGAAACTCCATTTTCTAGGTAGACTAAAGAAGATAAACAACTAACAGTTTTTACGTTGCGAAAGGTCAATGCCTGTATTATGTGTAAATAAAAAACGGCAGCGAAGAGTAAAGTTTATACCGGGAATTTTAAATATGTAGGTATCTTGGTATTCTCAATATGCATTATTATGTGGTTAGTTATTGTTTTAAAAAATTTTCTGTATACCCTGCCTCTTTATTAATACGGTAATTATTTACAACAGCGAAAACCTCTAGAATCTTAAGTTAAAAATCGAATCTAAAATTAGTTTTATGCGGTTTAGTCTAGTTTGCATTACATTAGGTTGAAGTTGCAATATACCCCTTCTGATATCTTCATTTTATGTCATCACACTGTTGTCAAAATAAATAGGCTGTATATTACAATTTCAACCTAATGTCGACAAATAGAGGTTACAATTTTGAAATTAATTTTTTTATCGAAAACTAGACGACCATAAAAACTAATTTTAGATTTGAACGAAAATAGGGGGGGGGGGGTCGGAACTTTTTTATTAAGATTGGAGAGATTTTCGCTAATATAAATAATTACCAAAATATGTAATAAAAACAGATTACATGGTAAGGACCTAGCGTAAGTACACCGATTCATATGCCCCCTTGTCTGCTAAAAAGTATTTTTTTACGGAACTTCAGATTTGGCTAGACTGAATATTTTACAAACATATTGGTGTGCGTTGTATTTTAAAAAACAACTGTTCACAATGACGAAATCATAAATCCCATTTGCCCGCCGACGTTACACATTTCATATATTTTACAAAATTTGTCACAAATGGCACACTACACAATATTATTTCAATATACATGCGAACCTAAAGTGATGTCATCAATCTAAAGGCCATGCAGCCGAGACGGAAGAGCGACCGACAGTTCTTATAACTTCCCATATAGCCTTAATAAATCTAAATAATATGCCGTATAAAATATCGTACAGTTATTTCCGCACCCTCTTTACATATTGAAGTGGACATCGGGGACATCCCTAAAGCGCTTCCTCATCTTGTATGCAAGTATAATATCAGTTTTACGTGTACTACTACATAAACCTATCAATCTCTCCCTGAATAATTGATGTCTAATTTTTGTCGTACTGGATATTATTTTAATGGAACTTGTCATGTTCTCTTCCTACCTTAATTAAAATCAATTATTTCTTAGCATCTGGGAAATAACAGACGTATAGGCGATTTATGATCTATTAAATAAAAAGCGGCTATGGTTGACATATATATTTTTAATAGATTTTATCGGAGTCCTCGTAACAGTCCTTTCGTCAACAATAAGTAACTATACCAGGTGATTCATTAGCTTCTTTGCAAACATTAACAATGGAAAGTAGATTGTTTTAATTTTAAGAAAAAAAATTAGGATCTATCTTTGTTCAGAACTTATAAAGCTTTTAACATTATTGTATCTTTCAACAGTAATAAGTTGGTAATCGTAATTAAGAAAATCAAAACACATATTGTAATAAACGTCCATTGTCCTAACGTAAGTAACAACGACAAACTAAATTTTTTTGCGCTAGAAGTAGATACATTTATATTCTTTCTAAGATCAGTTTCAATATGTTACATTTTTTGTGATAATGGATTGCGATCACTTATTTTCAATCTATTTATTCCATTTCTAATCTATTTATTTGAGACTGAACCACTGGATCCTCTTCTCTTCTCGGTGAAGCTAGACCCCATCATGCTAATATCGCATATCCTATATCAGGTGGAAATAATATCTTAAACCTACTTTTATCTGTACATATAAAGCAAGTGTTGTAGTATTAATTCTCTGTGTGGATATACAATCCAAATACAAGTAATTGTAAAAAATGCTGCAAGAGTTCTCGACAGCTGTTCTGGATTTATGTGGGTTATTAAATATATGATCACATGGTCCCATATTTTGATAGTCTAAAATCTTCAACAACCAATCTAAACCAACTATTCTAAACTATAGATTATAGAAACAAGACTATCTGGTGATCCCTGAAAACTGAAGCATAAGTTAGCTTCACAGAGTCATATTTCCTGGAGAATATTCTTTGCATACTGGCAAGAATTTGCAAAATTAATCTATTCGAGGGGTACATACTGTGTATATCATATAATTTATCGATAAGCTTACGAGAGTATGACATGACAAAATAAAGATTGGTGGTTCAAGTATAATATCTGCGGGAGAATTTGAATAAAATCCAACCAACAGACTCCATGGTTCTATGACAACAAATCATAAGGAGAAGGCTAATATTTGGTCCTGATCATTTAATCTTGGCTTATAAAACGAACAGAGATTTGAAAGAGTGTGACAATGATAAGTTTATTAGAAGTATAAGCATGGTCAAGCTTGAGTAATTGGTCTGTAGGTTTCCTAAATATATGTTTTCATTAATTGAGCAATAAACAATTATTTGAGAAGTTGAAAATAAGTAGTAACTATTTTGGAAATCTACATGTGCTTTTTCTTTTTTAGTTTCCCATTCGTACTTCAATTTTAATATGGCTAATTTTTTCTCGTCAAGCTAATCTGCTTCAGTTCCTGGGTAGATAAGAATATATAAGTAAATATTGTGGGTGTAATTCAGCGTTGATTAGGGACATTAGTCCGAGGGAGAGTTGTTAGTTTCACATATTATTAATATCTAAAAACAATAATTTTATTATTTAATATTTAATGTATTATCGTAGTTTAAATTATTTATATATCTATCCTAACTTCATTATAGGATAAATTTAAATCTCGATAAATTATACAATCTTATTGTCTTAGCCAATTTTGAAAATTACAGACCGAAACCTAAGATATCTCGCCCTACCCAAAGGTTAAATTTATTAATATAATGCTTGTGGGCTACGAGGCGTCGCTATTTGATTTGCTTAAGAGCTTCAATACACTTAATTTCTACTAAGGAAATTAATATGCTGTGCAACCGGAAAACCTATTTGCTAATGAGATCAAGTGAATCTGCATATTTTAATATATACTTAATACGCAAGACCGTCGCGTATTTAAAAAACCAATGAGTTCTACATATTCGTACATATATTACTGAAAGTTGTCTTAAAATGTATCATTTTCGAGGTAGATACAGACCGTTAGGTTAATAATAAATGAAGAAAGCAAAATAATATCTACCTATATAAAATTTGAAACAACATTTGGGATATATTCACTATTCCAATAACCACTAAGAGTGATATTGGCTGAGACATAAAATCTTGCAAAGTTTTAAAAAGTCTTGTTTTGTATTGCAAATTGATCTTGCAAGATTTACATGATGCTTCCGAGATATTCATATAAATCAAACTTTATTACAAATTTGTTAAGTGGTTGTTACTTTCGGTCGACTACGTAATAAACAATGGACGAAACATAATCGGAGCTCTTTCAATCAAGTGGCAGTAAATTTATATTTAGTTTTAGTTCAGCAGAACTGGTCTTGAACTCGATAAACTTTGATTTAAAAAAATATATATGCTGGATGCCATTTAAATAAAGTATACCTACAATATAAATGCCAAATTTGTTTTTTCAGTTATTGATTACTTAAATATTACCCTTTCTTATATTTGCAAGACTTTTTGCCGTAGTAATATATCTTATCTGCTATCACAAGACTCTTTCTACATCTTGTATTGTCCTGCAATTCTAGCTATCAAGACTTGTCTTGGTTATGTCTTACCTTGTTTTGCAAGACCAAGAAAAACCAAGACAAGTCAACACTAAGGAAACATTGAAATATTTTCTTTTATTCCCTGTTTCTTGTGAAACATTTTCAATCCTATTGAATAAAATTCATTGGAAATGTTCAATGTCCTTTCAAGAAGCCGTTAGTTTTTATCTCAAATTAGTAGTCAATTTGGAACAGTACATAATTACAAGGCACTACAAATTAATTTAGTTATTACTAATATATGTATGTCATTTGAAAATTGTGAATATCATTGACTTTTTTAACATGATATACACGGTGGGATTTAGCTAAACTTACTTTAGTTCAAAGTGCCCCTTTTAGGCGCTATACGACCCTGAAGTTGCAATTTTGAAATCGTTTTTTTTATAAATTTAAAACGCCTTATGCGATTTTGTTAAAATTTGGTAAGTTGACCATACTCTATAGAACAATAAACCCCATGTCAAAATTATCAGTAATATCAATCCATTGGTATGGAATTTGTTTTTTTTTTTAGTAATTACACCTTCGATAATTGTACGCCAGGGAAAGAAAAGATTTTTCAGTATAAAATTTAGATTAAGTAAATTATTTCCTACAAAAAAAGTACTCTTGAGAAGACTCGGTTACTCTCGTTAATATTATTATTATTTTTTTCATCTTTATTGTCCTTTAAAAAATACCAAATACAAAATGTACCTTTACATAATGTACAGGACTAGTCAATACAGTAACCTTAAAAATAAAATCTAATATCTAATAGTCAAAGGATTAAAAGGTTAAAAACTGAAGTATTCATGCATGCTCCAATAAGAATTCGAGTTATGAATTATTAAGCAGGCCGCATTTGCGCCCAGGATCGACTTACGTTGGTAGGCCTTAATCACCATTTAGTTCAAGAATGAGGGAAGCCTCATTAATTAGAGGGATGGTCCAACGTCGGCCGGCATCAATCTCTCACATTGACTCAGGCCAAAGTTCCTACCATACCCGCAAAGAGAGTGCCAATCCTCTTCACAAATATAGCTGATCTACGGTCTACCGGCAGCAGAATTCGAACCAATTCGAACCCGGGTGGTTGGCAAACACGTTTCAAGTACTGACGCTATGAGCCGGCGCCCACCACCGGATGTTATTTGTATTATTAAAGATGTAGCGTTTACACAATTACAGTGTAAATTTGTTTGTAAAATATTTTTTTTATTTACAGGATGAATGTGTTTATGTATTGATAAAATAAAAGACAATTTGTTTTTTATGATTTTTATTAGAAAACTATAATTCCGTTCAGTTCAATATTTAAAAAAGTTAGTTTTAGTATATACATATTTTAATACAAGCAACAGCAACAGCAAGAGAATATTATAATGTATTTAGGTGTATAATAAACGTTTGCGACAATTAACTAGTAGAGATCAATATATATATATATATATATATATATATATATATATATATATATATATATATATATATAATTTTTTTGCTATAAGTGAATTTTCGTAAACGTCAAACACTTTTGAGAGTTAAAGTCCTGATTAGCTTTACCTTTTTCACTATTATAGGCACTATTTATTATAGTTAAGTACTTACCATTCTCTTTGATCAAATCTCAGTTTGAATCTAAATATACTTAATTTGTACACCACGAACGAGTGTTAATGAACAAAGATACGCGTCCAACATGGCGTGCAGTATACTGACGTACTGCAGTTGCAGTTGTGCATAACCAAGGGTAGGGATATAGAACACGGAAAGATGTTTAGTTAACACAGAACCTCCCTAACTCATTAGGTATTCATAAATATTACCTACACATTATTATATTTTACAATCTATATTACTGGTAATGTTAACACATTTTGTGTAAAACGTAGAAAATAGCTAGAATGTGTATTAACACATCATGAATCACGTATTGGAAAATCGTATTTACACAACTTTTTCAGTAGAAAATAAAACCAAAGACAATTTTTTTCAGTCAATGGCAATGGTGTTTATGCTAAGTATAACTAACTTAGATAGCTATAAAAGCTATTATTAGTAAAATATTTAAGGTTGATAATCAAAAGTGAGGCAGTCTTCATAATAATGCAGTTGTATCCCTAGTACGTAACTTTAACGCTTTGTCAAGTTGTTGATGAAGTTTCGTTTAAAATTAAATAATTTATATTGTCAAGATAAGCCACTATAATAAGTAAAACAAACAATTGTTAATAAATTCTTGTAACAAAATAACCGTAAAACTAGAACATAATGAAATTAGAGTACATCTTAAAATTCGCAACTTAGCGAAGCAAGCATAAGTTCCCCACTTTTAAGACCATAAAATTATGCAGTTAATTGCCTATGTCTCGCGAAGCGTTAAGTTTCCAGAAACCTTCAAATGAACCCAGTAATGAACTTACCGCTCCAATCTGATCTCAGTTTAAAATTTTTGTTCATATGATAAATTTATATACAGGGTGATTTATTGATAATTGTACAAACGCTAACTGAATAATCCTGGGGTGAAAATATGAAGAATTGACACATAACGCTTAGATAAAATATGGCTCCTTACTGAGTTATAAGGTGTTTAATTTAAATATTTTTAAAAGATTTTTGCCCATTACTTTTATCATGTTTGATATTTCCCTATCATACTTGGCATAAAGTTTAGATACTTTAGACTATATTAAAAAATGCTACAAAATCGTTTATGGCTACTACCAGATCCGTACGACAGGGCTAGACGAGCAAGACGAGACAAGGGAATGCTATAGTATTTCATTATAGTATTACAGAATTGAAAAATGGTACCAAAATAAAAATTCCATGAGTGTCGTAGAAGTTATGAATGGTAAACAACCTCTCTACTCCCGTCCTGGTTGTAGTCATGAACAATGTTGTAGTAATGTTTAATATGTTCTACAGTATCTAAACTTTATAGCAAGTATGATAGGGAAATATCAAACAGGGTTAATGTAATGGACAAAAATCTTTTAAAATGTTTTAAATTAAACACCCTGTAACTCCGTAAAGGGCCATATTTTATCCAAGTATTATGTGAGAATTCTTCATATTTTCAGTCTAGGATTATCCAGTTTAGCGTATGTACAATTATTAATGGATCACCCTGTATAATTAAAACTATTCATAATGGACGTGTAAAAAATAGAAAATGTATGACTTTATATTACAGCAACATTAGTGGTTTTAGTACACGTCTATTTATATGTAACTGGTGGTGATAGAAAATAGTTATTATTGGGTAGGTAGTGGCCTAACAAATAAACTGGTGTACATAATCAAATGTATTTGAATGTATTGATGTATTTGATCATTTTCAGTAGACGAGTAACAATATTCAATTCATTCAATTCATATCTTTAATATGAATTGGCGACTCGTTTGTTAAAAATATATGCTGTTAGGCACAATTCTGTTCAACATTTTAATGTTTATCCAAAATTTAACACGCTGATCAAAAATAATCAGAAAACCAGATTCAAATCATGGGATTATCGGGTAAGTTTTTGTGAATGAATAACATTGTTGACTTTATATTGATTACTCATAAGTATTTTTTAACGAAGTATTCATTACTTATTTACCGACCTCTACTTAGTGACTATAGTTCGTAGTATAACACATCAGTATAAAGTTAGCAGATTTAAATTAATGGTATATAGAAAAGCTGCTTTAATAATTTAAGTAAACTCTATTTCAGACTGATATGTTTAGAGTTATTCTACTATTGCAAAGAGTTTCTAATTAAATATGTTATGTCCATGGTAAAAATAAAATCAGTTTTGTTATTTCTTAAAAATGCTTTGCTGCAGGGTCAATATACTTTCTTCAATTTAATTATGTAGGGTAAGTCTGGAATAGGTCCATAGGTCATAAAGAAATATTTTTGACGGTAGTTCGAGTTAAATATCATAACGAGAAAAATGCTCTGGTAAACTTTTTACGTTATATATATTGCTTATAAAATACACTGAATATATGGAGTGTACAAGTAATAGTGTTACGAAGAGTTTACAAAATTCTAAATAATAACAATTAGCCATCTCTTCCACATAGCATGAGGGAGATGGTCATATCACTATGGGATGGTTATGTTATGGTCTATTGTGGCTCACACCCAAATTATACTTCACCCAACAGGTCTATCCTCTCTATGAAGCTAATAACCTTATTGGACAAGATTTTGTCCAAGTCTTTCAGCAAGAGGCGTATGCGTCTTGCCAAATATGGAAAATCTGGTCTGTTACCCTGATGGACGGTGGCATAGTATATGTTCTGCCGATTCTTCACCCTCCAAATACAATCGGCATTCGCTTTCTTTAGCCAAGTCCAACTTATGCATATGATTTTTCAACCGGCAGTGCCGAGTATATAAGTGAACTAGTCTTTAGGTCTAGTCTATTTAATCCTATCAAGTTTTTAACTTTCTTTCTCGATGGATCTCCTGTGAAACCATTCGACTGAGCTAATCTTGGCAAATTCCGTTAGTACTCACACACTTTTTCCTCCGCCCAGGTCGAGATGGCTGCTTTGGAAGTAGCTGAAGCTATACCAAGAGCTTGTTTTTGACCAATGTAGCTAGAGGAGGCCTCCTAAATACCGGCATGACCAGATATCCAAGCCAGAGTAACTTTGTTGCTTGTTTTTAACAGCTCCTCTACAAACCCTTCTGACAATTTCTTACAGTTATTGAGCTGCATAGGTAAAATTTAAGTGCTTTTAAAGTCGCTTGGCTATCAGAAAAGATTTTTATCGACTTATGTGTATGGGATAGTTGGCCATAGTAAGAAATATGATTTTCATTTAAAGAAACAATTAAATAAAATAATGCTTAGCAAGCTAATATTTCTATTATATCCAATCTTTATTTCAACTTTTAATCGTATATTCAAAGTTTTTCTTGGAATGATATGTCATAGAAGTATTTCTAATGGAGGAACCACTTTTAACAGTCTTGGCGACATAGAGAAGATTCTCTTGCGTCCATGAACCTTGAAATATTCCAGGTTTTTTATGTACTTGTTTAGTATCTGAAAAAATAATACACAAAATTAGGATTCTAATTACACTCGATTTACTAGGAAGAGAGGGCCATCCCTTTAATTTGTACAAAAGGTGCGTAAACGAAACTATTTTAATGTTAGGCAAAATTTCAAAGTGTGTTCTACTGGTATATTTAATTTCAGTCGATCAATTGATGTGAAAAGTCGAAATACGGATAGATCATGTAGCATTACAAAACTGCTTCACTTAATCTTGATTTAATTTTAGCACGGTATTGCAGTAAGGAAACAATACAATTATCATCATATTATCAATTATATTATTAAATACCAAGTATAGTCATCTCTCCTAATATGACTACCCAACTAGCATATTTGGTATTTTATAATAGCTACAAAAGCGTTTTTGAAATAAAAACAATGTGACAATGTTTATACAACAACTATGCAACCAGAATTGGTACCATTTTAACAAGCACTTTAGTCGCCATTGAGATTTTGTAAGGCCGGTTGGAAACATTTAAAAAATAGTTATATAATAACAACAAATCAAGTAATCAACAATTTCTTAAGGGCTCTGTTTTGATATCTTTAGTAGCAATAAACGACATTTTTGTACCATAAAATCTATCAACAAAAGTAAATTATTTAACTGTATCGTGAGGATTTGAGAAGATATAAAGTAACAAACGAGCATTTCTATGTAATATCTGCAACTGGAATGTTGTGGTGTATTACTCAATATTATTTTACACGCTTTACTGCACTTTGTGAGAGCAATATTTATTACGGACAAAATTTTATTGTCATTGGTATGACCCATGTCTAGTGAATTTCTCATGAGGTGCGTTAATTATTTACACTTTTATCATAATTAAAAAAAAAGTTTTTTAAAATTTCATGGTTTTTGAGGTTAAAACTTGACGCCAAAAGCAGTAAAATCAACATAACTTTTCATAATTGTCTTCGTTTTGACTATTTAATATTAGAAAACCGTTTGCTATGACATAAAGAAAACAAAGTCCCGCCATTTTGATGTATAAAAAATTTCTTTTATAAAATGGTTTGTCAATGTAATTTTGCGTCAAAATAAACGTTTTTCTGTTATAATTGTTACATTACTATTTTTGTTTTACAATTGACATCATTACATATAATAACTAATAATACATCTATTTGCTTTTAAAAATAAAATTGTCTCCAAGTACTTATCTCTTAATATAATAAGCGCGATTAGAACTACTACGAAATATTATTAGAAAAGTATTATAAGGTAGGTAAGTAATACTTTCGTTTTATTAGCTAAAATGTTTTATAAGCTAGTTATAAAAATGTTTACAAAGTAGTTATATATTTGCTGTATAAGTTGTTTTATTATTTACATGCCAAAATGTTCTTGTGATAAATATATAAAATGTTTCAGTTGCTGACAACAAAATAATGAAACTTGCCGAAGTAATAATAGTACAGCAATAACACATAATTGTCGTATAATCTGAAAATTATAAAACTGTTTTGCTGCTTGGGTATCTACCTTAACTCTACACTTTAGTTGCCCCCATTACTGCGCGTTATTCATGGTCTCTATTACTACCTCACCTATGACTTACTGATGAGAGCTAATAAGCTCGAAACCGGTATAAGTCTGGTGGGCCACCGACGAATGACTTTAGCTGTTGCTAGAGGTTATTCAGGTGTAATTCAATGCTGGTCGGGGCAGACCCGCAGAGTACTTGTTTCTCGGAATTCCGTTTTTGCGATTTTTGTATACCTATTTCAATATGTATTATTACATATAAAATACAATAAAGAAAATGAAAATTTGAAACAACACTGTTTATCATTTTTAAAAAATATTGAGCTAATTCCAATTAATTCTTAATATTTCTCAAAAATTCTCACACTCAAGTAAAGTAATATTATTATATGTTCTTTGATACTAAATACTAATTATTATTATTTTAGAATTCATAATAGAAATGTTCTTAACAAGTCTGATTAAACAAGAGAAGATACACTTTCTTTTAATGAATAACGGCAAATAAATCCATTTAAGCTTTAATAACTTTTTGCTACCTTTCAGATTATCGAGAAGCCAAGGAAAAAATGCAGCAGAAACAATGCAGAGACACTTACAATTTCTTGGACAGCCGAATAGATTCCTGCGGGATCACTCAATCTTACTCGAACCGCCCATTCCGACGAATTCTCTGGACACTCTTACGCCTACAGTTAAAAAGGTAATTTTTGTCTGACCAAGAAGTCCCTCTGAGACCGTGACGTCACTTGTCCACTCAAACGCTCAACTTCGACCCCACGTTTGTGATAAATCGTGGCAGCCACCTAATAAATATAATGTATCATGAGAAACTTTAAGCTCACTGCATACATTAGGTAACTAAAAGAAAATATTTTAATAATACGCTACTCAATATTTTCAAATTTTAAATAAACCAATTCAAAATTAATCCTTACACACAGGTAAATTTAATATGTTAAAGTTGTTCTATAACTCATATTATTGTTTAATTAAATAGTATTTGAAACTATAAATTAGTGCAGAAATGAGGCAGTTGCATGAATTTTATATTGGTTTGAAATTTATTACAGAGTAATAATTTAAACATATTAAAAGGTCAGAATATGTGTCTGGCGGCAATAATTACATAATAATTATTAACATTAACATTAATAAATTGTGTATAGAATGTAAACATTTGGCTGAAAACGCGATATCTTTGGTGTAACGTTACACGCCGTTCATCGCGGTTTGCTTCCGTGGATACAGATGCAGATTGCGGTGTTGATGATGTAAACAGGCGTTTTTTTTTTGTATTTTTCCGTTTTTGTGGCATTTTTGGGTGATAGATACATAGCGTAAATACTGTGTCGGTAATGCTATAATTATTAATGGTTATGTGGTGAACTTGGTATTGTTAAATGTAACTTATTCCTTTGTTTACAATGTAGATCTGCCCGTGACAATTACGTTAACTATGCTGAAGGGTTTTACTTGAGGTATTTATAAAATTATGCCATCTGATTGAACTACTTGTTTTAATTTGAACAATAATAAGTAAAAGTAATGAATAATTATATTTAACATTTAGGATTTTTTTTTTAAATTAACTTAATACATTTTGATTGCTATTAATAATAATAATAATAATATCTCTACCCCTCATTCTAATCACAGGGATTAGCCCAGAAGTCGGAAACTTGTGCGGGAGAGGGGGCGGCATATTATTATTAAGCAGGCCGCATTTGCGCCCAGGAACGACTTACGTTGGTAGGCCCTAACCACTATTCAGTGCAGGAATGAGGGAAACCTGGAAAACCTCATTAATTAGGGGGGTAGTCAAATATAAACCGGTATCAATCTCTCACATTGACCCAAGCTAACATTATTCCACTCTACCATACCCGCAGAGAGGGTGCCAATTCCGAATATAGCTTATATACGGTCTACCGGCAGCTGGGCTCGAACCAACTCCGATCTAGTCACCTCGATTCAAGTACTGACGCCTTAAACCGCGCGACCACTGACCGATTATTTACTACTGATTTCATTTCTTCTTAAAAATTTTAAAAATATCTGTATTTATTACTTTTGTTTATTATGTTTTCAGATTAAAACGGGTAATTTAATGTAGTGGAGACAGATATCAAAATTGTATAAGTGCCTCCAATAACATTCTACATCACATAAATGGTAGGATCAAATATAGAACATGTTATTTGGAATCGAAATGAAGAGCAGAATACAATAAATGAAAAAAAATGTAAGTTTGCTTTACCATCGATTTTCTAAACGCCCTGTATACACTCTGGTAGCTTAATAAAAAAGTTTAATAGATTCTTATGTACATTACATTCAAATTTTTTCGATAAACTTAAACCTACCTGTATTTCCAATTAAACTTACATTTAAATGGTCTTCACACTCAAACAATAGTACAATGTTTTCATTCGTTGCCCTACACTACATTTTTCTTTCCTGTTATTGGCACGGTGAAATATTTTTTATTAGGCGCTATATGCTGTATTCGTACATAATTTCATATCTTAATGCAATACTTTTTCCATTTGCCCGGTTAGATGCACTTTCTGTGCCCATTTTACGAGTATATTTTGCAACTTTATTCAATACCAATGTCCATTTATCACAATAACATCTAATACTATCACAAATTAACTCTTCTAAACGTATACTGCGTTGTCCAAAAACATGTGGAAATCGTATGCAGATATAGATAGATAAAGCACACTGCTATATTTAAATATAAACGTGCGAACGGCGTCTGACGTCACACGTCTACGCTGTGGGGGCGACCGTTTTGTGGGGACGTGACCAGACTAAATTTTTAAATAGCGTTTTGGGTTTATTTTTCCACATTGTCTAAGACAAACGCCAATTCGCTTAAAATAATACATTCTTTCTTCTGCACATATTTGGAAATATCATGCAATTTCCCCATTGTATACCTAAATTATTTGCACACTAAGAAGTTCTCTAGTAGTAGGTAAAGCATACTTGCTTCAGTAAAAAAACTGAACTTTTAAAATTGTTTTTCACATATCAGTTTGAAATTTTATAGAGAATATGGTCGACCAAATCCTTAAGGGCATTATTGTAAACGACGTCTAAAAACAAAGGCTCATGGACAAGTTCTTCCAATATTGTAGTGTAAAATTTTATTTAGAATATTTTATTACTCCTGGTAATTTTTCTTAAAACTTTTTTCTTTTTCGAGATAAATTTTAATTTCAAGAGAAGCACTCAAAGGAACAATTTGTAAATAATTTACCGAGGTTCAAATATCTCAACTATACAGACTGTCTCTGAACATAAGGCTAACCACATTTAGAGAGCAAACATATGTTTTTTAATTTCGTTTACTAGAAAAATGTAACCAGAAAGAAATTAGGTAAACGTATTTATTCTCTACAATTGAATTTAACATAGTACGTAAGATTAACATCTTAATTCACTTCCATAATTTATTTTACTACTTGCTTCACATGTTGTACACTTGTCTAAGAAATGTATTACTGGCCTTTTCTAATTACTAAAAAATCTAACTACACTAATATTTTGAAAAACCTGTCGTTATTGCTAAAATTATTCAGTTACATTTATAAGATGTTCTCTTTAGTAAAATTTTATTATTCTTTATCAACTCGGAATAAATATCGTCTTACATAAACCCACGAACGGAACTGAAATCCGATGGATTAAAATTTAGGAAGCGATGTAATTATCTGCTAATTTTTCTTAGTAACTGAAATTATATGGTTAAAAAACATTTGCTTGTGTATAAATGATCAGATATTTACAAATTGTCCTTCGGGTATTCTCTTTAGAATTTGAAAATTTAAAAATGTTTTTAAGTGCAATCCAATACTCAGTGGTCAATCTTATCTTGGAAAAGTAGAGTTTTACGAAAAATTATCGAGAGTAATAAAATACACGATAATGAGAGAAATTGTCCATGGGTGTATATCAAAAAAAAAAAAAAATAGAAGGGGCAAAGTACACCCTTCTCCCAGTTTCATTTTTTAAGCGTCGTTTATAATAATACCCATGAGTATTTGGTTAACCGTAAAAAGTCTCTCTATTAAATTTTAAACTTAGTTATTCCGAAAAAAAAATTTTAAAAGTTTAACTTCAATATTCTATTACTTTTGAGAGAGACATTTTTGACCTTTGTAGTAGTATTTTGTCGCCAGAAATTTGTAATTAATGTGATAATTTGCTTTTTTGTTACATAAGGGTATATCCATTTAACAGACAAAAAGAATAGTTAGACCACCCTCAGTTCCAAATAGTAAGTGTATTATAATAATAATAAATTGTCTTTATTTCCAATAATAATACAAGTACAAATAGAAAAATAATAATAGTCTAGGCGAAATGTCAGTAAAACTGCTTTTCAACTTAACTCTGTTGAAGTATACAAGAAAATTACATAATGAATACAATAATTAAATAAGACGAGAAGTAAATGTGCTATTAATAATAAGTTTACAAATAATTAAGAAAATAAAAGAACATGAATATAGAATGAATTTTGTTAGGACAAGTATACCATGACCAAGAAAAGAGTAACAAAATAAAACGTTGATTGAATTACATAGAAAACAAACAGTATTAATTTGACTGAGAATACAATAAAAGCTTTAATTTATTTTTAAAATTAGGTAATGAAGAAAATGTTTATATTCGCCAGGCAAATCATTGTACAGCTTAGGAGCATTGTAAAAGGAGCCCCTAATATACAAAGCAGATTTAAAATTAGATTTATGAAGTTTATTTAATTTATAGGGTAAATATGACGATGTACTAGTTTTTATATTCTATGGGCAAGGCATACAAAATGCAACTGTCTTCATTTGTCAAGTTTTATATTTCGAGAACCATGAATGCATTTGCTAATCCCACTGTCACATTTCCTTATAAAGTAAGCAAAACACGAATTCTGAATTCTCTGAAATCTGTCTGAATCATTTTATGGAATGCACTTTAATCATTCAAGTAAGTGAAAATTGAATTAAAATATTTGCATCAAAGTCGAAACCTGTAGATGATCTGTAACTAACACCCAGAAGGAATTTATTTCAAATAGAGATGTTATGACTAATTTGTTTACTTGGTTAGTTTGTAAACTAACTGGTTAGTATACAAACTAACTGAACCATTGGTTATTTTGATAGAAAACGCATGTTCGACAATATTAGCGAAAATTTTATAACCAAACAAGTGGGTTATCCTTGCTTGGTTAATTTACTTGAACTAATCAAAGACATTAAAATATTTTCTTTGGTTAGATTTATAAAATACCCAATTTGGTCTAACTAGAATGAAAACAATTATTCTGGTAACACGAAATAACCAATTCTTTGCTATTTTTCCCAGTTAATTTCATAAATATGATTTAGAAGCTTCCTGCTTTATTAAATATAAAAGTGAGTTTGACAAAATATAAACAATATATTTGTATACAAATTAAGAAAATGTTGTTGTTAAATGGTACCGTACAAAAGTAAAAGTTCACTTGTAGTTTTCTTTATAGTGTTTACTTATTTTTTATATATTTTTAGGTATTAATAATATTGTGTGAAACTAACTACTCAGTGGACAAAAGCCCCAAAAAAAGTGTTTACTTAGTTGTAAATTGATTAAATAAGCTTAAAAGTGGATTATAGACAGCAACTTTACGAAGCAGTACGAAATTTATATTATAAGGAAGCTAAGATCTTGTCTTAGCTAGAAAAATATAGGTATGATAACAATTACTATAAAAATATTTACGTTACATGTATCTCTATTGAGGGTACATGCAAACAGCAAGTGCGAGAATAGTGAATCATACAACAATTTATTTGTTCTTTTCCTAAATTTCACATTACTTTCTTAGGATTATCTGTACTTAACAAATGTCTCTATAAAAATAGGTATATTGGTAAACTGTTTTTTAATATTTAATAAGACAGGAAACTTTTGAAATTATTTTATTTAATCGTTTCCAAATCATGTTTGCGAAATTAACCAGAGGAAATAGGTTGCTAGTTTATAAACTGTCCAAAGAATTGGCTATTTTGTGTTACCATAGTGATTGTTTTCATTCCAGCTAGACTAAATTGAGTCGTTTAGAAACTAACCAAAGAAAAAAGCTATTTTAGTATCTCCTATTATTTAATAGTTATTTATGCAACATGTACAAAAAGTAAGTATTTATTGCGCGCGATGTGAAATTGTCAATAGTATCACGTTACATACAATATTTTATCTACGTTCATGCAAAAACCAAAAAATGTTTTATTTAGATGACACTTGTAGGAAAATATGATGTCGATTTGAATGTTTATGTTTGTCATTGTCACAAAACCCTGTAGTAGAATGACAGATGAATGCAATAAAAATTTTATTGCACTAGAGCAATAAAGAACCACTTTTCCCACTAAATATAGTTCAATAAAGTTTTGCTTTTTGCATAAACGTAGAAAATAGTTAGTTATGCAACAAGTACAAAAAGTAAGTGTTTATTGCTCGCAACGTGAAATTGTCCAACGAGGCCGTCAGGCCGAGTAAGACAACACGTCGAGTGCAATAAGCATTTTTTGTACGAGTTGCATACAATATTTTTTCTACGTTAATGCAAAAACCAAAAAATGTTTTATTTGGATGACATTAAGTGTAGGGAAATATGACGTCGATTTGAACGTTTATGTTTGTCATGATGACAAAACTCTGTAGTAGCATGATGAATGCAAAAAACATTTTATTGCACTAGTGCAATAAAGAACCATTTTTTCCAGTAAATATAGTTCAATAAAGTTTTGTTTTTTTTGCATGAACGTAGAAAATAGTTATTTATGCAACAAGTACAAAGAGTAAGTGTTTATTGCACGCAGTGAAATTGTCCAACGAGGCCGTCAGGCCGAATAGGACAACACGTAGAAAAAACAAATTAGCCAAGCAAGTAGATTAGTTTTTAAACTATCTGATAATATTGTAGAATATGCTGTTTCTATCAAAACCAATCATTGGTTCAGTTACTTTGTATACTAGCCAACTAATTTACAAACTAAATTTATACTTTAGCCGTAATATAAATATTTATTTGATTTTAGTTAGCAGTACTTTTCTTCAGTGACTTGGAGTAACTTTCAGTAATGAAACGCATAAAAGGTATTTTCATTTATCTTAATACAATTTGCCTATATGCCTGCTAAATTTATATTAAATAAAAAACATAAAAATGCATTTTATAATTATTTAATTAAAATTTGACATGAAAAAAATGCTTGGAGAAAGAACAATAGGGAGTAGCGACGAAGCTAAAAGTAAACACACAAAAAAGCCATAATGCAACTAAGAATCGTTACGCTTGTATTATTCAACTAATAAACGATTAATTCGAATAAACGTTTAATTCTGAGTACAAAGGGTGCCTCCGTGTTATAAATATAATTAATCTGTTGCAAAGCTTAGCGTAAAAGGAGTGTAAAAGAGTAATGATGAACTTAGCACTTCTTTTGTTGCCGTTTTTTATATGTACCTACTCCGGGTTAAACGTCTCGCGTGAAACAAAAATTTGTTACGGATTGAAATAAAGCGTGAAATGTGTTTACCTTTGCTCTATACTACTACTTTGACGGACGCCGCTAGCGATAGGGGGTAAATTGTAGTAGTCTGGGCAATATATCAAATTGGCAATCCCTTGGTATATTCCGACATAATAAGCATTTAAAGAGGGCAGTTTTAGATGATGAACTTTCTCCTCTTCGCTTTTAAATACACCCTAGAGATTTTTACACATCGGCTGTTTTGTCAAATATATTACTGTCTGTGTGGGTGGAGTAGATTGTTGTCTACAAAAGAAAAATAAAAGAAAAAAAAAGCTTCTAATTCAATACAGAAGCCGAAGATTTAATATAAATATTTTGTTGGTTATACATTGTGAAATAAAACTATGTACTAGTTCAGAATTTAAAAGTGATTTCCAGCAGCTGTTAAAAATGTGGATTAAAATATATACACTAAAAAAAAACACTACTGGTAAAAAAAGTTAAAAATACACTTGCGCCAGCAAAACACATTTAACTGTGGCTACAAGTAGTACTTGAACTGTCTTGCTATAGTTAACTAAATGTATTTCTGATTCTGACAGTAAGAACAAGTGAACTGTACATTAAATGTTAGTTGACTAACTCAGTGATTGAACATGGTATTTTGCTGCTCAAGTACTTTTAAACTTGTAAATTAGCAATAATTTAGACAATACAAATATAAATTTTGTACTTAACTTTAAAATGCATCCTCATTTAACATAAATAAAAAGGATAATTAGGCCAACAGTTTCAAAAAGTAAGCATATTATGCAATGTATATAACGCAAAATAGAAGCAAGGTATTGTTGAAACATATTAGGTTTGTTCCTGCAGCAGTTGGAAACGTTTTGAAACTATCAGAAATGTCCGTCCAACTACTTCTTGCGTTTAATTCACTGGTAACATCGTTCTCAACTTAACTGGTCGAATATTTTTGGCAGTTTCAAACCGTTTCCAACTACTGCAGGAACAAACCTATTTCTACTAGTTATATTTTCTTTGAAAACTAGACGAACATGAATTTTTTCAGGCAACATGAGTCTACTAAATTATAGTTCAGAATCCAGAAATTTCATTCAGTAATTTAAAATGTATTATGATCAAAACTTAACTCGTTGTAATTAATAATAATATTAATATCTTTACCCCTCTAATCGCGAGAAGTCGAAGACTTGTGTGGGAGAGGGGGCGGCATATTATTATTAAGCAGGCCTCCTTTGCGTCCAGAAACGACTTACGGTGGTAGACCCTAACCACCATTCAGTGCAGGAATGAAGGAAACCTGGAAAACCTCATTAATTAGAGGGGTAGTCAAATGTCAACCGGTATCAATCTTTCACATTGACCCAATCCAACATTCTTCCACCCTACCATACCCACAGAGAGGGTGCCCCTTCTCTCCACGAATATAACTTATATATGGTCTACCGGCTACGGGGGTCGAACCAACAGCGATCTAGTCACTTCGATTCAAGTACTGACGCCTTAAACCGCGCGAGCGCTGACCGATCCAAAAATTAAACTTTTAAATTAATATTTTGACAAACTTGACGTAACGATACTGATTAACACTCTCAGTTCTTACCGCCTCGTAAAACAAATTTATTTATAACTAATATCTAGAATGAATGTTATGCTGTCCAATACATTTTTATTATTATTAGACCTAAAATTATACCAATAGATACGTAAATACAAAAATATCTCAAATGCTAATGTGAAAACAAAACACGCAAATAAAATCATACAAAAAAAATATATAATCAAAATAGTTGAAAATACACTGAAAAGTTAAGTAATAACAAATAAATCGAACAGGCTCTACCCGCACATGGAATAACAAACACACTTATCTACTCAAACTTACACGGTGACGGTCATAACCATTCTTGAATGATTTGATAGATGGACCTTCATATAAGCGCTTAGAGTTGAGTCCCATTAATGTAGTACTATTATTAATACCTACGTATTCCATAGTTATTAAAATTATTCAAATAAATCAGAATCTGCGACAAGGCTTCAGAATAATTACTATAGGGCATCGCATATTCTCTGCATCAAACGGACCGCATAGGCAGAACTGTATGCGATATTATTACACAAGAGTATTTTTTCTATCAGCGTCATGTTGATGCCGCGTCTGTTCGCACTAGGACAAAGTGACGAAAGAGAAAATACCAAGTGGATTTCGGCTCTAATCGATTTGATTGTATAAAAGCTACATGGTATTTTCTCTTTAGTTGCATCATAACAATGTATGAACGCAGGATTAAAATGACGCTTCCCTTTGCTTCGCACCGTTTCTCCTCATTGGTCGTGCAGCTTTACGGTTTTCTGTGGTTTAAATATTTAGAAGTTTGTCGAATTTATTTGTTTATTTATTTATTGGTAAGCAATCTACAAATCAGTGATCCAATTACACACTGCTATTTATTATTATTATTATTACTATTACATAAATAAAACAGCGTAAAATATAATAGTCTAAACATAAAGTAAAAAAATAAAAATAGGTAAAAGTTGGTTGAAAGCTGTAACTTGAGGGCTTATTATGTGATGTAATGATATATTTAGTTAGTTAGTATTATGTACTAATGTTCTTGGAATTTAGGAAATACATTTTTTAATAAAATATATTCAATAAAATTTAAATTGTTAAAGTAACATAATTTTAAATATATTTTTGCAAATTAATGCAGAGCAGAGTTACCATTAAAATAGCGATTACCAATTTCTTGTCACCAAGAAGTCATTAATTTTAGATTTTAAAATATGTTTAAAGTAAGCAGATGGTGAATTTAGATATTTTCTTGTAACATAGGGGATCTTGTTCTCAGGTTATACTTATAAAATAATTAGCACTTATGACTTTTCTTAATGGATACTGCATATACAGGGTGTTTATAGTCTTGTGATTTTATTTAGAGGGTGAGTAAAGACGTTAAAAGAAGGTAATTACGCTAAAATGCCTTAACAAAAGATGGATAATAAAGAGAGTCATGATTCAATTTATTATTTTTAAGATTTTATTTTTATATATTGCACAAACACTAAATGTTATAAAATGAAGAACGCCTTTTTCCATCACTTATTCAAATTTATCGTCTTGTTGTTGGATGAAAATTCTCGCTTGATCTATCTATGGATCAGCATAACTTGCAACGTGTAGGTTTTGCCGTCGAATTGTTCTCGCAATTACTTGAACACGGTTATGAAGATCTTCGAGGCCAAGTATTTCGATGTAGTCTTCATACGACCCCGTAAAAAAATCTACAGCGGAAAAATGTTTGAGTAAAATATCACTCAATACAATTAGTTGTCAAAATAAGTCCCCGATTGTGTTAAAATAGTAACACAATTCGTTGAGTAATTAGTTATATTACTTAGTTATTCGTTATAAGCTAAATAAGTCTTTTATGAGTAACATTGAATTACTTTTGAATTAGCTTACTGAACTATGTGTTATTACAAGCACAAAATTGAGTTACATTATCTATAAATATCGTTGTTTCTTCCACAAATAGTGTTCATAAGGTTTGTTGATAGGATTTTTTTTGTTAAAATGTTTAATTATTCAAAATTTAACGATTTAGGGGTTTAAATGTTAATTTTGACTGTAACGTAGGGTAACCAAGGAGGCTATGGAACAAGTTCATTCCGATCTGTCCATTTATTTTCAAATACATTATTAAATGGTGGCAAACTAAACGGTTAAAATGTGAGGGTGCACCATCTAGCAAAAACCACATTTGTTGGCGTACATTCAAAAGAACTTATTCTAAAGGTTCTTGCAAAAGATTTTGCAAAAAGGAGATAATAATTTCCAGTTAATCTATTTGGTACCACAGAGAGGTCAATAATTCCAAAATTCATAGGTAGATGCACCTGCAGTTATTACCTTTCTCAAAATTCTGATTTGCAGTTTGTTTTAAGTCGTTTTAATTCGCAATTGCAATAGAAGTGATACCAACACTTCAACCCAAATGCACACTAAAAACTAAACTGCAAAGCTGCAATAAAAATGGCTCCAGACCTATATTTTGAAAATGCTTGAGTGCGCCTACATGCAAGAGAACTGCAACTTGTAGAAAAAAATTGTAGAGTTTAAAGCGGCTTCAAGTGTTCGTTTGTTAGGAAACTTTTCAGCATAGAATCAGCTTGCAGGGGCAGGATTCTGGCATAATTTCCTAAAAATTAACATCGTCGTATTCACTATTAGGGCGATGAGCGATAGGTTTTACTTTCTTATTAGGATTTATCGAAAACAAATGATTCCAACCAATACAATGCTGATGAAATAACTTGACAGATGGAAAACATTATTGACCTTACTCTACTTAATACAAAATACAAATCTTGCAACAGTTCTTTTAAGCCTTATCAACCGTAAACATATACACAAATAGGATGATATACATAATAAGTTTGTTCTATAGCTATCATCCCATGTAGCACCAAAGTAACACTAAATGAGCCTGGAACATTCAAATAGTGACAATTACGTAACCGAAACCAAATTTGCTACTTTGTTGTTTAAATAACTTCATACGACAAAGTTACAGCGACTGCTAGGTATTTTAAACTACTTCTGGTTACTCCACAGTTATGTTACTACTAAGTTGCTCTTTTGAATTTGGAGACGTCTCAGTTACCAGTGAGACAACCTTCAAGTTTTCAGTGAAAGTGGCAAATGATCGTAGCAGTGACTAACTGGTGTTATTAAAATATGACTTCAAAATTGCAATCACTTTCAAGTAGTTTTGATACTTGCCCCGACATTCAAGGAACCTTACTTGTTTGTTTAAAGTCGTAGAACTTGTAAGTAATATTTATTAAAAAAAATATTTAAAAAAATGTTATTGTTAGTTGTAGAACTATTTAGCATCATCACGAACAGCAACTCAGTGCATATTGTCTCTTAAATTCACCATGAAATAAATTATATCATGTAGTTTTCCAAAGTTGAGAACCTTCATGCTGTTTGTCATTGTGTCATGTGTGTACCTATTTCATCGCGTCACGTGTGAATAGTACTTTTGGTCTATGTGAATATTATTATATTTTGTCGTAGTAGTTACTGCTACTTTAAAATAACTACTTTGCTACTACGCTAATTTGTCGTTACTTTGTTACTTTGTAGTAAATATTACTTGAAAGTTACATCTAGGCAGTGCCCGTTACAGAAGCTAAATTGTCAATTATTTTAGAGTGCGTTACTTAGAGCAAACGATTTCAAAGTAAGATTTGCGAAATGCAACATTTTGACAGGCAAGACTTAGGCCGCCATTATTACAAAATAACTTCACAAAGCCTTTGTTGTTATTTTTACATTAAATTTAATAAATAGATGTATAAAAATTTATATCATTTCCAACGAATAATAAAAAACAGCTTTCACCATCTAGATTATCACATTCACACATAACGTTATAAGATATTTTAGACATTTTTATTAAAACATAAATTTTAAAGGTACTTGCTGAATTTAGACGTTTCGTTACTATGTTCTTCAATAAAATTTTATTTTAATTTTGGGGTTCAGATCACTGCACAATAATATTTATGTCAATGTACCTATACCTACATGTTTTACTTGCATAAGTAATACGTTGTCAGAATGTAGCAGTCGCCAAAAATGTAGGTACTAAAATACTTTAAAATACCTACAATAGTTGTAGCTACATTCCAACGGCTAATTGTGCTAGTATAGGGTATAGAAATTGTATACCTAATTAAAAAAATTTCAAATATTCCTATATTTACATTACCATAAGGAAGTTTCTAAATTATATTGTTAAAATGAAAACAAATGTATTTTTTCTATAAAAGATACAAGTAGAAGATACTATTTCTAAAAATGCATAGTGAAGTATTTACTACCCTTAAAATAAGTTGGAATAATATTAATAAAATAGGTATGTATATATTTTTCATTTATTTTTCAAGTCATATAAAAAGATATATTTACTTAAAGGATGATTTAAAATATATAGGTAGCCAAACCAAAATAGAGATAGAAAATAAAGTTTAAAAAAATTATGTATCTTATCCATCGAAAAACGTGTAGTAAAAATTTACAAAAAAAAAGCTGCCGAAATATATTTCAAAACTGAATTACAATACCAAATTGAAATTCAGTATAATTTCATCTCCTATAATAATTTTGTGAAAGGAAAATATTTTTCTCTCTTTTACAGTGGAAAAGATACCTACATGTAACAAGTTAGGTTTTTATTTGCATTAAATATTTCTCATTTTATATAAACCTAAATTAATATTTATTTATCTACTCGTATATAAAACTTAGAAATTCTTTCACATATTCGTGTACACTCTGCGTTTAGACTGTTCTTAAAAAATCTAGACAGTGGCTATCAGATTAATCAGTAAAAGCGCAAGAAATTAAAATAAAAGGGAGAATGCAAATTAGTTTCTGCACGCAATTACGCTATGCAAGATTGACAGGCGTGTTTTTGTAACGCCACGTCTTGGCGGGCACACCCAATCATCAAAGTCGCATCTGACAGCAATTTGGCGGGGCCAGTTGAGCTTGAAGCTATGATTTTAGAGTCGTGAGTATCTGACAGAAGGTTGCTGGCACCAAACCGCTCATTTGACTCAACCAAACTACCAATAATAATTTTTCTCCATCATACTATAAATAGTCAATTTGATATGATCGCCCCAACAGCCAATGGAGAACACTGGAAAGAACACGCACTGTTATTAAGGGCTATTATGTATTATTGAAGCTAATACAGGTTATTCTGTACCCTACGCCACTATCTATCTGGTCTACTTCAAGACGACTCAGTCGGTATTCTGGAACCCATCATTATATTACATCAAATTTTATAGGTGCTGTTCCATCACGTCCATTCTTAAAACCAAAACGGTCTTGTTAAGCGATGAGCGTAGGTTTCTAAGCCTTCCGGCTAGACAATCACTAGAGATCTTAACGTTTATCGTTATTCACTATCAAAGCCGCACGTAGTAATTAGCTATATCAAAATATGTACCGGCTGGATCGGCATATACATTATTTATTCTGCACGCTACGTTATTCCACGAAAAATATGATCTAATTATTTTAATTGTATAAAATGTTCTTATCAATAATTATACACGCAGTAGCTACTACTGTAGCATAAAATACATAGTCGTTTACAACACGAACTATTAACTGTAATCATGTTAGCTATTTAACGTTTTAAATGACCGAGATCCCTAATTAAAAAGGGCGACGTGAAGCTTAAAATAAAGTATGATTATTATTAATTACATTGTGAAATACAATTTTACATATTAGGAATATTTGAAATAACCTTTTTCTATCTGATGATTATCAGACATATTTATAAATGTACTTGATTAATTCTAAAAGTCTTAGAACTATAAAGATTATATATATATATATATATATATATATATATATATATATATATATATATATATATATATTTCAGTAGACAAAGTTGTTAGAGACATACGTATAAAGTAATTCCTTCAATTTTGAGTTTAGTTTAATTAATGTTGTCGGGTTTGAGAGACATGAACAGCCGGTTAGTCATCACTTACCTGTGGCGTACTGATGTGGCGTGTAATTCAATGCTGGTCGGGGTATTAGTCCGCAGTTGTTTCCTGAAAATTCAGAGCAATAAATTGTTGATTTAAATAAGTAGATGTTAAATGTGAAAAATATGCTTTGAAATATACAAAATATTGTTTTATCATAGAACATAATTAAATCAACACTAGAAGTGTATTATTGAAAATGAAATAATGTTTTTTATTTAAACAAATGCTTTCTTTACACAAAATAACAGTATTTTTTCTTTTTCAAAAAAATGATTTGGTATCAAGAAATAAATATTTGTTTGGCCCTATACAAACAAATAATTTATTCCCATAAAAACACTTTTTTACAGGCATCAAACTTTTTTTTCGGTGTAGATACTTTCTGCCCTCCTAGAAGAAGTATTAAATTTTGTATCTATACTCGAGACAAGAATTCAGACGACTTACGTCATACGAACAAATGAATAATTCATTATATTTTCATCAAAATATTTAAGAAACTGCAACTGATAGTAATAAAACTATATACTACACTAAAAGTTTGCATTATATATTGCACTAAATTGCAAAAAAATAGAATAGAGTTATTCGCCTGTAACTTTTTTAATTAATTTATATTTAATTTAATTATAATTTATATTTGCTATTGCTATTTAATTTTTTATTTATAATTTATATTTGCTAAATAATAATAAGTTAAGAATATAATTAAGAAATTTACAATATTAGAATTTCGAACAGTTACGGTTGCGCGAAACCATCATCAACTTCATTTTTTGGTATGGGAATCATATTGAATTTGAATTTTCTTGCAACCGAAACGTCGCATTGAAAATCTAAATGTACAGTGAAATTCTTCGAAAAAATTTGCTGCGGAAAAGTGGTTTCAGATTTTAAAGCCCTCTAAATAAGTCCTCTAAATAAAAAAGTTACAGGCGAATAACGCCATATTAACTTTTTTTCAAAATAACTCAAAAACCAAGATCTAGTTGCAAGCGTCATTAAGTTTTTTCCTCCAATTGCCCATTTTCGTATCGCTTGTAGTTTCCAAGATGCCAGTACACGCATCACCAAAATGTTCCACATGGTACTATTTAATAAACCATTCAATACTTGTTACCTCGCTAACAATAATTGTTAAACATATGGGCACTTAAAAATAGGGCCGATACTGGAACTGTCAGTAGACCTTCTGCGCAGAGCCTTTTAATGCTATAAAATGCGCTCCATTATTTCTGATTATTACTTACCTAAAAAATGAAATTACATCACTATTCCGATCTATTACAATTGTTAACAATGCACTTCCCCATAATTACGCAGTGATTAGAACTTATTAGAAAAATTTCTGAAAAATAGGTAGATGTAAGAATAAATCATAAAACAAAAATAATCAACTCCTTAAAAGGCACAAAGCAACAAGCATTAAATAAAGTAACACTATTTAAAGGACGACAAAGATATAACTAGAATTTTATTTTAAACCCTGATTTAAAAATATTTCACAAAACTTCTCAAAATAATTAAATATTTTATGTTAGTTTATTAAAAATATATTCCTTCCTATTTCACATTACTTTTAAATAAAAATTATTAACTTTTTTAAAATTTCATCAAATATTATAATAATAAACATTTTACTAAATCAGACTCTGTCAAAAGAGGCGGAGCCAAACTTCCGCACACACTCCACCGCTCCCCTGTCGAGGCTTCATTGGTATAGTTGTATTGAATATCATGGGTACAGTCTAGATGGTCTGTGGTGGTTTCCATGCCGCAACGCACCCTACACGGATTCACAACGTCGCTCGAACGTGGCCGTACAAGTTCTAGAAACGACGCTGAAACTTAGCGGGCACCAAAAACGTATTCCTCATTTCAGTTGCAAACAGCTAATGGGAAAGTGTATATTACGTGCCCATGGTTAGTGGCAAAATACTTTAAAGTACCTGAAATAGTCGTAGAAACGTTCCAATGACTAATTATGCTAGTTGGGTTGTCCTCGTCCTCAGTGGGCGAGCACCTTGGCGAGCCGCTTGAAGAAATATGCCGAGCCCTGTGGGGATGTTCTTAAATAATAATAAACTGCTAACCATCTGAGGCGGGACTGTATTTGCAAAACTTTCGTCCATTGAAATGTGAAAATCAACAATTAACAATTCATTAAACAAAACGTGGTCTAAATTGTAAAAGAAATTCTTTCGCCTTATTCAAATCAAGAATTAGCAGGTATATCTAGTGTGGGTATGTGTGTAAATTTACATTGCTACAATTTTTAGTAATGTTTGTAGAATTACCGAATATAATTATTATATTTTATAGCATTGTATTTTGAACATCTGTTTGATTTTGTTTATAAAGAATACATTGTTTGTGTTAAAAACTTTTATTGACAAATATAAAATTTAATCTTATTTTCCAATTTCTTTGAGGGTAGCTTTGATAAATAACATACAGGGTGATTCCGTAAGGTTTATTTACATACACAGCAATATTTTATATAAAACAACCATGAACTGCAAATCAAATGCAAAATGATGGAAACCTACTAGAAATCGATGTGTAAATCAGATACTGGAAGGGAAACTGTACGTGTAGGAACGTGAGCTTATTTTTTTATCAAAACCTGTAAAACCTTGTCCTCATAGACGCAAAGTTTGCAAAAATTCTCGCGAATTTTGCAAAACAGGAATATTATCGCTAATTTCATCATTTGGTGGAGTTATTAAGTTTAGCTTCTCTCAATCTACCATGACAGTCACTGGCAGTTTTATGATGAAAATGATAGAAAATGTTGCAGCTGGCAAAATTGGTTAAAGGTTCAGACTTTTCCCGCCATTAAATAATTTGCGCACATTTTTGAGGGTGAGACTTAATAGTTATCAAAAAATTGCTACAGACAAACAACATTATAAAAAAATGTTTTCAATTGAAAAAGTTAACCCCAAAAAACCTAATGAAAAGTATAAATGAGGTACTTTATTTCAACATATTATAACAGAACTAGAGAATAAAAATATTCGTCCAGAAGAGATTTCATCAGCCTAAATGCTTTGCCAAATTTCACTTCTTAATTTCAAAGCGTTTTATCACTCCCTGTTAAAGGGTTGTAGCTCCTTCAGCAGGGCTTAGATCAAAAAATATATGAACGATCTCTATTAAAATTAGTCATACAATCCACCCTCAATTTTTTTGCACATTGTTATTCTGTATAATGCATCACTAATTAACAGTGGCAATTTAATATTTTTTATGTTTTTTAATATAGCTAAAGATGCTTTATTTTTTATTAACATTAATGTGAATTGTTCATTATTCAATATGCATTAGTTGGGATCCGACGGATCCAAATAAAACAAAACTTGGTTTATATTAAAAATCGCAATTGTGTAACATTTATTATGCAGTTGGAAATATGCCAGAAAACTTCATTATGATTCAAATTTTGTTCATGTATAATTCAAAGATTAAACGTTTTCTAAAGTACAGGAATTGATGTTTTTTACGTGTTCTTTACAAAGAATGGAGCTATAAATAATGTCGGTGTCCTATAAATATTTTAAAAAGTGGAAGTGTTGAAAGGTCAATAATTGTTTGGTCATTGAGCAGCCATCCATCATAAAAGCACCTGTATGTTGCGCTCGTGCCCCAGTTATTTATTACAGCGAAATCTAGTGCCGGACATGTTGACTATAGAGATGATCTATAGCTTGATTTCTGCCACTCACAGCTAAATACTTGACAAATATTGTTACAGAAGAATTATGTATCGATAAATCTCGATAATAGCAGTCTTACACGAATTACTGTCAATATCTGTGGCACATAAATTTTCGGGGAGGGATAAGCGTAGGCAAACTGAACTGAAGACCTACGCCGACGAAAGACGACTTGTTCACAGCCGTTGATTTACGGCCACTCCGGCAGGCCGTTTAAAAATCTCTAAATCTTTGCTTATTTTAGTAAATTGACATAGACAAGAGTTTTTCTCATCCTTCCTTTTCCTTCTTCTCATACGTTTCTATTTGCTCCTTATTGAAAGGACCTAATATTCAGGATTTACATTTTAATTATCTGGCGTTATATCGATAATTACTAATTGTAGATAAAATTAATTGACATTGAGTGTATTAAACATCAACACAATTGATTATTAAAATGAACCAACACCCGATTGTGTTGAAATAGTAACAAAATTTGTTGAGTAATGGTCACTCAGTTTTTGCTAGAAATAAATAAAACTTTTATGGAAAACATTGAATAACTTTTGAGTTAGTTATGTGTTATTATATTGTGTTGATTCAACACCAAAACAATTTCACTCACAAGTTTGAAATTTACTTTTTTACTATTTTACTTATTATTTTTACTGAAAAAATTAATTACAGCAAACAAATAAAAAAATATATAACTATAAGTATGTATAAATATTTATGGGTATTGAGAAATATTTTTACCCTTTGCCTCTTTATTCCCTGAGTTTATGTGGATGAGATTAAAGTTGACTGTGTTAAGTAAGAGGATTTCCAAACATTTGCTTGTAATTTTGAAGACTTTTAAATACGTTATATTTTTTAAATGGAACATTTGAACTTTTTTAGCTTCAAAAATATTCACAATATCTTTTCCTGTAAGAGAGGTTTTAAGATATATTAACAAATCGATTATACTATCCGCTGTATTAAAAAAAAAATAGAACTAATCATTGTAGTATATTAAAGGTATGGGGTATTATCTTATCAATTCGAGCACTGGCAACATATTAAAACTTATCAAATCAAGTACTGGCAACATATTAAAAATAGAGCATAAGATTAATCTGAACGTTAGTCGTTATCAGGCACACAATTTTTATATTTTATTTGTGAGAAAATATAGTAATATAAATTATACGTAGGTACACAAGTAGAAAGCATAGGTCAGTGTAAAAATATATGTAACTGCTGTGTAGAAAGTAGAAAAATAAAATAATCATCAGCCGTCCCTATATGTATTTTTCTTAGTTAAAGTAACAACTTATTAAGGTGCACAAAATGTTCTAGAACCGTATTCATCGTTCTTTGACCTAGTGGCCTGTTTCAGTAACTAGTCATTAAAAATACATAATACTTCATACAACTTGATAAAGACATAAGGTGAATGACTTTCAATGACAGTAGCATTAATGTTTACTGACCTACGAATTGTATGAATTTGCAGGTGGCTTAATAAAAGTTAGGTTTATTTTAGTCAGTATAAGACTTATGATTAATTTGTCATTATTAGCTAAATTTAAAGAATGTACAATGGTATTTTTGATTTACACGAGGATTCACATTATTGGCATATGCATGTGAAAGAGGCTGACCAGTTTTTTCTGGTCATACTTCAATTTTTTATTTTATATTGTTTCCTATTAGATATTGTTTTTATTTCTTCATTAATTGGAAATATTTATTATACTGTCCATCTATATTTTTCATTATTATTAAACATAAACTTAATTTTTTGTAAATTGTAAGTTATATACCTACCGTAAAAAAAATTCAGAAAATTTGCAGGCAAAATCATCTCAATTTATTGTTATAGCACACCCGATTGTGATTAAATAATAATATAATTTGGTGAGTAATGTTGTACAAATTATTTTTAATGTGACAGATAAAAACTACGAATCATTACGTTACGTTACTTAACGTATACTGGGTCACATCAATACCATAAAATTATATTGCACATTTTATTAACAACATGTTGTTGTGCCCAGTTAATTAAAATTATATACAGGGTGTTAAAAAAAAGAGTGTAAAACATTTAAGGAGGTAATAGTATGAACCAAAATAAGCAGAAACGTCTCAATAAACATGGGTCCGCAAAGTAACGGTTGCGGAGATATGGAATGTTTTATATTTTTTAGCCCCTTTTTTTATTTTGCAAAAACGTTGTGTATTTTCTTATAATAGTTGGTTGATGTTTAGTGAAATAAACAGTAAATATTTGACAGTTGTTCTCAGTGCACAAGTTTTCTTTCGCCATGGCTGGTTACTCTAACGCAGAATTAACAGACATGCATTTTATGTATGGTCGTGCTAATGGGAACGCCACCGAAACGCGACGTCTTTATGTTGCTGCTTATACAAATTACCAGATTCCTTCACAACGCATGTTTGGAAGAATTCACCAAAGATTGCGTGATACTGGTTCCTTGAGCAAACAGTGCTATTTATCCGGAAGACGAAGGTCGGTATCCACTCCTAGAGCAGAAGAAGAAATTCTAGCACTGGTAAAGCAGAGTCCAGGTACGAGTGTGCGGAGAATATCAGCCGAGGTAGGAATTAGTGGTTCTCTTGGAGAGTCCTTCACGAGCAACCGCTTTATCCATACCATGTGCAACAAATCCAAGAAATGATCATCAAGCACGTTTGGTTTTTTGCCGCTAGTTTCTACGTCATGATGCTGAAGACCTTCGTTTTCTTGCAAACATTCTTTTTACTGATGAGGCCGGGTTCAGAAGAAATGGTGTGTTTAATTTTCACAATACGCATGTTTGGGCCGACAAAAATCCTCATGCTCTAATAGAATCTGGACATCAAGCACGTTTTTCCTAAAACATTTATTTTGGATGGGTATTGTAGGTGACAGGTTTCTAGGTTCTGTTGTTTTACCAAACCGATTAACAGGCGCTGCTTACCTCAACTTTCTGCAGACACACTGTATGAGTTTTTGGAAGACATTCCTTTGAACCAGAGGCAACAAATGTGGTTCCAGCATGATGATGCTCCAGCTCATTTTTCCATGGCCGTTAGAGAGCATTTACACCAAAATTTTCCACATAGATGGGTAGGAAGGGCCGGACCTGTTTTATGGCCTCCAAGATCACCTGATCTGAACCCTCTAGATTTCTTTGTTTGGGGATATTTGAAGACATTAGTGTATGGTACTACTGTAAATAGCCTGGAAGAGCTGCAGCTACGGATTAATCAAAAGTGTCAAGAAATCCAAACCAAGGAGGGTGTTTTCGAAAAAGTTCGAATATCGTTGAGACTAAGATGTCGTGCCTGCTTGGAAATAGACGGAGGGCACTTTGAACATCTTCTGTAACTTTGTTTTTTGTTTGTTAAAAGCTTCCTTTGTCGTTTTATTCATTATAAAATAAAATGTTTGAAAAACGAATAGTGATCCATATCTCCGCAACCGTTACTTTGCAGACCCATGTTTATTAAAACTTTTCTGCTTATTTTGGTTCATCTTCCTTACAGGTAAGTCGATTGATTATACAATTTTTACTATGTATGTAATACTGAAAACGAATTGAATATTTTGATTAATTGTAATATATGACTGTTAGATTACTAATAAAAAATTATATACAGCAGCTATTTATTGTGCTTTAAATAGCACATATTATATTCTATTCCATTCTATTGAATAAATATGCAACTTAAATAGTCAATTCACTGTTTAAAAAGCATTTTTTTATTGATATAAAGGTGAACATCATAACCACAAAATTTAGCACCGCCTAAGTTCTTTACGAATACTTTATATATATTTCTAAGGAAAAATTGCGGACACCTTCACGTAATCTTTTTAAATAAATTGATATCACAAAGTCAATCTCTTAGCTAAAGTTAATGCTATATAAAGCGACCCTAAAATTTTTCGTAGAATCAAAAAATACAATAAAATATAGGGTTGAAAATATCGAAGTTGATGCCCACGTCTGGTAGGTATTACCGAAACTGTTGGTGAGTTATAGATATTTTGGTTGTGGTTGTCCCAGGGCTTTTGTTATGTTGCTATATTTTCAAATTTTTTGAGTCAGTAAACATCCTGTATACTTTCAAGTTTTATGCTGTAAACAGTTAGTGTGAGGGAATACATTAAAGGTACAATTTATTGCAATAATAATGGTACTCCCTCAAATCACTTTTTTATTTACTGGAAGCTCTGAGTAGAAATTTCATTACAGATTAAATAGATCTCAATTGGTGGGTGGAAACAACTAAGAACTAATGTTGAATATTGAAAACAGGTCTCATTTCGAATACGTCAGCAGCCTCGCAAATTTCTTGCCTCGCAATTTTTCAGAAGAATGATTCTCGTGAGATTCTTGCATGCAAATGAGATAGTAATACGTAAATAAATTATTATTCACTGGTTTCAAAGAATCGGCAATAAACTAACACAACAAAAATTAACATTTTTCCGAATATGATGGTAGAAGTTAACTAATCAAAATTTTATTTACTTTTTTAAATTTATCAAGTGAACAGCAAACATCAAACTGGCGTTTTGACAGTGTTGATTTGTATGTTGCATCATGTTCATGTTGTGAGTGTCAAAATACTGTTTAATGTTTTCAATATAAAGTTTGCTAAAATATAGTTATTAGGACTCTTATTACTTACACTTGACAACTTTACTGTAGTATTTTCATCTAGCTTTCAATACAATTTTGTCAAATGAAAGTGATCAAGCTGTTTCTGCTTTAATATATGACCTAATTACTTTTGCTAAATATGCTCGCGGACATTGCTTACAACTAAATTGTAATAACTATGTACCTATTATTTTTGGTAAAAAAACTGAGAGAACATTATTTATTCATAATTATGTGAATAGTATATGTCTTGACGGGCAAGAATACATTCAATTTAAGTAGTCTGTCAAAAGTTTAGAGCTTACTGTTGGTTTTAAATTTAAATTTTTCGTTGCATATTAAAAAATGTTTTCAAAAGGCCTATATAAATTTAAAAACTTTGTATTTCAAGAGATTATTTTTGACAAAAAATTGAAAGTTATGCTTTGTAATTCTTTAGTATTAAGCCACATAAACTTCTGTGATATTATATATGAACCATGTTTATCAGCATATGATTCCGGTCGTATCCAAATTCTATAAAATTCTTCTCTACGTCTAATATTTGGAATTAGGAGGTATACTCACATAAACCATACATTGAAGCAAATTAGTTGGATTAACATGAGAGGTAGGCGATACGTTCACTCAGCATGTTTCATTAACTAATACACCACCTTATTTATATGAAATAATTCGGTATCGTGTATGTCCACAATATTAATATTCGCTAGAAATCTACTTTAACACCCTCTCTGCATCAGACTCAATTTTTTCAGAGATCATATTCGTATAACATTGCTAAAATAATTAATAATCTTCCTTATCATACAAGATCTATGTCACTCAGTAAGTTTATAAAACATATTTTTGAAGTTACCTTAATAGATGCTTAACAATAAATTTACTTTACTTTCTTTTGTTATATTAATTATATTTAGGTAGGTACATAGAAGATTTATCATTTTTATCAGGGTGAACCTTAAATAAGTACAAATATTTTAACTGCAGGTGTAGTTCGTCATATAGATAAGGCTAATGAAAGCCATTTTTAAAAATTTCAAATATTTACGGAGATATCTATTATTTGAAAATACCCACATTTTGAGGACCGCTGACCAAATAGACCACTGACGTAACCTAATAAAATAAACCATATGATTTACTGAAGGCGAGGTTGCCATATCGTCTGTAAGATAAATAATTGTTTAACGTAAATTCAATTTTTGCGTTTGTTTCTAATTTAAAAACACTTGTTTTTAACAATAAGTAAAGTAAAATTATCATAAACTATTAAAATATGAATTTCCGCAAGTCATATCACTTAAAGTGTTTAGGAAGTTACTTTGTTCAATGATTCCAAAAATTATCCATAAACATAAAAGCTCACCTACTTACTGAAAAATGATTTAAACAGTTATCCATTGTACACTGTTAAAAAGATTATCACAAATTATACCCTTAAATTATTTTATGAAGAATAACAAAGAAAACTATGATTTTCAACTAACTTAGAGTTAATTTTCGCCACATAACCTCGAACAACGTGTCAGTGCTAACCATTTTGTACTTCGTAGAGGGGAAACAGATTTTAAAAATAAACACAAAACATGGAATAACAAAATAACTAGCTTGATGTATGCGTTCAATATCAAGAGAAGGCAAAGTAAAATATTTAAAAAGTGTCAATCGCATGCAAAAAAGAAACTAGTGCGGTAGGCACAGATAACAGGTAGATGCCACGAGCAGTAGGTGAAATGTCCCATACCAGCCCCACTCTCTAGGATTGATAGTCGAGATCGACAATGGTTATGTTGATGTTGATACCGGTGGCACAAGTATGGTCCAGCACAAAGGAATAAGCTGTGTGCATGTTACAAGTTGAAACAAATCATGTAATATTTAATAATTTCAACACACGTAAATTGAAAGTTAATATGAGATATTTTTGCATCTTCTATACTAATGGTTTCTTTAAGTAATACACTGCTTGACGCATCTGTTTTAAGAGTTGCGGCACTAACGTATAAAACGTATTTAAATCGCCTTATTATTTTCATGAGCAGTGTTTTTCTCTTGTGTATTCAATTAAGATTTTTCGTGATATACAGTGTAATTAAATAAAATATGGCGCATTATTCAAAGAGTGAAAAGGTTGACATGTTAAAAGCATATTTGACAAGTAATGATAATAGTGATAACGATAACGTACTATGATAAACCAGTTGGAGTGTAGTAAAAATAGATAGTGAACAAATTCTGGATAACTACGATTGCAAGTAGAGAATCTGTTTTATATTTTCAATTTATTGGTGAGATATAGGAATGGCAAAGGGGAGGGGATGAGATGGCCATTAATATTTTCATAAATAAATATATTTCAATCATTCTTTGACATGTCTAAAAATTCTAGTTAACTTTGTTAGACATTAGTATAACACTGGGAACGTTGTGGAATTCACATCCACTATGACTCCCGGATCGGCGGTCCTCAACAAGTTTTCTATTGAAAAATCACGAAATTTGCTTAAAATTTGACCTTTTTTTCCTGATTTTTTTGTAAAAAAAACTATTAATTAGATATGTGTTCTACACAGTGAACTGTACTGATGTACTGATATTTGTACTTATGTAAGGTTCACCCTGTATATTTTACGAATAGGGTTAGATGGTAGAACATATGTTGTTAATACGAGCACGAACCTCACCCAGTTCACATATTTCATTTTTTTTTTTGTATGTTATTTTACTTGGTATCTAGTTGTGAACAATAAATACCTTTATTATTATTATACTGGTTATTTTGTATTAGTTTTTAAAGGTGTGTCTTTAAGTTCCATACTAAGTATAAATTAAAGAAAAGGAATGGGCGGAAAAGTTAACTTATTGGCAATTAACATTGCGGAATTGTACGGTCGTATAGTCCTGGAAAGTACTGTATAAGTTAAGAGTAAAATATGTTTGAACCAGTACGTATGTAAATATTGCAGCCTGTAAAAGTTCTTCCTCCGCCAATAAGTTAAGTTAAATTTCATGCAGTTACTTCTACAAAATAACCACAAAGGCAAGCATGAACATTCGAATTGCAAATATAATGGCAAAGTGTTGTCTCACCATGGAAGAAGTGGGGCGGTGAACGTGGGGAGCGGGACCGAGAGGAAATGGATAAACTCCGCGGTGAGATAAAGACCGCGGCGCAGGGAAATGAAGTGTGTGTTCGCCAACAATAAACTTATCTTTTCTGCGACTGGAGACTTTCATGGCGTAGCAAAATACATCATTTGTATGTGGAGATACCTAACCACATGAATTCAAATGCTCACAAATGTGTAGCTGGCTAGAATCGACAAGGCCGTATCAAAGGGGCCGCAATATTAAATATTCTTTCTAAACAAATTGTTATATGTAATTAAATTTAATTTATCTACTAAATTTATTGAAATTGGTGGCAAAAATACTTTTTTGTGTTAGAATTTTGAAATTCACTCTTTTAGGCACTATTGTCTACAAGTAAAAAATGAAACATTAAAAACAATAAAAATATTTATTTATTTATTTAATACTCCGACAGGTTTCAAAGTTATTGAGATATTTCAAAATAAAATTCTAGCAGTGAACGCCCTGTATTTTTTAAACCAGCAGCATTCGGATAAGGCATATCTCCAGTTCAGAGATTGCTAATTCTTAATGAATCACCCTGTATACAGGCTGTATCACATAAGAGGGCCACTCCCATATATCTCGCTTAATATGCGAGACACGTCAAAAATCTTTAATTGTTTTTTGTTGCATTTTTGGAGGCCTTTATGCTCGTAAAAACAAATTTGAGATCCATGGCCAACTTTATGAGTAATAACAAAAAAACCTTTAAAGTGCCTAAACTTTAAGGCTCTTTAACTTTTTTATTTTAAGAGATAGAGAAAACTTATTGGTAATAAATTTTTATTGCAAAATTGATACCTTCCATCTGATATAAACAGATTTTTGAAATATCGTATGTGGTTCGCTGCACCCTCTAGGCGGATAATTTTTTTTTTTATTGAAGCAGGCTATGGCCACAAAAAATTGCCTGTTTTTTCGCATTTCATGCAATATACTACATGTTGCTCTTATCTTTCGTATTTATTACATTTATTTCAATTTTAGTTAAAAAAAAATGTACCTAAATATTTTCGTGTTGCTCAAGATAATGTAGAGTATGTTTTAAAGACGTCAATTGCAAAAAAATAATAAACAGAATGTACTTTTTTTATGCAAAATATAGATTTTTTATTTCATTATCTGTGTCAAAATAATTTTAAAGACCCAATTCCTCCTAATATGAAAACCAATAAAATAATATAAGAAAATCTGTATTTTGCATAAAAAAGGGCATTCTGTTTATTATTTTTTTGCAGTTGGCGTCTTTAAAACAGGTTCTACATTATCTTGAGCAACACGAAAATATTTAGGTACATTTTTTTAAACTAAAATTGAAAAAAAATTAATAAATACAAAAGATAAGGGCAACATGTAGTATATTGCATGAAAGACAAAAAAAACAGGCAATTTTTTGTGACCATAGCCTGCTTCAATAAAAAAAAATTTTATCCGCCTAGAGGGCGCAGCGAACCACATACGATATTTCAAAAATCTGTTTATATCAGGTGGAAGGTATCAATTTTGCAATAAAAATAGATTACCAATAAGTTTTCTCTATCTCTTAAAATAAAAAAGTTAGACAGCCTTAAAGTTTGGGCACTTTACAGGTGTTTTTGTTATTACTCATAAAGTTGGCCATGTATCTCTAATTTGTTTTTACGAGCATAAAGGCCTCCAAAAATGCAACAAAAAACAATTACAGATTTTTGACGTGTCTCGCAAATTAAGCGAGATACATGAGAGTGGCCCTCTTATGTGATACAGCCTGTAAATAAAATAATTTTTAACATTTAATAACTGAATCTAAGGCTTAACAATAACAGGAATGTTATCTCACGTAGATATGAATTAATGTTCTTATAAGATAAACTTACTCTGATTTATAAGTAAATATAAGAATAATATAAGAATATAATTTTGAAGTGAAAGTTAAGATAGCAACAAATTTATGTTATACGGTTACGGAAAATTTTTAAAGTAACATTGAATAAATAGAATTCTAAAATTTATAGTTTTGTGCTTACTTTTATTCTAAATCATTTTTCGAGATTTTGGCAGCAAAAAACACCAGAAATGTTATTATTTCATGGCGAGAAATACGGCAACCTTAATATAAATCTATATGTTCCTTCTAGTCGATAGATATACTAAAATGTTAAGATTGTGTTAGGTAGACATCTTACACTAAAAATCCGTGTTCATTAAAATTGTTATATTAACAGGCACATGCATAATACTTTTTGGAAATTAACATTATTTGTAAATACAAACCATAAAGGTATACTTTCTGGTAATAAATTAATAATAAATTTAATTTTTTTATCTGACAAAATTACATTTGTATAGGAGTAGTCCATGTAGAAGATACATAAAACAAACAACAAAATAAACAACATAATAATAGCATGAGAACAGTTAAGAAAACTGTCCCACTCAGAGATTATAATGATTGACAAAGTTCATAAAATTCTTCCAAATTATAGAAACAATTATTTAAAACAAAGAATTTTAATTGTTTTTAGAAGATATTATATTTGCAATTTGTCTAATATAGTAATTATTAAATACCTAGATATTTGGCCAGCTACTTGTCGTCTTAATAAGTGTCGCAACGGAAAACTGTCAATTCCTCTTGAAAAAAGATACATTTTTTTCTCTTCCATTTTTCTCTCAGGGCTTTCGTTTTCGAGATACAAGGCGTCAAAACTTTAATTTTTTTTTATTTTTTTTTAATATCTTAGGAACCGTTTGTAATCACATTACCACTATTAATAGTTACTTTTTCGCACCCTTCTCGAATTAATTGGACGTGCCAGTGATGGAGATTTTAAGATAGCGGAAGAGTTTTTTCCCCCATAACTTTTACGCCACTGGAAAAATTGATATTTGACAGCAAATTCTGAAGCGTCAATGAATTTTACACAAAAATAGTTCTCTTGGTTTATTGCTCTAAAGTGAATCGTTTTCAATAAAAATGACTTTCTATGAACAAAAACAAACATTTTGCTAACGTTTCGAAAATCTTTTGTAATTCAAAAGATAGGTATTTAATAGTGGTAATGTGTTTACAAAACCTCAGTCCTGTAGTTTTAACGGTTCCTAAGTTATTGGAAAAAATAAAAAAAATTAAAGTTTTGACACCGAGTATTTCGAAAACGAAAGCCCGGAGAGAAAAATAGAAGAGGAAAAAAATGTTTCTTTTTTCAAGAGAAATTTACAGATTTCCGTTGCGACACTTATTTAGGAACACCCTGTATAACTTGAAAATTAAAACACATGTTAAGATAAAATTATGTAAATTTTAAAAATGTCTCTGCATGAGTATCTACTGAACACACCGGCAATACACCTAACGATCTGCTTTTGTGTTACAAAAACATCCGACGATCGAGTGGAGTTGTCCCAAAAGGTGAAAAAATATTTGACGAAATTATTGATTTGTTATTTATGAAATGAAAACAATGATATAACATTGTAACATGATGCTACACAGCGTAATATTGCTGTCCATTTGCTCTGCAGTTTTCTCCCTTAGAAATATTTCTGACTACGTCATTGTCGAGAAGAATAGCAATGCTCTCCTACAGGTACATGCCATAATAACGGAAACGCATGATTAATGGATTGCATTTATATATCAAAACATTTTACCATCTGGAAATTTAAGATAAGAAACATTTCGACACCCACAAATAACACCACAGGGAACAGAACTCGAATGTTTGTTGTAATATTTTCAGCTATTTTTAGTGTGCTAAGGTGTTTCGGAATGGAAAGAAAGCAAAAATATATATAACGTGTAATTTAAATATTGCATGTAATAATCCAAAAGTCTTTCTATAAAGTAATAAGGAAACTTAGGCAGTATTTTAAATTTAAATTTTTATATTGTAGTAGCGACATGAGATTAGTTGTAGAATACCTGTTTCTTTCTTCTATTTCCACTTTTTTCTTCTATATCCACTTTCTTCTATATCCACTTTCTGTTAAGCTAGTTACGGACGGTAAGCTATAATATACAATATCTGATATATTATAAAAATATCTCTTACGATTAAAATGCATAGAAGGTTACGCACTGACGCTATAATATACAGGGCGGCCAAATGAAAACCAAACAGAGCCATTTTCAGGAACTGCAAGATTGTAGAAAACCGCTCAGATCCGTCGATTTTAGATTAAAGCAGGACATTCTCTGCTTGTATTTTTAACTTCCCCACTTTAACCCCCCAACAAGGGTAAGCATCACCCCAAAATATTTAAATGGCATTGGGGGTTTAACGAGTAATATTTATTTTGAAAGCTCTTACAATTCTCTTTACGACAGACTTTAAATTTTATGATTCCGCCCAATACTTTGAAACAAATTTAAATTATGTTTAGTTGCTTACTGACTACTTAGTTGATTAAATATTCAAACTGATGACCAGCCGTTTCCATATAAGAATATAGATTTTGTTCGAAACGTTCGCCCACATTCTCAAGCATTTCCGGAGTGATTCGGCGGGATTCGTCGACGATTCCTTGACGCAAGTCTTGCAGCGACGCTGGCTGTATTTTATAGATTTTACTATTCAGGCCCCCCATAAAAAAAAACAAGGGGCGATAAATCCGGTGATCGTGTAGGTCACTCAATGCTACCTCTTCTCCCAATCCAATTCCGTGGAAAACATTGGTCTAAATACTGACGGATAATTAACGCATTATTGCGGATAAGCATCGTCCTGGTGAAAGATCAAATGATCTTTATCGTACTCTAGAACATTTTCAATAATATCAGTTTAGGCAGGGTCAATAGCGTATTCCAGTAATTGCAAATACATTTAGCCAGTCAAATTACCAGGTAAAATAGGACCCATCAGCCGGTCACCGAAAATTCTAGACCATACATTTAATTTTTCCAGTTGCTGTGCATGTACCTCGTGAAAACTCTTGGGTTTGAATCTGACCAATAGCGGCAATTGCGACGATTTACCGTTCCGTTCAAGAAAAAACTGCATTCATCAGAATAGCAGATGTTAAAAAGGAACTCTGGATCGTTCCCTGCTCGCTCACTCATTATTTCGCAAAATTGCAAATGGCGTTCATAATCATCCTCATGAAGTTCCTGGACTAAATGTATTTTGTATGGATGGAATTTAATTTTCTTCAAAATGGTTTGTATTGTTACGGAAGCTCACCTACCTTTTTAGATTGTTAATTATGTTCCTGTTTATGTTAGAATTTATAATTTTTGTGATGCCTTTATTTTGACGTTTTCTCGGCCACATTCTATTTCATTCTCGAGACCGCCGAAAACTTCTAGAACCCAAAAAACATATATAAGCGAATCATTTTCGCCGCTGGAGTCAGTTTATATTGAGCAGTCGAATGCGAATGACTGAAACGTCAAAGTAAAGCATTTGACAGTTGTGAATTTGTTGAAGGATATTAACAATAAAGTTGTTTGTCTACGTGACGTGACGATTACCCAATTTCGAGGTTACAGTATGCCAGTAGGGCAATCCAACGAACTGTCAAATCACTTTAAAAATGGCGGCTGTAGGACAAACAACTCGACATATGACAAGCAGAAATTAGAACTGTGTGTTTTGCTCATTATATTTTATACCTATTTCGGAATACCAAGTATAATTCAGACTATAATAATGGTTTTGTTTTGTTGTGTTATGAATTGTTGGAGTAGAGGACAGCGAGAAGATCAAGTTAGATTTTTTAGGATTTCTGCTGCATTATATTATAGACATAGAACTGATTTCAATGAACTCTCTCATATAAAACGGGAAAAGTGGCTTTGTGCAATATAACGGCAAGACCTAACTCCAGACAAAATTAAATACAGTGTCGTTTGTTCAAAACATTTTGTATCGAGTTAGTTAATAAAAAATTATATATAACAATTTAAAAGCATATGTTTCAGGTAAATCAGATAACTTACATCTTGATTGGATTCCTATATTGCATTTGGGTTATCAAATTACCACTGCAACGTTGTCAGAGATCAAGATGGGTAGATATAAATGAAAATGTAGTGTTGTGCTAATGATTTCTGAAGTTTTAAATATCTGCAATATTTATATGTAAAAGTTATATATACCTACCTATGCAGGCCCCTATTTTCCATTGGGCACTGGGCAGGGCCCTGCGATTAGTGGGGCCCCCTAGTTCCTGCCAGATCAGCAACTCTTTCATATCTCATTTTAGAAAGTGTAATATGAGCCTATTTCTCATATATTTTCATTATAATAAGAAAAAGTGGGTTTATATTTTAGGTAAAACGTTCTAGTTGCTGAATATTCGTAAAATTATTATTATTCTCAGTATTCACTGCACTTCGATATATCTACAAATTTTTTCTTTCAAATGGGCCGAGGCAAGAAATAGTTGACTAATCAAAAGAGAACTTGGTGCATTAAATTTTGATTTTCCCTGCTGATAATGTTTTTTATTGTGCTGTAACAAACTTTAAATTATTATTGCAATGCCGCAATTATTTAAAATATCAAAAAACCAATTGATTATTAAACATTTTTTACTATTTATCTATGTACCCATTTTTTTTAGAATTGTATATATAACTTATTTTTAATATTTTTTATTAAATATGTTTTAGATTTTTTCTATCAAATGGACTTTTATTTATTATTTATAATTTTTGTCAAATATATGTGAATTGTAAACAGTGGCATTATTAAGAATTTCAAGCCTCCGCAGAATTTTTCTTTAACTGAAAGTAAATTCTGCCATGTATCTATGCATAAATAATTGTTAAAATCAAATTACGTACCTCTGTAATAGTTTACTAATTAATTATATATAACTGCCAATATTGTTATCAATATATTTTTTTATCAATATTGTATATAGTATTCTTCAGGACCCTGAATTGCTAGGGAACTTAGGTACCTATTTATATATAATATATATAAAACTTGTACACTGTATTTAATTTTTTCTTGAGTTAGGTCTTGCTGTTTTATTGCACTAAGCCACTTTTGCCGTCTTATATGAGAGTTCATTGAGATCAGTTCTGTCTATAATTCAATGCAGCAGGAATCCTAAAAAATCTAACTTGATCTTCTCGCTGTCCCCTACTCCAAAAATTCATAACACAACAAAACAAAACCATTATGATAGTCTGAATTATACTTGGTATTTCGAAATAGGTATAAAATATAATGAGCAAAACACACAGTTGTACACACAGACCAATAACTAAAAGTTCTCAAAAGCACAAATTTCTGCTTGTCATATGTCAAGTTGTTTGTCCTACAGCCGCCATTTTTAAAGCGATTTGACAGTTCGTTGGATTGCCCTGTTCGAAGATGAACTTGTCCCACAACTGCAACTTCACCAGCTTCATTAACTATAGGGTTTTCAATATCTCGTTTTTTATTGGCTACGTTTCCTGTCTCTTGAAATTTTTTTACTAACTCTAGAACACACTTGCTCCTGACATGTCGATCTTGATGTTCATTAAATAGCTCAGCTGTTCTATTCGCACATTTATTGTTCATAAGTAAAGCGAAATGATATCTACCCTTTCCGCAATGGAATAAACTATAGTGTTTTTAAAAACACAATTAAATAAAGTACCAACCAACGCTTCCAAATAATACTAGAAAATAAATTTGAAATCCACTAATTTTACGTTCATTGTGTGTGTACAGTATTCATTTCTGTTTTTTACAATTGTGTTTTTTTTATGAAAGTGAACAAATCGCCAAAAACCAATGTAACGCAAGAAATACTAAATTTATACCATTTATACTTAACTCGAATGAGTAATATTTATACCATTACTATATCCATAAGTTTCTACTTTAAAATCAAAATTCTTATTAAGGATTGGGAGGAATTAAAAAATTTAAAGTCTGTTGTAATGGTAATAGTAAGAGTTTTCAACATAAATATTACCAGCAAATATTGTCCCCTATAATCTAAAATTGACGGGTCTGAGCGTTTTTCTACACAGTTCCTGAAAATAGCTCTGTTTCGTTTTCATCTGGCCACCCTGTATATTTATATCTATGCGGTTTACTTGTCTGTAGGAATATATCTCATCACAAAAAAAATAAATATATATTATATTATCGCTACCGTCCGTAACTACCTTTAAAGCCAGTGAACGGTAGTAAAAGAAATATATCTACTCATGCATATTACTTTTTTGCTCGTTGTATGTAATCTTTTAATATTCATTATCCAGTGCCATTGAAATAACGAATCTATTTTTAGTATTTTTTTTACTTAATTAGGCAGAAAAGAAATTGTTTTAAAAATAATTAATTTATTAAATATGTAAGTATACTAAGCAATTATTGCTTATTATACAGAAAATATTATTGAGAAAAAAGCAAAATAAAACTAATTTGAACAGTAAACATTATATATTTGATAATAAAATGTATATAAAACTGGAAATGTTTAAAAAAGCAACAAAAAAATAATATGATAGCACCCCCCCCAATAGATACATAAATAATGTAGCGCAATTGACTTAAAAGAACAATATATATGAATAATAAGTACAGAAAATATGGAAAAAATATGTGGAGAATACAAAAGAAACAATTACTGAGTAAATTGGCACCATTTTTCTTTTTTCATAATAAATACTTTTGTTTCGTTTTGGTGTATTACATAAACACATACATCAGAAATATGTAAGTACAGCAGGGCACTAGAAATACATTGTGTAGGTGTATAGCTATAATTTCTTCGAACATTAAAAGTTTGGGAAATGAAATCGATATATATCGAGACAGTGACAGTGTTTCATAATACTGTTGCCAGTCACAATATTTATCCGAGGGATACAGTCTCTACTCAAACTTCTGCCAACTACTTAAAACTCTTTCGTCTTTCCATTTTCTGTGACAGGCTGTCGCTCAAACTGGTTTCAAAGGTGCCACTTTTATACTTTATGGAAGCATTTACTAAATTGGTTTTGTGTTTTAACTTTAACTACATTACCGACTTCGTAATTAAAATGTAAATGAATTAAATTATAGAATAAAGTATAACGCTGGTTGCTGTCAGGCGTATCGAACTTTATAAAGTGTCCTATGTATATTTACCCCTTATTATTTCTTAATAAACATTTTGTATGCTGTGATATAAATTTACTATTGAAATAGTACCTCCTATAGGGCATCTAGTTGCTGAGAATACAGATGTTTGAGCAGTTTTCATAAACTTATAGCAATGTACAGTGTGATTTATATTTTCTTTTTTTATTTTAGCAAAATATTTCAAAAGGACAATGTAAAGTAACGTTCAGATAAACGTTAATGCAATGGCACTGCAGTTGTACTGTTGTATGGTAATTGTATGGTATTAAATATTATTTACTCTGTTTACATAAAATTACTGTAGACTTAAGAAGTTGGGGAATTTTTCCGCTGTAAGTTGGCGACATGCAAAAACTCAAGATTCTTGACCTTTAGATGAAGAGGTTATGTTTATATTTTTGTCAACTACGTCCCTAGCCGAATAGTAATTAAAAGCCTACAATCTGCAGGAATAGATGGTGTATTTGACTGTTTGGTTAAGGTCGCCGTATTTCTCGCCGTAAAATGATCAAATTTGTGGTGTTTTTTAGGTACTGAAATCTCGAAAAACTAAATACGTAGAGCAAAAGTAATATCAAAAATAAAATTATTGATGTTTTATTTATACAATTTTTCAAATTATACTCTCCTCAAACAATATAATAACTTTTATCATGCATTTCTATGACACATTATTTCGCTATTCTAACCCCTCATTTTAACAATTCTTTTCACATACTTATAAACAAAAGTGAATAATCTGATATGCAGAACTATGTAAGTTTATGTTATAACAATGTTTACATCTATAGTTGAATTTAATAAAACACATTTTTTGATAGATTTCAGTACCTAAAAGTTTGTTGGAAATATCGCTTTCTGACGTTATATATTGATTTTATTTCGGTACCTCTGAATATTTGCAGGTGGCATGAGACAACATTCTCGTTATTTATTAAACTCTATATTATTCAATTCTTAAATCTCTAAAAATACTTGTATTTGTAGATCACTATTTCAAAAAGAAGGCGCCCTTAAATGAGGCCTCATTAATTTCAGTAAGTCATCAAACAACTGCCACTGTCATTCGGGTGAAATGAAAAAATAATCGGCATTCTCATTTCGCATTTCTTTATATAAATTATAGAAATCACCTTGCATATGCTATCTGCGGTTAATAGGTCGCACCCACCATTTCCGAGTTCTTCTTTTCATTTTTTTTGCATGTATAGTTTTTATACATATTGACGTCGCTGCGAATAGGAGCAGTAAAAGTAACTGTTTCTAAACCAAACAGTCCTCTTCATCCATTTTTTTAGAAACAAATCAATTCTAAACTAAGTATCTAAATTAGAATCTAATTTAAAAACTTAACCTGCAAAAATGTGAATCTTCTGTTTACTGTCAAAAAAGCAGTTTTCTGATTGGTCCTTGTATGATTGTTGCAAAAGGATTGGTAAAAGTTAAAATGCTTTTAGCTTCTGCCATACAACTGCAGTACAAAGGCGTTACTGTTAAGTTTAGCTGAACGTTACAAAAGTCACCCGTATTTCTCGCCGTTTTACTTCAGTATCTTTAAATATTTGCAGGTGGGATGAGTTAACATTCCTATTATTTGCTAAACCCTAGATTATTCAGTTATTAAATGTCTAAAATTATTTGTATTTTGTAGAAAACACTATTTCAAGAATACGGCGCCCTTTTTAATAACTTTTCTGCAGTACCAATGCAACCGCACTAATCTTATGTGAATGAAGCTTAAACAGCCCTGCAAAGTCAAATCATGCAATTAAATGCTTATCCAATTTCAGTCGGTCAATCAATCAGTTGTGTAACTGACTATTTCTTCATTTATTTTGTTGTGGACAACATAACTTCTATAACAATACTTAAGAAACAACTCTCCTAAGCCTGATAAAAGTCGCTCTACAGTCTGCAACTATTTGTGCAAGTTACAATTCTCTTGCACATAGGCATTCGTACTGAACAGTATCGTATTGCAAAAGATATCATATCTGAAAGACTCTTGCATTTTCAAAATAATTATTAAATTAATAATTAAAAATGGTTTCTTCTTTTTCTTCTAAAACCAGGTATAGAGAAATACCGCAAGCCAATATAAATTAGACTGCGATCGGCCAACATAAGGAAAGAAATTAGTTTAAATAAAGATGTTGTTCCCAACTGACATTGGATGAACTATACTACCTTATGCAAAAATTCCTTAGGCTGTATTGTCAAATTCAAATTGCCTTCTCCCTTCGCTTCTACTTGGTTATTGTTTGATTGTTGAGACTGCAAAATATATTAAATGAAACCTTTATTTTTCATGTTTACACTATAACAAAATAAATACTCAGTTCATCACAAAAAAAACACAATTCTGTGTCCACACGGGATTGTGTATATATTTGCACATTTGCCTCTATGCAACAGTGTGTTAAAGGTTTACCACTCTGTTAATATAGGTAACACATGTTATGTGTAACTTTTACATATTACAGTGTTATTTATATCATTAAAGGTGTAGACTTTACACAATAAAATGTCAATTTTAATGTATAATAAATATATAGTGTTACAATAATACTAAAATAAGATAGATATTTTACTTTTTATGATTTTATTATTATATGTGTGTTTTTTTACGTAACAAAATTAGTAAATTTCAGAAATAGTGAGGTAATACAATGTACTACAATCAAACTATTTATTTTTACTCAGATTATTATGAAATTTTACAAAAGTTTTCATGAGATTTCTATTGCACATGGACAGAGGCACATCAACCTAATCGTAAACCTAATACGTTTTAGTTGTGCTGTTAACGTGTAAGTACTTTTTGTGGGACATTCGTAAGGCAGTAAGTAAAAAATTATATTTTATTACATGTGCACTTGCAGCTTGTATGAATTTAAATATTATACAATTCATAAATGTCATATAAACTGAAACGGGACGTTATTTAGATGTGCATCATCTACGTCATTACATGCGTGTCTCTAAATCATACAACATTAATTTCAAACATACTTATCTTTCTGACAGTAAACATAATAATTCCTTACCATAGATAATACAATAAATTTGTAGTTGTGGTAAATATAAATTTACTGTAGCTAAAATTCGAGCTAGACATATTTACTTTCACAGAGATTCGTGTTAACTTAACACATCTTTGTGGTCTGCGTCCGTACTCCTGAATGGTTGCACATAACTGCGCAAGTGCAGTACCTACGGCAGCAGTTGGCAGTTGGTTGTATCGTGTTGTATCCAGTTAATTCTCCTACAATTACTTGTAAATTTAAATTGAGGTTTAATCTAAGAAAACTGTAAGTACGTACCTATTAAACATTATTAATAATGGTAATAAAATTAAAGATAATCCGAACTGCGAATGATGAAAATATTAGAGCGTTACGAACATTTACTTTGAGGTTTTAGATTATTTTAGATTTTTGGGCTATACCTAACTATATTTCGTTTTTCTTGAAACTTTGAAGAGAGATATTCAGATCACTACTATTTAATTTTCGTAAGCTTCTATTATGTAAGACTTAAATACGTTTGTTCGTTTTATATGGTTCACTAGAATGTTATTTATTTTCCATCTTTCTATTAAAATATGTACTGCTACTTCTACTAATTTTGTTAAATATAATTGGAAACTTGCACAGATAAAAATTTGTCTGGAATTTTACATTGGCAATTTGTGACCAGCGTAAAGTTATATAAAATTACATAATAATTTTGTAAATGAAATAAGTACACTCTAATATTACAGAAATAAATATAGATAAAATTCCGTATTATGTGATTTTACAAATACGCCAAATTCCATCATAAATTTTCATAACTATAATTGATTTATAAAACGTAATTTTTAGATTGAAATTGTAAAATATACCTAGTTATGTAATTTTACTGAGCAAATAATTTAAATTTTCTTATATTTTATTTATTTATCTACATACCTTTGCGTAGAGAAAACTTTTTCAATAACAATATTATTTCACATATATGACTGAATATGATATGTGTAAAAGAGTTCATCGATCAGTTCAAATATTTTCATTTTGTTTAACCTGAATAGTGTAACAGAAGCCAATTTAAAAATGAATTACATTATATTTGAAGCCATATGGAGTGTGTTGACAGATGAGAAAAGTTTTTGCTCTTAATGTTGTGGAAAAAATTCTTCTTGTTAAAATGTACAAAAGTACAGGTTTTAGCTAGTCAATATAATATACAGGATATCTCCTACTAACAAATTATTAGAAATACAGTATATTTCAAAATCAAAATTCAATAATAAATACACTATACGCGTCACATTTGTATTTCTAAATAGAAAGACCCTGTCAGGGGCAGAAAGAAGTTCTGTGTAGGAATTTTTTTTAGTGGAATTTGTTCGTTCACCCTCTAAATGTTAATCCTTCTTTGTAAAAGTGTTATTCATCTATCATATGACAATGTATTGTCATGTAGGTATTTCATTCGCATTAGAAAATATATTGAATATTTTCGCTGAAAATACTATACATAATCCTTGAAATATTAGTATACACTGTAAAAAATAATAACAGTAAAAATAGGTGGCAATTTATTTACCACTCATTATTGCTGCAATTTTCTTATCGATTGTGACTTTACAAATAAAATGTAAAATTACGTTGTAAATTTATTTTGCGGTGTAATTTTAGATTTTGCTATTGTAATATTACTTTGTGATTTTACAATACAAAAGTATTTTTACAATGTAACTTGCACAATTACTTGTAAAATTGCAGAGTAAGTTTACAGGCAGTTGTATAGTTACATTGTAATAATACTTTTTATATTATGACTACAATGCAATTTTTTTTATTTATTGTACAGGATGGTCCAATTTGGGCACTTAGGTATAGAAGGTTTCTTCTATTTTCCGAAAGGGCAGAAAAAAGTATCCAAGATATTTAGAGCTTAATTTTTGAGAAAAGTTGAATAGCGAAAATCACATTTCAATATTTTGATTTGTTTAAGAGATACCTACATGATATTTTTAAATTTTGGTCGTTTTCTGTGGTAACTTTCCTACTTATTATATTAATATTTATACATTGTAAAGACATTTTTTCTCTATGTGTAGTATCTAGTGGTTTGAAGAATATTTTTTTATAACTTCTAGTTTTCCGCTGCTATAATAAACATATATATGTTTTAATGAAACATCATACGTACGTAATATGGGGCATCATAGAAAAGGCCTAAAATTAAAAAAATGCTATATAAAAACTAATCAAGACATCGAAATGAAATTTTCGTAATTCAATTTTTCTCAAAAATATTCCCGTGACATTTGGACTATCTTTTCGGAGAATAAAAGAAATCGCCTAAAAGTGTCGAAACTGACCTAACCCGTACAGAGGACATCTTGTTTACAACATTCGAATTCACTAACAGTGCTTTGACATACCTAGATACCTAAAAATAATCTGAATAGCAATTCATTTATAACTAATAGATTAATATGCCTACATGAGAAAAATTGAAATATCATAAGGAATTAACGATTGTTACTTACCTTAAGTAACATATCAGGCTTTTCCGTGAGTTTCTCAATAGCATCACTGCATCAGAATGTTATTTGAAAAGAAAAATATATTCATATTAGTAACCTAATTAACATGAATGCCAATTGCTTCTAATGTTAACAAATACCCTTAATAGTAATACTGAATTTTTGATATGATATCCCCAGTGAAGTCAAATATTTTCGAACCAATAGATTCGTTTTCTATATGCTTTTCAGATTTATATACAAAAAATTAAGTACTTTGGAATTTATGACTCATTTAGTTAAATAGAAAATAATACTTATTTCTATTATAGCCCCGATGTATACCTTAAAATCAGCAGAATAATCCTTTCTAAATTTATAATTAAAATATTTTAATTGTGTAAAAAACATTTGTTACACAAAACTGCACTTTCCCTAACTGATTATATAAATAGCTATTTTGTACTCCGATTACGGATCAGTTAGCTAATTAGTAGTTACAACTTTATTATATCTTCAATATATTAACTGCTCTTTGCTTATTTTTTAGCTTAGAAATACATGTACATACAGGTACTGAAGTAATAAAATAGTATGGTTTTACGGCAATGTTTTATTAAAATTTGGTACCTACACGTTTAGGTTATTTGTACAAAACAGAACACTTAACTTTATACAAGACATATAACATTGTAAAAAAATATTCGTAGAACTAAAGTTAACATTTTATAATAATCAAACGAAACCTATGATCTTATATTAACTATTACAAAGTAATGTTAATTATATAAAAAATGTGCATAGATTGTAAGTAGATACTCAGAACTTAAATCATGCTAATCCTCCCCTGTTCTTCAAATATGTATAAAATATAATTCTAATAGAAAATAATATATTTTTATATATTATGTAAGATGAACAAAACAACAGTGGGGTACCCGATTTTTGTAGCTGCAATGTTTCTTTGTTTCAATAATTATGTATAACTTACATACCTATTACTTCTTAATTGAGGTTATGTTTAAACAAGCACTAGACAAAACTATTTATAGTACTAAAAATACTCACTTATCACTCTAGATATGTTTATATTGCTAGTCACTACTCACTAAATTAATTATGTAAGTACCTAGGTCCTAGGTACACGCTGCATTCATCGAAATGAAGCAAGAAATAATAAAGGCGTCACCACCCAACGCTCTCAACGGTTAGGTTATGTTAGCGCGTTTTAAAATTAGTAGTACCTTCACATACACATTAGGCATATTTTTACAGTCAATTATATAGTAAATTTGGTATGTTCAGTAATTTTACAATTGATTTCACATTGTTAATCGTAAATGTACTACAATATATTCTATAAATGTACAAATTATATTATAATTACATAGGAAATTTACGGTTTTATTGTATATTGGCAGTTTTCTTGTAAAATTACAAGTGTCAGTGCAATATCATTATTATTTTTAGAATTATTTTAAGACAACTATAAGGATATTCTTACAAAGTAAATTTGTAAAGTTACTGGCCTTTTTTTCAGTGTATATTTTCCTGGTAGTTAGCAGATATACATAGATATGCGAAATGGTGTATCTACTTTCAACACATTATTAGTAAACGTTACACACATTTATTTATAATTTATTATAATACTAGAAATTTTAACACATTTTGAGTAAAATGTATAAAAAATCAGTGTGTAAAAATTTTACATATCCTAAATTACACACTGAAAAGTCTCATTTGCACATAACCTTTTTTACAGTGTATGCTGTTTGTTATTGTTACTGTTATTGTCAAATTTGGATAAACAGTTTAATTTTTATTGTGCATTCAGATTAAAGTGTTGGTATCTTTTCTATTGCACTTACGAATTGACGACTGTAAAACAAACTGTAAGTCAGAATATTAGGAAAGGTATCGTAAATGCAAGGGCTTGAAGTAAAAAAATTGCGACAGAATAAAAATAAAGTTGCTAAAAATATTTCAGTTTACAATAAATTTAGTATACATTCTTAGACGATTTAACTGTTAGAAAATATTTTACAAAGAGAATTCGTATGTCCCTAAAATATTGTTAATAATTTTGTGAAATATTTTATTTAAATTTCAGAACAAACGAAGTGTAGGTAATGTAGTTTTCGCCTAAATTACGCATTGTGTTAATCTAAATTCTATTCGAATTTGTAAGATGTATCCGCGTTTGATATCTTAACAACAAAAAACGTAAAATTTACAAACGAGTAAAGTAACAAATTTTTAAAACAATTTCCTTTATAGTTAAATTTTATGTAACAGAATATATAAAGCCGTAATCTTTTAAAACCAGTCTAAAAAGTGTGCCCTTTAATTTTCATCCGCGACGCTCTTCTTTCAAAGGCATTTTAATTCAGATATCACCGAGGGTGGTCTGGTCTCAAGAAGAAAATGTGGATTGTCTTAATCCTTACAATCTAAGTCTTTAGATATCCCAGAGCAGGGAGTGAACAAAGCCCATCGGAGTAAGAAAAGAGAGGAATTGATTTTGCATAATGTCTTCAGGTGGAGGTTTTATTGTGCTCCATATATCTAGTGAAAGAGAAGAACCGGGAGCCATATCTCCGCGGAATAGCCTGCAAACAAACCAGCTGTCATTGTGCGGGCTGTCTTGGGGCCCTCTAACGCGTCTTTAATACGGAAATACTGATAGGTTATAACACAAATGCCCCACACACCGGTGTCGGAATTCTGCAGCTAACATATTACAAATGTGCGCATTATATCTTTCGCATAGGTATCTATATATTTATTTTAAATGTAGCGGTATTCATAATTAATAAGTTTTAGGTGACAGCAACATTTTGTCCGGCGCATTCGCCATTATTTTAAATTTGTTTAAAAATCATGCATTTGAGATTGGCGATACAAGAAAAAAGAATTTATTGATTTAACGCTTTTATCCACATTCAACTAAATGCGAATATATCCACATTCGGTGTATTAGACATATACGAGTACAAGTATATCGTCACATAAAATAAATATATAAAAAATAATTGAATGATGACTATAAACAATAGATGCATGACCTTCAGGATTTTTTTTGTCAGAACGACATTTGTAATACTTTTCTCGTCCTCCATCCCATGCATTTGTCTATTTTATTTATTGCTAAGTCATTTTCTGTCGAGATAAGTTCAAAATTAATAAGTTCATGTATTGTTACGTTCTTTTTACATACCTAATATTTACTGGTAATATTTATTTTCCATTATACAGGGTGTTCCACAATAATGGTCAAATATTTTACCAGTATATTCCACAAGCGATTTTAGGTGGGGATCTTCATATGAAATTTTTCAATTTGGGTCCTTTCTGTTGAGATATACGAGTCTCAAAACGGCGGAAAAAAATACTTTTTTATTTTTTCTTAAAAACGGTTTCACTTAGAAATTTCAATTTTGGTACACAATATCAGCTAGTCAAAAGCTATTTTGTGGTAGTATCTACTCCTTGGCTCATGTTTCTGGATGGCGGGAATAAATAACCCCTAGATTTGTTTCTTTCAGAACTTTTTCCTGCAATACCTGATTTCAACAAAACTTTTATTTTAAATACTATACCTAATTTGACTACTTTTTTCTCTCTTGTAATTTTCGGCCATTTCAGGAAAAAGTTCTGAAAGAAATAAATCTAGGGGTTGCTTATTCCCGCCCTCCAGAAACATAAGCTAAGGAATAGACACCATCACAAAATAGCTTTTAACTAGCAGATATTGTGTACCAAAATTGAAATTTCTAAGTGCAACCGTTTTTAAGGAAAAATAAAAAAAAAAATTTCCGCCATTTCCATCATTCTGGAACACCCTGTATATTAAAGAAAAATCCAATACATGTGTTTTTACGTAGTAAAATTAGTGAATTTTAGGAATAATGTGGTAATACAATTTACTACTTAGGCACTATTTAGTTTTACACAATTTATAGTAAAATTTTACACAATTTTTCATGTTTATTTTACCCGAATTGTTGCACATACGCAGAGGCATGTCAATCTAACCCCTCTTCCTAAAGTGTTTTAGTAGTGTTAAGGTGTGGTAAGTATGTATGGTTAATTAATAATGACGTATAGTATTGTAAATTTACTTGGACCTAAAAATATTTATTTTCACACGTGTTTTCACGTATACCTATAAATATTTTAAAAAGCAAGGAATATATATACAATGTTTCATGAATGTCTTTTTCAGTGAAAATAATTTAACACACTTTCTAATATGAATGAAATAGATTGCGATGCATAATAATGGATGAACAATACACTTATAGCAACGGATGGATAATACAAATTTAAGAGGATGGATGGACAAATTTCACTAAAAAGTCTTCCTGCATAGAAGTTATTTCTACTCCTTACAAAGCCTTATTCTTAACTATTTAAATAAAAAAATTAATTGAGTATGTATTTTTTAACTTACATAGTGTATTATTAAATTTTATTAATAAAATCTACTGCATCTACTACATAATATACTTGATTTTTCCTTAATCTAATGTAAGCTAAAAATTACCAGGAAATATTATATAAAAAGAACACAACAAAACATGAAAATTTCCAGCCATATTTATCACTGTATCGCTTTCTTGTTTAAAAATAATGGTTAAATAAAAAATTGCAATAATATTATAAATGAACGAAAATACAACATAGTTATGCTGGATTCTGTTAAACCAAGATAGCTTAAGTAGCGTCTTGTATACAATACACAAAAAATGATTGCTTATTCGATTTTCTCACGTCAGAAAACGTAAGTCGACCGACTTTTACATGATGGGATGGGTCATGAATTATCAATGCGACATAAAATACCATGGTTCTTATATTTTTTTACAACTATGACAAAAAAGTAGTTATAACCTCACTGAATTAGCCTTTAGAAGGGTTACCTATTTCTATGAAACATACAATAGTCTCCTATTTAAAACAAGTCGGTCATGTTATAAATTGCTCTGTGTGAAATATGGCTTTGAAAACCATGTAGGATTGTTATGATTCTTGTAGTACATTTTTAAAGCACACGTCACAAAACTTTTGTTTTTTTAATGGAACACTGTATATTTTTATGCCGTTGGTAATACCGTCAACTGAGCTTTACAAATATATATTTACGGCATTCGAGATACCACATGTGTGAAAAATAAGTGAAATATAACAAAACTGAATTAATTTTGTAAATTTAATATCCACTATAGGTATTAGTAAATATTAACATTTGACCACCAGCTATTAAGTCAAAAAAAAAAAATATATTTTTCGCAATAGAATCACTCTGATTGAACATGAACATTCATAAACACCTCTAGGTATATTAATGCTTTTCTAAAACCACTTAATACATATCACGTAACGTAGAATTTACTTAAGAACATTTATATATCTAGTTAGATACTACTCATTTAGTTCCTAGAAAGTAATTGAATTTTAAAAATAACCTTTTTACACTTGAATGAGTTTCACATTACATTTGCAGGCAAACGTCGTGACCGCTAAATTAATATTTCCAATGAGGAACTGGTGATTTATTTAAACATATACCCGTATTTATGTACCTTATATCTACATTTATACATATTCAATGCTAAACCAGGCGGATCTTAGTAGGCGTATAGCAGTCACGAACACGACAGTGACAGTAGAATCATGCAGAGCCCGCCCAAAGTCACGCATCTACGGTCACGTTCAACAACACTAACCAACCAACTAGTCGGCGAAGACTTAACCTATAATTATTGGAAACCATCAACCATGTAAGCCGAGCCATGCGAGAATGCATCTCTTGTATTTTCCATTTTATAATGAAACACTACGGACACGATTTCATTCATGTAGTCATTGCCGCAGAACACGCTACGAGCTTATAATTTAGTAAAAAACGTAAAAACGTTATTTTGTAAAAAGAACATTTTTAGAGTTATTTAAATCTCGTAGGCAGAAAGCAAGGATATTAATTACTGTAAATGTAGAAGCTACATAAAACTTAATCTACCCGCAAAACAAAAGAACTACACTGAGAAAAATATCCATGAGTAGATATTGATTTCTTGCAAAATATCGGCATTAAATAGGTTCCATAAAAGTTACGTTGTTGTTATGATACAAATAGTTTTGCTAAAGCAACCTAGTTATGAACGTCAAAATCGTTAATAATCTGCCACTTTCTAGCACTCGTTCTGTAATGTGATAGAATCTTGTCATAAATTCCACTTTATGGCTCGATAGTAAATAGCAGTACCTTGATATTAATTTATTAGACTTTATCTTTCTTTATAAATAAAAAAACTAAAAATCTATTACATATTGTTATTTACGTGCCACGAAATCCAATGAGGAAGTTATTTAAACTTAAAACACAAATTATTTATTTATAGTAATACTAACACTACAGTTTGAATTTCCAAATAGAGAAATACCAGAACTAATTTTAAGAACGCTTGAGCGTGCACTCTTAAATGATGAAATAAAAATTATTCATGTTTTCTGCGTGACTTGAAAATCCCAGTGTCCTGGCAATTTTGTTTTTATTTTCCAGTTAATGCGCTACATATTCTTCGGCAACAGTGTCACTCTTCCAATCCTCGTGCCTCTTCATAGTACTAATGTCAGCACCACTATTGCTAAAATTGTATAACAATAACAAAACAATAGAAATAATATATAACTAATAACAAATTTTGAAGGAGTGAATACAATTTTTCCAATAACTGATTGAACACTTGTTTCGGAAACAATAAAATACATAACTACTGATTAGAACTATATAAAGTAAACAAGCCATTAATGATTAATGACATACCTTTTAACGTAAATATAATTAGTCCAAACAGAACGTGGCAGTACATGCACAATATTTCGCATAAACCACAATAACAATGCCTCCCTCCCCTAACATCATCGACAGATAAATTATAGAATTCTTTACGTCGACAAGCACCAAATAAACCGAAAATAGCAACTACCCAAAATTTTTATTTTGGTAACTTATAGTAGAAAAAGGAAATAAAAGTATAACAGACCTTCATAAGCAGATATTTGTCATCTAGAGCATGGAGTAGAAAAAACTGTTCCTTTGAAAATACTGGACCTTTTTCTTAAAAAATGCAGTAAGTTTAGAACGATGATAACTTGTACTTATTTAAGTAATAAAATAACGTACAATTACTTTCTTTATTAATTACAGTTATAAACATCAATGTAATCAATTTACCTGGTTAAAGAAATATGCAAGTAAAGTTTTCTCGGTATTCAGTTCTTCAATTTCCATGTTACTAACTCGCATCCATTAAGAAAACCTATCCAATCCTTTTTTTACAAAGATCTGATTTTTTTGGAATAAGGCTTGATTCAGTTTCTTCGGCTTTTTGTTGTTGTAATTTTGGGCACAAAATGGCTATATTCTCGTGTGCCTGCGTTGATTAGCAACCATTACTACGCGTTAGCAAACTATCTAGCTACTGTTATAGAATTTTTATTTGACGCAGTCTCAAGCCTTCTAGCATAAGTAAGTTGTATTTAACCTCAACTAGTCAGTTGCCTACTGCAATAAGTTATCTTAGTTATAACTTTAGAAGAAAAGTGAAAGAAAATATGTACCTATAGAACGTAAGAAGGTGCCCTATTGTTTTAGCAGAACGCTGACTTATGGTAGTAAAATTATATATTTATTGAACGTTTGATATCCACCTAATCAACATTCAAGAACTATAATTTTTAATTATACCAAAAAATTCTTGTAAGAAATGTTAGTTTAATTATTCGCAGATATTCGGTAAGGGTTAGGCGCTACCTTTTTCGTAATTTATATTTATTACTTATAAAATGAGACACGATTCCTAAGTGTAAGTTTGAATGTATCAACAAAAGCATCGTATTCTATTAACTTATTATAAAATTTAAAAAATGATAATGACATTGTGGTCATGAGGGAGAACATTTCACGGGAAAAAACTGCGCTTAGGGTACTTAAAACAAGTAAATAATTTGTCTATGTATACAGGCTGTATCACATAAGAGGGCCACTCCCATGTATCTCGCTTAATATGCGAGACACGTCAAAAATGTTTAATTGTTTTTTGTTGCATTGTTGGAGGCCTTCATGCTCGTAAAAACAAATTTGAGATCCATGGCCAACTTTATGAGTAATAACAAAAAAAATCTGTAAAGTGCCCAAACTTTAAGGGTGTCTAACTTTTTTATTTTAAGAGATAGAGAAAACTTATTGGTAATAAATTTTTATTGCAAAATTGATACCTTCCACCCGATATAAACAGATTTTTGAAATATCGTGTGTTTTTATTGAAGCAGACTATGGCCACAAAAAATTGCCCGTTTTTTCGTCTTTCTTGCAATATACTACATCTTTCGTATTTATTACATTTTTTTCAATTTTAGTTTAAAAAAATGTACCTAAATATTTTCGTGTTGCTCAAGATAATGTAAAACCTGTTTTAAAGACGCCAATTGCAATAAAATAATAAACAGAAAGTACTTTTTTTATGCAAAATACAGATTTTCTTATAATATTATTTTATTACATTGTCTGTGTCAAAATAATTTTAAAGACCCAATTGCTTCTAATGTGAAAACCAATAAAATAATATTATAAGAAAATTTGTATTTTGCATAAAAAAGTACATTCTGTTTATTGTTTTTTTGCAGTTGGCGTCTTTAAAACAGGTTTTGCAATAAAAATTTATTACCAATAAGTTTTCTCTTCTCTTAAAATAAAAAATTTAGACAGCTTTATAGTTTGGACACTTTACAGGTTTTTTTGTTATTACTCATAAAGTTGGCCCTGGATCACAAATTTCTTTTTACGAGCATAAAGGCCAACAAAAAACAATTAAAGATTTTTGACGTGTCTCGCATATTAAGCGAGATACATGGGAGTGGCCTTCTTATGTGATACAGCCTGTATAATCCAAGCGTGTTACGCGGAGAACTCTAAAAATATTGTTACGGAGGCTCACCTACATTTTTGGTTTGTTAATTGTGTTCCTGTTTACGTTAGAATTTATAATTTTTGTGATGCCTTTATTTTGACGTTTTCTGGAACATTCTCGGTCACATTCTATTTGATTCTCGAGACCGCCAAAAATTTCTAGAACCCTTGAAACCTATATAAGCGGATCATTTTTCGCCGCTGGGGTGAGTTTGCATTGAGTAGTCGAAGGCGATTGACAAACGTCAAAGTAAAGTGTTGACAGTTGTGGAACTAGTTTGAAGGATATTTCTTGTATAATCAAGAGTGACAATAAAGTTTGTTTGTCTACGTGACGTGTTTCTACGATAACCCATTTTCAGGTTACATTGGTGTCAGAAGTGCGATGTTTCGCAAAGAAGATGTTTGGAGTAGACAAGTGAATACCAGTAACTAGATCAAGAGAGCCAGACAGGGAGGAAACTTGAAAGATATGACGAATGAAATGAAGACTAGCCAAGATAAAATGATGAAAGAAATGAGAAACAGTCAAGAGGAAGTGAAGAACAGTTTACAAGAAATGAAAAATAGTCAGAAAGAATTAAGAAACGAAATGAAAATCAGTTTGCGAGACAACAATAAGAAGTTGGAAGAGACAATTAAGGTTAAACTTAATGAATTTGAGGAAACTGCTAAAGACGAAATCAATCAGCTGAGAAGTGAGGTACAAGATAAAGTCCAGGAATGAAGTATAGAATGAAGTCACCAAAGTCGTAGAAGAAAATATAGTAAAATTAGAACACGAGGTTACGAATCTAAAATCCCAGTTGTCCACGAGGGAACTCATTAAGACTGAAAGCAGCTTTCTTCCGTCATCAAGGGTGAAGCTACCAACATTTGATGGAAAGGTATCATGGAGTACTTACCTTAAACAGTTTGAAGCAGCTGCCTTAGCAAACAATTGGTCAGAAGGAAAAAGCTACCTCACTAATAGTGGCTCTACAAGGTGAAGTTATGGAGATACTAAGAACGCTAGCTGAGGACAAATAAAAAAGGTAAGTGAGCCTCCGTAACAATATATACAAGCAGATCGATCGGCGACTCCTCCACAGTTTTAGTTTATTTTGAGAAATAAAACGAGAGTGACAGAAACGCCAAAGAAAAAATTTGACAGTTGAGAATTATTTGAAGTATATTTATTGTGCAATCAAGTAGTGACAATAAAGTTTGTTTTTCTACGTGAAATATTTCAAGGCCAAGTCAACGTAGAGGTTACATTGGTGTCGGAAGTACAACGTTCCACAAAGAAGGCTTTTGAAGTAAAAAAATGAATGCCAGTGACGAGATCAAAAGCGACAGAAATTGAGGACACATTGAAACAGTTAATAGGAAAGATGAAGGATATCAAGGAAATAAAACAGTCAGGGTGAACCGAAGAATAGCCGAAAACGTCGAAAATTTAAAAAAGGAAATAAGAAACGGCCATGATAAAATAAAGAATAGCCACGATGAAATGATGGAAGATTTGAAAAAGATGAAATAAATAGCAGTCAAGAGGAATAGTTTAGAAGAAATGAAAAATAATCAAGAAGTAAAAGTTGGAAATAAGTAAGATCAGTCTCAAAGAGTTTGAAGAAATCGTCGAATAAGAAATAATCTATTGAGGAATGAGATGCAAGGTAATGTTCAGGTTGAAAGTGTTAGTAAGTTACAGGTTGTCAAAGTCCAAGTCATAGAGGATAGTCTAATTAAGTTTTAACAAAAGGGTTTATCCGCTGACAACGATAGATGACATCCTGAATACACTGTCTGGATTCCAATGGTTTTCAACATTAGACGTGAGTAGTGGCTATTGGCAAGTGCAAGTGGCTTCATCCAAACGATAAATAAAAGCTAGCGTTTTCCATTGGGACAGGTTTGTAGCACTTCAAAGTAATGCCCTTTGGTTTCCGCAACGCATCAGCCATGTTTGAAAGATTTATGAAAACAATTCTGTGAGAAATGACCTGGAAAACTTGTCTCGTTTATCTTGATGACATAATAATACTTGCAAAAAACTTTGAAGATCATTTGAAGAATATTCAAGAAGTTTTTCAAAAGTTCAGAGAAGCCCGGCTCAAGTTAAATTCTAACAGGAAGTCAAGTATTTAGGATATATTATTTCGTCTGATGGAGTGAAAACTGACCCAGAGAAAACTGAAACTATCTGGAAATGGCCACTACCAAAAAACAAAAATGAGTTTCCTTGGAGCCTTGAACGTACCACCGTAAATTTGTACAAAAATTTTCCGAGATCGCCAAACCCTTGAATCGACTTATGGAAAATAATCAGCCATTATAGATCAGTGGTTAAGCAGTCTAATGAGTCAGTGCTTAAATTGATGTGGCCAGTCCACTGTGGGATCGAATACCGCGGCCGGTAGACCGTAGATCAACTGTATTAGTGAATATGATTGATACCATCTCTGCGGGTATGGTAGGATGGAAGAATGTTCGCTTGGTTCAATGTGAGAGATTGATACCGGTTGACATTTGACCAACTTTCTAATTAATGAGGTTTTCGAGGTTTCCCTCATCCTTGCACTGAATGGTGATTAGGGCCTACCAACGTAAGTCGTTGCTGGGAGCTAATGTTGCCTGCTTAATACTAATATCCGACTTCTGGGCTAATCCTCGTGATTAGAATGACAGGTAAAGATATTAGTGTTATTATTTATCTGAGCGGAACAATGTCAACAAGCTTTTTGGAGACTACAAGAGGCTTTGTGTTGCATTTAAAATGTTACAGTTGAGGTCATTTTTGGCGAAACCGAAAATGACAGCAATGTGACAAATATTAAAAAAATGCATTTCCCTGTATACTCGCATTATGCCCTCCAAATCCTAATTCTATATCTAGAAGTCTCTGGGTGCTATGAATTTTCTGAGAACCCTTGTGGATTGTAAAATTAAAATAATTATGTTCACTTTCCGTTTATTATGATATAATAAAGCCTCTATTTATTTTTCAATCATTTCTATGTTGTATTAATTGACGTTACTGCAACTACAATAAATTTCAATTTATATAAAAAAATACTTTCAATTTTCATTGAATTTAAACTCGCATGTATTACCTACTCGTGTGCCCCAAGCAGACAGCTTGACGCTTAAAATTAATTATTATGGTAATAGTGCATATCGTAACAATTTAGGAAAGTATTGTATACAGCAATCAATTTCTGAATTTATAAGGCCTGGGGCACTCCTTGTCGGCGCACAGTGGTTCGATTATTAATAGGCAGCTATTAGATGAAATGCAGATTTATTCGTAACGGATTTCACGGGTTGAGGATGATCCCATGTATTCGGCACCGGACAGCTACGTTGACACAGCTGTCGTCGATCCGTCCTGTTAGGATTCCAAATTGTAATTTAATTGAAAAAATCTCATTCATATGCAGCCGATGTAAAAAATGCAGCGCCGCTGGATTTTTACAGTTTTATTTTTAGCTAGCTTCGCTGAATGCCAATCATTGATATTTCCTTGGTGCTCGGGAAAAATGGAAGGTTTTCCTGACACAAAGCACGTTATGAAACATGCATGATTCAAATGTTAAAAATGTATATTTGGCATACAAAAGGATCTTCCATTTATAATCCTGGTTTTTAAATCGCAGGAACGTCATCGAACAAAGTGAACAACAATGAAATGTCTTGCGGAATATCTCAGTCACTCACTCCGTGTTTGTCACATAACATGCAAAGACGCGCTTTTATCATCTTTATAAAGACGATTTTTCTTGAGTTTTTGTTAGGCGACCCTGTTTCCACTTTGAAGCGAGTTCCGGTGGAGAGACACGCCACTCCTCACCATCCTTATCTTTCACGCGCTTCTGGGGAGACGCGTCTTTCTTCTGTGTATCACTTGTCTGTATAGTTGCAGACCCGCATCAAAACATCCTAGCTCAGCCGCAAGCGATTTGAAAAATGATCCATCTCACGTCACAAGAACCGAAGTTTTTATACTTATGCCTAGAAGCGAATTCGGTTACGCCGTGTTACTAAACCAGTCAGACTTCGGTCGAAGTGGACTGCTCGTGCTCGTTGAAACAACACGAAGACATACTGTAAAATTTTATCAGACAATAGATGCTTCACTCGTTAAAACTGAAATTGTTTTTTCAGAATTATATTTAAGCGATTCTCACTTTGCTTAAGGTCGCCGCATTTCTCGCTGTGAAGTTATCAAATTTGTGTTTTTTTTATAGAAATTTCGAAAAATGAAATACGTAGAAGAAAACTAATACCAAAAATAGAATTCTTGATGTTTTCTTTATCAATTTTTACTATTTAAATTCTACTAATATAAAATAATAACTTTCTAACTCCACATTTTAACAATCTTATACGCATGTAGAACTATTATATAAGTTCATGTTATAACAATATTTACATATACATTTAAATTTAAATTACGTATTTTGAAATATTTCTATTTCTATGGTTAAATTGTCCTTTTCTGTTTTTATATATGCGTTTTACTTCGGTACCTTTGAATATTCGCAGGTGGCATGAGATAACATCGTATTACTTGCTATATTCAGTTCTTAAATAATATATACCATTATTTGTATTTGTAGAAAACACTTGGGACGGGAAATTCAAATTTGGCTGTATCTCCCAGAGGGCGCCACAAGCGACCACTGGGATCCTTTTAAATCGTTTCAACTTTTTTGTGTCATGGTGTATGTCATTTTGGAATATAAAAACATTGTCTACTTTTTTTACTTAAGAAATGTACACCTTAGTGAAGTCTGTAGGAGCAGCCATTTTTGTTAAAAATTCATCTAAAGATGACGATGCATGCAAATTGTGTATTAGAGTGAATCAAAAGTTATTGTTTATTTGGGAAATACAGCCAATCGTCCATAAAATTTGAATTTCCCGTTCCAAGAAACCTCCGCATGCAAAATTTCACGAATTTAACTCAAGGTAGTCAAGAGTTATTAAAGAAAATGTAATTTTTTTAAGTGTTACATCTTGTAATGTTATTTTATAACATTAATATTAATAATATTAATTTACTATATTCTAAAATAAATTTATGTTTGGCTAATCACACATTATAGAAAAGATTGAACTGAAATTTTGGTAAGAAAAAGTTGAGAAATTGTCCTCCAATTGATTATTCGCAACAATTACTTCATAAAAATTTCAATTCACTCGTTCGTTCGTTCGTAAAATTATAGCAAAATATAGTTTTTGGGAAAGTGTCACTCTTACCATTATTTTTATGAATAGAATCATTTTTTAGCTTAATTTACCTTGTTATTATGATCAAAAAAAGTAAATTTAAACGATAAATAAGTCCTGACTATAAAAAAGTAAGAATATATTGAAAACTCAGTGTTTGATGGCTTTATTCCTTACAAAACTAAATATTTCATAACTATATATAGGTAAGAAACACGTACCTAATTATATTTTTTAAATGTTTTCTTCTATTGAAACTAGATTAGCTATGCATGAGTATAAGGAAATTATTTTAGCTTTTGTTCATTTGCAACCTTTCATTTGTCTGCTAAACCGAGATTGGATCGCTTTCTCCGTTAATATATTAGTAGCGTTTTTGATTACCCTTACTGCAGCAGCTGCAAAACAAATGTTATACCCAGTTAATATGTGGAAGGTATAGCATATATATTAAAAGTAAATAAATATTTCGTATTGCTTTTTTATAATATCTAGTAATACTAAATTGCATAATATTTTGTTTGATTATATTGACAGTAAAACTTGCCTTACAGAAAAAAATATCCTTTTAAACAAGCAGAGTCCTTCAATTATAATATTAAAACTTTTATTACAAAGTTACAGTAACGCAATTAGCCACCAGCCAATGTCATTTCTAACTTTTGACATTAGACAGTAGACAACACTATATTATTACCGCCGTTCTAAAGTTCTTCCAGAAATCGAAACACATCTTTAATGTTATTTAATTTTGAGGTCCTACAATGGAGATTCGACAGAATATTAAGGTACACTGCTGGATATCTCATGGACACCCTTATTAGTCCTGGAACCTAAAGTGGACGTCCGACGGATGTAATATTAAGGTAATCGCTGAGAGCTGCGTCCCATAGACGTCCAAAACTGGTCCTGGGACATAACGACCTAAAATGGGTTTTAACTGGACGTCCCGTGGATATCATTTATTATATTATTATTCATACATTATCTAAAAATTTTAATTTTTCCTAACCTTGTAGATTTTCGTCGATCATAGTCAATTTCTTTTTTCTCATGGAAGTCATAATCAAATTTTATCAAGGCATATTAGTCTTTAAGCAATTTTAAAATATTTCAAACATATTTGAAAACATAATTTTTGTGCAATTAGTCATAGCCAATGTTTATGTAAATAATCAGCCCAAGTATGTATCCCATTTGCGTCATAATAACATTTACGTTATTTTAAGGTTAAATGTTATATTTCATAACCTTAATTTTTTATAGTATGCATCACTTTGTAACTGTTAAAAAATAAAATTATTTAGATTCAGTAAAAGCAATACGGTAATTTATTAACGAATTAAGACCATTTTTGGAAGTTACAAAAGTATTCTGGTAGAGCTAAAGGTAAAATTACTGCTTTCTAATTGTATTTTTTGATAGGTGAATTGGTTCCAGTATTTGCAACATTATTATTTTGAACATATGGTAGTTAGCAGACATAATAATTTTAATTTCGGACGGTCAAAAATTAGTTAGTAACTGTATTACACAGGTAACCAATGCTGTTACCGAACATTTGTTAGACCGATATATGATGTTTCTACAACCTCAGCAAACAAGGAACCACGTAAAATCTGAGTAAACTCTATCAACAAGAATTTAGTTTAAACAATTTTAGTTTTGTCATAATTAAATTAATTATATTATATCATATTAAAATTAAAAAAACAATAATAGAATTGTTATCATTTAAGCAAGGAATACACATGCCTGTTATCTACAGAAAGGCATTCAAGGAACTTGCAGAAAGCAGTTGTGTTACTCAATAATTGAACCTTTACTAAATCTAAATATTTTTTTTTAAATTTTCGTCAGGCAAATCAAATTGATTTCTTAAATGTTTGTCCTTCTTCGTTAGATGTTTTGATTTAAATTTTACAAGTGTACTTATTTTCGATGTGCATTTATAAAACCACGAATTAAATTTAAATTTCGTAAACCGTCCATTTTCACAATTCAAATAACACATATTTTTTACTGTTTTAGAAAGGTATTTTAAGCTAATATAAATCAAATCTCCTACAATTCCTATCAATGAAGTCATATGTATGTTCTCTAATACCAAACATCTAGGTATGCTAATGAACAATTCCACAGACAAAGCTATATTCAATAATTATCTAAAGAAAATAATCTAATTTACTCACTCTATAAAAATCTAACTTCACTTTTTTGGCAGTGGGAACACGACAAATTCAATCACAATAGATGAGATCTGACCTATTTCTGCATTTTTAGGATTGCTTCTTCAGGTGGTCTCCTTTAAGTTGAATCAAATATCTAACTATAAAAATTATAAAAATTAAAATTATTTGAAATTAAATATCGACAATGACAAAAAAGTGACATCCTGTCAATGAATTAAATATGACAATACCTACTTGAAAAATGTTCACCTTTTATGTAAAAGTTTTTATATATTTTTAGGTATTATTAATATTGTGTGAAACTAACTACTCAGTGTCACTTTTTTGTCATTGTCGATATTTAATTTCAAATAATTTTAATTTTTATAATTTTCGTAGTTAGATATTTGATTCAACTTAAAGGAGACCACCTGAAGAAGCAATCCTAAAAATGCAGAAATAGTTCAGATCTCATCTATTGTGGTTGAATTTGTCGTGTTCCCACTGCCAAAAAAGTGAAGTTAGATTTTTATAGAGTGAGTAAATTAGATTATTTTCTTTAGATAATTATTGAATATAGCTTTGTCTGTGGAATTGTTCATTAGCATACCTAGATGTTTGGTATCAGAGAACATACATATGACTTCATTGATAGGAATTGTAGGAGATTTGATTTATATTAGCTTAAAATACCTTTCTAAAACAGTAAAAAATGTTACAAAAGCTAATAATAAGGAATATATGGGTAGATATTGTGGGTGTAATTCAACGCAGGTTGGGGCTTTTGTCCACTGAGTAGTTAGTTTCACACAATATTATTAATACCTAAAAATATATAAAAACTTTTACATAAAAGGTGAACATTTTTCAAGTAGGTATTGTCATATTTAATTCATTGACAGGATGTCACTTTTTTGTCATTGTCGATATTTAATTTCAAATAATTTTAATTTTTATAATTTTTATAGTTAGATATTTGATTCAACTTAAAGGAGACCACCTGAAGAAGCAATCCTAAAAATGCAGAAATAGGTCAGATCTCATCTATTGTGGTTGAATTTGTCGTGTTCCCACTGCCAAAAAAGTGAAGTTAGATTTTTATAGAGTGAGTAAATTAGATTATTTTCTTTAGATAATTATTGAATATAGCTTTGTCTGTGGAATTGTTCATTAGCATACCTAGATGTTTGGTATCAGAGAACATACATATGACTTCATTGATAGGAATTGTAGGAGATTTGATTTATATTAGCTTAAAATACCTTTCTAAAACAGTAAAAAATGTTACAAAAGCTAATAATAAGGAATATATGGGTAGATATTGTGGGTGTAATTCAACGCAGGTTGGGGCTTTTGTCCACTGAGTAGTTAGTTTCACACAATATTATTAATACCTAAAAATATATAAAAAATAACACATATGTTAAACTGCAGTGGCAACTAATTCCTTGTCATTAAGAAACTGTTAAAATTTTATATAATGCGTAAGAAATAACATCGCCGTTATTTCCTAACAGTTACAGGGTGATACATACTACAAAAATTTAAGGTGACGAAATATAACATGTAACCTTGAAATAACGTAAATGTTATTATGATCAAAACTGGAATACATACTTGGGGTGAATATCTGGGGATCAGGTTACCTGAAAATGTAAAGTTTCTAATTTCTGTTTGTAGTTACAAAGCCATTCAAAACAAATGATATATGCTAGTTACAAGAAAATTGAAGCTTCATTAAATAGTGCTTATGGTCGCTTTTTTTTGTCATTTGACTAATTTTGAAACTAAAATTTTATATCGAATTTAAATTTTGCAAATGCTATGTCTAATGAGACCTAGATATTCTAATTCTTTAGACGGTAATACTATTAAATAAATAAAGCTGAAACTGTTATGAATGCTTAAAAGTTTCAGGCAGGTAAATATTTCCGTTTACTTAAACGAAAAATATTAAGACAGTGAAATATTTCTCACATTATTCTGCGGTGTCTAAATAAATAATTGAAACTGCAATAGAGTAAATATAATTTAAGAGCATGTAGACCACAAACGTAACGTAATAAATAAAATTTCTCTCCTCGCTATAAAACGCAGCCGCTGTTTAAAGTCGAGCGTCTCTCTTGCAGCGATTCAATCCAATTAAACGACCGGAAAAACTTTAGAATCGTTAATTTTTTCTTCTCCTTTGTAAGCTTGCTAACAATAAATTTGTGAGTCAAAAACATATAGAGAAAATAATTTATGATCTTCTTTTTTGTTCGAGTTTTAACATCGTGTTCTAAGAGAAAAACAGTAAAATCTTATTGTAAAGCCAAGAGAAACAGGAAATCACTTTTACTTTTTTATGTATGTATGTATGTCTCTATAGTAGCTCTGTTGCCAAATTAAAATTATCTTTCATCGCTCTGAAAATAAATCGCCTAACTATTTAGTGAAGCCTGTCAAGTAAAACGGTGACGCTAATTACATAGGCATATATTTAGATTTAGAATGCCCACATTCTTTATAAAATTTCCTGTAAGTCTGTGTTTCAAGGTTGTTGTTTGTTATTATTGTTTATCCTACATAGATATATCATACTTGCAAATTAGGTATTATTCACTACTAGAAATATTTAATAAATACAGCTTTTAAATGTTCCGATACAAACATATTTAGCAAATATAATCGGAATACAATATAATTAGGAAAGTCAAAATATTCCCTTTGGTTTTGGTTAAATGAGCCAGGTATGTTTTTTTTTTATTAATAGATTTAGCTAGATTAATTTTTATTTTAGATATTTATTGAGTACAACTTTATCTACGGAATTGTTCCTTAGCATACTTAAATATTTAGTACCAAACAGCATTCGTATATAAGAATTGTAGAAAAATTCATTTATATTAGATAAAACTTTAGCCTCATCATTTAGTCTCATTATACTTTTCAGCCGTTCTCATAAACATTTTAGAAATTGTTATAATAATTTAAAATTTCGACATTCTGTACCTAAAAGATATCGATTGACCCTTCCATATTCCTTCATATGCAGGATGTTAGGAAATTAACTACGAATATTTTGAATGGTGATAAATTGAACCTAAAAAAGCAAATAAGTATTAGGTATCGTTTTACTGTCTTGTAAAGTATTTAGGTTAACAAAAGTCATATTTCCTACAATTCCTATTAATTAAGTCATATGTATGTTCTTTGACATCAAATTTCTAGGTAGCTTAGTGAACAGTTTCATTGACAAGATTGGATTTAATAAATATTTAAAATAAAAATAAATCTAGCTAAATTTATTATCAAAGAGAGAGACATCTCTCTTATTTTTATTTTAGATATTTTTTGAATCCAATCTTCTCTGAAATTGTTCACTATACTCTATTTTTAAAATATCAGTGATTCAAGTTTCTTGCACCTAAGCACTAGTTTGTTATTGGTCAATTTGTCGTCAAGTTTACAGCATGTTTATTGTCAATGTCAACACGGTCAACTACTAACCTTTAAAATGTTAGTAGATTAACGTTGCCACTTTGTAAATTATGCTGTGTTTATTCTTCCTTCTTGTTAATCAAAAAGCAATTAAAATAGTTCTCAGCAATGAATTGTACCTATTGCTTTTTGTGCATATTTTTAGTTTCTTTCAAATTTACCACCAAAATGATCTAGTTATATCTGCTATAGTCGAGACTCAAAACAATAGAGACCATTCACAGATGAGCACGGGAGGTGAGAATTGCAGGGGGCAATATTCCATTAACCTGCTACTTGAAAAGGATTCAAATAACACAAAAATAAGTTGACGTTGAGTGAATCTAACACTTCAATAGTTTATTTTAAAAAGTTTATGTCGTTCTTTTAGGCGGCGATGGCCTACCACCACCCACTTAAACCTATTTGATGCGTACTCCGCGGATATTACATCTTCAACACATGACTATTTACGTACATACTGAACTATTTACATATATACTATATGGTTACTAACAGTGTTACTATAACCGTCACACGTTAACACTTATCATCGGTCATTAGCAGGCCTGTTCGTAGAGTAGTTGGAAACAGTTTCGCGCACTGCGTTTATAGTACCCACATAAGGTTGAAAATGCTTAGTTGTAGACGAAGTGAACATGACGATTGGACGATTCTGGTGTACTACGAACATAGCTATTATAGAGTGCATTATTCATACAACCACAGCACCAGGTTTCATATGTGGCAAAATAGTAGGTACGACAATTTTGTCATGGCCTTTATTTATACATGCTTCGTTAGTGTTCCTATGATATATAAGTATATAAAATATATTCTTTCAATTATACTTCGATCTTCTATTTGTCCTAAATAGTCTCTTCACTATATCACTATTTCGCCTTTTTCTGTCAGCATACTCTTTCTACTTCGTTTTATAAAATAAAAATTCATGTCACACAAAATTCCTAATAAACAATGTATAAAAAAGTATGACGTATAAACTGTTTAAAAATGTTTCTATTTAGTAGACGCCTTTAAGAAAAGCGCTAGCTTTAAAATAATTAACAACGTATCAAAATGCAAATGACAATCTTTAGTTCTGTTTATATAGGCCAATCCAACGAACTGTCAAATCACTTTAAAAATGGCGGCTGTAGGACAAACAACTCGACAAGCAGAAATTTGTGATTTTGTGTAGAACTCTGTGTTTGGCTCATTATATTTTATACCTATTTCGGAATACCAAGGATAATTCAGACTATAATAATGGTTTTGTTTTGTTGTGTTATGAATTGTTGGAGTAGAGGACAGCGAGAAGATCAAGTTAGAGTTTTTTAGGATTCCTGCTGCATTGAATTGTAGACATAGAACTGATTTCAATGAACCCTCTCATATAAAACGGCAAAAGTGGCTTTGTGCAATATAACGGCAAGACCTAACTCGAGAAAAAATTAAATAGTGTCGTTTGTTCAAAACACTTTATATCGGGTTAGTTAATAAAAAGTTATATACAACAATTTAAAAGCATATATTTCAGGTAAACCGGCTGCTTTAGCAGATAACTTACATCTTGATTGGATTCTTACATTGCATTTGGGTTATCAAATTACCACTGCAACGTTGTCAGAGACCAAAATGGGTAGATATAAACGAAAATGTAGTGTTGTGCTAATGTTTTCTGCAGTTTTAAATATCTGCGATTAGTGGGACCCCCTAGTTCCTGCCAGATTAGCAACTCTTTCATATCTCATATTAGAAAGTGTAATATGAGCCTATTTCTCATATATTTTTATTATAATAAGAAAAAGTGGGTTTATATTTTAGGTAAAACGTTCTAGTTGCTGAATATTCGTAAAATTATTATTATTCTCAGTATTCACTGCACTTCGGTATATCTACAAATTTTTTTCTTTCAAATGGGCCGATGCAAGAAATAGTTGACTAATCAAAAATTAAATTGGTGCATTAAATTTTGATTTTCCCTGCTGCTAATGTTTTTTATTGTGCTGTAACAAACTTTAAATTATTATTGCAATGCCGCAATTATTTAAAATATCAAAAAACCAATTGATTATTAAACATTTTGTACTATTTATCCCCCGCAGAATTTTTCTTTAACTGAAAATAAATTCTGCCATGTATCTATGCATAAATAATTGTTGAAATCAAATTATGTACCTCTGTAATAGGTTACTAATTAATTATATATAACTGCCAATATTGTTATCAATATATTTTTTATTAATATTATATATAGTATTCTCCAGGACCCTGAATTGCTAGGACTGGCGGGGGTGTAATTATGCTACTAGTTGGAGAGAAAAAAGAACTTAGGTACCTATTTATAAATAATATATTTAAAACTTGTACACTGTATTTAATTTTTTCTTGAGTTAGTTCTTGCTGTTTTATTGCACTAAGCCACTTTTGCCGTCTTATATGAAAGTTCATTGAGATCAGTTCTGTCTATAATTCAATGCAGCAGGAATCCTAAAAAATCTAACTTGATCTTCTCGCTGTCCTCTACTCAACAATCAACAATTCATAACACAACAAAACAAAACCATTATGATAGTCTGAATTATACTTGGTATTCCGAAATAGGTATAAAATATAATGAGCAAAACACACAGTTCTACACACAGACCAATAACTAAAAGTTCTACACAAAAGCACAAATTTCTGCTTGTCATATGTCGAGTTGTTTGTCCTACAGCCGCCATTTTTAAAGTGATTTGACAGTTCGTTGGATTGCCCTATATGAAATATTAATTGTCGCTTTGTTATCAATTGGCCAATTTGTGAGCAGTATATAATTTTTCGCTATACTTTAAATCAGAATATGACCTATTATGAAAACCTTACTGCGTCACTACTATTGCATTTATTTTACAATCCATTAACGTTATTTATAAACAGTTATAAGTTGAGTTTGTCACTTCGGTACAGAAATACATAACGCCATGTTCAAAATAATAATAATAAAGGCGACGTTGCCAAGTTTATCAGTTTTCTCCTGGAAATACTATTTTTTTAATAGAAATATTGTTACATATTGGGGTAGGGCGTTCGTTCTCTTATGTACATGTTGACGTAGAGTTTGTTGATAATAATGAAGGATAAAGAGAACAAGAATATGCCATAAGAGCAATACGAGAATGAACAAATATACAATGGCAATGCACTGTTAATATCTCTAATATATTTTTATATAGATTTAATTATTAAATGTAACATAACACATAATTGCTATCTATATTTTGATTTATTTGTGAAAATCACTATCAAGATTTTTTTTGTAACATAATAAATTATTTTCAGCTTGTCGAAAAAAATTCAATTAGTTGGTAAGCCATGACGGATTTGAAAAGTCGAAACAAATTACTACCTATTTCACACTGAAATTGCAATACACATTTCGCTCAATTTTATGTAATGTGTAAAAATAAACAATACATTTTTATTTTTTTTTTGAAAAAAAAAATGGAAAATTTCTGTAGTATTATTGGATTAGTCGACATTGGTACACTCTGTATATTAAATTTTGTTTCCATGGATCGAGTGGTTTTTCAGTTAATTGATCCATGGTAGTTCTGACTGACCATGTGTTATACGGTTTTGTTTGTTTACACCTATTAAAATAATGGCAGTTAATTCCCATACATCCTGTTTAGATATTTCAATAAGTATATTTTTCCAGTTGATTTGAAATAATAGTTTTAAATCCTTGGTTTATTAAAGTTCTTTGATGTTTCCAAAGAATAACCTCCTGAAATTAGGGTGGAGTGTTGGTAGAAAATGTTTACCATCTTGTAGAAGGACAATTTGGATATCAATATGGACTTTTTCCAGAAAGGACACACTTTTTTAAATCTAGATTTTGATGCTGCGGACCTTATTTGACAACTATGTTTTTCGTACTGGTGTTCCGTCTAAGACTTTCAATGCTTATATCTCAGAAACCATCATAGCCAGCGCGACGAAATTTGGTATACAGACAAAAATACGCCTCCAAAAAGTACCCAAGATTGATTGATTGTTTTGTCATGTAAAATGTGGATAGCCTTGAGCCAGACTTACACAGAAGAAACTAACATCGCTAAACGTCAAAACTATGAATTGTCATTGAGTTGTCAAATATTAATGGCATAAAGCATAACCTATAAATGATTGAGGTTTGTTATGTCCACATATTTCAGCACTATATTTATGTTTCTGATGGATAAAGTATATTTAAAAAAGACTCAACATCTGTAAAAGAGTAAATAATGTACTACAATTTCTGTATTTCATGTGATACAGAATTAAAATAGAGTAACTGGTTTTTGTTAGGGAGAATTACCAGAAACTTTACTAAACCCAGAAGGTACCTATCACATAGTCATTTAATGTATTGTACATCTATAGTATTATTGTTTTAGATATACAGGGTGGTTCAACGAAAACGTAGTAGAGCCCATAGTGGCTAGGAAAATTTTTTCGTTGGGCCATCCTGTATAGGGTGCCTCGAATTACCGGGGCCAAACTTGAACAGGTGGTAAAACTTATTAAATTAAGAAAATAAGTTCATATAAATATGGATTGAGAAATGCTTACTTTCCAAGATTTCCACAAATTTGTTTTATTTTATGCTACTTTAAAACAAAAACATTTTTTTGAAAAAATGATTTGGAACTCTATAATTAAGAGTCCGACACATTTCTCCCCTGCAAATTTAGTCAACGTACGCCTATGGTCTTCATTTGATAGCAAATGTGGTTCGCAAACTTTTATTTATGCCTTGACATTTTTTAATTTAAGGCTCAAGTTATTAGATATTTTACATTTTCTTAGTCAATGTCAATAATTCTTGCCGTAAGTTATATCAAAAGTGTTCAAATTCAACACAACAACTCACTTATTAGGAAAATAAACATGGTATTCACTAAAAAAATGTAAAATATCTAAAAAGTTGAGCATTAAATAAAAAAAATGTGAAGCGACATATAGGTAAGGTCATTAATTAATTTTTTTTTTAATTTTTAATATCTTATATCTTGGAAACTAAGTATTTCCCAAGCCATATTTATATCAACTTATTTTCTTAATTTAAAAAGTTCTAACACCTGTTGAAGTTTGGACCATGCAATTTGAGACACTCTGTATATCTGACACAGTGATAATGTATATAAAAAAATTATATATTGTATAAATATTTTTGTCTTTATGGAAAATATAGATTTCTTTAACCCGTCTTATTTCCTAAAACATATTCTGCACCGCAAGTATAAGAATAACTATTCACACGGCGCACATACATTTTATGTAGTTTTGTCCACATTTGCTTCAATATAACTATAGATTAATTTTCAATAATTAATGTAAGTAGCTCTCCACATAGTGATATTTTTAATGCACAAATTTGCTGGTGCCGACTTTCGAACAAATTTTCCTGAAATGTAACAAAGTTATGAACATAGGTAAAATTGTTGATTTACAAACGTGATATATGTTACGAAAAATATAATTCTCAAATAACGTCCCAAGCAGAAAACATTCAGTTTTAAAAAGTTCGTCCATACTGAAAAAAAGTTGTAGAAATCCATTTCGGATGCCCAAATTGTTCCTCGATAAGGTGGTAAAGGTTTAATTCAGTTATACCTTCTTAAAAAACGGCATAATTGAGAGTCGATTTTACTTCAATATTTTTTATTGAGTAAATGGTTGTTGTCAAGCAGCCTTAACGTTGAAGAGAAGTATTTATTTTTGTCTGTTAAGTTGCGTATCATATTAATAGCAGCAAATTAATAATGGAATATTCATGCAGTTGCCAAATTAAAATACGCCCCTAGCTTATTCCAGCCCGAGAAGGAATGAAATATAAGAAGAGGCATCGACCGAAGTCCACTGCAATCGCTCAGAGTGGTCGGAGACAAGACAAATCGAATGTCAGCCGCTAATAAGTATCCAGCAATAGTTGGACAAATGTATTTCCTTGCTAGCAAAGGCCGACACAAAAACTCATCCCGTACTTTGTAATTTGTATCGCTGAAGCTAATTATAAGATGTTAACATGATTGGAGACTGAAGGAATGCATACGTTTGATGAGAGGTTTCTCTATCTGGGCTTTTTTCAATAAATAAATGTCGCTACATAATAGCTTCAGATTTTTTTTTAGGTTTTTAATAAATGGGGATCCGTCTTCACTTCTTTGTACGCGATTATAATAAAAGTATTTTTTTGTTAGTGCGACAGAATGGTACTAGATATTTTCTTTAAGAGGATTAGAGGATTGACGTCCATGAATTTTCATACGATGTGACGTTCTAATTTGTCACTTCACACCGTTCTACAAATGGAGGTGAACCTGTATAAATATTTAGAAGAACTGTTATATAAATTTAAATTTTCTTAACATTGGATAGGTATTTATTAGCATCTATATTATTAGTAACAGCTTCCTATGATGTTTTCAATCATCTTAAATTTGGCATTGTAACAATGAAATGCATGTATTTTTTAACTTTTAATCAATGACCTTAATATCATTATTACAAATAATAGTGTTAATAAAATAATTTTGAAATATTTTGAAGTTAATATAATATTCATTTGACCTATAAAGTTGAGTACTCGCTTTTTGGCTTGAGGAAAGGAAATTTAAAAAAAAATGTAAACTTAATTTTGTATGACTCATTCCTAATCAGAATAATATCAATTTAATTATATGAAAGAAATAAAATAACAGTTGTGGATAGGCAATCTACATCAAAAATATATCTTATTCTAAAGGGCCCCATCCCAACCCGTCACATACTGATGCCCATAGCCTTGAGGGTCCCATACACTTCGGATATTTTACACCGTTTATCCGTTTATCATAAAACGGACAATGTATGGTGATCACTCCGTTCAGATTTATCCGCACGGTTGAAATCTGCCTCTGCTAGAGCTGCCGTACGGATTTGACCCGTACCGATCAGTTGAGTAGTGTATGGAGAACACCATCCAGGTTTTTTCATTAGCGGCGAAGTCAAAGGAGACATATGTAAATATATTAACCAGTGATGGATACATTGGCGGCGGAAAGGTAGACCGATAAGCGCATCAGATTTCAATTCAAATTTCGCCAAGCAGAAAAAGAATTTCGACTTAATTCGCTTTAAGAGAAATATTAAAGCATTTAAATAGTAGGTACATCCGTATTAATAATAAAGTGTTTATTTTGTTCGGTTATTTAAAAAATTAACACAAACCAATACAATCCTACAACTGTGCATAGAACATTATTGCTACTGCGCATGAGCACAATAACTGATTACGTTAAATAAATGGCTTAAAATGTCCCTAATAGCAAAAATGATGCATTAAGCCGAGGGCACATTGCTCTGATGCCACGCCACGTCGCGTCATGTCATATTTAGCAAGTGTATGGGCATCAGCGTGCAACCGTACGGTTTTATCCGAACCGATAAATCGGTATAAAATATCCGAAATGTATGGGGCCCTTTAGCTGTTTACTGAATTTATCGGTTGTAAAAATAGAAACTAGACGAAAATTTGTTTTAGCAGCAGCAGCGGGAATAGCCACAAAAGAGAAAAGACAGAGATATCGTTCAAAATGGTGTAAATAGTGGTTACTTAATCTTCAGCAAACAGGGTAAATTTATGTACACTAATATAAATTCAAGCCAAAATTTGTTGGTATCCATTACCAATTAATATATTTACATATGCCTCCCTTGACTTCGCCGTTGGATAGTGGTTGCCCCCAAAGTTATTTCAGCTTGATGTATACCTTTCACTGTTATGACTTCCCTATTTGTTGTTTCCAAGATGTAGTTCGGTCGATCTGGTTGCTGTACTCTGCTGTAGGCGACGATATTGGGTCTTACGATGGTGTGACTAGAACCGGTATCAAGAACCTTTTCACAATCCCGTCCGCATATATGCCCTGGTACTATCAAACTCGTTCCATTATTTTGCAAACGGGTTACCTTGATCTTAGCAGTTGGTTGGGCTTGGTAGCACCTAGCCAGCTTTCGTCTCTCAAAGCTGACTAGTTGGCGTTTTCTTGGTCCTGATTAGGTGTATTATGAGGGTATCGATTCGTAAGATGCTCTTCAGTTCCACAATTAAAACATTTGATGGATCTTTTCCTACTATATACTGTAGAATCGATACGAACTTTTTTTTGTAATAATTATCCAGAAGTTGTCTTAAGCTCTTCATCAGTCCTTCGCCATCTCTTTAGCTTCCCGCTGTTCTTCTGTCCTAAATCTTAGTTGTCTAATTCTGCCTTGACTACTTCTGGAAACCTGCCTTGCGGCTTCAGTTTCTAGCACCTGGGTCAAAGCTTCAGATATATTTTTATGTCTGGCCAACATTAACGCTTGACCGATCTCAGAGTCTCGCAGGCCATCAATGAAGCTACTCACTGCTAACTGTTCTTGGAATTCTGTCGGTGCGGTGATAGACTAGCTTCACCGTACGTGCTATATCTGCCTCAAATTCCTGCAGATTTTAATTAATCTTATTTTTTCAGAAGTGTGGCAAAAACCCAATCAAACTAAATAAAAATTCTAAGGAGTAAACCTAACTATAATAAGAAAAGAGGCAGGCCGAGGAAGCGATGGAGAGAGGCAGTGGCAACAGATTATGGCATAGGTGAGGCCAACCGATGAATAACGTTGGTTGTTCATTCTCCGTCATACCGACAGAAGGACATGCGTATGCTAAATGTAATAGATACATCTTGTGGATATTGGTTATTCAGTGCTGGATTAGAACAGTCACAAGTAGAGAGCAACCCATTATATTGTGGGTACTATTGAAAGTTTCGACCTGCCTTGCAATCGACGATTACAATACTTGCAAAAATATCACAAGAATTATTAGTATTCATTTGTTTTTTCTAGGTAAAATGATAAAAATGTTAAGGTGGTAGAATGGTTATCTAAATACTTTTTACAGTGTAATAATTAACATGTCACGTTATAATCTATTCTATTCCCAATTTGTGTATTGAGTTGTTTTAGAGTAAATAAAGATTTTAAATATAATTAAAAATATTGTGTTGCTTTCTGTTGTGATCGTAGCATAGAGCAGCCAGGGATCACTAGATAAATGTAAATGTAGTAAAATAATTCAATGCTAGATGGGATAATAGATAGGTTAAATAAAGATATCTATATATCATAAACAAAATAGGTACTACTTATGTAATTCTTAGCAGAATCTATGTCTAGGTAAAACTTAAGTATAAATTATATGAAGGATGACATTGAAAAAACTACATTGCATAGTATCACGCGGTAGAGGACTAAAAAACAATACAAAAAGTTATATACACTAATGTCGGATCTCCTTTTGTTTTCAAGACGCAGCGTGTCAATTTTTTTTAAATTTATTTTTTTTAATTTCTGCAAAATGCAACAATTTTGGTTTACATATTTTTATACAATCGGGAAATTAAAAAAAAATTAAATAAAAAAAAAAATTGAAATGCTATATCTTGAAAACAAAAGGCGATCGATTAGTGTACATAACATTTTTATTATTTTTTGATCCTCTATCGCGTGGTATTATGCATTGTAGTTTCTTCAGTGTCACCCTGTATATTCATATTTTGTTATTCTAAAAACTCATCTGTTACATTTATATAGTGATATTCTGCATATGGTATGACACCAAAATGATTGGTATTGGAAAATATGCATAATTTGATCTGATAAGAACTGAGGAAAACTATGAAAACTAACTTGAACTAGTTCAGTTCCTACCATTCAAAGAAATCAATAATTTGTGTTTCTGTGATGATTTTTATTAGTTGAATAAAAATATCAGTTCAAGTTTATGTTTCACTTCTAGTTAAAGTCTTAAAGTAAAAATCCTGCTGCAAGTAAACATAGCCTGTGATAACACAGTTAAGCATTATAAATTGTGTTTAGTTATTGAGGTTAGGTGTAATATAATCAAGTGAGATAAGCGGATAGGGAGACGCCGAGTACTCCACGACGTTAAATACTGGGCGCGCAGAGGGAAATGAGAGTTCCAGGGTGTGAGTAATGAGCAGTCTCTATCTAGAGTGCTTCGAATCGGGATCAATGACAAGTGCAGGCGAAGAGCGGTTAATAGGTGTTTGTGATAACGGGGATGCGATAAAGGCACTGGTAAATATACTGGAAACGGAAAATGCATGATCAATGAGGATGCTGGCACATACCAGGAAATTATCTGCCCGAAATTTTCATCTTACGTTTTATGTTTCTTCGCTCTTTTCGATGCTTATCTGGTTGCGTTCATAGAATTATATTCGCAGATATCGACACAACTAAGCAATGTCACATTTCTTTATCTAAAATAGGATATTTCTACTTATAAATGATCTTTGTACTGGGTGTTCTGGAAATAATTACCCTTTACCGCAACTTTATACTGCTCAAGGTCTTGGTGATTGACAATATATCCTATATACAAAGTCTAACAAAAAAAGCAGGCCATCCCATTGACTGCGAATTTTGACGACAAAATATGACGATTTAACCCTATTTACCTATATACAAAAAATGTCTTTCTTAAAAGATACATGGTGTATTGAACGCTGCCTGGATATGATGATCCTTGCTTGAGAATACTTCTTGAGAATTCTTTCAAATTTCCATTTGATGGGAGGTTAATTATCCTCGCTGATTATGAGCATTAAACCATATCGCTTTTCAAAATTTAGTTAAAATTTCTCAGAAAGATTCTTTTTTCGAAGATTATATTCAGCTATTTAACAAACAATCGCCATCAACTAATAGTAAGGTTTTAAATCTTAATCCTATCTGCTAATAACATTATTAAAGTGGGTGGGCGTTTGTCAAATTCCAATTTTCGCTAAAAAGCATCCTATACTTCTGTCACTTTAACATCATCTTACTAATTTGATATTTAGTTATAAGCATAAAATATCTGTCATGCAGGTCCCCAACAGTTTTTGGTTCAAGTTAGGAAAAAGTTTTGGCCTATAAATGGTCGCAACCTGCCGAGAAAAATAATGCGAATTGCGTAAAATGTGCTAGATACAATTCACTAACTGTGCAACCAATGACGGGTGATTTACCATGAATGGACTGTAACTTCTGTAAATGAAAATATGTGAATATTCTGAGATATAAGTGGTCTGCTTACTTCCTGCTCGGCCTAAGCGTCTTGACTTACAGGAAGCGACCTACATTGCAGCAGGTACTTAATGCAGACCTCTCGCCCTGGGCGACGAGCCATTAAATCTGTAAATGATAGTGCAGGAAACAACTACTCTGCGGACTGATGCCCCGACCGGCATGAATTACTCCTGCAGTATCTGTGTGAACAGCCAAGATCCCTTGTCGGACACACCACCAGACATAGACCGGTTTCGGACTTGTTAGCCCTCATCAGTATGCCATAGGTGAGATGACCGACAATTGAACTGGCTGTTCCGAGCAGGAAGTAAGCAGACCACTTATATCTCACCTGCACTCAGTTTATATGTGAACATACATATGAAGGAACAACCAGTTCAATTGTCGGTCATCTCACCTATGGAATATTGATGAGGGCTAACAAGCCCGAAACCGGTCTATGTCTGGTGGTGTGTCCGACAAGGGTTCTTAGCTGTTCACACAGATACTGCAGGACTAATTCAATGCCGGTCGGGGCATTAGTCCGCGGAGTAGTTGTTTCCTGCAGTATCATTTACAGATATGAATATTCTGGCTTTATAACTTTATTTGGCCTTATGGCATGTATTAGCAAATTGTAAATTATTGATTACTAAACAAAAAACATAAATAAATATCCTTTAATACATACAAAATAATGCAAGGATGAAATGCACAGAACACTATTTATATCGAAAATCTGAACACATGATGTTGAAGTTGAACTTTTAAAATTGTTTTTCCACAACAACTTTAATTTTTCACTTATCAGTTTGAAATTTAATAAAAATATTTCTTGTAGTTGACTAAATTATTAAGGGTATACCAGTAACTTTAAATTTCCAAAGGAACTGTCAGAGATAATTTGTAAATAATTTACCAAGGTTTTAAATGTCCTAACTTATATTATGTAGTGTCTCTGAACATAAGGCTATCCACTTTTCCCATTTATACGCAAAAATTAGTTGGTAACTTCATATACTAAAAAAAATGAAAACAGAAACAGATGAATTAAACACATTTAAACACAAAAATTTATTTTAACATAGTTATATTGACACTTTAATTCACTAATTGCAGATTTTAGTTGACAAATGCTCTACATGTCCGCCTGCCTAAGAAATACATTAATAGGCTTTTCTAATTAATAAAAATCTAATCAGTTCGGTCGCATTTACGAGTATAATACGCACTTTTCAGTTTATTAAATTTCTCCACCGATTAAAAATAAACATCGTCTTACATAAACCCACAAACTGAACTGAAATTCAATGGACTAAAATTAGAGAAATGTGGTGGTCACCAGTTGCGTCTCTTCCATTATCGATTTAAAAAATATATTTTTTAGTTAAAAAGTATTCGAAATAATGTAAAAGAGTAGTTTAACACCTGAATGGAACTACACACAAATACAAATGATGTATTGTAATCTGTTTGTTCAATACTCTTAATTTTTCTTAGCAAACGAAATAAAATAGTTAAAACGTTTGTTAGCCCTATATTCAGACAAACTCTGTATAAAATCAGTTAATAAATCATCTACAAATTGTTCCTTGGATATTTCTTTAGAATTTGAAATTTAAAAACAAGTGTTACCCAATATTCTGCATCTATCACTAAGGTTGCCATGATTTAACAATTGTCTTTAAAAAGAAGAGCTTTACGACAAAGCAAGAGTGACAAAATAATTCAAACAAAATATTATGCTATGATATTAAGAGGAATTGTTCATGGGCGTACATAACAAAAATGAAAGGATTAGAAAGCTTCTCTCCAGTTCCTACGTTTATTTTTGAGACGTCGCTTATAATATTATCCTTAAGCATTTGGTTAACCACAAAGAGTACCTCTAAGATATTTTAAACTTAACTATATGTGAAATATTAACAAAGTTATTTCGAAGAAACAATTTTGGGGGTTCAACTTCAACATTCTGTATCTTTTAAGGGAGGTAGTTTTGTATATACTTAGGTAAGTAGGGTTGAATCATCATATTTTGTCGCCAAAAAAGGTGTGTTTGCATGCCATCTCATTGGTTTATATATCTATTAATAGTAATACAATGACATGCCTCATTAGTACAAAATGTAGGTGCTAAATATATTATTATGTTTGGTACATACTTTCAGATAAATTCATGTATACTCAATAGAATGTAGATCTGAAGATGAAATAGGAAGTTCAAAAATTTTCTTTGCATTACTTTTTAAAAACGTATATGCAAAAGTTTAACTCAATATCTTAGGCACATATATTTCAGAATATTAACAAACATTCATGATACCTAAATAACCACATAGTACCATACTTGAAGTTGAAGTATTTTTATGTTGTAAACTCGAATTTCCAGGAAACAACTACTCTATGGCCTAATGCCCCGACCAGCATTGAATTACACCTGGAAAAACTATAGCAACAACTAGAGTCACTCGTCAGTAGCCCTCTAGACATATACCGGTTTCGAGCTTATTAGCTCTTATCAGTATGCCATAGGTTAGGTATCTGACGAATAATTCTAGCTGTCTCAGTTTGTCCAACCCGACAGAAGGGACCATGAGGACCCGTATTTTTATATTATTTCTACACTTCATTTAACTAGGCAATATTTATCTGTGATTCAAATCATAATACATCTGAAAATTTTGCTGTGTCGTTGAACATATAGTTTGCATTCTTCAGAGAATCAAACAACTGAAATGGCACATTCAACGTTATCTGCTTCGGAATATCGCAATTATAAACGTTTTATAATAAACTTTATAACAGTTACTACATAAGTAGTTTTAAAATCAAACATCACAATATTTGCGTTTGTTAGTTTAAATGGTGTCCTCCAAAGCCTTGTGTACACCTGCAAGAATGTTGAGCTTTATACAGGGTTAACTATGATTAAGTACAAATATTTTAAGAGAGAATAGAGAAATATAATAATAATCTAATTTTATTATGAAAAGGTGTTAAGGAGTGAAGCTATATTTTTAAAATTTACAAATTTTCTGATACCTTTATATATTAACTATATAGTATATTCCTATTGACTAAATTAATACTTCTAACCAAATAAAACTGAATAGAAAAAAGAGTAGTAACTCATGTTAAATATTGTTAATTACATTATTGAATAATACTTTTTTTAGTGCTATTATAAAAAAACTATTGCCCACTGAATAATGAAGTAAAATCTAATTCCATTTGAATGGTTTGGTAGATGACGTTTGTCCGTTAAATAATGAGCAGAATTTTATAAAGTCCATCCATGCATTGCCTCTCTCTCATTCTATAGCGATCAAAAATTCGCTTTATAGTATTAATGCTATTTTGAATTTGCACATCCACAATGGCAACATAAATTTTATCCAAAAGGCATGTTTTCAGCAGGTTGAGGTGCTAGAAACGGAGGCATGCTTTTATTTTGTACGAGTATCAAATGATTAAATAAGCAATTAGCTCTATCCGATGTAACTTTTTCTGTATTACTCTGAGGGAGAATTTTCCAATCGATTGTTGTTTCCTTTTGATAGGTTTCTCTGTTCGTCATTTTTATGCTTCATCCAACGGTTCTGAAATAATGTTTCGATTTATTCTTCGGTACAAAATTTTTCTGTCGTTTCGTTCATTCCAGTTCAACATCTTATTGTAGATCTAGTGAAAAAATATTACATAGTTATTATATGCAAAATATAAACGTTTAGCGAAGAGAAGAGAATTTGTTGGTGAATCTCGTATGGTGAAAAAATTATAATACAAAGTACGGTAACTTTTAAAATTTTTAAATTTAATCTAGATATTAACTAGGAACAAACTCTCAAAAAATTAAGTAATTTTCTGACAATATTATATTTAAACTAAAATATCACAATTCTCCTAAAGTTGGAATTATATTATAAATATGAATTTACTACTCTAATTTTTAGAGTCAAAATGTTCCTGAATACTGGGAACTAATATAATCAATAAAAATGGGTTACTCACCAAATTCTATATTCAAATCAAGTATCTTGCGTTCATGATTATTTGAAATTTGTGCTACAAGAGCTTCAGCAACGCCACTGAGAAAATTTACTTTACCGTCCTAATCTAAAACAATACTTGCCAGCAGATTTTGTTTTCTTCTTGTCCGGTAGATGATGCAGAAGCCGAAGAACTAGATGAAGGTGAAATTGGTTTATAAACATTTTCAAGGTATTTACCAATTTTAATGTTACTACCTTGCTGATTTTCTAAGGCCAAAATCCCTGTTTAGTATTATTAAAGACTTCATGCTCTTCTTGAGCGATGGTTCTTGCAACATTGCAGCTGTCGACATTTCAAATACTTCACTGTTCAGTACAGACATAGCATAGAACTGAAACAAAAATGAGTATTAAGACAGTACTGACAGATATTATTAGCAGTATGGTATTTATTTGAATGACTTGCCACACTCTAGTGATAGGCAAAACGATATTGAACAGTAAACGATCATAGCCCTAAAACTGAAGTAACATATTGCTTTATACATGGTATTGAATACGTTTCTTCAAAAATGTCAACGTAGTTTTCTTAGCAAATTTTAAGCCTCTCATATCAATTTTTTAATTAAAGGTTCTTTTAAAAAGTCAGAGCTCCTTAAAAGAGGAGGGTAAGATATATTTTCAATTTCTCTGTTTTGAATTGTAAACCTATTTTTATAAAAGGAATACTTTGAATTACAAAAATAATGTAAAGTATCGTTTTATTTTCTGTTTCATCTAACGTTTTCAATAATTGTTTCAGAAGATGCCAAGAGAATATGGCAACATATCCAACAGATTAATTTTTAATAAAGAATATACCATTAGGTAAAACCCTTCCATATTTACCGATGAAGATAAAACGGAAAAAATAATTATGAACTATTTAAATAAGCAGCAAAGTAAAAAAGGTATACCTCGCTTGTACATAAACTTTTCTGGCAGGGATTATCAAGTTTGAAAGTAACATAAAAAAACAGCTTTTAATGTACATCAGATGGAAGAATATACAAAGTGGTCCGTAATTAATGCGCCATAGGCTAACTGTGAGCCATATTGTATTAGTCCGTATATCAGTATTAGAAAAGATACAGGGTGTAGAAGCAAACATTTTAAAATTGATTTAGAGGCTTTTCTTTGAAATTCGGTACAGCGAGGTTATTTTAGGGAGCATATCATTAAGATAAGTTCTTCAATGTTGCAAGACAGTTCTCATAAAGCTTTTGATAAACATGATGATATTTATAATTTCAAAATGTTCCATCTTAATGTACAAAGTATAAAGAACAAAATGAGTTAGAATTGTTTCTGGACGCATATGACTTGGATTTTCTGCTTATAAGTGAGCATTGGTACCACACACACGAAATTGATTATGTTTTACTAATTTTTCTTTCTTCTCCAGTTTCTGTCGTAATGCTTCGTATGAAGAGGTTGCCATATATGCATCAAAAAACACGTTTGTTGGAATAGATGGTATAAATAATATTTCTGTGGAGAGTCATTGTAAAGCAACGGCGATTAATTTTAATTGTATTAAAATCGTATCCATTTATAGACATCCAGGTGGCAATTTTTCTCTATTTATAGAAAAATTAAATATTATTCTAAGCTTGCTGAACAAAACTGGCAAGATCGCATTTGTCTCAGGTGATTTCAATGTGCGTTTTCTGAAGGCAAATGACTCTAAAACCCGTGACCTAATAAATACATTTGTGTCTCATGGGTTCGGTTTTTGACGGACCTGCAAGAAACAATAGCGGATTAGATACTATATTCACCAACTTAAATTTGGATAATATTTACATCATTTCAATTGATTCCAAACTTTCAGATCAACTGGGTATATATTTAGAAGCCAACATCCAAATTAAGGAAGAAAGTCGCTGTGCTATGTATCGCACTATTTCAGCACCCGCCTTAAAGAAAGTAAATTGTACCTTAGAAAAGATAAATTTGGACTTCTTGTATAATAACAATCAAAATATTAATTCTCAAGCCGAGTACTTTATAAAAATGATATCTGACACAATAGATAAATTAATACCGTTTAAAACTATGGTTATGACAAATCGCAAAAAGTCTCCGATAGGATGGTTCGATGTTGACGACACATGCGAGAACAATTGCACTTTCTTCATTATTGTTACAGAAATTATCCATCAACTGGAAACAAATCCGCTTATGTAACTTATAGGTCCGTATATAGACAAGAAATAAAAAAATCTAAAATAAAATTAAATGACGAATCTATACGCAGACACAATAACTCTCAAAAGGCTATGCGGAATATAATTAACCATTTTAAAGTAACTGAGATGTAAAATCATCTTTTGTATCATCTGATGAATTTAATAATTTCTTCGTTGGCGTTGCGGTTGATTTGTTCAATAAACTACCTGTATGTGATAATCAGTTTGAAGATTACCCAACAAATACGATGTCTACAAGCAGTTTCACATTATCTGAGGTATCACTCTGGGAAATAGTGAGCATAATAATAAATTTCAAGGATAAGCAAAGTATAGATGCATATAATATAAACATAACCATCTTAAAATCTATTATGAACATTATACTTCTACCTTTTACATATTTAATTAACAAGTCAATTAAAAAAAAGACATTTCCGGATCGTTTCAAGTTGTCTAAAGTTGTCCCTATATACAGAGTGTCTGTGAAATGTTGGGAAATCTCGGAGCTGGAGATACAGGTGACCAAAAAAAGCCGATTGAGCCAAATATGATATATTCAGTGCACCGATTGAAAACTGTTATCGTTTCAGGTAAAATGCCTTATCTACTGAAAATACAGCAAACTGTTACTTGAAAAAGTTGTTAAGAACGGTAAATTATGGAGACGTGCAACATTTTAAAAGAACCAGAAATGGTACGGGTTACTTGTCCAACGCTCTCCCAAATAACATCAAGGTACTGCCGCTAGTAATATTTAAACGAAAAGTAAAAACATACTTAATTAACAGGGCTTTTTATACTTTCTACGAGTATTTTAATAGTAATTTTAATTAAGTCGTGAGTAGTTGGTAAATATTTTATTGTATAATTTTAATCTGTGTCTATATAATTTTATGTTTTGTATGTTTTACATTTTTATATTTTTTATTAGTTTTGTAGTGTATGCTTTGTTGACGTGTGAAAATAAAAATAAATAAATAAATAAAATAAAGCTCACTTTCAATGTACACAGATGAATTCCTAATTATTTTTAAGCAAAATACGTATACTCGCTTCATTTCGATAAACCGCCTCGTTTTCGAGATATTCGAATTTAATCTTTCAATGCACGCTGATTTTATAATATCTGTCAACAATATTCATTAAAACTAACTCAAGTAGGTCATGACAGCAAACGTCGAATTTGTTAAAAAACTACGTTGCAGTTGCTTTTATGTTAAAAAACAATAAAAATAGTGTCGAGAAACAATACATTCACAAATTTTGAAATGCAAAACATGATTTGTGTATATGTTTAAGTAAATGATAATAGTTGTACTGCAACTAGAGGATATCTTCAGCTGTACCCAAATCTTAGATAGCCAGATCGCAACATTTAGACTTTCTATATGATTGGGTGAAATGGGGGAATTTTGTTCTAAACGAAAGATTGGGCGTCCAAAAATGGTGACTGTCCAACAGAAAGAAGACATCTTACTTACGTGCAGCAACAGGGGTGAATAACCCTGTTCAGAATTTGTTGCCTGACGACCTACCTGAGAGAATAAACTTTTCCAACTTTTTATTACAAAAACAAGATAATCAACCTACATTCCTAAACAAGATGTTATTTACGAACGACGCCACCTTTGTGAGATGTGGAGTATTTAACTGGAGAAATAACTAAACTTAGGAACAAGAAAATCCTTATTTAGGAAAAGAAACACATTTCCAGGAGAATTTTCCATAAATATTTGGTATGGCCTGATTTTATAGATATACCATATGAATGGCCAGCTCACCTTAATGGCGCGCGTATTTGAGATTACTGCAAGATAATTACCAGGCTTGTTAGAAGACGATGGTGCACCTGCCGACTTCCCCCATCTGGTTATAAACTTATTGAACGAACATTTTCCACATAGATGGATGGGCCATGGCAGTGAATTTTCTTGGCCGTCTCGTAGCCTCGACCTTAACCACTAAGATTTTCTTCTTTTGAGACGATTTGAAAGATTTAATTTATAAAGAACTTTTATCCTTCTTCAATTTGGCAATATTTAAAAAGAGCATAAAAAAATGTATTCATGTATGAGAACCTAATATTCTTCAGATAAATATTCTTATGGCAATCAATATAATCAATATTCTATTCTTTTGTGTACAATCGGGGGTTATCTTCATCCTAGTATTGTTTTGATACTTCCCCCGTGACACGGGGTTACACGCACATAGCACTTGTCAATCGATATAAACCTATGCTGTGTTGTTGGTTGCATTGTTTCTAATACTCTCCAAATGTCAAACAGCAGTAGTGGTCAGAAAAGTAATATTACAGAGCACTGTAAACGCCTCGAGAAATTTAAAATAATAATACTACAATATTATTATATGCAAACATGGTCGATTATTGTTAATATCGTTACTACTATTAGTATTATTATTATTTAATTCTATAATGAGTTAAAAAATGGAACGAGCTTTTGTGCACTTTGCGCTAATGATCTACAGATGGCGCCAGCATCGGAAGATCCGTCAAATATTCCAAATATTTTGATATTAGTTTTTAGTATTTGCTTTTCGCACATTCAAATTCCTGTAATCTCGGAAATTACAGATATGGTACTAATTTATAGGAAGTGCGACGAAAGTGCATATCGTGTAGCAGCAGAATATCAAAGACGTTTTCCAAATATGTAGACAGAATATTCCAAATCCTCGTACATTTGTACGATTTGTGCAACGTCCACGAATGTTGTTTTACACGTGCTGGAGGTTTAAATACGTATGTATCTAACTTGAAAATAAAAAAGAACCAATTTCATACTTTTTAAAATTCTTGTAACTTCTTTTTTACTTATTGACATAAAAATAAAGCATTTTTAAACTACAATAATAGATACACCTACAGAAAAAAAATATTTTTTTATTTATGAAATGGTCGAGGGAAATCAAGTACAACAATTTTTACAACGACAAGTTATAATGGAAACAAGTCAGAGAACAGAAAATAATTCAACTTTCTTGAAATCTCCAAATATCAGTCCTGGAAGTATAAGTAAGGTAGGTTTTACTCTCAGTGCTACCATATCGTGTTTCTCATTAAATAATCTAGAATTTTGTAAATAAAACTTTCTTTAAAAGCGCCGTAAATCGTTACACGTGGCAACGCGGTGCTTTGTCACTACCTTTGACAACTTTGACTTTGGCAGAATATACCTAATCTCGCAGCTGACAGGCGGCATAGTTGCCGAGAAATTAGGGGTTAATATGGTTTTAAAAATAATTTTTTTCGCTTTATAGATAAGTTTGGAATTTTTTTTGAAGGGTGATACCGTTAATTCTGAATTTTTCCTATCCCCTCTTAAAATATTTGTACTCAGTCATAGTTAACCCTGTATATGCAATATTGAAATAAATTTTTATATGACGATTTTTCTGTAAGTAATTTTTCACCATATAAGACAACTTGCGGATAAGCAGATAAATTTTGCTATGTGGGGAAAAGATAAGGGAATTAAAATGTAAGGGTGCAGAAATGCCGAAACAACTTGAACAGCTAAACAACCAACAAGTTGACGGTACAGCAGGAAGGGCTGCAAGAACGGTAATCCATCACTGGTGACGTCATGAGTGGTGTAACGCACTGTGACAAGCCACTGATTGCTTCTTATTGGTATGTTAAGAAGAACTCCTCTGGAAAATGAAGGTATTTGAGGAAAGATTGAAAGTTCGAATACATTAGAATAGTAAACAAACAGTCCCAGAGACCTGTATATATGGGATATCTTAGAATTAGAATGTAATATTTTTCTACGTTTAAAAAAGGAGAACATTTTCTATGATCGTAGGCAAAAAAAGGAGCTACAGCCTTTTAAAGAGGACTAATCTTAAAGTTACGCATTAATAAATGATGATGAATTGAAATAATGCTTTGAGGAACAATATTATTTCAAAAGTATATCAAAATCAGAAAAAATATCGTTCATTGGAAATCGGTAATCCATCAGGCGATTCAATGCTCAATAACAGTATTACACACAAAAAAATACAAATTCGTGGTACATTAATCTTAAAAACAGTGAATACAAACAATTAACACTAATGTAGTAAAAAACTAACAGATGTTAAACTAGATAATGATGCATTAAAAATATCTAGATGCATAACGTTATTCTTCTGTAATATAGGTATTGGAGAATTACTTGTATATTTAGTTCGATACGATGAATTATCATATTTAGAAAAATATAAATGAGGATTAAAATAAATTTGTCTGAGAATATAAGGAGAATCAGTAATATTGGTAAATAATTTCTACAAAAGTATAACAGAAAAGATTATTCTCCTGGAAACTAGTTTTTTTTATAACTGTAGTGCGACAGTCTGATATCATATGGATTTGGTTAATATAAATATAGTATAACCGGTGTGAAACCAGCACCCAAAGATAGCACCCGAAATTTCCGAAGATAGCCGAATGACCATGGACGTTCGTTGACTAAGGTACAAAATATCAAAATGATATTGTGTGTTCCAGGGCGTTATCTCATACTAAGTAACATACTGGGGATGATACTTAGTATGAGAATTCTTTAAGGGATGGTTATCACTCAGAAAAAATATGATAAATTAGAAATGGGTCCCAGGGGGTAAAATATTCGAATATCTCGGAAAATACATGCCGTTGCAACTTGTCACTTGGTATGTAGTTTCCTCAAGGGATACACATCATGTAGAAAAAATATGATCTACTTGAAATGGATCTCAGGGGGTGAAATATGATAGCATCCGTAAAAAATATTTTCCAAAATCTCGAAAAATACATGCCGTACCAGTATGTTACTTAGTATGAAATAACGCCCTGGAACTCACAATATCATTTTGATATTTTGTACCTTAGTCAACGAACGTCCATGGTCATTCGAATATCTTCGGAAATTTCGGGTGCTATCTTTGGGTGCTGCTTTCACACCGGTTATAATATATATATATATATATATATATATATATATATATATAATCACATCAACAAATCTTTTCTGCCCATTTTCAAGTCTATCTATGTAATTGTAATAAAAAGGGCTCAAACTTTATAATAATTTCCTTTGAACTGACTCAATATTTAAACAATGAGTTTCATAGGTAGGGTACCAAATTATAACACAGTATTCCAATTTACACCGTACAAACAAAAAATAGAGCATCTTTAGCGTATTAATATTAGAAAAAGATTTACAATTTCGTATGATGAAACCTAGCAACTTAAATGAGGATTTAACTACATTATTAATATGTTCTGAAAAACTTAGTTTGGAGTCAAATACAATGCCCAAATCTCTTACTGTACACTCCCTCTGAAAAACAATATTGTTTAAAGAATAACGACATAAAATAGGTTCGTGTTTCCTACAATACGTAACCATTTTACATTTGGATAAGTTCAAATTAAGTTTAAATGTCTCACACCACTCTTCAATTATTGATATTTGAGATTGTAAAAATTCACAGTAATTACTGTCATCAATTTTGCAATAAATTTTCAAGTCATCGGCGAAAAGTAACTTTTTACAGTTAATAATTTTTGTAAGATTATCAATAAATATTAAGAATAGTAGAAGTCCAAGATTGGACCCCTGAGGAACACCCGAAGCAGTAGCAAACAGTTCAGATTTAAATCCATGGTGTGCAACATAATAAAACCGATCATTTAAATATAAAGTTAAAAAACAGTCATAAATTATTAGATAACCCAAGTTCAGCTAATCGAAACAACATTATAGCATGGTTAACTGTGTCGAAAGCCTTGGAAAAATCCATATATACCGCATCCATCTGCCCCCTAGAATCAATGACTTCATATATATTTTGCGTAATTAAAGTTAAATTCGTTATTGTTGACCTTTTTTCCATAAATTCATGTTGATACGGTGACAATACATTTTTACGGACATATAAATATGATTATATAAAGCAATTTCAAATACCTTGGCAAAGTTGGGCAGAATAGTAATGGGCCTGTAGTTAGTTACATCATTCGAGTTGCCACATTTCAAAACTAAACAGATTCTACCCATTGTCCAACAATCAGGACGATAAATTAAGGATAATATTAATAACGATAAAAAAACTGCAGAGCAATCCTTAACCATAAAGTTAGCAACTAAATCATTTCCGAAGGACATCTTACTTTTCAATTTCGGAGTTGATTTTTTTACATCATCAGCATTAATATTGATGACATTAAAATGCGGTAAATTGTGCAATATGTTAGGGAGCGTAGATGGATCAACATTATCTGGCACAAAAATGCTACTAAAATAATGGGAAAAACCGTTTACTATATCTTGAGACGTGTTGTAATGAATTTTATTTATAAAGTGCCTTTTGCCTGGTATGCGCGACATTCCTGGCTTATTGTTAATAAATGACCAGAACTACAATCTGCTGATATTCCTTCCTCCACACTTTTAATATAGTTACTATAGGCAATAGATATTAAAGTTTTTATTACCTTTCTTAAATGATGAAAATCTTCCAAATAAATGCTATTTTTGTACTTCATACTTATTTCTGTAGTGGATTTTAAGTTTGATATTTCTTATGATATCAGTGGTGTACCATATGGGATACGATGGCTTCTTATTACTATATAAAGGTACAAATAAATCAAAGAGAGAATATAATTTAGTGCAGAAATTTTGGCATGCTATATTAACATCTGAAAAATCATTGAGGAACGACCAATCCACATTTAACAAGCATTCATATAATCCAGTTAGCTCTCCTGAAATTATAGTTTCTTCCAATAGGATTAACAGGGAATTTTGCAGTATGAGATGATTTGAGTAACAATGAAATATAAAGCGCAGGGTGATGCAAATCCTCATTAACTAAAGATGAATTATTATGAACAACAGAGGCTTGTACATTGGTTAATATTAAGTCAAGAAACCTATTATTAGCTTTAGTTATTTCATTTACTTAAATCAGATCGACAAAAAAACTTTGAAGTTGTTTAACAATTGTTTTTTAGGATCATCGATATTTACCTCATTATAGTATATAGTATATTAAAATCGCCCATAATTAATATGTTCTTATGATCACCAATTGATTGACCAAACAAATCTAGAAACAGTTCTAAATTACTTATTATTATTATTACTTATTATTATTATTAATATTATTATTATGTAGAAAATTGATTTTTATTCAAAAGTCAGATTCGACAATTTGTTGCAAGTTGTCTAAATATGTAACGTCACACTAAACATGTGTACAGAAAGCTTTGAGTTTTTTAAATATTTTGAATTAAAAAATGTATGAAATTTTGCACTTTCTCGGACACAAATGCTATGCCTCATATATTCATTAACAGAATCTAAAAAAATTGTTAGTGATTTTTTATCTCTTGCATAAATGCACTTTAACGTCGATTTTATTAGCTCATCTTCAGTAGGGTATGTGCTGGGTTTCGATTACAGCCAATCTAAAGATGTAATTATAGTAACTAGGTCACAGTCACAGGTAACAGTCAGCCGGAAATTGTGCACATAGGTGGTAATTAATAATTAATTAATAATTGCATGCCTTTTTTAATGGATAAAAGAATCTAGAAATATTTGAAAAATAAGGATTTTACTAATTGCATCGATTTGACAGCAACACATATGAGTTTAAAAAAAAAATAGTTTTCTAAGCACCTATTCCTATTGGTTCGTTAACTTAAGTTAAAAAATATTTTTTACGTAATGGATTTGTTAGGTATAAAACTGAAAATTATTTTCGGAATAGATACACTCTCATTCGTCTTTGTTATGAATTAATTTAAGTTTTTAAATATATCGGTGTCTTATATTTTCTCTATAAAGCTGTAAAATGTTAATAACTTTAAGTGCGTTACAGTATATTTAGTTTTTCTTAAATATACAGGGTGTCCCAAAAGTCATTAGCTGATTCAAAATGCTTATAATTTTCTAAATATTTTTTATTTTCAAAAACTTTTTTAACATAAAAGTAGAGTAATTCATGGAGATATTTTTGACCTAGTTCCTAAAAATTAGATACTTCAAATGCCTTCCATTCTCTGCTTGACACATTCTTGCTCTTTTTAGTGCATTTTGCATCACAGCTGCTAGAATTTGTTGATTTAAAATTCTTATTTCATGCCGAATGTTCTCCTTCAGTTTCTTTTTCTTTCAGATATCCCCACAGAAAAAAGTCTGGGGCTGTTAAATCAGGCGGACGTGCAGGGTACGGAATATCTGAATTTCTTGAAATTATCCGGTTGCCAAAAAATTCTCTTAGGAGCTCCATGGTTGCCCTGGTTGTGTGGGCAGTGGCACCACTTTGCTGAAACCACATCTCTGGCATGTTTTCTAGGGCGGTTTGTACAAAGTTTTGGAGCATGTCTCTCTATCATTCTTCAGTAACGGTCTCAGCATTGTCATCTTCATCATCGAAGAAGAAAGGTCCAATGATGCCTTGACTGGTAACTCCACACCAGACGAGACTTTATTGGATGAAGTTCTCGCTCATGAACCATTCTTGGGTTTTCTGTTTCTCAAAAGCGACAATTCTGTTTGTTAACAAATCCATTCAGATGGAAGTGCGTCGTCGCTCATAATCTTCAGAAAATCATTTTCTTCTCTGCACAACTGTTGAAAACGAATAGCGAATTCAGTCCGTTGTCTGAAGTCTATGGGACGCAGTTAATGAACAAGCTGCATTTTGTAGGCAAACACGCGCAACTGCTTCAAAATTCAATGGAGACTGGAACGGGAGAGCCGTAGCTGAGTACAGCGTCGTCTAATGGATGTTTCCGCATCATCTTCTATGCAGGCCTCCACGTGCTCAATGTTTTCTTCTGTTGTAGCGGAACGTGGTCGACCTGCTCGAGGGACGTCGGCTACAGACCCCTGTTGTCGAAAACGTGCAGTTAAGTTGCGTATAGTCATTGCTGAGAGCGAATTTCTTGCATTGAATCGTCTGCGAAACGCTCTTTGAGTTTCGACAATCGATCGTTGGTGTCCAAATAGAGTTCCACGATAGCGACTCTTTGCTCAATGGTGAATTTCTCTATAACAAATCTCCCAAGCTTCTATTTTCTAAATAGGAAATAAAATTTAAAAAAAAATCAAGGTACCCGAAGTTATTGAATTTTGAAATCAGCTAGTGATGTTTGGGACACCCTGTATTATGTCTATAATAATAATAATGTCTTATTCGGAATTGCGTAGCAACGATTCTCCATAAAAGTAGCAGTGGTTATAAAGTACGGGAAAGGTGAAAGCAATATCAGAAGTTATACATTTAGTGCATGAGGAGTCGTTTAAAAGACTGTCATTTCAGTCATTACATGTACAGATAACACCCGAAAGAAAATCGATAAATGTCAGGACATAAAGTACGATAAAAGTTTTATCTCTCCTTGCACGAAAATTCTAATCAGTTCCTTCAAAATACCATTTTATGTTTTAAACGCATCTATATTTACTTGTTTCAAATATAAAACATGTTTTTTTTGTTTCTAATTAATTTAGTATAAATGTTTCCTGAAAGTTATTATGGGTGGGAGTAATCTAATGTACATAATGTTTGTGCGTGTCAATGTCTCTCCTCAATATTGGACCCAAATAATACTTATTTGATGTGTTTTATTTGGTGTTAATATTGAGTTCGCCGTATTTCTTCCCATAAAATGATCAACTTTGTGGTGTTTTTTAGGTACAGAAATTTCGTAAAATAAAATACGCGGAGCAAAAGTAATATCAAAAATAAAATTAATGTTTTGTTTATCCACTATTACTGTTACACTTAATATTTAAATTCTCCTCTAATAATATAATAACTTTTAACATGCAATTGTATGACACATTATATTGTTATTCTAAACCCACATTTTAACAATTATTTTCACACGCAAAATGTTACATGTTATAAACAAAAATGAACAATCTTAGTGTAGAACTATGTAAGTTTATGTTGTAACAATGTAATTTTCATCTGAATCTAAAACAAATACGTAATTTGAATGATTTCTATACCTAAAAATTAGTTAGGTAGACCACTTTCTGTCGTTATATATTCGTTTTACTTCGGTAACTTTGAATTTTCGCAGGTTGCATGAGATAATATTCCAGATTTGCTAAGCTCTATATTATCACCTATACCTATATCAATACACCAAGGGCCTTGATAATATCGAGATAATTTTGTTATTGAGAATGCTGAAAGCATGTTGCTTGATAATTACCTTAAAGCAACACGCTTGAGGCAATCTCTATGACAAAATTTTTAGTATTTATCAAGGGTCGAGGTGTATTCGGTAAGATAATTGTTTACATATGTTTTTTAAATTTTTAATCAATCAAAGAATTATAACCAACTTTATTTTCTAGATGTATTTTCTATTATAATATTATAAATTGCGCCACTGGATACATTACCAAATCGTTGTGACACTTTTATATACAGAAAAAAAATTATTTATATATTTTTAGGTATTAGTAATATTGTGTGAAACTAACTACTCAGTGGACAAAAGCCCCAACCTGCGTTGAATTACACCCACAATATCTACCCATATATTTCTTATTATTAGCTTTTTTAATTTTTTTTTACTGTTTTAGAAAGGTATTTTAAGCTAATATAAATGAAATCTCCTACAATTCCTATCAATGAAGTCATATGTATGTTCTCTGATACCAAACATCTAGGTATGCTAATGAACAATTCCACAGACAAAGCTCTATTCAATAATTATCTAAAGAAAATAATCTAATTTACTCACTCTATAAATATCTAACTTCACTTTTTGGTAGTGGGAACACGACAAATTCAACCACAATAGATGAGATCTGACCTATTTCTGCATTTTTAGGATTGCTTCTTCAGGTGGTCTCCTGTAAGTTGAATCAAATATCTAACTATAAAAATTATTATAAAAATTTAAATTATTTGAAGTTAAATATCGACAATGACAAAAAGTGACATCCTGTCAATGAATTAAATATGACAATACCTACTTGAAAAATGTTCACCTTTTATGTAAAAGTTTTTATATATTTTTAGGTATTAATAATATTGTGTGAAACTAACTACTCAATGGACAAAAGCCCCAACCTGCGTTGAATTATATTAGCTTAAAATACCTTTCTAAAACAGTAAAAAAATGTTACAAAAGCTAATAATAAGGAATATATGGGTAGATATTGTGGGTGTAATTCAACGCAGGTTGGGGCTTTTGTCCACTGAGTAGTTAGTTTCTCACAATATTATTAATACCTAAAAATATATAAAAACTTTTACATAAAAGGTGAAAATTTTTGAAGTACGTATGTCATATTTAATTCATTGACAGGATGTCACTTTTTGTCATTGTCGATATTTAACTTCAAATAATTTTAATTTTTATAATAATTTTTATAGTTAGATATTTGATTCAACTTACAGGAGACCACTTGAAGAAGTAATCCTAAAAATGCAGAAATAGGTCAGATCTCATCTATTGTGGTTGAATTTGTCGTGTTCCCACTACCAAAAAGTGAAGTTAGATATTTATAGAGTGAGTAAATTAGATTATTTTCTTTAGATAATTATTGAATAGAGCTTTGTCTGTGGAATTGTTCATTAGCATACCTAGATGTTTGGTATCAGAGAACATACATATGACTTCATTGATAGGAATTGTAGGAGATTTGATTTATATTAGCTTAAAATACCTTACTAAAACAGTAAGAAAATAAATTAATTGTCAATCTGACATTTCTTGATTTTTAACTCGACATTTCAATAAATCATGTCATCTTTGCTGAAGAGACGGCTTTTTGCTATAATCATTCAATGATTGGATGGTAGCTGTCACATGACTTGATATACAGAAATCTGATTGCTAGGTATTTGCGGTAAAAAATTATCACTCACTTGTATTTGTAGAAAACGCTATTTCAAGAACGCTGCGCCCTTAACATGAGATCAATTGAGCAAACTGAATTTAGCTGCATTTGATATTAACAAGAGTGGTGGTTCAGATGAGATTTCTCTCATATTTATAAAAAAAAATGTATACAGTGTTTTTAACCGCTCCATAGTTTACTATTCAAGTCCGTGGTTGGCACTTTAATTCAGACACGTTTAGTGTTCCATGTTTTGACCCGTTATGCGTATGCAACCATCATTTATAGAATCGACTGTAATAAGAATTATTTATTGCATTGCATTTAAAAATTATGTAACAATGAATTGCTGTTGTGTATAGTTACTTCAGCTCATTGAATTAGTACTAGACTAAAATTTTAGATAATTTAAATAATATAGTTTTATCTAAAAGGAAAAGGGTAACAATTTTCCAAAATTCTGAATACAGTTTTATAATATGGTCACAGTTAAAAACTAACCCTTTCATTTTATTACCATTGTCAGTTCAATTTTTTTTATTTTTTATCTCTTATTATTTTATGTATTTTTTTCGTCATGCCTTTTATTGAGGAGAACTGATTGTTTCAATAGTCAGATCACTAAGCAGCAAAAAAGTTCTGCCATTGGAAAGAAACATGGTGTGCTACAAGTGGCACCCTCTACTATTGATGTCAAAATTAGAAGCAAATTTGAATTTATCGTCTGCAAAAACCCCCGATTTAAAAATTTTATGTAAATATTTGGATTTCTTAAGAAGTTATTTACAAATATCGAAAATAAAATTTTAACATTGACACTCTGTATCTTTTTTATTATGCGACTTGCGATATAGGTATGTTACGTTCAATCGATTTATTTTCACCTAAGGAATCTGTATATTATTTATCTCAATAAATTTTAGAAAATAAAACTATAGTCGCACTCAGTAAGCCACGCGTTTGAGTTTTTTGGTGATGTTATAAGATGGTTTTTTCTCAGTGTAGGTACATATATTTTAAATTTGGAACTTTCCTCGCAATTAGTTTCGGTGACGTCATTTCCGAGAAAACCGTATCACATAAATTTTGATAACTTACAAGAAGCTTATTTAGAATATCAAAATCGACCTGTTTTTTTTTTCAGATATCCTAGCAACCGTTTACCAGTTTCAAGGGAGGCCAAGACTTAATCACCTCACCATAAATTAACTCCTCACATTTAGGAATATTGTTTAAGTTTTTGTTACAAGGATCTTTAATTTCAACATCATATTTAAAATAATATTTTAAGTACGTCTTACCAGAAACTATGTTTACGGAAAAGACATTCAATAATTCCAGTTTTTATTTAGTGATATAAACATACCCGCCATAAATATAAATCTTATTTTAACCGTGGTGTCGACATACTGCATATACCCAATGAAGCAAAAGAAAAAGAATTAGCATAATCACAATAATTTTCAGCAGCTGACAGTATATTTCCTTCTTTTTCTGTCTTTCGGATATCTCCGAGTCGGGAGGTTTTCATGAAAACTTTGAAGTGTTTTCAATGTTTTAGTAAAGTTATAGCTTTGAAATGCTTTGCATATAGAAAGAGTGGGTCCGAGAATATCGGGAATAGAGCTAGGATCACTGGGGTGGGTATCGACACGAGAGGCACGAAAACTATCAAATATTGAAATAAAATTCATCTCCCAACATCAGAAACAGCTGCCACTTGTTTTAAGAGTTTGTAAAATCGGCGACATATTAAAATTCTTCACGGAAAGTATCGACAATGGGGATGCTTTCAGGGAATACATAGCAGTGCTGTACGTGACCTATAATTTTTATTTCCATTTATGGGGCTATAAATAACAATGTTACATAATTCTAAAATTTATTGTAGGTAAATTTATTTTACTTTTCACCCTATTTGTCTTATTTTGCACCGAAAAATTATACATCTTATAATTAACAAATCCCTTATTTAAACCGCATTTATTTATCAGTAATATACTAACAAATACATTAACAAATTTTATTTAATGTTAATAATTTTCCTCTTATTTTTTACCATGGTATATTTGTCATAAATAAAATATATATTCCAACTGTATTTATTAACTAAGAACATTATATATTATTAAATAACTGCGATTGTATTACACATTTGATATAATATACCAATTAGTGATCAAAAGTGATTCATGGTTAATGGGTATGTGCTTCTTACTAATAAGTAACCAAAAATTTAAAATAGATATATGTTTCTGGCTACTAAAACATATTTACCAATATTAAATATATTATACAGGGTGGGTCAACGAAAACTTTACACCTCGATTTTCGGGCTTTAAAATGAAAATGTGGAAAAACGCTCGGACCCGTCGGTTTCTGATTCGAGGGGGAGCTACCTGTCTGCTTTTTTCATACCCGTAACTTCAACCCCCTACTGGAGTGGAGCACGACCCCCTGATTTTGAACAGGTATGAGGGGTGTTGCGATACCTCATTTTGAAGATGTAATATTTTTTACTGTATTAGAAAGGTATTTTCAGCTAATATATATCAAATCTTCTACAATACAAACATTGTCGATATTTAATTTCTAATAATTTTAATTTATTAGTATAATAATTTTTATAGTTAGATATTTAACTGAACTTCTGAAGAAGCAATTCTAAAAAAGCAGAAATAGGTCAGATCTTATCTATTGTAGAATTTTCGAGTTCTCACAGCCTCTAAAGTGAACCTAGATATTTATAGAATATTTTCATTAAACTAGGTTAGTAAATTTAGCTAGATTATTTTTTTAGATAATTAATTATTGAATAGAGCTTTGTCTGTGGAATTTTTCATTAGCATACCTAGATGTTTGGTATCAGAGAGCATACATATGACTTCATTGATAGGAATTCTAGGAGATTATATATATATATATTAATTATAATATATATATAATAATAAATGCGTTTATTTACGACAATTAACACGACATATTTACAATCATCTCATCCAAACTGCTTTTTAATGTAAACAAACGCAAAAAATACGCAAAAGAAACCTTGTCCGGCAATATAAAAACAATTTCAATGAAAATATAATAATATTTTATATACATATGCATACAGATATACGAGCACACGTACATCAACATGCATATCTAATTACATACATATCTGCATAGCTAATAATACCATATAATACAGTATACAATTGTTTGTTAAAAATAACGACTGTGCGTGAGTAACAGCGGCTTTATTTAACGGAATGCATCCTGAGAAAAATGTATCCACTGTTTACGTTTTGCAACTGGTTGCCAAAATTAATGCTACTGGTTCAGTCAAAAATAAAAATATGGTGCATGAATAAGTCGAAGTGGAGGCAGTGGCTGTTTTAGGTTATGTATCAATGGATCCGACCCTTAGAACTAGAAAATTGTCCGACGTATCTGGTGTATCACGTAAAACAATCAGGAGAATCCTTAAAAAACGTAAGTTTCATCTTTTCAAGATACCATTGGTTCAGGAACTGAACGAGGATAATTTCGATAGCAAACACCCACACAACATCTACAAAAATTTTTAGATACAAATTTTCCTCAAATCTGGATTAGAAGAAGGCGACATATTGAGTGGCCACCCGGGTCATCTGATTTGAATTCACTGGACTTTTTTCTATGGGATCATCTGAAATCTAAGATTTATGCTACCCAGCCTGAATCACTGGATGATTTGCGAAATCGGATAATTATTGATTGCCGCCAAATTCCACCCGAATTGTTGCCTAATGTATGGTAAGGTTTCCAACAAAACTGATTTTACTGCACGGGCGTGAATGGTGATCATTTCCAGCATTTAATAAACTAATCAGAAAAGTAAGTATTCTCTTTCACTATTTTAGCTGTCATTTCGTTATCAATGAACATTTTTACGCGAAATTATAGGGTCAAATAGTACTCGATCAGAATTTCAAAATGAGGTATCGCAACACCCCTCATCCCTATTCAAAATCAGGGGGTCATGCTTCCCTCCAGTAGGGGTAGAAATTAAGGGGATCAAAAAAGCTGATAAGTAGTTCCCCCCCCCCCAATCAGAAATTGACGGGTCCGAGCGTTTCTCCACGTTTTCATTTGCTTACACTTCAAGCTTCTAATCAGTATAGTTAATATTAGCCCAGATTGTGTAGTGTATGGATGTAGGGTACTTTGTGTATTGTATAAATATATTACATAATGAAATGTGTTAAATGATAAGTAATTATTATATACATATGCATGCATAGAAATTTTAATGAAATATACCTATACTGCGTATAGAGAAATAAATCAAAATGATAGGCTTGTTCTATCTTGCAAGATTTTACATCATTAGATATGCAAGACCTATTTTTCGGTATCAACGTAATTTATATAGATATAGATATTCTCAAATATATTCTTCGGGTATTAAATATTAATATTATTTTTATATTTTTAGGTGGTAGGATACCTACTACGATTTATTGTCTGATTTATTTATATATTTATTTAATACGTATTAAAACAGGCACATGCCCAATTACTGGATACGGTAAAAAGTATAAATGCAGAAAAACAATACCATATAATAATACAACATAATGCATCTAACAAGCATACAAAGTCTTAAATGTATCTTACATGTAAAGCAAGTTGGACATACATTATTGCTAGAAAAGAAAAAAACAGAAAAAACATCAAAACAGAAAACAAAACATAAACATAAGCAAAAGGGATGTATTATTATAAATAGCATTTTTTATCTGCTGAATGGTACAAAAAAATATATCAACCGTAGTCTCTATGTTGTTGTACTCCGAAATCATTTGATACAACGGCGATGACATCAGAAAATTAGTGCGTGGTGTGGGTAAACATACAACGTTACTGCTGCGAGCGGACAGGCGCGGTATTACTATATTACTAAGTATAATTCCTAACAATTTAATAAGTTATTCAAAACTTTATCTGATGTAAGACCTTTTAACTTATAGATATACAAAAATTTCTATATCTGTTTTATATATGAAATTATAATTTAGGTTATTTAAAATTTACAATATGCATGAAAACATTAAAGTTTGACATCATTTTGTTTTTGCTAAAAAAAAATATTTTACTACTGATTTAAAAAAATTCTAATGTAATCATAGGTAAAATGGGTATATTAAGCACTAACTTACAATATTTTATATTTATATTTATATATTTATTAATAAATTATATAGGTCATTTAACAGTAATGTTAATGTGAACTTAAGATATCTAAGGACACTTAAGTATTAATTCTGTATTTTTAAAAATATATTTTAGCAAATGGTACAGGTGATTTTGCTGTATTAAGATGTTTGACATCAAGCTTTTCGGTATTTGAGGAAGTGATATCGGAATTGAATTTTAATCTTAGGAGCCTATGGACCGATTGTGTTTCAACCTAATAGTCTATGCAGTTGTTTTGTATACAATACTGTGAATATATTTATATAGATAATCAAACGTATGTATAAGGTATTATTAATAAATAGGTTGTGTGGATGATTGTATTTTTTGTTAGGATTTATTTAATAATTCATTTTTTGTATAATATTTAATGTATGGTACACATGTAATAAAATTTTATTAATTAGAAATATTTTTATTTTTATCATTGACCAAAGAAATCGTAAAGAAAATATACATAATTTAAATAGTAATAGAAATAATTTCATTATGACATACAAGTTTCTCTTTAATAATAAAGTACCTCTAGAAAATAGTTATACACATAGTTATTTAGTTATTATTAAAATACCTTTATTAAATAAAAATAATTATTCAAATATACATTCAATTGGCGATAAATAAATATATATTTCGTCATATATCAATATACAGTAAATTGATCTCTAATAAGCCTGATTACTTATAAATAAATTCTTTTTTCAGTGTAGATAATATAAATTACTGTAAAATGTATCAGTAATGAAAGTAGGTACTTATATTAAATTTTATTTGCAATAATTATAAATCGGGATAACATACCTAGGCATAATTTTTATTTTTGATGATGATTGTTTAGTCAACGTTTTAGTGGGATAAATATCCACAAATTGAACAAAACACTATATTTCCTTCATTGACTTCGTTTCGGAATTATTTTACATCAAGTGCAGGGCTCTAACCTATATATATTTAATTATTTAAAATACTAATTTCATATTATCTTAATTATAAAATCAAATAAATATAAAATAGGTATGTTTGTGATTAACCTTATCATAAAAACTTAAAAAAACTTAAAAAAACAGAAACCAGCAACCACTAAGCAGCAGCCACTAAATTTAGTAACAACAATGTATATTTAAAATTATAACTCACCTCTAATGTGTTTTTGTTCAAAACTACAATCTCAAATATGAAGATAATAACTAGAAGCTTGTTTTGGTTCGGATAGTTATCTGTTCTAGTACGATTCAAAATAACTGAGAATTTTATTAATAAGAACGAAGCGATAACAAACTGAATGCAGGGAGAGAGGTATGCGACCTACGACAATGTAGGTCGCTTCCTGCAAGTCGAGCCTCTTAGGCCGAGCAGGAAGTAGTAGACCAGTTACATCTCACCTGCACTCGATTTATATGTGAACCTACATATGAAAGAACAGCCAGTTCAATTGTCGGTCATCTCACCTATGGCATACTGATGAAAGCTAACACGCCCGAAATCGGCCTATGTCTGGTGGAGTGGCCGACAAGGGTTCTTGGCTGTTCACACAGGTACTGCAGAGGTGTAATTCAATGCCGGTCGGGGCATTAGTAAAATATGTGAAAGATGAAGGACTATGCTTTCAAGTCATGATACCTCCCCATACCAAAACAGAAGTGGCTAGGCTAACATCTGGAAATATTAATGGCTTGAATTTAGCAGAACTGTTGTGAAATTTGTGAAATTAACAACTGAAAGCTAATTATCATGTTCAATTATTTCTTTGATATAAAACTGATAAATATACCAAATGACCCATTGGTATAAATACTATTAGTAATGTGTCAAAACTCATTGTACGATTTCTTAAACTCCCTAAACCAAATGTGTATACTGGCCACCGTTTTCGGCAATTTTTATCCTCCCCTTTAGCCAATGGGGAAATTGAATGAGTTTTTCAATTACGTGGAGATGAAAGCATGTATTATTTTATTCGCAATGTCGTTTGTGCTAGACAATTTGATGGAAAAATAAGCTCAAAAACGACATTTAAAATTTTAGTTTGACCACGCCCCCAGAAAACGGAGGCCGCCATATTGAATACTTGTGACGTCACCCGCGAGTTGCGGTTGACGTCGGATGTCACCTGTATGCAAAAAACAATTGTTTAGGTACGGAAATCTTTAGAAATATGCATTTTCTTAAATTTAACTGTATATGTAAATATTGTTATAATATAAACTTATACTACATGCAACATTGTTTCCTTCTATTTAGAAATATGTGAAAATAATTGTTAAAATATAGGGTTAGAATAGCAAAATAATGTGTCTTACAAAGGCTTTTTAAAAGTTATTGTTTTATGTTACGAAAATTTTAATAACAATAATGAATAAACATATCTAACATCAAGAATTTTATTTTTGATACCTATTACTTTTGTTTTACATGTTTACACCCTCCTATCAAAACAAATTATATACAGTGTCTCGTTACTAAACCAACAGAGTAACTAGAAACAATAGACTTAATTTATGATAAAAGCCAAATGTGGCTGCTTAAAGAGATAGAGTGCTAAAAGTAAGTTATTATTGAGTTAAAAATATTAGTAAGGAAAATTAATAGGTATTTTGTTTCCAGTTTTCTATCTGCTAGTTACAGATACGTGAATCAATAAATATTGTATATTTTTCTCCAATATTTCCAAAATAAATTATTGAAGAGGGATCTTTTTGAGTAAAAAAACATATAATTCTTAATATCACCCGTTCTCAAGATATTTGCATTTTAATATCATTATCCAAACTGTGTAAAAGGCGAGGTAAAAGATCTTTACATTAGAATACTCACTTTACTATAGATTACTCCAAAATACACCATTTAATCGACCTGATCTTAGACCAAACATTAATTGTTTAGGGGTGATTAATATATGAAGAAATCATAACTTAGACACTCATATCTCTTAACGTATTAATTTTTGCTCTAAGATAAGGTCGGCTAAATCATAACATTTTAGCGTTACGAATCTACGGTAAAATGAATATTGTAATATACAGACCTTTTTTGCAGACATCCTGTACAATACTATTGCATACAATATAAAGAAAGTGACATTTGTTTAGCTTAATACCTAATTGAATAATACATTATTTCATATATTAAACTGCAAATATCTTGAAAACAGGAGAAAATAGTGAGAGTAATAAAGTATACCTTTTTTACTTAATAATCTATATTTGTAATGGTAGAAATGTTCGATAAAAAATACTAGATGAATTTATTGATCCACTTTTCTGTACGTAGCACATTCTGTAATATTATTTTTACTAATTTTCTGAATGTAAGATCTTTCACTAATTTTAATCGAATTAAATAACCAACTACATTCAAATATTTCTTTATTAAATTAATTATAATATAAAATGTATGGCATACATGGAGTTTAGGCTCAGCTCCAGACTGAAAATAAAACAAACATATTTGCAACCTCGACAATAATTTAGATACTATTAAAATCTAGCGAGAAGCCCTAGGAAATTTCTCTGTGAACACATATTCACCATACCACAGTCATATTGTTCACCCTAGTATAACTACCTTCAACGAGTACAGAAAAAGCATTAGAATATATCGGTATAAGAATGCAGCATAAACATATCTAATTTCAATAATAATTTTTACTCAAAACTCAATAAAAGTGTTGTTAAAATGGATTACGCTGTACAATTTTTGCTGGAAAAAAGTTGTGTGGCAATAAAGAGTTGTCGTTGATATTGGAGGAATTTACCACCCGCCCAACACCTTTCGGTAAGCTAAGACTACACTTTTAATATATATTTTTACTTTATTTAAATATCAGATCTTAATATATGCCCACAATATTTAAAATTATAAATGATGCATGCTAACGAACTCCCTCTTATCGATGCACTCCTTTTTCTCTTTTAGGCTCAACATCTAAAAATTATGTTCAAAATGTAATTGTATGCTATGAAGAACATGTAAGTTTACATAATTTTTATCAATGCATATTACTTAATACAGATTATAACATTATCTTGTTTTAAACAAACATTTGTTATTCTAATAATAAGTTGCAAATATTTATTGTATATTTTTCTAAATAATATTTATTCTGATACTCAATACAAATATATACTCACCAGATGCGTATATTTATAAGTTATATACAAGAAAAACGAAACTTAATTCATATTAATACATTCTAATTTAAATAACATACACATACTCTAATATTGGCGTAACTCCAAGTTTCGAGTATAAGTAGCGGAATAGATATGTGCCATGTCATCGGAATAGAACCACTCTCGGATCTTGCTGTCTGTCAGTTTAAACCATCTCAAACAAGATGGATGGCCGTTGAATGGAAATCAAGCAGCGGAAGTTCTCCCCAACGAAAGGGTGCAACATAGCGGCGGTGCGGTCTGAACGCTCAAACACGACTAAAAAATCGTCTAATCCCGAACTAACACCGTATACAAACCCTTAATACCAAAACGGTTGAAGTAATTTCATATGTAATTTCAATCCGAGCCCAGGCATTAGTAGGATGCATTTGTATACTTACATACATATTGAACCTTTTTATTTGATTTTATTATTTTAAATGTAATTAGAACTTAGATTAGTTTACTTTAGTGAAGTTAAAATTAATTTATTGGTGCCTAAGTATACAATGCATTTGAACAAGTTAAAAAAAAGAAGGAAAGAAAAAAGACAGTACATAATTCTATAATAATTTTGTAACTAAATATAAAAATAAGTTATAAATAATATATAATTAATTTAAAATGGTATAACCTAAATTACATACAATATAAATATAGACAAAACATAGTTCAGTTCAGCAGAATGAAAAAAATTAAGATGAGAATAAAAATTCCAAGGCACCATTTTTAAAAATTCTTGGGATTGTAAATAATGGAACAGATATTCATTTAACTTGTACTTTGAGTTTGACAATTTAAATCCTAAACGTCTTCACAAAGAAGAAGTAAAAATCTACAATTTGGACAGAATAAACAGTATATTACTTTTAAGTTTTTTGAATATAAAATAAAAATTGTAAATTAACTTTGTTAACTAATGGGCACTACACTGAAAAATGATTTATGTAAATTTACCATGATTAGCAACGGTTGTTTATGCCCATTACAATCATGCTAATATATATATATGGTTGTAAAATTTTTCCGGGTTCCTTACCTACTACGTTCGGCTTACTTACTAGTAACGCGAAGCAGAAGTAAGAAGACCTGAAGATGGTAAATGAGATTTTACCGAAACGTTGTCAAACAAATGGTTTTTTTGAAGACCATGCAGATTCATCGCGGAAAGGAACCCGGAGAAATTTTACAACCACATATAACCCCGCGGAAGCATACGAACTAACATATATATATATATATATATATATATATATATATATATATATATATATATATATATATATATATATATACATTTACCATGGAAATTATGTATAGTTGCACATAATACGTAGATTTACAAATTATTTGGAATATTAGAATGTAATTATTAATTTAATGCATGTAAAAATTAAGCTTACATATATTTAACGTAATTTACTCATTCTCCGTAAAAATCCAATGTAATTAAACAAAGTGGATGTCTACTTCGGTATGTAAATATTATACAGAGCCTTCGAAAATTAAACGGCCTTCTGTTGATAAATTTCTATAAACATGAATTCGCAAATATTTCGTTGCCAGTATAAAAAGAATTTTAAGAAGTTAAGAAAAATATATATAGAATAATATGAAACAGAAGACGAATTTGACAATAAATCACCAATAATCTGGGTATTATGGTATTAATGCCAATTCATTAGATGTCTATGCGAATTAGTTATGGGGGAGGTATTTTACCAGTACGAACAAGAAGAAAAACAATTTCATTTTACGATTATGCATTGTCGAGTTCGTCTTCATACATATTACTACTGCATAAATTAGAAGTGTTGTTCATATAGAATTTCTTAAAGCATGCAATATATGAGAAAAATGAAGAGGTATATAAACAGTATTTTCAAATATGTAGATAATATTTATTTAATGTCACAAATATATATATATTTAACATGTAGAAAATTGCATAAAGCATGAAATGTATGTAGATATGTTTTTATTTTTGAACAGCTGTAAATGCAATTTTTAAATCACTCCAGAGAGCCCCTCATACATTATTTTACCGCGCAACTAAAGTGTACGCACACTTGAATATGTCTCTTATCACTTTAATTTCAACTGCATTGATCTATAACCAGAGCTGTCCACTGTCCATCAGTATAAATATGTCTAGTGACGCTGTGATCTGCGATGTGAGGTACGTACTCAATGTAAAAAGGTGCTCTATTGTATATGGTAGTAAAATTGTGTTAATAAAATACAGAGTGTTAAAAAAAGAGTTTAAAATATTTCAGGAGGTAATAGTATGAACCAAAATAAGCAGAAAAGTCTTAATAAACATGGGTCCGCAAAGTAACGGTTGCGGATATATGGACCACTATTCGTTTTTCAAACATTTTATTTTATTAGGAATAAACCGACAAAGGAAGCTTTTAACAAACAAAAAGCAAAGTTACAGAAGATGTTCAAAGTGCCGTCCGTCCATTTCCAAGCAGACACGACATATTCGTCTCAACGATACTCGAACTCTTTCGAAAACACCCGTTAGAGAGCATTTATCAAACTTTTCCACATAAATGGGTAGGAAGGGCCGGACCTGTTTTATGGCCTCCAAGATCGCCTGATCTGAACTCTCTAGATTTTTGTTGTTTGAGGATATTTGAAGACATTGGTGTATGGTACTCCTGTAAATAGCCTGGAAGAGCTGCAGCTACGGGTTAATCAAAACTGTCAAGAAATCCAAACCAAGGAGGATGTTTTCGAAAGAGTTCGAATACCGTTGAGACGAAGATGTAGTGCCTGCTTGGAAATGGACGGAGAACACTTTGAACATCTTCTGGAACTTTGTTTTTTGTTTGTTTGTCGGTTTATTGCTAATAAAATAAAATGTTTGAAAAACGAATAGTGGTTCATATATCCGCAACCGTTACTTTGCGGACCCATGTTCATTAAGATTTTTCTGTTATTTTGGTTCATACTATTACCTCCTGAAATATTTTACACTCTTTTTTTAAGACCCTGTATTTTGTATACTCAGCACATTGTATTGCAACACTAACAAGAAAAATTCCAACGATGATAATAATTATTGATTATCTTAGTAAAACTCTCCTTCGTGTAGCAAAAAGTGTTTAGCTAATACATCCAAGTTGCAAGTGCTGAGGTTAAAATATTACAAAGAAACGACCAGCTCTCTTTTTGGTTCTATGTTAAGGTCACTAAATTACACTATTTGATACAAGTTTATAATTAATAAATAATCTAGTGGCATACATTTGGCAAATTTTTAATATATTTTACTCTATAAATTTTATGCCAGTAAAAATTATTTGAATTTTATGTCGGATTATGAATTATCAGATAGCAAGAGAGAACCTCTTTATTTATTACGTAGGTACACTAACTGCTACCATTCTTGAGAAGGGTTTTAAAGTTAGCAGAAAGCAACACAATACAGGGTGTTCGGAAACTAAACTGACAAACGAATACAGTAAATTTAAAGAATGATTCGATGATCATATCGATTTGGCACAAATCGTCTTATTCAAAAATGCTTCTTAAGGAAGGTAGGGCTTTGACATTGTTTTTTTTTTAATTATTCATATCGCTGTTTATTTAGAAGGATCAAATTTAGGTTATGTGTTAACTCTTATACGGCCTGTTAATAAAAATGATTTTTTAATTGTAACCATATACGTCGCATTTGGAAGGATAAACTGATATTTTTAATTATACTTTTTTATTCTTCAAATTTTTAGTTCTTAAGTATCAATATTGAAAAGAGTATTTTAGATTAAAAAGATACCCTTATCTTGAGTGCTTAGGACGTATGCGAGAAAAATCTAGATGAAATGTTTGCGGTTTTTTTGCACGATCATTACAAAATTACAAATTCTTTGATAATATTATTTAGTAGTTGGTTTCAAAGAATCCTGAAACATATTTCAAAAGCGCGGCAAAAATGTATTAGAGAGGTATAAATCTATATCTACCTACTTATTATTATTTTTTTTGTAATCGTAGTATTTTACAAGAATATCGGAAAACAGTAATTAGTTTAAATTAATAAATTCACATTGTAATGGATATCTATACTAAGGGTATTTAACTTGTGATATTTCAATAATAAATTGAACTCTTCACTATCCTCCGCCTATGACTATGTTTAGCTTCTTCAGCGTCATTTCTGAACAGAAAAAATATTGTTAGTAATTTAATTATATAAAAAATGCATTTTTTGCTTCTAGTAAATGTATTTCCACAGCAAAATCTGCAAAATATAAATAGACTTTAATGCCAAATTCAAATCTTTTCCAGCCTTACTACTTATTCAAATTAAAAATATATCTTTAATAATTTAATAAGTATGTTGTGTAAAGCAAAATGTGTTTTATTATATCGTAACTTTTCACATGTAATTTGTGTCTATAATACTAATAAAGCCAGTATTTATTATGAAAAGATTAATATAGTCAGCTGACAAATTGTAGAATATCGAAGCCTTATAATTTATTCCCTTTTATGAAACCCCAAAATGTAACAAGACCGCTTTCGGTAGTGGAGTTATTTCCTAGCACATCAAATTCGAGAAGGGGTCAGGTCTGTTACAAAAAATATATATGTTAATTTACAGTTAACGTATAAATCGTCGAAATAAAATTGTATTTATATGGATAAAGGAAATGATATCGAGTATTTCTTTTTCATCAAATGTGTTTAAATTTCAGAGCACCCCTATTGTAAACGGTATAAATATAGCTCAAACGTTCCACTGGATCAGTCAATAAGAGAATTTCAAGGGGTGGAATCGAACGATGGGGGACTTATGAATAAAACAAAAGTCTTAAAAGAACTCAGCTCTGCCTATGCCTCTAAGTCTTATCACTATCAATATTCTATAGATAATGCCGCACCATACAGTATATCTACAATAATTACACATTTTAACAAAAGAACACAATACCGTAATATTTTTTCACATTTCTCTGCATGTAACAGTATGTTAAAGGTTTAACACAATCCACTATGTTAATATAATAAATGTAATGTGTAATTTTTAAACATTTCAGTGTTATTATATCATCATTATATCATTATACAGTATGCGCCAAAAGTATGGAATAAATTCAATAAAAACGAAACAATTATTTTTTAGGAAAAATCCTCGAACAGGTCGATTTTTAATTTAAAAAATACATATTTTAACGTAAAATGCGATTTTCAAATGTCATTTGTTTTCGAGTAATGACGTCATCGATTTTTTTTTAAATGGCAACATCATATTTTTTTCCTTGATTCTGAAAGATCGTTTAATTCTCTATCAGACAGTACTAAAATTTTGCCTTCTTACATAGGAAAGTTTTCGAGTAAATGACGATTGAATATTAGAAAACGTAAATCAATTAAAATAAAGCAAAAACGTTATCAAGTTTAGTTTTTCGAATTCCATAGTTCTTTTATGGATCACGTAGGTGAAAATCTTTGCAAAGTGCCATTGTCACACCGACTTTCTAATAAGTATTGTAAGCGACATAGAAATTATTATTCAATTTAAAGTATTATGGCACATTTAACTGTTACTCAAAGAATTGAAATTTTAATTCTTATCGGATGCGGGAATATGACCAGAACTCAGCAGGAAGTTTGCGATTTATTTAATGAAAAATATCCAGATCGCCCTATCAGCCAATCAACAGTCAGTAAGGTAGAGTCTAAATTTATAGAAACTGGCAATGTTGTAAATATTCCAAAACCTGGACGTCCAAGCATTAATGAAAATCAGAAACAGAACATTTTGATATGTATGGTGGATAATCCTCATAATTCTTCACGATTGGTTGCACTAAACAATGACATTAGTCAGAGCACAGTGCTACGTATCTTGAGGAAGGAAAAATATCATCCCTACAAAATTCAACTTGTGCAGGAACTCAATGAAGATGATCCCGATCGCCGCTTACACTTTTGCGAAATTCTAATGGATTTATGTCAAGGAAATAGAAATTTACACCGGCAAATACTTTTTTCAGATGAGGCCACATTTTGTCTGAATGGTACAGTAAACCATCAAACTTGCAGATATTGGAGTCGGGAAAATCCTCATTGGATGGCAGAGGCACATATCCAACACCCTCAGAAATTAAATGTGTGGGCTGGAATAGTTGACGACAGAATAGTAGGGCCTTTCTTTTGTGAAAGAACCCTTACAGGACAAAGATATTTAGAGTTTCTAGAAAATGACCTTGTTCCAGCACTTGCAGTAATTTTTCCTAACGATAATGACCCTGACATTCCTGACGATACCATATGGTTTCAGCAAGACGGTGCACCTCCGCACTATGCGCGCCCTGTACGAGATTTTTTGTACAAGTGTTTTCCTGGGAGGTGGATCGGCAGACGCGGACCGATAGAATAGCCTGCAAGATCGCCAGATCTTACACCTCTTGACTATTTTTTATGGGGATACTTGAAGTCAAAAGTGTACATTAATAAACCACGTAATTTAGAAGAACTTCAAAATCGCATCCCGGACGAAATACGCAGAGTTACCCCAGAAATCATTCATAATATGCAAGAAGAATTTCTTCACAGACTTGCGCATTGTCAAGAAGTTGATGGATGGCAATTCGAACATTTAATTTAAGTATAAAATTTAATCAATTGTATTTTATTTTACATACCTCAGAATTGTTACTTTTTTATGGATAAAATTTACGTTTTCTGACATTCAATCGTCATTTACTCGAAAACTTTCCTATGTAAGAGGGCAAAATTTTAGTACTGTCTGACAGAGAATTAAACGATCTTTCAGAATCAAGGAAAAAAATATGGTGTTGCCATTCAAAAAAAAATCGATGACGTCATTACTCGAAAACAAATGACATTTGAAAATCGCATTTTACGCTAATATGTATTTTTTAAATTAAAAGTCAACTTGTTCGAGGATTTTTCCCAAAAAATAATTGTTTCGTTTTTATTGAATTTATTCCATACTTTTGGCGCATACTGTAGGTGTAAGCTTTACACATAGACATGTTAGCCTACCTACCTTTCTAGTTTGTCAATTATGTTCCCAGTTGCTTTCAAAATAATTTTGAATAAATATCATTTTTGTAATACCTTTATTTTGACATATTCTAGAAGTTTTTCCAGTCGTTGAGAATGGGTAGAATATAGCCTGGAATGTTCTAGAAATCATCAAAATAAATGTATTACAAAAATTATAATTTCAAAAGCAAACAGGAATATAATTAATAAACTAAAAAAGTAGGTGAGCTTCGTTATCAATATATAGCATTTTCAGAATTATTATGTTACAGTAATAATAAAATAGAAGTTATATTAAAAAATATATAATTCAGTTCAAATGGACAAGTTTTCAAATTATAAACTTACGGCGGTCTAGCAAATCATAAACAACGAAACAGCAAACATTTTCTTTTTCTAAAGATGCAAGAAAATCAGAATACAGAGTAATCTAAAACGTCAAGGGGAACTTCTAATGTTTTCAAGAATTATAGTCCTAATTAGTTTTAGTTTTCACAATTATCAACAATATTTGTAATAGGTAAGTACCATTTTTTTGATCAAACCTCAAATTAAATTTAAATGTGCTCCATTTGAACACTCCGAACGAGAGGTAACTGAGCACAACAACGCTACACGACCAACATGACGTAGTGATGTATGTTGATATACTGCAGCTGCGCAGTTGTGTTCAACCAGTTAGTAGTAGGTACATAAAGCACAGGGGTGTGTTAAGTTTACACAAAATGGTGTAATTTTAACACATCACTAGAAAATATCACATAAATTCTGTATATTTTATTATAATACTAGCAATTTTAACATATTTTACGTAGAACGTATAAAAAAAACTATAGTGTGTAAAACTATTAACACGGAAATTTTACACATCCTAAATTATACATTGGAAAATCTCACTTACACAGCAACTTTTTTTACAGTGTAATAGCTGTTTACACTTAAAAACAGCTAGCTGCGAAAGAAATATGTATATTAATTAAACACACATTGACCAAAAGATATACAAAATTAACAATTTTTATTATTAAAAGTTTTGATAAACTATTGTGGTACGAATATATACATTACAATGCAATAAAACTGTACAAAGGAAGCACATTAAAATGTCGGTCAAAAATATTTTTAAGATATTCCACATATTTACGCATGTTTTAAATATATACATGATATTACGTTACAAATAATAAATCAAATTAGGTTTGCTATGCAATGGTATTTTATTAACTGTAACTGAAAATATATTTAATTGCATTTTAATTATGTACCTATATGTCCAATGGGTGTCCAATATATATGGAATAATGTTTAATAGTTCATTTAATAGATACAGAAAGCATGCAAATTTTAATAATAGTTGGATATGGGTATCGCAAAAGAACCACAAATCGAAGCATGCGACCTTTCGAACGAATTCTATTCTAATCTAGCCATTTTTGCATTGAGAACAGTCAACAATTTTCTTATATGACTTGTCGTATTGACTTTATATAGAGTATCTGGATTTCCAGTTCCTATTTCGCTGTAAGCAATTGCACCAAACAATACATAATAATAATATAATATAATAATAATATAATATCTCTACTTCTAATCACGAGGATTAGCCCAAAAGTCGAAGACTTGTGCGGGAGAGGGAGCGGCATATCATTATTAAGCAGGCCGCATTTGCGCCTACCGACTTACGTTGGTAGGCCCTAACCACCATTCAGTGCAGGAATGAAGGAAACCTGGTAAACCTCATTAATTAGAGGGGTATCAAATGTCAACCGGTATCAATCTCTCACATTGATGCAAGTAAACATTCTTCCCCCTACCATACCCGCAGAGAGGATGCCAATCCTCTTCACGAATATAGCTTATATACGGTCTATCGGCTGCGAGGGTCGAACCCACAGCGATCTAGTCATCTCGATTCAAGTACCGACGCCTTAAATTGCGCGACCACTGACCGATCAGCCATGTCTGACAATTTTTTCCCGTGATACTACAGAAATTTTCAAAACAGTTATAATTAGTATCCAAAACGACTACCGTTGCTTGAGGAAAATGTAGCTACAAGAGTTTCGATGTCAGAAGATTTTTGTCCAGCTGCGCATTAAATTAACATGTCATTATCTAGACTACTTTAGGTTAACGACACTAGATAACGGATTGCAATGTTGTCGCACATCAAAACATCAAAAATTGCGTAATGTTCCACATACACATTTTGCATATCTATACGCAAAAAAGTTTTGTTTCCCAATATGAACAGAAAATACTGTAATGCCATTTAAAAAAAAAACAAAATTAGTTATATCAATAACATTATTTACTTGGAAACAAACTCAAAGTTACCGGATCAAATAGCTTGGACAAAAATATTTTCTGGACAATTTTTTTATGTGTAGTGAATTTTAAATAAATTATACGTATTGAATTCAAAACTGATTTCTTAATAAACAGGAAAATAATAATAACTAATGAAAAATGTATTTTCCATCAGGAGCAGCAACTACATTTATGGTCAAATGGATCAAATCATTCCTTGCATGCATACAAAATAATAATAATAATAATAATATACAGGGTATCTCACGTATTAACTGGCATACTCCAAGTTAATTCAGTTATTTTCCTTAACGGTAATATTAGATAAGTTGAGTTGAAGAGTAATCCTGAAAACTACATTAAAAATATAAATGTCAAAAGCAATATCAAACAAGCATTCCAAAAAAAAATTAAAATTTCATTATTTTATATTGTCCATCAAAAAACCATTTCCCAGAGTCATTTGCAGCCGGGAAATGAAACATTACAGCATCTGATACCGTAATGTGTGCTACCTAGCGACACTATTTAATATTTTGCTTTAATTTTATTTGTTGCTATGTAGTGTGACTAATACATTTCGATCTAGTTATTTGTATATGTTAATTTTCGGCGCAGCTGGGCAAAAATCTTCTGACAACAAAACTCTCGTAGCTACATTTTCCGCAAACAACGGTAGTCATTTTGCATACTAATTATAATTGTTTTGAAAGTTTATCATGTGGTGTCATGGGAAAAAATTGTCAGACATGGCTGATCAGTCAGTGTTCGCGTGGTTTAAGGTGTCAGTACTTGAATCGAGGTCACTAGATCGCTGTAGGTTCGACCCCCGCAGCCGGTAGACCGTATATAAGCTATATTCGTGGAGAAGATTGGCACCTTCTCTGCGGGTATGGTAGGATGGAAGAATGTTGGCTTGGATCAATGTGAGAGATTGATAGCGGTTGATATTTGACTACCCCCCTAATTAATGAGGTTTTACAGGTTTCCCTCATTCCTGCACTGAATGGTGGTTAGGGCCTACCAACGTAAGTCATTCCTGGGCGCAAATGCGGCCTGCTTAATAATAATATACCGGCCCCTCTCCCGCACAAGTCTTCGACTTCTGGACTAATCCTCGTGATTAGAATGAGGGGTAGAGATATTATTATTATTATATTATAGGTTACACGTCCGTTAGATCTTATTACAGTATTTGTTTATATTTAGACGAGGCTCTTACGTCACCATGTCGCCTAGTCCGTAAAACAACTCGTACTGTAATAAGTTACCTGCCGTACTTATAACGTATGTTATAGAGTTATCTCAGTATTTAGACGAAAATGTAGCAACTAAGCAGACTGCAATAATATCGAGAATAAACTGATTTAATTTATTTTATCTACGACTACATTATACTATACAGGGTGATTCTTAACCTATACCCCTGAACTTGAGAAATTATAGCCGAAAACAAACAATGACCAAAGTGAAAAATGTCTCTTGTTCAGTATTAACACATACTCCATAGTCTTTATGTGAGCTCAAAAATAAAAGTCAAAAAATCAAGTGGATTTAGGTCGGGCAATTCAGGAGGTCACCCAATTGGACCACCTCGGCCTATCCATCGTTCGGAAAAAATATGATCCAAATTTTGTCGCACTAATCGCTCATAATGTGATGGAGCACTATCGTGAAGAAACCACATATCTGTCTAACGCTGGGATTAACTTCTTCAAGGAGTACCGGTAAATTGTTATACAAAAATTGTAAATAAACAGCATCAGTTAACCTATTTTCCAGAATAAAAGGGCCAATAAATACTCCGTTCACAATTCCAGACCACATATTCACTGAAAATCGTTGTTGAAAATGTGTTAGCCGAGTGGCATACGGATTTTCCAATGCTCAATAATGCGTGTTGTAAAAATTGTGAACACCATTACGTGTGAAAATTGCTTGATTCATAACTAAAATGTTCATTGGAAAGTTTTGGGTTTAAATGCTGCTGATGTAACAACCACACGCAAAAGTTCGCTAGAAGCGGAAGATCCCTTGGAAGTAAGGCTTATAGCAACTGCACGTCAAATGGGTGGAGTAAGTCATGCTTTAACATTCACCAAACTGTGAATGGTGATATCCTAAATTCAGCTGTAATTATCCTAGTGCTTTTGCCAGGTAGTTCCTAGGCGGCATTTAAAATCTCTTTCTCGAGACTCATAATTTACCTAGGTCTAATGGCTGCCTCACGTTGCCCAGGTCTCGACCGTATTTTGCCAGTTTCTCTACACTGCCGAACCGCACGTAAAAAGGCTTCACGTCTCGGATGATATTTTGGGGAAAATTGGCGTGATTCCCCATTATGCCAGTATCATGTCCATACGTTCTTCGTTTGAGAAATTATGGACCATACTTTTATAATCGAGTGAAAATAATATCGAACGGGATCACAACTGATAACAAAGTGCTGCTACAAATACCAAATACATCCTGACTTGTTTACTTCTTTGTTTTTATAAATAAAACATTTCACCTGGTAAAATTTTGTAAACTTTCGAATTTAAAAATATTTTGCTATTACATTTTTTTTCACCATTGGTCATTATTTGTCCTCAGCTATAATTTCAAGTTTATGTGTGTAGGTTAAAAATCACCCTGTATAAGTATATTATTCGTTTCTTAAAGTATAATGCACTATAGAAATGATTAATCATTATTCACTTGTCATTAATGATTCAGTGTGACAGTAGGTATCGAGAATGGACTAAGAAAACAAAACTTCTCCTGTGATAGCAGTTAAACTCGAACCTTAGTCACAACAATATTAACATTTCTTCGAATGATGTTGGAAATTTACTAAGTTTTACTTGCTCTTTTAACATTATCTTGAGAACGACGAATGTCAAACTTGGAAATAAGGTATTTTAACAGTTTTGAATTGTTAATGCTATCAATGTCAAAATATCTTCAGATTCTGCATATATAATTTTAAATAAATAGAATACAAGACTGCACGATTTTAATCATAATCGTTGTTTTTAAAATTATTACCATCAGGTGGAAAAAATTATTTTTTACATTAAGACTCAAGCGAAAAGCTGTGATAATACTAACGCAAGAATACTACTGTATGTTTTTCCTTTCTTAAATGACTATTTTACGTATATTTTAAATCCATGCTTAACAACTGGAGCTTTTCCTGCAGTCCAGAAGCACTCTCATGTGATTCCATGTCCTAAAAAGAATAATCCTGAAATACTTTCAGACTTTCACCTAATTAGCATTTTGCCTGCGTTATCAAAGGTGTTAGAATCGTGCGTGATCAGTTAACAGTTTTTATTAATGATAACAATATTTTACCTTCTTTTCAGTCGGGATTTAGATAGTAGGTACTACTACGGCTTTACTTAATGTTACCTATGACATTTTTAGAGAAATAGATAATAACAATAACTCATTTCTTACCTTCTTGAATTTCAGTAAGGCGTTTGACAACATTAACTACTCCACTTTAGTAAAAAATTGAAATATTTTGGAGTTGGTGATAATGCTCTTCCTTTCTTTACCAATTATCTTGGAAATCGTTGTCAAAGGGTTTGTCTGGGTAACACATTTCATAGTCTAGCCTGGCTAAACAAGGAGTACTACAAGGGACTATATTAGGTCCATTACTTTTCTCTATTTATACTGCAGATTTTCACACCTATTTAAATCATTGTAGAATTTATCAGTACGCCGACGATGCTCAACTTTATTTTTGTTTACTCAGAAAAATGCTCCAGTTGCTGCTAATTTTATTAACAAGGATTTGAATAATACTATTCTGTTTGCCAGCTCGCATAGATTAGTATTAAATGAAAAAAGAACAGTTTTAATTTTTGGTAAAAACAAAGTTTACTGATTGATCCTAACTTTGTTTTAAAAATAAATGATCAAATTTCAAAGCCAGAGATTTACTAATCATGTAAATAATTTCGTTCTAAAGACATATAGTATATTGAAATTATTATATATGCATCATAAGAAATTTTTTAATGAGAATATAAAATTGCATCTTTGCGATTCACTAATTTTATCACATTTAGCTTACTGTGACAATGTGTACTGGCTAGCCTTAACTTTATGACAAATATACTATACAAAGGGTATAAAATAGTTGTATAAGTTATTCCTTCAATTTGAGAAAATTTGATTATTTATCTTCCGGTTTTCTACGCTCTAATTGGTTAATGTAGATGATACGTTAATATACTACATTTCGTGTCTTTATCGTTTATACAGGGTGAGTCAGTCATAATGTCATTAATTTTAACCACGTATTCGAGAGGCCTAATAAAGGCAGAAAATCGAAAAAATTTTTTACTCGACCTTTAAAAAAATAAACAAATAAAAATCAGTAACACGACGCTCCTGGTGCGCTACGAACTTTCTGATGACACACCCGACGACAATCTAATGCCGTATCAAACCATCGATGCCACATCATGTTTACATATATAATATCGTCTAAGACATCAGCGTGTTATTCAAATTCACCTCCATTTAGCACTATGCATTTCCCGCATTTCTTTCCCCCCAAATTTGTAGGTCATGCCACACATTTAGAGGGGGGATGGAGAGAATACAAGCAGTAAGCAGTAGTTTGTTTATTTCGGTCTCACCTCACGTATTTGGCGTAAATTCACAACGCATAGTTTTACAAATTTCGAATATGTGGAAATGGTAGTGTTATACGGAGAATGTTTACGAAATGCGACTGACCCGAATTTTATTAATAAAGTGCTATGGACGGATAAGTGCAGTTTTACGTGATCTGTGAGCTGTAAACAGGTTAGTATCATACTACTTAAAAAACAATAGACTAGATGTACGTAACTACAAACTGAATAATTAATTGTACTTACGAGTAATACTAAAAATTCATATTTATTTGTAAAACGCAGTGAAAACGTAATATCAAAATTATTAAACTGTAATAACCTAACATTCGAAAACATTTAGATTTAAAAAAATAGTTTTACTCCTTGCCGTTAAATAACAGTACAAAAACTACGTAACTAGGTTATTGACCTAATAATACGGTAGGTCAAGATAACTTAGATTAGCGGCGTTCCATTTCCATCTTGGACAGTTTTCTGTCGACAATACGATGGTTTTTTTATTACACGAAACACTTTTCAGCTTCTCTTAATAATTTACCCATTGGGTATAGGTTTTTATGTAATGTACGCAAATGATTTATTACTCGGTTTATTATTAGACACGTTGGAGTTTTGTTGCAGTCATAACAGCTACATTTGCTCAGAGAAAAAACGACACGCGAGTGTACGGGTATCGTTTGATTGGGCCGTATTTTCTACCGGAAAACCTGAGTGGACCGCGTTACTTGCAATTTTTAATAGAATTATTTGATTATTATTATTTGATTTTATTGGATATTAACATTTTAAATTATTATTGGCTTAAGTTGAACTTAGCAAGAAAAAAATGATATTCTAAAATAGTCAGTACAGCCGCTTATTTGTGATGTCTAAAATCTAGGTAGGTAGGTACTCTATAGAAAAATATTACAACTTGACAACATTGCATCAGGTCGACATCGAGCTGAACTGTGAGCTGTAAACGACCAAGGCTGTCAGCGGTCAGTGACAGTCTGAAAAGGGGGTTTAAATAATGATTTGAAAACATTTATTTTCGGCGTAAATATGCGTTTAGATTTTTTTTTAAATCGTGTATTCGCATTATACTCATTATCCCCTATCTCCTCTTAAAATTAATGACATTATGACTGACTCACCCTGTATAATAAGTAATGTTTTTCTACCCCGGCTACTCGACATCGTGGTTTGTATTCTGTACTACAAAGTATAATACTTTGTGTTCTGTACCTAAACATAGTACAGCTTTGTTGGAGCGATCTTTACTTACAATGCTTGTAAAACTTGTAATAATATTCCAGATAATATGAAGTCTGTCTCTAGAATGCTTATATTCCGTAAACGATCATGGCCTGGATCTCTTCGAATCATTAATATCCTATTAACTTTGTTCAGCACGAATTGTTAGTTTTTAGTAACACATGTAAAAAATACATTTAACGTCAGTCTACTATTTATTTAACTATAAGGTTGGTTATGTGGAAGAAGAATAAGAAGAAGCAGAGCGGCATTTTGCCGAACGGAGCCAGTAATTTATTTTGTTCTTTATGTGATTTACTGTTATGGAAAATAAAGGCAATACATTATTATTATTATATAAGAAAATATTTTCAATAATCGTGGACAAAGTATAGTATTTTACTTGCATAGAATGACTGTAATTCACTCGGATGTACAACACTCGCCTGCGATTCGTGCTGTAACTTTCACCCTCGTGAATCATTATATGCTCGTTGAATAATATACTATTATTGCTTATTTTGAAGTTAATTAACAACTACTAATACCTTTTAAGGTTACACTTGTTCTTCCCTAGATATCCAATGACCATACGACCATACCGAATGTGTTTTCCGGTAACTAACTAACCTCCCAAAAAGTAGAAAGCAGTTTTACTCATATGCATTCTTTTAATTAATGTAGTTGGTATTGCACGAATTTTATTCATAATGCTGAAATATCTGTGTAAATATATCTTAGCATACTCAACAATCAGAGGGTGAGAAGGCTAAGAAGAAGGCAATAATTTACGGGCAATAAAGTATTTATACAAAGAGGGCGAATTTGAGTAAAATAACTTATGTGGTGATAAGTTCATATGGCGGATGCAACAGGCGGGCAGTCCTAGCTTTGCTTTCCTACCATATTCTCACGTTTCAACCCCCAAGAGACACTGAAGAGGCATTACAAGATTGTTGTAGCTATAATCCCGAGAGAGCTTTAACATTTTCACTTTGAACTTGGTGGTATTTACAAGCTAGACTGCGGTTTGTCCCTTGTCGCGGGTTTGTTAACAAGATTATATTTTAATTTACCTATAAACCTTACGATTTTATAGTCTCTGTTATTTAATACGAAATGAAGTAATGGGTTATTTATGGGACACTACCCTGAAAAAGGCAGTTTTACAAATCGTCGGCTTACTTGTAAATTCACCAATTAGAGCAGGTCCATGATAGTACTATGAGAAACTATTCTTATTTTTGCCCTAATAAATAATGAAAATTTTCCTGTTCTGTAATAATACAAAAATAGGTACTAAAATATTTAAAAATTGTATTGCTTGTTTATCTGAAATTACAAGTTTGATTGATTTTATGAAAAAGACAGGGTCGTAGATTGTGACAGTTTTTTTTATCTCTCATGAAAAGTTGTACTTTTCAGACTTAGAAGTAAGCCAACGAAATATACTTTGCAAGAGTATACAAATCAAAATATGATGAGTAGTGTCAGTAGTTTTTCAAAACGATATATAGCGTAAAGGTTCTATACAATCATAAAATAATTTATACATCGGCAGCATATTAGCAAAGTGTAGTCTACTTTGACATTATGAAATTACTGAATATATTTAGTAGAAATTTAGTATGTGTTGTTGCAAATGCACAAAAAAATTGACCCAGTGGGTTGAAGTTTTAGAGCAATAATAAAAATAGAGGGAACAAACGCCATTTACACAATTGTAGTCAACCAACTTCTAATCAAAGTTTATCAAAACGAACAAGTAATATGTAGCAGTTCGCGTGGAATAAGAACAGATTTTGTAGGGAATGTAAAGTAGTATCAAAATATCAATATTTTATAAAGCTGTAGAATAATTTTTAAAGAAATTGCGTAAAGATTATTTGAAATGATGAAATAATAAAAATCATAATAAAATTGAATGAGCAATTTTATGTACAAGCAACAATTCCGAAAACAACTATTGACAATCACATTTATTTTAAAATCTTACATTTTAAGAAGTTATGTAATTGAAAGTTATAGGAAACGGAATTAGGAATTTCATTGGAACTATGAATTAAAATGTATTTATGACATTTATGCTCGCTACATTTAATAATATTTACAATGATATAAATACATTTTTGCTGTTATTTCATATTCTTGAGGTGTATCCTTCCGAAATAACAAAATATATAGTAATGCTTATTTGATTAATCTTAAAAGGCGCTATTTGTGATTTGCAAAGAAATCTTAGATACTTTTAATTTATGGTGTTCCAAAACTAACCTATGATAGGTTAAGTTACCATTTTTCCACAAACTACTTACTTTTTTGCGTTCCATAGCGAACTATAATGCAATAAGCTAAGTAAAAGACTAAAAAATGTATCAAAGGTATCAAATTCACTCCAAAAAGACACACCATAAACAAAAAAAAAAAACGATATTTGGCAACAAATAGCGTTGCCACGTAGATTATTTTACTTCGAAGATACGTTAATTAAGAATGTAATAATATATTATTTTAAGTTTAGTTTTTGTAATGTGTAATGTATTAAATATACACTACTTTATTATTAAATGATCTATCTTCTTAGGGGAGTGTCTGTATGTATACCTTAAAAAATATGAACATATCTATCAACGCTGGCTTTGTTTATTTTTGCATATTTTCTCTTTACTTTTATTATTTCTTTGAGGTTGTGGTTCATATTAAAATGTAATGCTAAGCTATAATGCTGAAATTCATTTCCTTTAATTTTTTAAGAAAAAAAGCGAGATAATGTGAAAGATCGTAAATTGTACTTTATAACTGTGTACCATATACGAAATCGGAATGCAAACAGGCCATACCATACCAAAAACTACTTAATTTACATGAATTCAAGTGAATTCCAGGAAACAAGTACTCTGCGGGCTAATTCCCCGACCAGCATTGAATTACATCTGGAATCCCCGAATAAGTACTAGGCACATCACTCAAACAAGGAAGTCCCAATCAACAGTGTGGCGTATCAGAGGGTCAATTATATACGTACCATGTACAGCGTGTTGAAGGAATTATCTTACAAATTAGATTTTGTGAACGGTCGATGCAACAATATGCTCAAAATCTCAGATTTACAGCTGACGTGTTAGTTACAAATGAATCTATTTTTACACGGAATCCGTACGCGACTCAACGGGATCATTTCCAACAATGCCATTCATTTACCAAATCGAATGGATGTGCCCTTAGCTATCCGACTCCGAATGTGGTTGATGAACTTCCAGGGGTACGATGGATTGGACGATAAGGACCGGTACCATGGCCGGCACGATCTCCTGACTTAAATTCATGGGACTTTTTTTGTGGGGATATTTAAAAAATGAAGTGTATGGCAACGAAGTGGATACTAATGATTTAAGCGAATGTATTATATGCTGCCAATAACTTAGATGTTCAAAATGTTCGTAGAAATTGGGTAAGATGGGCCCAATTGTGTGTTTATACGTCGGTGGACAACATTTTGAACAGTTGTTATAACATCAGGGATATCAAATTCATTTTATTAATTATCAATAACAATAGCTCAAAAGTAGTTGAATTTGCAGATGTAAAATTGGTATTATAAAATTGTATTTATTTCTTACTTTGGGAAATGTTTCGTCCGTTGATTTTTTATTACACTTTGTCAAATTTTACAGTGGGCCAGTTTCCAGTGCCGTGCAGAAGTGTATTTATAAATTATTTTCAAATTGCCCTTTCTAATTTTTAATTTACAAAATTGTATTTGTAAGATTTCCTTGAATATTTAAAAAAAAAATTGGATAAGTTTTGAATCACCCTGTAATTGCAAAACACTCACTAATTACAATTAGAGGCAATAAAATTATCTTAATTGGCGGTACAAAATATTGTTAAAAATAGCAAAATGACAGACCATGATTGAATGATTTAGAAAATGGCTGTTTGAGCAAGGAATGTGATACCCTGAGAATGTGAAGATAAACATGTGATTGTTGAATATGTCAATCAATGAACAAGTGGGGTGAGCCGGCCATGTTGCTCGCATCCCCTGACAGTTGACGAGCGGTGACAGACAACCAAAGTTGCCCCTTATCATATGTCATATTATATTCCATAACTCTACAATATTCAGGTCCCACTTCCAAACAGTAAATATCTATATTTAAACAGGATTATGCATTCCGGTAGTAGAAGTTTTTCTGTAAACGGAAGAAAGGTCGAAAATTGTGCTGCGATAACATCGACATTCGTGACTACATACGATTGTCGTGTCAAAAGTAATATGGCGGATTGGCGACCATTATATCATAAGCTATTAATCCAAACACTAGTATATAAAAATTTTCACTGCTACTACAAAAAATATGCAAATAATGATATGTTATTTTCTTAATAAAACAAAGATATGGAAACGCAAATGCATTAAAATAATAACAGGCCCAGCTGTATGGATTATAAAACTTTAATACTTTCAGACACGAAAACGTATTTCTAGGAATCGCAAAAAAATACAAGTATCAATGTGAAAGACAGCAGACATTAAAAACGTTGCCGGAGTATCGATGTCGATCATTAACATAATAGCAGAGGGTTCTTCGTTACTGGGAAAACGCCTGCTGTCGAAAGCAGGGAGAAATAGTTACTTTTTAATAATTCCTTACGTTCGAACCACCGTAAATAATAAATAATATTCTGTTGTTTACTCCCTATAATACCTACCACGCCACTTAAATTTACAAATATTAATAGGCGCACGTTTAGAAAGCACGTAAAACACTGACGTTATTTCATTTATTATAGAACAGTTTAATTCAAATGCGAATTTATTTATGTATATAAATATTATATTATCAGGATCAAACAAAAAACACACAAATTACAGAGTTTTGATATAACGATTTGTTTCGGAATATTGTTAAATTCTTTCTTTCAGAATTAAATATTTAAGTAAATAGTCGCTCCTGTCTCCGGTAAATACCCTCTAATCGGAAGTGTACACGGGATTTCAAAATAATCCTTATACTTCTTAAATACAGTAGGCGAAAACAAATGACAATATCTTTTAGGCATAAACGTAAACTTTGCTCGTGTCTAATTTGAGGAGTTGACAACGGGCGACGCTAAGCGTCGCGGCGTTTATTTTATTGTAAAATGCATTTTAATAAAAAAAAAACCTGGAAGTATAAAGTTCTCACCATACAAATTAGACATAAACAAGGCTTAAATTTGTGCCTAAATGTATTGTTGTTGTTTTCGCCTACTAAACATATTTGATCAAGAAAAATATCCGGGGAGGAATCTTTGAGACACCTTGTACAATAGAGTTCTATTTTTTATGGTAAAACCTTTTACATTATCAGATATCCAGAAACGGGTTGGTCTTATTACATTTTATTCAATATTTTGACAGAAGTGATTTTATTAATAATATAATTAATAATGTTAAGCAGTTTCTTTTGAATAAGGCGTTTTATAGCAATGATGAATGTTTTCGCAGTAATCTGTCAACAATATAAACTTTATAAAGGGCGTTTATATCTGTGTTTAATTTTAATTTGTAATTTAGGTATATTCGCTTTGATCATTTTTTAGTTACATTTTTATTTACTTGTCCCACTAGTCATATATAGGGTGAGTCAGTTATAATGTCATTAATTGTAACCACGTAATCGGAAGGTCTAATAAAGACAGAAAATCGAAAAAAAAATTTACTCGACCTTTAAAAAAATAAACAAATCACCCTACAAAATTCGGTAACATGATGCTCCTGGTACGCTAGAAACTTTCTGATGGCGCAGCCATACGACAATCGAATGCCGGAGGAAACATCGTTGCCACATACATAATATCGTCGTAATACTTTAGCATATTATTTAAATTTACCACTATTTATTCGCTCTTTCTGCATTTCCCGCATTTCTTTGCCCCCAGATTTGGGGAAAACACCACACATTTGGAGGGGGGATGGAGAGAATACAAGCACAAGCAGTAGTTTGTTTATTTCGGTGTCGTGTATAGGTTATAAATTCACAATGCCTAATTATACAAATTTCTAATATGCAGAAATGGTAGTTTTATACGGCGAATGCGAGAATGTTTGCAAAATACATGCCGCAGCTGTTGAATATCGGAAACGTTTTCTAACAGTGTACAAGTGCTTCAACGCCTTCGCGATATGGGCTCTGTGAAACCGCGTATACTATTTCTATAAGAACCATTTCAAGGCGATTGGAGATATCCCAAAGCAAGGTCTGCAGAATATTAAGTGAAAACTCACTGAACCCGTATTATTTTCAGAAAGTTCAGGCTTTAGAACCTACTGATTTCCCCAGCCGTCTTGAATTTTGTAATTGGCCCTAATTTTATTAATAAAGTGCTATGGATGAGTGTAACTTTACTCGAACTGGCATTTTAAACAGGTTAGTACCATACTACTTAAAAAACCATAAATTTCTAGGCTAGATGTACGTACGTACTACAAACTAAATAATTAATTGTACTTAATAATAAAAATTCATATTCAATTATAAAACATAGTGAAAACGTAATATCAAAATTATTAAACTGTAATAACCTAACATTCGAAAATATTTATTTATTTTCTAGATTTTTTTTTATTAATTATTAATATTTAAGGAAAATTCATTCTTGTATCCAGATAAAAAAGTTGGCTTTACTCCTTGTCGTTAAATAACGGTACAAAAATTAGGTAACTAGGTTATTGACCTAAGACGGTAGGTCAAGATTCGATAACTTTTATGAGCATCACATCAGAGGCGTGCCGTTTCGGTTTTGGACAGTTTTTTTGCCGACGACACGAAGGTTTTTTATTACTTAGTATTTAAACACGAAACACTTTTCATCTTCTCTTAATAATTTACCCATTGGGTATATTTTTTTTATGTAATGTACCTAAATGGTTTATTACTCGGTTTATTATTAGATACGTTGGAGTTTTGTAATTTCAATGTAAAATACTTTTTAAGCTGTGACCAAGCTAATTTCTTTGCAGTCATAACAGCCACATTTGGTCGGATAAAAATCCACATGCTAGTCATCGGTTTAGCTTTCAGAGGCGATTTATTGTCAACGTATAAGCATCAGTGTACGAGGACCGTATATTCTACCGGAAAACCTGAATGGACCGCGTTACTAATTTTGAATAGAATTATTTGATTATTATTATTTGATTTCATTGGATATTAACATTTTAAATTATTATTGGCTGAACTGAGCAAGAAAAAATATGAGATTCTAAAATAGTCAGTACTAGAAAAATATTTCAATTTGGCAACGTAGCATCAGGTCGACATCGACTTGAACTGTGAGCTGTAAACGACCAAGGTTGTGAGCGGTCAGTGACAGTCTGAAAAGGGGGTTTACATAATGATTTGAAAATATTTATTTTCGGCGTAAATATGCATTTAGATTTTTTTTTAATTGCGTATTCGTATTATACTCATTATTCCCTTTAAAATTAATGACATTATGACTGACTCACCCTGTATTTATATCACCTTATCTGTGTGTTGTTATACGTATTTTAGTTATTATATGTTAACATATTTATTTGACTATGTTCCTATTAAGAAATTATTATTTTGTGTAATTACTTCGTATATCTGACAACAATAAATTACTAACTATTAAATTGTAATATTAATTTTAGATATTCTAAAGGTATATTTTTGAAATCGGTGCACTTAATTTATTTTGCAAAAATGGACTGTTCGAAAGTAAATCACTTTTTGAAGAAATTGGTACAAGGACAACAACAATTAAAAATTATATTTTTTATAAATTATTTTACGCATTTAGCTTTTACGCACATTATCAAATCCAAAAATATGTGAACGACTTGGTCATACTTCAAGAGAACACAACAAAGAAAAATAAATACTTACCGAAAATAGGTATCCAAATTTCACTATTTTCAGTGTTTTCCAGTTCACAGATTTTTGTACTTGAAAAATTAAAAAAACTAAATGCATGAAATAATTTGTAAAAAAATTATCGTTGCCGTTCTTTCGCCATTTTTTTTAAACTAATTCATCTCAAATATTTTTCTTGTTTGCGAAATAAATATAGGGCCAGAATTTTAAAAGAGTAACTTCATGGTAGGTGTCTAATAATAATATTTGATATAATTATTTCTGTTAAAATTTTGAACAAAATTGTGATAGGCTCCACTTGTATCTATGTTCAATGTAATGTACCAACATATTATTAAAATATACAAGATGACCCCAAAGTTATGTTCATAATCGTAAATTTGTAGGTAGGTACCCCTTTGATGTCCCATAATTGTGTTAGGAGGTACATTAGGAAAACAATTATAGAAAAACCACTAATATTATTGTTTTCGCAACCTCTCTATACTCTCCAGGATTAAGCGGTACTTAGCGAACATTTAGAAAAATATCGTATTCTGTTGATATTTTGAAAACCATTTCACTAATTGAACTGAAAAAGTTAGATTTTATGATTTCTAGAAGAATTTCTCAAGAACAGTATTTATTTTATCCAAACCAGAACAATTGGCTAGATACAATGAGGTAATAAGTTGAAAGTCTAATAACTCAACGGTTTCCGAGATGATTTATTGCTATTAAATAGTAACATTACCTAACTCATAAAATATTTGAAATTAAGAGCAATAAAACGCAACTCAGATTTTATTTTCAAGTTTAAGGAACAAGTTCTAAAAAATTTTATTTTTTATTGAATAGTTTTGTTTGCTTTTATTAGCATGTGTTCTTTTGGCAACTTAAATTGATAGTTATCTTCCTGGTGCCTCATTTTAGATCCACATATTTTTAATAAAATTAATCTATTTTACTCAATCTGGTTATCACCACTTTTGGAATAGGCTTGGTTTATATTACATATTACTACTGTGTACACTTGGCTGTCATCATACAATTTATTTTTGTCATTATGAGTTGGTTTGATATTTGGGCATGGCAACTAAAATTGAAATATAAATTAATATTTCTTAAGCATGAGAATATTTCAAAATTTAAATAAAAGTAATAGAAACAAATCGTGAAATTCAAGAATTCTTAATTCTCCATGTATAAAGCTTTTGCCAAAAGAGAGAGAGATCTTGGATCCTGATAATTTTCAACCTATAGGTAAGTGGTATTAGGCACTGTTATCTAAAGTTGAGCACATTATGAATTTTAAATACGAAAATGCAATCTAGATATGTTGCAGTTACAGTTGTATAACAGATTTTAATTGCAAAACATAATAGGTGGTATAATTACGTAAAGCTTCTAATAAAGATGACACCACATCTTTAATTTTATTAGACTTTTTAAAACTTATTTAAATTAAAAAAATGCAAAGAATTATCGAAACAGATTAAGGCAGTTCTTCTAAGGAAAATCACGTGGTACCACAATGGTCAATACCTTTTCAGTTTAGCGTTACAATGTAATTTTAGTTAAACTTGCTTAAAAAACTTGTGGCTATGCATATTTGCATAGGTAAGCCTCGATTTATTACTCATGTCAATCTAATAATGTGTACTTATATAATCAACAAATTAATATATATATATATATATATATATATATATATTTATATATATATTATATGTAATATTTGAAAATATGGTATAAACATAAATTTTGAAAAAATTTTAGTTAATTTATTATTGATGTATTTTAGAAAAAGTTATTGAACATCGTATTCTAATTCAAATTTCCTTTTGTAAATCATTTGATTTCTCCCATATCATATTTAGCTATGTATTAATATCTAGCAGTAAAATATTTATTTTTTATAATATAGTAACTATGCTTGTCAATTTAAATATCGTAAACACCGGTTTAATTATGAAATTGTGTCTTCCTAAATATATGTTTTAATACTAAGGTATGTGTATGTTTGGTTAACTGTTTTGGCAAAAACATTTTTTACCTAATTATAATTCATTACTGCCTGTTCTAGAAATCTAGATTATAAAGTTTAATTAAAGTTTGAGTTAAACTAAATATCCGTATTTACTATCTGTGAAATCATGTATAGTGCTCTTATTTCGTAAAGTAGTTAGGGAAATACTCCAAGTATTACCAAAAATATTTATAAATTTTGTTATTTGAGCCAACCCTTCAGCTTGACGCAGCAGTTTATCCTTAACATTTGGAGAAGTATTTGAGACATAACTTTCGTAGCCTATTCCTTATCACACTGTATAATTTTTTGTACTACTTTAAGAACCTTCACCCTGTACTCATCTGTGGGTAATTCGCATTTTCTTTCAATTGATAGCAGTAGAATAATTTGTCGAACTTACTTCATACTTTATACTCATTTTCAACATCAGACTCAAGGTACATTTTATGCGAAAACTTAACCAAATAAATAAATAATTTAAAATAAGATATAATTTCTAAGTGCATTTATATAATTATTATGCGATATCACCGAGTAAAAGAATAATACTCAAATTGTTGGCTTTATTATTTGATTGCCTTGTCCTTGCTCTGAAGTGTTCTGAACCGACCAGTATTATTGCGCCATCTAGAATTGACCCTTACTGTTACGTGTAAATATGATGTTGCGTTTCATCGGAAGGTGGCACGCCAGTTCGAAACGAGATAAACCTGAAATTAATCGGAAGGATTTTGCTATCAACTAATATCGTTTGTCTCATTCTTTCTTTCTTAAAAAAACATTTGTGTTTCGGTATGGTACATATTCATATTAGGCATTTCGCACTTAATTTTTTGTATAAATAATTTTTTTAAAGTCAGCTAGATATGATATTTATAGATAGGTAGACATGTTGTTTATATCTAAGAGTATTTACGTATAGCAGTGAAATGTGGAATTGTATTATCGTTGACTCTACTGAAAGAGAACTGTTTTATTTACCTAGGCCAAATCAAATATGCAAGGTTCACAACGCTTTAATGAAACCAAGTTCAGAAGTTCGAACATTGAAAAATACTGCACGTTTTTTCCCAGTAAACATGTAACATTCATGAAACGTTTCAATTAGTACATTTTAATGAAAATTTGAAACATTTTATGATATGCTTATTTCAGAAACATATATTTTTCATACTATCACATATGAAACAAATATGAAACGTTTCAGAAACCCAGTACATGCACTTATATCCAGTAAACATGTCAAATACGTTTTGAAAGTGATTTAGTTAATATTATTTGTAACACGCATGCGCATAAGGAATGACTGCTAAGTGTAGGGTATTGCCATGGCAGGTTTGGCAGCAATTGGCAGGGCGCTGGTGGATTGGCATAATGTCATAGTTTCCGTTTCTGTTGATTAAAAACGTAAAATGCGTAAAATCTGTTGTTAGGTTACATTGTTTCAGATGCAATAAGAAAGAAGTTCAACTCCTTATTAAGTGACAAAACTTTTGAAACTATCGTGGCATCCTGGATCCGTCAAGCCGAATTAAGGTATCAGAGAAACAGAAAACTTAATTAAAAATAATATATAAAAGTTGTTAATATATTAGATATAACTATATATTGCTGTTAATCCTAAATGTGAATAATATTTACTTTTTGTTAAAGTATTTTTGTTGTAAACTTTCACTTCTATGTGAAAATAGAGACTTATTTCATATCTGATATTTGTATTTTATTTCAAACCATTTGCAGTATATCTTCACAAATATTTATGACACTTGAAGCGAAATTGTGTATTTTGCAAACTTAACAGCAATAATAGAAGTACGTAAGTAAGTAAGAGGTATGTATCCTCTTTGTCTACTCACATATAAGTACTTCTATTATTGTCGTTATTGATTCTTATTTTGCATAACATCGTATCTGAGGACATGTCCTAGCACCTGTGCCCAAAAATGGAGCTACCTAAAGAAGAAACCTTTCAAGGACAATTTTGTAGTATTGTTTCAGAAACATTACAAAAAGTCTATTCGAAACAGTACAGTATATTCATATCTGAAACAAAATTGTACATAATGTTTCACCAATGTTTCAGAAGAAACATATCATTGAAACATATTATAGGTGGGACATTTGCAATGTTTCTGAAACATGTTTGCATCAAAAGAAGAAATGTTTCAGCTGTAAGTCAGCTTGTTTCAGAAATGTTTCGGAGACAATTTTTTGTTTACTGGGTTATATGTAGAGAACACGGTAATACTGCTCAGTGGTCAACATCGCCCCTTAGAAATTATAAACTAAATTCCATTGTTCATATTTACCAAAAATGAGATATAAAAAATAATATAACTATACAGGGTATTTCATTTGACAATGTACATACAATAGCATTAAACACAGAGCGTCTAGGGGGCCTCATAGAAAAACCTGTTGTTGGCGGGTCTAACCATTGTCATTACCGAGATACAGAGCGTTTTACCAATTTTGGCCATTTCTTTGACTTGCCATAAGAGACGAACCACTCTGTATAATCAAATGATTTTTAGTAGGGGTACTATTCTTGTTTTCACTAACGTTATATGAGAAACAGAAATGTAGGTCTGATGGCGTATATTTTTTAGTTTGTTTATTCGCAATAACAACATCCTGTATGTAGAATTTAGAAAAATCTGGTCACGCTTTTCAGTAGAGTAGAAATAGTAGAGTTTATGGTAAATTTGTTGTAGTTTTCATGTTTGATCAAATATCTCTTTGTGAGAGATTTTTTCAAGTAACAACTAGTAAACCAACTTTTATTATCAAATTCATCAATTCATTATCAAAAAAAATTATGAATGACAATTTTCCAAACATGTGCATAGATCCATGTTGGTGTCTTGAGTGGCCTTCAAGATCACCAGATATCACTCCTGTTGATTTTTATGTATGGTGTTGCAGCTATTATAAAATAAATATGAAATTATGTTCAGCATAAAGGTGGAGTATTTATTGTAGTGTTTCCTAAAACTGTTTTTGTTTCCTTTTCTGTTCTTGTCTGTTTTTATTACTATCTATCTATTGACATACTGTTTTATTTTTCTCTTTAAATAAATTTATTAGATGATTATCGACTCAATTAGGCAATATATAAAAACCATTCAAATTTACAACAAAATAATACATTTTAATTATTATTATTATTTCTACACTTAAATTATTTCGCACTAAAAATTGATAACTATTTCAAAGTTGACAAAAAAAAAAGAATTTTCTGGCATTTACTGCAGGATTCAATCAATATCCAAAGCTTGATTTGATATACCTTCGATTTCAAATGGCCTCATAGGTAATAATCAACAGGAGTAATGGCTGGTGACCTTGAAGGCCACTCACAGGTACACCCCAACCAATGCACATGTTTGGTAAATTGTCATTCAAAATGTGTTTTCTCCCCAAATGGAAATGTAATGTATATAAAATAAGAATTTGTTGATAAAAGTAGGTTTACTAGCCCTACATACAGGGAGTTGTTTTTGCGAATAAACAAAATTAAAAAAAAATATGCCAGCAGCCCTGTATTGTAATGATAATGTTAGACCCTAGATGCATTGTATTCTCTGTTAACGTATGTACATTTCCCAATGAAACACCCAGTATAAATGCAAAATTTTATTGGATGAATGAATTTATTGCCAATAAAACAGCTGTTGAGTTGTAGTTACAAGCTATAGGAAGTATAACATGTTGTCAGTATTTGACATGATACAAGTTACAAATGAGTGTTAATCAGAGGTTGTTATGCATTATCGGTTTTGTTGTTAGCTAATTCTGATGTTTAAAAAGTTATTCCCAAGCAATCTTAAATAATTTTATGTATGGTATGGAAATAGTGCTAGAAAATTTGATATTTTTTACTTACGGTGTTCTAAATTTTCGATACTTATAATGAACTCACAAGAATTGCATAACTGAGGGTGACTATACAATGGGAAATCATTTAGCTGTTAATATAAATTGATTACCTACATCTCTAGCAGAATATTTAAATTAAGGTTACGTGGCTGTTATAACAAACACAAATTTGCTAAAGCAACCGACTAGTGATTAAACATTTTTTTCAAACTTTTTTTTAATGTACCATTCCCACCTACAGCAGTTGTTGCAATTTTTTGCCCTAGTAAAATTTTGTAATGGGCCTATTACACTTTAATCTCAGGATAGTTAACTAGCCCTATAGTAATGCCAGTAAATATTTATTTTTGTTCAAAGTTTAGATTTAGGTTTGAGATGAAAGTGAGCTGTATTGCATAATGCATCTTATTTTTAAATAATATCCGTAATCACTAATTAGTGCGGTATATGACTCACCCTTAACTATCTGGTTTCTTATAGAGACGCTTCTCCCGCAGAACGTCAAAATAAAAGAGACGAGACTTTTTTACACTGCACTTATACTTTTCGTCTGAAATTAACTGTTAATGCACATAAAGTATTGCACTTGAAATATGTATGTATCGATACATACTTGCCTAGATATATACAACGAATTCTTCACACCAAGTTTTAGCGAGCGAAATCCTTTTTTTGCATGAGTAGTTTGCAAAAAACACACTTTTTGGATACAAAAAAAAAAACCAAAAAACATGCGGGCTTCAGTTCTTTAGCGCGGCAAAAATTATAAATTAATGAAAACTTTTATATAAATAATTAGGTTATTATATCAAGTAAAAATTATTTAACAATGTTATTATTATTGTTATTATTAACAAAGTAAAAGCGGAACACTTTTTAATTGCCTACAATAAATAACTTAGAAGGGACTTATTATAGAAACTATTAATTTATTTTGTTGCCTTTAATAGGTTTGTTTCTGCAGAGTTGGAAACGGTTTGAAACTATCAGAAATGTTCCTCCAACTACTACTTGTTGCGATAAATGCACTTCTAACTCATTCTCCACTTAACTGGTCCAATAATTTTGACAGTTTCAAACCATTTCTAATTGCTGCAGGAGCAAACTTACTAAATTATCAGTTACGTTTTTAAATATTCATTTTATATTTAATATTTAAATTCGTATAGAATCGACCATCCTTCGATTTTACTTCTAATTCTCTCGTAGACCATATGTATTCTTCTTCTTCTAATGTTTTGATAACATTTTTACTTCACATACATCCTGTAACGTTGGGCACAACTACTTATTTTTGCAAGGCTTTAAAGTGTGCTAAGTAAAAAAAATTGTAAAGTAGCTACCTGTGCATGCTAATAGTGGCTAATATGGCAAATGAAGTTACATAGACATTTTGTGTCTAACATTAAAACAACAAGACCTTTCTGAATCCAATTTAATGCAAATATTTTACTGAAAATAATCAGTATCCATTAATGGCAAAAATATATGTCTCTAAATGTTTCCACTTTTTTCTGTACTTACCTATAAGAAGAAGATTATGGTTTAGAAACAAAAATTTGTAATGTTCGTACTCGAATTTCTTTTATAAATTGACCATCAAATGTGTGTACATGCTTTATTCTTATCTGAAAATGGGTTGGCATTAAATTAAATGAATTACCTGAGAAAATATTATTCATAAATTTCAATACCAGGAAAATCTGAAATTAATGGTAGCTATTAATTTTTTTGACTACATGAACTGCTAAAACAATTTAAAAGTTAGTCTGATGTGCTCCTCGACCTTATCAGCAAATTAAAAAAGGAGGTGGAAACTTTTCACTGGTTTACCCTGTATATTAGTTTAGTAGACAATAATAATAATGATATATATATATTTTTTGTAAAGACTGATATTTTAATTCGATTTCTTGGCACTAGATCATTATTATATCCTGCGTTATGTCTATATGCTATATGACTCATATTTAAAAAAAATAAAATCTATAATGAATAGGTACCCAATTTAGAAAATATATACAGGGTGTGCCATTTAACACTCCCGCTGCCAATATGTCTCGGAAATGAAGAAATTTATTTTAGTTCCGGAGACTGGGGTTTAGGTCCCTCAAATAGCTTCAAATTTCAGTCAGAATTGTTAGTTCAAATCTTTCTGTATAGATGGCATGGCTATACTAAACAATTTTTTGATTCCGCGAACGTAGAAATGTATTCCATCTTAAAGATCGTTGAATTTTGACTAATTTTTGTAATATAAAGTTTTTCCCAATATTTATTTGTTACTTCAATATGCAATGTATGATGTATCAGGAAAATCTATTATTTTATATAAATCGCACTGAGACAAAACAACAATAATTACAAAAAAAAAACAACAAATGATCAACTACAGAAAAGGTAATAGAAAGTATTTAAAATAATAACGTAGATATAGTTACTGAAGTGAGTTAAAACAAAGATTATAATAAATGTTAAAAATTACGTCCTTCAGCATTAAAACACAATGTCATTAAATGTCATTTCGTTAGTTCGACACTACAGGCTCTTAATAAAATGTCAGGATCTAAATGAGCCACCTATGACTGAATTTTTTAATATTATTTGATAAAATACGGTTTGTATCTGCCTCTTATTAGATTTTTCTGTACACTGTAAAAAATAATTACAGTAAAAATAGATGGCAATTTATTTACCATTCATTATTGCTGTGATTTTCTTATAGATTGTGATTTTACAATTAAAATATAAAATTGCATTGTAAATTTATTTTGCGATGTAATTTTCCGTTTAGTAACTGTAATATTACTTTGTAATTTTACAATATAAAAATTTTTACAATGTAACTTATATAATTACTTATAAAAGTATAAAGTAACTTTACAATCAATTGTATAATTACATTGTAATAAAACATTTTTCTCTATAACTACAACGTAATTTTTATTTATTGTACAGGATGGTCCAGTTTGGATACTTAGGTACCTAGAAGAAGGTAGAAGGTTTTTTCTATTTTCGGAAAAGACAGAAAAAAGTTAAGCAGATGTTTCGGGCTCAATTTTCGAGAAAAGTTTAATTGCGAGAATCACATTTCGATTTATTAAAAAATACCTACGTGATATTTTTAAATTTTGGCCGTTTTCTATGTTAACTGATATTTTTCTACTTATAAAAATATTTAGCGGCTTACAGTTAGCTACAGCGATACCTATTATATCTCTAATAAATTAACTAATCTTATTTTGCTTAATTTTTTGAAGTTAGAAAAACATGTAGGTACACCTAAGTGGTACGCTACGAATATATTTTACTTTTTGGTAGATTAGTAAAAACGTAGGTAATATTATTGTCGACTACAAAAATTCTGGTTTCACAGCTCCAACAATAATTTTACTATTTTTTCTAGTATGTTATGCAATTTTGAATAAGAGTTTATAATGTTAGAATAAATATAGTTAGATTATGAAAAATAAAATATTAAGGTATTTCGATATTTTTTATTTAATTTGGTACCTGTACATTTAGGCCATTATTAAAAACAGGACACTTAACGTTATACAAAACATATATAACAAAGTAAATCTATATATTGTATATATCAAATAATAAAGTTTATTGTATATGTAAACATAAAAAAAATAAATATTTTATAATATTCAAACGAGATCTAATGTGTAATATAGGTACCTACAATTTAAATATAATTCTAACGTAGAAAATAATATATTGTTTATATGCGAGATGAACAGTGTTCAATCTACAGTTGGTCTGATTTTTGTAGATGCAAAAATACCATTCTTCCTTTGCTTCAATAATTCTGTATAAAATACATACCTATTACGTTATCTCATATAGGTTATGTTATAAGCAACACAAGACAAAGCTACTTATTGTAATAAAAGCACTCACTAGTCACTCTAGATTTGATTATTTTGTTAGTCACTACTCACTAAATTAATTATGTAAGTACTTAAGTCCTAGGTACACGCTGCATTTGTCGAAATAAAGCATGCTTTAGTTAGGTTATGTTACAACCAGCACTAGACAAAACTATTTATAGTACTAAAAACACTCACTTGTCACTTTAGATATGATTATATTGCTAGTCACTACTCACTAAATTAATTATGTAAGTAATTAAGCCCTAGGTACACGCTGCATTTATCGAAATGAAGCAAGAAATAATGAAGGCGTCACCACCCAACGCTCTCAACGGTTAGTGGCAGTGCGTTTTAAAATTAGTAGTATCTTCACACACAAATTAAGCATATTTTTACAGTCAATTATATAGTAAATTTGGTATGTTCAGTAATTTTACAATGTAAAAGTGGATTTCACATTGCTAATTGTAAATGTATTACAATATATTCTATAAATGTACATATTACATTACATTACATATGAAGTTTACGGTTTTGTTGTATATTAGCAGTTTTCTTGTAAAATTACAAGTGTCAGTGTAATATCATCATTATTTTTAGAATTATTTTAAGATAATTGTAAGGATATTTTACAAAGTATATTTGTAAAGTTACTGGCCTTTTTTTCAGTGTAGTTGATAATTTGTTTTTTTT